>OY776112.1:291242332-291860208 GCA_963675035.1 Allygus modestus
TGCGTACACTTTAGAGCTATGTTTTTCTATAACTAAGTTATTAGCGCCTCGAGTGTTATAGGAATGAAGTCCTGGTGTTTTTTAGTCCAGATAGGCCTAGTGCCATTTGGAGTAATACTTTATAAACAATAATACTGGGCAAAGTCATTATTCTAAGTTCTATAAATTTTCCCTTACAGGAGTCAAGATATCCTCAAGTTATCACATTCACGGTCACACACACACACAAATATATATATATAAATAAATTTGAACGAATAGTGTTTTTGGCATCTGGGGACCTAAGAACAAAAAGTTATCATGGTCTCAGGCTTAAGTCTTACCATGAGACCTACGGTAATAGCTTCTTCCCTATAGGGGAAATTCGCTAAAAGGCTATTGATTTCTGGAATGGTAACACCCTTCCCTTATCCGTTTTAACTTTACGTTAAATATAATTATACCTGTTTGTAAGGGGGGAGGATGAGGGACGGAGAGAGGATTTGGTGGAGAGGTTTCGGGCATAAATAAAAAGGCCACTGATTACTGGAATGGTAACGCACTTCTGCTATCCGTTTTAACTCCACATTAAAAGAAATACCTGGGGGTGACAGTGGGGGAGGAGGAGCAGAGAGAGAGAGAGAGAGAGAGAGATGAGAGCAACATAACCCATTAGATATTAAACTACTTTTTCTAATTATCTGGTCTAATTTCGACCATAGGGCGGTCTCTAGTATTATTTATTATTTGAAAAAGATAGCCTATAGTGCAGCCTCCTTAAACTTTTGAAAGACCTGAAATATTATTTATTAATAAGGTGTTAGTTTAAGACAGTGTTTAAGACTATGCCATGCTTGTAAACCTTGTAAGGGCAATAAAATATTCTTATTCCTTCTTATACTTAAGAATGAGAAGGAAGACAATCCTTTTCAAGAACCCAAAGGACCTTCGGGCACATCTTTGCACCAAACCTACAATTTTTGGTTAAATATGATTTCTACTGCAATTTATTGATTTTATAGAAAATAATAACGAAGCTAGTAGTATCACATCACCTTTTTTCTCCTTTTCTAATACTGATTTCTACAATTTTGATGGGCCAACCTATTGAAAACTCTTGAATTTGGCAAACTTGAGTTTTTGATTTATCACCTGGATGAAACAAACATTAAACTAGGTGTACCACAAGTTATCACGAGAATGTATCAATAGTCAGTTAAATTCAAATAAATACCTGTGCATCAATAACGAAGACCAAAGCACCACAACCTCCAAAGATCATATCTGAATCAAAACTTGGGTCGAAAAAATCTATTTGGCCAGGAAAATCCCATATTTGAAACTGAACAAATGATGAGTTTGATATATCTTCTTTGACTATTTTATTAGTACTTTCTAGAAATAGAGTTTCATTGGGAGACATCTTTTGAAATACCACTTTTTGAATGGATGATTTTCCACTCCTGAAAAATAATATACAAATATTAACCACAAAATTAACTTTGAAACGGTTCATTGAAGTTAATATAGTTAATATAATTAATATAGAGCTAAGTTAATGTCAGTCCAAGACTATTATTAATGTGTGACTAACTATGTCTCACAACATTGATTTTTTGTCTCACAACATTGATTTTTTATTTCAATCATTGATTTTTTATTTCAATCAGTCACACCGGTCATAATCAGGCTCAATCAGAGAAATCATCACATGATGACTGGTGCGACTGGTTGAAATTGATCTTCTTGAACCATTCTTTTTGTATTTATCGCCAATTTAAGTACAGTATGAATGTAAATATACTTTATAGTGTGTGAGAGGTAGTAATTTGATCCTGTTTTAACTGGTGCAACAACATAAATTATGCTCCTCAAGAAATTATTGTTTTTTAAGAAGGTAGTGTAAAGAAGTGTTTAGACTAGGAAATTTTGCAGTGCAACTTGATAGGATTCAACCTATGATAAATTATATCTACATACGAAATCTAACGAAATAACCTCTCAATTGACCGTAGAGCAAACTGATGAATCTCAAAATTGCATACACCAGCAGATAAATTCTAAATTGCTGCAACTCATATTTGTTCTCATTCAATATTAAATGTTGTATAAAATGTGAAAGCTGCAGTGCCACTCAAGAGTCCAAGTGCAGTAGTAGTGCAGTGCACCTACAATCCAAGTTGCTTTGGATATTGCTGACTTTTTCTCATTACTTAAGGGTGTTTGACCGCGAGGCGAGTCTAGCGGCAGAGAGCAGTAGTTTCGCAAATTCGCACACCGCTAGGACACCAATTCGGCTGATGCTTGTGTATGTTGGCTGGGGGGAGGGAGAGAGGCACTGGCTCCTTCTCTCTCTCTCTCTCCCCCTTTCACCGTGTTTCTCATCGAGGCCTACCTTGCGTTGGCTGACTGGGGCTGGGCTGGGTTGACTCCGCTCATTGCAAGCTATCGTTTTTCTCCTTTGATTTAAATATTTTACTAACGGTTAATGATCTTGATGCTATTATTATAAAGCCCTTTCATTATTACCAACACCAAAAATAATGATTGATAAATGGTGTGTGTGAACTACTTTAAGAATAATAAAGATTTTGCCATACAAACTTATTTATGTGATTCTCATGTAAATAATTTCCAAATGTATAAAATTGTTTGACTAATAATTAAATAAGAATATTCTTACAAGTAATACTAATGATTCAATTTTATATTAAACTTATTATAAACATGTAGGGTATACAATTTGTTAATTTCTAGTATTAACCAGATTCTTGTTGTTTAAAATTGCTTCAATTTTTGATCAATCTAATATTAAAGTAAATAAAAACCATTGATATGAAAAATACTTGACATTTTGACCTTGGCAATTGAACTGCATGCATTTCATGGTCGCCATAATTTTTAGACCGAAAACGACAAATACGTTGACTTGTCGTTTTCGGTCTAAAAATAAAAAAAAAACCGCATCAGTTTATGTACCCAAACCGCAATTTACAGTAAAGATCAACAGAAAATTGAGTACAAACCGTATTTTATGCCGGAAATGTACTCAATCGCTCAAAAACAGCAATCGGACCATGCTTTATAGGCAATAAATAAAGCCAGGGTGTGTTTTATATTCCAAAAACGACTTTCGAAACGTGTTTTAACGGGAAAAACATAACTATTGTAGTGACTTGGTAGTCAAAAATACCAAAGTGACTGAACTTTTAGGTATAATGGACTGGTCCGCTTTTTATTGGCCTGAAGTCGCAAGCAAGCCGCATATTATCCACAGAAATAGCAATATAACCTCGTTTTAGCGTCCAAAAAGGCAACTGACCGACAAACCCAGACTGCGATTTGTAAGGCATAAACATAGACCACAGTAAAATTTAGGGCCGCATTTTACCGGGCAAAAAAGACTGCCTGACTGCGTTTTACAATAAAGATTACTGACCAAAACATATTTTATAAAAAAATAGGCAATTTCACAGCATTCTATTCGCTGTAAACAAATGTTTCTCGCATTTTAAGCCAGCCATAAACTAGCGAACTTTACACCGAACCGAACCCCGACGTGAACCGTCGTGTGAACAATGTTCACTAGGGTATGGTTGGCTCCAAAACATTGTTCGCGACGGAGTTCGGGGCGAACTGCCTGGAGTCGGTTTTCTGGCGACACATCAAAGAAATGTTCGAGATGATGTTCGCGTCGGGGTTCGGTAGTGTATGGTGACTCCGGAACATCCCCGCGAACACTGGCCGCTGAGGAACTGCTCTTGCCTGCGTCAGTTCCTACGTTGGTTCCACAGACAGTGGTTGTTGTTACTCGGCATTGTTGTGGTGTCCAGTTGACATTGTTGGGGTAAAGTGAGTGCTACAAGAAGAGGCAAAGTGGGATTTGACACATTCGTTTGTTGGAAAAATATGGTTTCCCACCAGTGACGGTCTTTCCTCTTCTTCCGAAGAACATGGCTAATGTATGTTTAATCCATTGAACGCTTTATTACTACCGACTGAGAAATAAAGTTGTGGTTCGCGTGAAAATGTTCACTTTGAGGTTCTGTTCGGTGTTTGGTTCGGGGCTAGTTTCTTTCAAAAATGTCACCGCGAACTTCACCACGAACAAATCAGTGTAATGTTTGCTAGTGTATTGCGGGCTTTAAAAAGTCCGAAATCGACAGCCGCAATGAGTTTTATTGAGCGAAAATGGCGACCGAGCTCAATATATGCCAAAAATCACAATCTAACCGTGATTAGGCCTAATCATAAGAAATTGGCAATCGGACCACATTTTCCGAAGCTGGACATGTCGTTTGTTTTTTTATCTGATTTCTGTCTCTACAAGATTTGTTCCTGAAATAGCTGATTATTTTCTACGGTCGCAATAGCGGCCGCTAATACTAGTATTATTAATAAATCTTGGTATTATAATCTTGAATGTATTTTATGACACTATTCCTTGTACAATATGTACTTATATTACAATAAAGAGATTTTGATTTGATTTGAATCCTCCCCCAAAAATTTGTTAAAAATTCCATATCAATAATTTGATTGGCCGTAAAGAATAGCTGGACGCGTTTTATTGACCAATATGTGTGTTATTAATCTTGGTATTATAATCTTGAATGTATTTTATGACACTATTCCTTGTACAATATGTACTTATATTACAATAAAGAGATTTTGATTTGATTTGAATCCTCCCCCAAAAATTTGTTAAAAATTCCATATCAATAATTTGATTGTCCGTAAAGAATAGCTGGACGCGTTTTATTGACCAATATGTGTGTTATCGGCCCAAAAAGACGACTGTATTGAATTCATGGACCAAAATTTTACCTGTTTTTTCAGATAAAAATGGCAATTTGACCGCATTTCATGGTCGCCGTAACTTTACAACAGGTAAACGTATCGGCCAAAGAAAACCGCAATAGTTTATACGCACACCGCAATTTAACGGCCAACACGCCAGTGGAAGTATCAAAGTATGTAATCGTCAAAAACAAAGATTTTACTGAAAAAAAAGATCGAAACAAATTTGAACGGCCTAAAATAGCAATACATTCTCATTTTGCCATCTAAAACGTCAATCGAGCCGCATTTTAGCCTGAAAATGGTCAAGCTGGGATTTTAGACTAATTACCGACCAGGCGTGTGTAGTTATCAGCCAAAATTGAAGATTTTTTGCGGTAATTTTGCAGCATATTACCACTGACTATATACATGAGTCATAACTACAACCGCAAATTGAGTAAAAACATTAATGCCGGAAATGTACTTAATAGCTCAAAAACGGCAATCGGACCGCATTTTCTCGGTAATAAATAAAGCCGGGTCGTGTTTTATATACCAAAAACAACGCCCGAAACGCATTTAAGGCCATTTTTTATCGGTAAAAACATAAAATTTGCCGCAACATGGTGTTCAAAAACACCAAAATTTCTCATTTTTTAGGTATGGACTGGACCACGTTTTATTGGCCAGAAGCGGCAAGCGAACCTCATAGTATCCACGGAAATAGCAATACAACCTCGTTTTAGCGTCCGAAAAAGGCAACTGACCAACGAACCCATACTGCGATTAGTAGGGCAAAAAAATCGACCCCAATAAAATTAAGGGCCACATTTTACAGGCCGGAAAAGACTGCCAGAATGCGTTTTACAGAAAAAACTTACTGACTACAAAATATGTTACAAAACTAGGAATGAGTCGATACCAAAATTGATCCGATTCTCGATACCGATACCGATAACAGAAAAATCGATTCTCGATTCTCGATACCGATACCATCAGATTTTTCAGTACCTATAGTTGTTAAAACTATAGTTAAAAACAGTTAACGGACAAATTTATGTTAGGTACAATTACAATTACTTAGTAGTATTTTGTAGTTAATTATCAAACAAATTTTTTAATGCAATTTTGTACATAATTTAATGTTAATTCCACTAATATGCTATAGTAATATAGAAAACAAAACTATTTATTATAAATTCATAATGGGAAAAACTTGGTTGTAAGATAATGACTCAAAGAAATAATGTTTGTCAGCCGACTGATTTACTGCTTTCAACCGCACCCAACCCCTCCCCTCCCATCCCTCTTCCTTTCTTATCTCTAAGGTAAGATTTTTTGCAATCCGCCAACCCAAACACTCCCAGGGCCTTTTGTAGCGCGGGTAAACGCCGGGAGCATCTCTTCCCATCCACTTCATAGCACGGGGTAAACGGCGGGGGTATCGATGGTATCGGTAACACATTGAACGAATGAATCTCGATACCGATACCAATTTCTAAGAATCGGTAGTATCGAGAATTGACTCATCCCTATACAAAACAAAATCGGCAATTTCACAGCATTATATTTGCCGTTAAACAACCGTTCCTCGCATTCTAAAGTCCGAAATCAACGGCTGCAACGTGTTTATTGACTGAAAATGACGACCGAGCCTCAATATATGCCAAAATTCACAATCTAACCGTGATTAATCAAAAAAATTGGCAATCGGACCACATTTTCCCAGCAAAAAATTAAGCCGGATCCCGTTTTATAGGCCCGAACGACTCCCGAAACGTATTTTTTAAGAATACAATAGGCGATTCGACCCCGTTCTATCGCCAATGAACGCCTACTTTTACTATTTACTGATTTTAAAACATTTATACTCAAATGAAAAAATATACACTGCTTGGAAAATAGATGGATTTTATGGCTCTCTTTATTTATTTTTAGTTATATTTGTCGTAACGCATTTTGATTTTGACATTACAATTGGGAATTGGCTACTTTCGAGTTCGTGGAAAGTCAAATTTTTCCCGACAGTCCAAAAAAATATGAATTTGTAAATTCAACCGTAATGCCAAACGAACGGGTAACACTATGAATATTTGCTGTAGCCGCCAAATTGTGAAGATTTTGCGCGAAACAAGACAATGAGAATAGGGGACACAGGTGCGTGAGGTGGAGGGAGAAAAGGCAAGAGAGAGAACGGAGATGAGGTGGACAAGACCTTGAGCGGCCACGCACTCGACGCGTGCGAGCACTGTAGATGATCACTAGTACACTTGCAGTGCCACACGCCAACCTGACATGGCGTTACGTGTACTAACATTAAAGCAAAACTATTATACATAGAGATGATTTTAAAATGTCTTAAGAATCAGAGATACAACCCACATATATTAAAACGGAACCCATTGTGTTATTTGAACAAACTTAATTAAACAAGGTGTAAAGCCAAAAAAATTAGCATTTTTTAATTGCAACTTCTTTTATTTTAATGTTAAGAGGAAGCAATTTGAAAGACAAAAATTATTTTAAATTTTAAAATTTCACATGGATTTCTTTGATTGTTGGTACCAAAACACCCTAATATTGGCCCTTTAACCCCTTGTAATTAACCCAACAATTTTTTTATATTTTTTAAAATTTCATTCTTGTGTTTAGTAGATTATAACAAACCCATTCCAATATAACAATCGGAAATCTAATTTTTGATCAAATACCCTTAACATGGGTGGCCATCATTAAACTGACACCCAACAACTAAGTCTTAAGTATGTCCAGTGTTACGGTACTTAAGTCTAATATCGTAACACTGAAATATCGTGAATTTGTTGAATAAAGATTTATTGATGTGAGTGTATATAAGAGATATTGAGGAAGTTTGCAGAATTAGACCAATCAATGAACAGAGTGTGACAAAGAATTAGACCAATCAATGAACAGTGTGTGACAAATTCTAACTGGTGAAGACTGAAGGAATTGGTACACTGGGGACCCTCTACCTACAAAGCCTATAATTCCTTTCTTTAACTAATAAGGGTTTGCAATTTTGATTGACTAAACACATTTTGTGACATAGCCTAAGTTAGTTTAGGTTACTTATGAGTGGTTTAAATTCCTAAAATTAATTTAAATGTAAAATCTGACCTGCGTAAGCCCATGAGCAGAATTCTCGGCTTTTGTTCTCCAGCTAATGGGCCTCCTGGTCCGTCCCCATCTTGCTCAAATGCTCCATAACCAAAATCTTTGGGGAATGAGCCGACCCCAAATCCCTGACCATATTGATCTTCTTCATCTTGATCAAATGACTGAAAAAGGATTCCATTTGTATTATTATCTAACTTACTACTGACTTTAGATGTGAAGCACAGTAGTAATCCTAAAAATATTTGGCCTATGACTGTAGTGGCGCTTGCATGGAAGGAAGCCCTCCAACAGATAGCAAACACAACACATGAGACATTCCCAGATATAGCGCAAGAGCTGCAAACAGCAGTACAGTACTTCATATTTTTAATCCGCAATCTTTTACAGAAATCCTTCAAATTTGGTGCAAAATGTGTAATGTTTTGCTAGATAAAGTAAAGAATTTATTCATAGTACACTCCCGATTATCTGAGAAGATCAGGAACTAGACTATCTCGGATATCAAAAACCTAAGATAATACGTAACTAACTTATATTTTTAAGATATTTGATAAATAGACACTTTAAAAGAAATAGAACCTTACAGTGGACTCTCAGAAATCCGGATCACACTTATCTGGACTCCCAGTTATATCAGGACCAATGATCATACCATTTTTTAATCGGGGATTGTTTTTGTTTACGTATCCGGTGCGCTGCTCCGTTCAGGGATGGCTCCTGTCAATGATTCATCACTGACCATGTAAATCAGTAGACCGGTGACAGTTTTCATCACAGCCTACCTTATTTATGATTTACAGTGTTATATTAAATCCCTATAAATGTGCATACCTTTCAATATTTCCTGTTTAAACTACAGTTTTATCACGGTTTAAAGTAATAAATGTGTTCCTCTGGTAATCCAACATTTTTTGAGTTCCGAACATGCTCTGTCCCGTTATGACGGATTAACGAGGTTCTACTGTATTACAGAGTGTTTACAACTTTCTTCTGGAAGCTCACTCTTGTATTAGCACATAAACACAAACGCATAGTCATAATTGTTCACTAACTATATAAAACATCATCATCATCAATAAATCGATTCTCTAAGTCAATAAGATAACTTTTCAGTGAA
The DNA here is from genome assembly GCA_963675035.1 of Allygus modestus. Lineage (NCBI taxonomy): Eukaryota > Metazoa > Arthropoda > Insecta > Hemiptera > Cicadellidae > Allygus > Allygus modestus. The sequence goes on from OY776112.1 coordinate 291,251,349, forward strand.
AAATTTCTATTTACAGTACTGTATAATTTTTCAATAGGTATCACTCTGTTTTCGTTTTAAATCCCCAATCCTCAACTGCCACTTCTCACTCCTAATTCAGTCATGCAATAGCAGAACAAACTATGTCCTAAGCATCAAAATTTACCGTATGTAGCATAGATTATTTTTCTGGAGATCCTGGTAGTTCAGAAGAGTTATTCATTGAAAGAGTGGTATTGGAGGTAATGAGTAAAATCAGTTTCCTGGACAAATGTCACCACTTATTTACTAATAACTTCTATAATAAAATTCCTCTCACCGAGAGTTTGCTTTAAAGAAGTATACTCCCGACTGGAACTATAAACAATAGGTCCAAATATTTATCTAAAACAGTGACAAGAACCAATATTGGTGAGAGAAAGAGACTGTTTACTTTTGCAAGGGGAATTTGTTATTGGTTGCTTACAGTCAGAAAGTAGACCGTGAGGCAGGTGAGAGCAGAATTGTAACACGCAAAAAGGAAATAGTTGGTAGAAGTCCTTGCTCATTCACAATTATAACTGGTTATGTATTTATAAGTATGGGTGGAGTGGACGTACAGTAAGTGATAAGTGTGTTTATTATCTATCAACCGTCAATCCTCGAAGTACTGGAATAAAATATTTTTCAATTTGATTGACCTCTGCCTTTTCAATGATTATACTTTGAGTAAACTAAATATATGAGATAGGCCCAAGAGCAGGACAGAATAATTGTCATATTACTCTCTTGGAGAGCTTCAGGCATCAGGAGATATAGCCTACAAAATGTTGAATTTAGATCTGGGCCGGGTGGTAATGTTTCCCACCGCCTCGAGCACTTACCACGCAGGCGAGAATGAACCTGTGGTGTGTGCAACAAAACTGAAACTAGAGGTAGATCTGAATACTGGCGCCCAGGCTGCAATTATGGTGTGGATAGGGAAAGTTTTCATAAGCTCCAACATTACTATAAGCCCAAGAGAAATCCAACCCCAAAAGGTTCTGACTCCGACTCATTGTGAACAAGTTAGTAGTTTAGCCTATATTTGTTTAAGTATAAGTTATACCTACCAAGACAGTGTTTTGTTCAATTTAAGTGTCTAAAACTATTATATATTATCTTAGTCCTTGTAAAATTTAGAAAAAATGTGGCTACAGTAGACTCTCAGAAATTTATATATATGGCGAGCGGTCGATCGAAAAATCCGGATATCCCAGAGGTGGGCATGAGTCATTAACTTTGCCTTTACAGCTAACAGTTATGACAGAATGCACCTGAAATTATTAAAAACTGAGTGCCTGAGGATGCAAAATACATGACATTTGTGTAATGAGGGCTAGTCACGTGAAAGCTGAAGGTGCTAAAACCAGAAGTTTAGTTTTGAATGCAATAGTACACATTATTTTTATTATTCAAGATCATCGGTCTGGACTACCCAGAGTCCGAACTATGCAAATCCAGATTTCTAAGAGTGTATTATGGTTTGGAGTTGATAATTTAGGCTACTTTAATTGTTAAAGCCTACGGTACATCGGAAATTAGGTAATAAGCACCAAAGACCAGTCTGTATGACTGTCTTCCATTTAGAAAGACAGCCTAAAGAAAGATCTGGTAGTGCTTAACCCTCCGACTGCCCAATGATGAATTGCTCAGTGCTCCTGTTATTTTTTGCGATTTTGCAGACATTATTTCAAAAATTTGCAGTAATTGCAGAATGGGTGAAACCTATCAATATGCATATTCTTTCGTTTGAAAAAGACAGAACCTGAAAATGGTAAAATAAATCAAATTAAGGGGGTAGTTTTTTGAACAAGTAAAAAATTTAAAAATTGGAACAAATGTTTATAGAAATTTTAAAAGTAAAACTTTATTGTAATTAAACCAATTTCTTAGGGAAAGATGATGAATGTACAAAGTTTTGGCAATCAGATTCCCTACGTAGAAATGTCTAACAATCACTTGGAAAAAAAAATGTAATGGATGAACTTCTTATTTCTAGTTTTTAGCCTATATACGTTGGTTGCCAAATTCTTATTTGTTTTTCTAATTACTTTTACTTGATTATAATTCTAAATTGCTAACTTTTAACTAATTGTTTGCTCGGATGTGCTCAGGAAAAGTGGATATAAACAGTGATGCTATCGGGATCTGAGGGCAATGGCTGCCATGTGCTAAGCCTAGCTTCTCTTTACAAAAATCAGCGTTATTACTTACAAAATTCCCTAGGCTATTTAAATATAGCTCACAAATGATCTTCTTTGACTTGATAATAAATATACTTGTACTTGTGGTCTCCTTTACTTTATTGTAGTGAGTAGAATGTGTTTTGTATTTACTCTGGATGTCAACAAAAGGTGGGTGTACAATTTCTAAGATTTCTTTAACTATTTGAATAAAATACAGAGTTACAGAGGAACAATACAATATTTATTTATCTATTAGTACAATTATGTTTCAAAAGGTTCTCAATTAAAGGGATTTACAATAATATACAACTCAGGGGGAACAGTTACAATGTGTGGCCTAGCCTAGAAGGTAAATGACAAATAAACTTGTAGGCCTAAAACTAAATGTTCATATTTTGGGTTCTAAATGGGGTTTCTTTACAAATGAGGGCTCTTTTTCTCAGGGGGGAAGTATCGTGCTGACTTGAATAACGTTTGGGATGATATTTGAAAGAATATTAAGTCCAATTAAGCTGATGTGTTGAAAAATTACAACAATGGAAATTTTGGTTGTTGTCCAAAAGGAGAGTCCAATGGTTTCACTGACTTTATGAATGGTTAAAATACTCAAAATTAAATTTGGAAAGATAGTTCAATATAAAAAATACTCTCTTGAGGTTATTTTAACTTTCAGAACATTAAGCTTGTTCTATTTGCATGTCTGTATTCTTTCCAGTCCCTAAATAGAATACAATGGAAGGAGTTTACCAATCTGCTTACAAATGTTCTTCGCTCAAATACCAGTTTTGGGGAAAATCAAATAAAAAGGAGTGAATTTAAAGATGGTATTAATTGAGCAGTAGGTCCCTAATAAAATGAGCACCAAGCAATGCAAAACTTAGGCCATACTGGGAAATTTAAAATAGGAACTGTGTCCTTCACAGATTCTAGGTCTTAACACTATGGCATCTGGAGCAAGAAGAAAGATCTAGTAGAGATGAGGTCTGGAAGCATGGTCCATTGTTGAGAAGCACATGTTCACACAATTGTTGACACTGGTCACTGTAATTTAGATTCCTTAAGGACTATTTTTGAGAAGTATATTATATTAAATTTTAATTTTATTGCAATCCTCTCACATAAATTATAGCTAAAATATTATTATTAACAAACATATTAAATTAAGTGAGTAGGCTATTATATGGGGATAGGCTATGAATAATTATTGGTGATTAAATTAATGAAATCCATATTATTATACAATTGCACAGATAAATAAACATTAAATACATAGAGGGGAATGTTTTCTGAGGAGTGATGATAAATGATGATTATTATTAGGCACAAACATGGGACAATTAACACAAATAACACATTTAGGGGAAATTAATTAATTAGTACATTTATATGGAAACTTAAATATAAAATAACACATAACAAGAAAATTATTACTAAATGATGAATGAATGGACATGTAATACTATAATTATCTCCTCAGAAATCTGTATGATATGAAATTAAAGACAGATTTCGATCAAGTATGAAATGGAATACATGAATTATTTAGTATGAAATATATTTACAGCTAGTTATGAGGTACATTAAATGATTGATGTTGGTTGGTGATAGTACACTTCTTATTCTAAATTTACATAAACATAGGAACAATACATAAATGGGAAAATATGGGATGAGGGATTAAGATAGTTCATGACCGCACAGGGGAAATTAGGATTAAGATAACATTTAATATAACAATTGTTTATTGGCATGGGGATGAAGTTCTTCACTCGCATAAAAACACTTTGGTTTATACACTGTTTGTTACCAGGGCAAAATTCACTGTTTATAATCATCGCATTTATAAATAAATTGTTATTCAACACTGTTTTGAGGAATAATCACACTGTTCACTTGGGGAATATGGGAAGGGGTACGCACTCGCGGTTAAGGTTCATGACGATCTCCTCATTTAAAATTATTACACTTGATGGATGATGATGATGATGAACTATATACACTGTTTTAAGAGTTTATGTTGTCAGGGTCTTCTTCACTATATACATTATCCTCTTCTATTATCGGTTCTATGTATCTTTTTAATGCAGATATGTGATATGGTCCAAATAAGATGTCTTCGTTTTCTCTGGTTACATGAAAAGTAGATTTTCCTAATATTTGCTTGATGACGAATGGTCCTTCGTAAACCTCGAAAAGCTTTGCAGTTTCTCCATAAATGGCTCGGGAGAGGGGATGTGATTTTATTAGCACTTTATCGTTTATCTTTAATGTTTGTGGTTTTCGATTCTGATTTAACTTTGCTGATCTTTTAATTCGTTTGGCATCTAACCTGCGTTTAGCGATGAGTAACTTCTGTTCTATTGGAGTATCAATTATGAATGGATTTTCAGACAAGTATTTTTCCCAAAAGCGGTAGTCTCGAACGCCGAATTGTAGTTCGTTAGGAGTGAATCCGGTCGATTCATGATATAATTCATTGAGGCATGCATTAATATCAGGAATATATTTCGCCCACTTCTTGTGTTGACGGGAGCAATAGGTGCGTAGACATCTCTTAACTTCTCGAATAGGCCTCTCGGCAAGGTTGTAGCATGGGTGGTACACTGGATTGAAGATTAATTCGATATTATTCTGCTCCATCTTCTGGATGTATTCTCCGCTCTTGAATTGTGTTCCATTATCAGACTGGATTCTTTTAGGGTATCCATAATTTGGGAAGTGTTGAGTGAATAATTTATTTAATATTGTTTTAGTGGTGGCTTTTTGCATAGGGTATAACTTGATGAATTTGGTGAAGATATCGATGACAATAAGTATATATTTAACGTTTGACACACTGGTAGGAAGAGGTCCGATGATATCAATGGCTAGCTGTTCGTTCTTTCCTGTACATAGCACTCTTCGCTGTGGCCACTATCGGTCGGTTGCTGATCTTACATTTCTGGCAGGTATCGCACGTAGATAAATATTTCCTTATGGTTCGATTCATGTTTCGAAATATGAAGGTTTCTTGTAATAATTGAAAGCATTTCTTGGCTCCGCAATGTAGGTAGAATAGGTGACATTCCCAAATGAGGTCTTGAATCATGCAGTGAGGTACAGCAATTAACCATTTATTTTTCAGTTTTTGATAAAGGGTATTGTTATGGATGCGGAAATTATATGATAACTTTTGTGCGACTTCTGAATCTGGTTGTTTTTCTAATGTTTCAATTATGGGTTGGAGTTTGGTGTCTTCTCGCTGGAGTTGGGGTAAGTTTCTTAATGCGCTCTTCAGATTTTGATCGGGGATATTCTCAATGTAATGGATAGTTAATTCTCTTGGATTGTTGTATGAAATAGCGGATTGATCGATGGAGATGCGACTTAGCGTGTCTGCAGTGATGTTGTCTGTACCTTTACAGTGGACGATTTTAAAGTTATATTCCTGTATGGTGAGTATCCATCTTGCCAAGCGATTATTCAATAATCGGCACGTTTTTAAGAAAGTAAGTGCGTGGTTATCTGTTATTATAGTTAATTTCGTTCCCAGGACAATGTATCGAGACTTTTGTAGACAATAAATGATGGCAAGGAGTTCCTTTTCAGTGGTGGTATACCTCTGTTCGACTGGTTGTAACGTTCTCGACATAAACATTATGGCAGCTTTCTCACCATTTTCTCGTAATTGATATAAATGTCCGCCTATAGCATAGTCAGAAGCGTCGGTTTGTAAGAAGAATTCTTTAGATGGGTCTGGGTGTTTTAAGACGTTGGTTTCCAGAAATAGTTGTTTAATCTTCATAAAGGTGACATCATCTTCTTTAGTCCAGATAAATTTGTTCTTCTTTGAAGTTAATCGCATTAATGGTTGTGTGGTTGCAGAGAATTTAGCTATGAACTTATTATAATAATTTATGCTGCCAAGGAAAGCTTTAAGTTGAGTTCTGTTTTTTGGTGTAGGGAAATTTAGTATCGGTTCTACTTTGCTCTGGTCCATGTGGAGTCCATCGTTAGTTAAGGTGTATCCCAGAAATGGTACAGAATTTTGGCAAAACTTTGATTTGTTAAATCGAATGGTCATGTTGGCTTCTTCTAATTTGCTGAATATGTACTCTAGATGTTTCATGTGAGACTCGAAATCGGGTGAAATTATGCAGATGTCGTCAACGTAGATTGCAGTAAAATTCTCAGCTTCAGAATCGAATACATTGTCTAGCGCTCGAACTAAAGCAGCTTGTGATGTAGAGATACCAAATGGTGTCACAGTGTACTGGTATATTTTGCCTCTGAATTGGAATGCTGTATATTGTTTGGAATTTTCTGTTAATGGTATTTGCCAATATGATGCGGTCAGGTCGATACTACTTATAAATTTTGCATTTTTGCATTTTCCAAGGATTTCATTTACACTTCTGTTACATTCAAAATCGGGTATTATAATTTCGTTTGCTTTTCGGGCGTCAAGGCATAATCGTATTTCTCCCGTCTTCTTAATGACTGGAATTATCGGGTTGATAAAAGTGCTTTTACTCCTCTCAATTACACCTAAGGATTCCATTCTGTCGATCTCTTGTTGTACAGCATCTTGATATTGTTGAGGTACAGGATAAGTTGTGCTTTTAAAATGTTGTGGATTATCTACTCGTAACTCATGAGAATATTTGTTGCATATGCCTGGTTGTTCGGAGAAAACATGTTTATACTTATTTAATAACTGACTTAAAATTGTTTGTTCTTCTTTCTTGATATAATCATTTGATGCTAAAGATGCATTAATTTCTTCTTGTGTCAATGTGCTGTCGTTTATTGGATTTGTTTGTAACTCGTTGAAGTTGTAGGCTGTGCTATCATATTTATCATATATTAAATCATCATTGTACTCATCGTACATCATATTATCAAAATTATTATTCATATTATTATTTGGCCTATGGCTATTATTAATTATTATTTGACACAACTGTCCTTCATGATGACACATATTAAACTTCATAGTAATATTATCATTATTGATTTTCATATTTATTTCGTTTGAATTGAAATTTAAATCCATTTTGAGGGCAGATAGAACATCGACTCCGAGAATTATGGGTTTTATCAAATGTGGCACTATCAAATATTCAATTAGCATCGTATGTTTATCAATGGTGGTGGGAACATATATTGTGCGGGAAACACGTTTAGACTTTTCTCCAACAGCTGTTTTGATAACGGTATTGTTCACTGGTAATTCTTCAAATGGTTGTAGTTTCATTTTATTTTCATTGAACCAAGCTTCGGCTATACAAGTTACAGAAGAACCGGAATCAATTAAGGCATTAGTGCTGATATTGTTTAATATTATGTTGATTTCTGGACAGTTAATTTGTGTATAATTCAAATTGACATCATTTTCGTACTCATCTTCTAAAAGGAAATTTTTATCACATATTATGTTGTTGGACTGCATAAGATTTATAGAGTGATTGATGGTTTGACCGAGGATAGTGTAAGTAGGCGCTGTATTTAGTGGGTGATCGCATGACAACATAACCCTTTCTCGGCCGTGGTCTACAGCGCCGAGTCGTTTCCCTGTCTCGTTTGAGACGGTGAGGAACGTGGACTAGCAGTGTTGTTGTTACTTGAATGAGGGCTCATTGGAGATACAGTTGGAGCATTAGGTGGATTGGGATTCTGTCTAAATATGGCGCAGAGTTGATTCTGTTCGTTGGTAGGGTGTTGACGATCATTTTTGTAGTTTTGTTCATAGTTTCTGGGATGATATTGCTCACGTTGATACGGCTTGTTGTCATGATGACTTCTATGGTATTGCTGGTTGTTGTTACCATTATTCCTGTAATTTTGTTGATTTCGATACGAAGAGTTGTTTGAAGGGTATTTGTTTTGCTGGTAACTATGGTAATTGTTCATTTTTGGTTGATAGGCCCGTTGGTTAGCATATCGATCGTTGTAATTCTGTTGGTTTGAAGTGGTTGGACTGGCTGGTCGGTTGCTTTGCTGGTTGTTGTGGTTCCTGGCTTTCTTAGGTCCATCTTTTATGTCTTCTTTCTGCAGTAGTCTCTCCATCGCTCGGATCGTAGTGATGTTCTGTACGCTTATGCTGTCTTGGATTATTGCGTCAAATCGCTCCGCCATAAGAGTCACTATCTCCTCTTCACTTAGGCTGGGTGTCATCGATTGTAGTAACAATACTCTTTCTGTCAAGTACTCCGTCCGGCTTAACGTTCCGTTGGCTCTATACTTCTCAGACTCGATTTTTGCTTTAATTCCTCGTTGGACTGCCTGGCTCCAGTATTTGAGTTCGAATTCTCTGGCAAAATGTTCCCAATCAATAATCTCACTTTTTATCAGCTGTAGCCATCGTGATGCTGGTCCTTCGAAGGATGTCTCAAGCAGGTCTTTCAGGTACTCAGTTGAGTCGCAACATTGATTCCTTTCGATTCCTCGTTCGTAATACCTTCTCAATTTGTATAAATATTCATTTGGATTGCCGCTCCGTCCATTAAATTTCGGCATTAGACGATCATTGGCTTCGCTTCCACTGCATATTACTTTGATTTGTCCGGCCATTCCATTTAGTTGATTTGCTTGCTTCAGATTGGTTACTTCAGTCTCACATTTGTTTAAATTTTGATTCAAGGTTTGGATTTCAATTTGTTGTGCCTCAATTAGTTTTGTTTGCAATGTAATTTTGGGGATAACTTCATTTTTAAGTGCCGTTAGGTTTGCTTTTGAATTACGTTCATTATCCAATTGCGTTTTGACAGTTAATTCTTCTATTTTCAGATCAAAATTTTGCTTATGCTCTTCCAGATGAGTTTTGACAGTAGATATAATATTTTCCTGATATTGTTTATTTTCAAATTCGGCAGCGGTTTGTTGTTGTGAGATACTGTCCAGCACGAATTGCCTCATTTGAGTTTGTGAATTTTCAATTCTAAGTATCAATTTGTCAGTTAATTTGGCAGTTTCTTCAGATTGGGCATTTTGGGTCATTTTGATGGCATTAATCTCTGATCGAATTTCGATTTGGTTTTCTCTTGTTTCTTGTATCTGGGATTCGAAGGCATTTCGACAGGCTTGGATTTCCTGTTGAGTTTCATTGGTATTTTCGTTAATGATTTTGGTTAATTCGGCTTTTGTCTGATGAATTTGTTGATGGAAGTCTACATGGATTGTCTGGATTTCGGATTTTAATTCAGCATTATTTAGTTCGATTTTCGTATTGGTTTCTTCGATTTTCTGGCCTAAATTGGTCATAAGGGTAATTAGTATATTCATATCGATTGCAGGTGTCGGTGTAGTCGGGTTTGTAGCATTTGATCCGCTAGTTGCGTCGTCTGTGTGTGCATCAGTCATCGAGCGCGAGGAATGAATGAGCGTCGACTCGTTCAATGAGCTAGCGATACGTCCTCGTTCATTCTGATCAATGAATCCAGTTCGGGAACCTTCGGGTGTGTCCGTCAGCGTTCGGGTCGGTCGGCTAGCGATATTTCGTTCTGGCGTTGAAAAAGCAGAGTTAGCGTCTAAGGGCAGGCTGAGAGAGAAATCTCGCGTAGAGGTTACGAAATCGACGTTCTCTGATTGGCTGATGGGGTCAGTGTAAATTTGGCGGTCTTTGCTTTTGGGCGTTTCGTCCTCGTTCTGCGCAACATGGCGGCTGCTGGTTTCATCGTCGCTCGAATCGGCGTCTGCTGCGGGGTAGTTTCGTGTTTTCCGTAGATTGTACTTGTTTTCGGCCATCGTGTGTTCGTTTTATTATAATATGCGAGATTATTAAATATGTAATGCTTTTGTACACAGTTATTATTGGTGGGGAGGGGAAACGATTACGGGAACTTAATATTAAATATAGTCTTATTCTAGGCTTACTCTAGTTGAGGATTGCAATGTTTATCAACTGTTATTCAAGCCAGTACGTTGGGCCGCCAATTCTTATTTCTAGTTTTTAGCCTATATACGTTGGTTGCCAAATTCTTATTTGTTTTTCTAATTACTTTTACTTGATTATAATTCTAAATTGCTAACTTTTAACTAATTGTTTGCTCGGATGTGCTCAGGAAAAGTGGATATAAACAGTGATGCTATCGGGATCTGAGGGCAATGGCTGCCATGTGCTAAGCCTAGCTTCTCTTTACAAAAATCAGCGTTATTACTTACAAAATTCCCTAGGCTATTTAAATATAGCTCACAAATGATCTTCTTTGACTTGATAATAAATATACTTGTACTTGTGGTCTCCTTTACTTTATTGTAGTGAGTAGAATGTGTTTTGTATTTACTCTGGATGTCAACAAAAGGTGGGTGTACAATTTCTAAGATTTCTTTAACTATTTGAATAAAATACAGAGTTACAGAGGAACAATACAATATTTATTTATCTATTAGTACAATTATGTTTCAAAAGGTTCTCAATTAAAGGGATTTACAATAATATACAACTCAGGGGGAACAGTTACAATGTGTGGCCTAGCCTAGAAGGTAAATGACAAATAAACTTGTAGGCCTAAAACTAAATGTTCATATTTTGGGTTCTAAATGGGGTTTCTTTACAAATGAGGGCTCTTTTTCTCAGGGGGGAAGTATCGTGCTGACTTGAATAACGTTTGGGATGATATTTGAAAGAATATTAAGTCCAATTAAGCTGATGTGTTGAAAAATTACAACAATGGAAATTTTGGTTGTTGTCCAAAAGGAGAGTCCAATGGTTTCACTGACTTTATGAATGGTTAAAATACTCAAAATTAAATTTGGAAAGATAGTTCAATATAAAAAATACTCTCTTGAGGTTATTTTAACTTTCAGAACATTAAGCTTGTTCTATTTGCATGTCTGTATTCTTTCCAGTCCCTAAATAGAATACAATGGAAGGAGTTTACCAATCTGCTTACAAATGTTCTTCGCTCAAATACCAGTTTTGGGGAAAATCAAATAAAAAGGAGTGAATTTAAAGATGGTATTAATTGAGCAGTAGGTCCCTAATAAAATGAGCACCAAGCAATGCAAAACTTAGGCCATACTGGGAAATTTAAAATAGGAACTGTGTCCTTCACAGATTCTAGGTCTTAACACTATGGCATCTGGAGCAAGAAGAAAGATCTAGTAGAGATGAGGTCTGGAAGCATGGTCCATTGTTGAGAAGCACATGTTCACACAATTGTTGACACTGGTCACTGTAATTTAGATTCCTTAAGGACTATTTTTGAGAAGTATATTATATTAAATTTTAATTTTATTGCAATCCTCTCACATAAATTATAGCTAAAATATTATTATTAACAAACATATTAAATTAAGTGAGTAGGCTATTATATGGGGATAGGCTATGAATAATTATTGGTGATTAAATTAATGAAATACATATTATTATACAATTGCACAGATAAATAAACATTAAATACATAGAGGGGAATGTTTTCTGAGGAGTGATGATAAATGATGATTATTATTAGGCACAAACATGGGACAATTAACACAAATAACACATTTAGGGGAAATTAATTAATTGGTACATTTATATGGAAACTTAAATATAAAATAACACATAACAAGAAAATTATTACTAAATGATGAATGAATGGACATGTAATACTATAAACTACATATAATAGTAAGAAATGCGTAAAAACTGTCTATTTTACGCAGGCTGTTCGAAATAGCAATAAACCCCATATAAAAATAAATGAATGAAAAAGAACTGTTATTTTCTTTAAGTTTATAAAACTATGGAAAAAATATTACTTAATACTGTAGCAGAAGAAAAAAACATTTATTCATACTATTATTACAGTTGATACAGTGATTTCTTTTTTCTCTGCAACATTTGTTGCATTCAAAGTTATATAGGTTCAATGTATGTCATATGACTCAGTCGTAATTTTCCTACAATAATATACATCGATAAACATTTTTGAAAATAAAAATTCCAAAGCATATTTGACAAGGAAGATACAATTTGTTATTATGAGTGAATTGCTCGAAGCCCCTATCATATTTTGAGATTTTGCAGACATCATTTCAAAATTGCAGAATATAAATTCTATCAATAATTACTGTTCAATAATTTGTCCCTCCAAGAAGGGACATCATTAGCATAACTTTAATTTTGGGGGGGGGAAGGCAAATTGCCTTTCAAACTAGGCCTAGAGCCTAGGTCGGTAAACTGCTATCCAGGCCAAGGACAAGGATGTTAGGGGCAACACTTTTTCACATCAAATTTAGTAATATTTATGCATACACATTACTACTGAGGCATACACAGTACTTCAATACACATACCTATAACGCAAAAAGCCCAAGACGATTTATTACCCAAAAACAAAGGAAACATCGATTGTACGAAACTAAAACTAACCAAACTTTTGCCCCCTCTCGACAGCAGAAAGTAAACATTGACAATATTGTCATTTGTTTTCAAAGAGGATGGAAGCTATGGCAGCTTAGCGCTTATCAACCTTAAATAACAAAATACTATGCTCTCTTACCTTTGCACTGATATGCCATCTGACATACCGGTATAATAATAATTATAGATTCATAAATTAAAATTTTATTATACATCGTTTTCCGCCATATTAGGTATTTTTTATACACAAACAAAATGTATCATTTATTATTTTCCTCCGTTTCTGTCTGAAGGCATATCGACATTATGATCAATAACGGCTAGTCTTATATTTCAAGCTGAATCATAGCCGCCTTTAAAGAAGGCCGCGGCGTTCGAACTGGCAACGCCGCCATCTCACAGAGCAAAGGAGTCACTGCTGGCACAAAGCCCATAGCCGCTGGTCGAATAACACGTCCTTTTAATAATTTTGGCTATATTAATTTGTTTTGATGGAGAGAACAAATAGAATGGATGTCAGGGATTGTTGATAAAGTATACAATAACCTAATAAATATAATATGAAACATACAAATTCGCAGTTAACTAAAACAATATGCCTACTTGAATCATGTACTTCTGTTAGGTTTTACAGATTACTGCTTTGAAAAACCATGGTCAGAGTAATTTATCGTTTTACATGTCCCTATGACTCACATTTAAAAAATGAATATGTTGAAAAAATGCCACTAATAAACTGCTGGAAATAAAATGAAACGGTGACAAATGCAATATGAGGCACAAAATTATTTCTTTGGAAGACACAAGTGCAGACAAAAATGTAATACTTTGTACAGACAGTTGCCCATGAGTTGTATTTATACTTGTTGCTATATTAAGCACGCTTTGTCTTTAAATAAACTGCTGTATGTCGATGTTTTTAATCTTGTTTAAATATGTTGTTTTGAAGAGTACTGTACTTTATTAGCACTTAATAAATGGTACTAAGCTGTCTTATACCGGGTGTCCCATAAAGGTCCCCCCCTCTTAATTTTTGAAAGACTGTAAATTTTCAAAAACGGGGTCAACTCTGCCAACGGGGTCAACAAAGCTGCTGCTCTGAGGGTCGCTCACCATCTGGGGTTTACTGAACAGCACGTGAGTGAAGTGTCCTGCCATCAGCAAAGAAATTCATTTGAGTGTGGACTTAATGTACTCGTTAATGCTAAAATGGCTATAATTAATGTTATCAAATATGAAAGTCTAACCCCTTCTGGGTTTAATGTACCATCAGAACCTGTTTCCTCGGCTGATGGACCTAGGTCCCTAGTGGCGCCAACAGAAATAAATTCACAGCCCCTTCCGGGTGATGATCCTTCAATGGCTCCCGTTGGGACTTTGATCCAGGTTCAGCATGACCTTTCAATATCAAGTGAGGCCAATAGCTTGAGCTTTCCTCCCAAAGTTGTTGGCTCAATCAATAATAACTTAAATTCTTGCAGTAAAGTAATCTCTCCTCTAAGGCTTAAGAAATCTTTGACTGGCACTTGGAATTTAGTCAAGCATAGGAAGTCCGTTAGCACAAAACCATCCAAGGCATTAAAGCAGTCTGATAGGGTTAGTTTTGTAAGTAACAATCGTTTCCATGTTTTTGAGGAAAGTTATAACTCTGATGTTTGTTCTGATGACCCTAAGCTCCCAACCCAACCCGTGCCACCTAATGGCATTGGAAAATCTAAAATTGCTCCTAAACGGGGATCTAGTCTAGCTAGGACTAAGTTAAATAAGTTCAAAAAACCTGTATTTCAGGTCAGTGCTATAGACGATGTAAATGAAAGGAGCGAGTCTCCTGTAAATAATCTTGTATTAGAAACACAAAAAACAAAATGTAAAATTAGATTACTTAGTGACAGCCACGGTAGGGGACTTACTGAGCTATTGTATAATAGATATAATGGTAAATATGACGTTATGGGAACCATAAAGCCAAATGGTACTGTTGTTAATGTTCTTGAAGATGTAGATAATGTTACAAAATAAATGGATATGGACGATTATCTTATAGTGATTGCAGGTACTAATAACTTTGTTAATGGACACTGTACCGACGACATTGCCCAGCGAATGCGGGACTTTTTGGATGGCACTTGGAGTACTAGGGTTGTTGTGGCAGCTATACCTTTTAGGTATGACACACCCTCCCTAAATGCTTTGATTTCCAAAACAAATAAGGTTTTGTTTAATGTGGTTTCAGATTTCAAAAATGTGGCGTTTCTGCCTTTGGAGCGGTTAGCAAATCCATGTTTTTATACTCGTCATGGTCTACATTTTAATGTTAGGGGCAAAAAGAGTATAATGCATCTTTTGGATGATGTAATGTTTACTTCCACAGATTGTAAAACACAATATACCATACCTGTTGTAGTTGGAACACGGTTTGATTCAGCAGCCTATATTCCTGGCTCTTCTTTTCGTAAATATAACCGCAATCTTGTTGTTGCAACCAGGCTACCAGAGGATAGCATCAGAACTAATTCTCATTTTTTAGTCCAGGACCGGAACCAGGTTATGATTCCATAGCAGTATCCAACAGTTATATTGGTTGTCTCCCCAAACTGGTACATAATTCGAGAAACCTATGTTCCCTACGAATTTTGCATCAGAATGTTCGTAGTTTGCTTGATAAGACCTTTGAGTTGGAAGTTTTGATCAGTAGCGAATCACCAGACATTTTGTGTTTATCAGAGCATTTTATTAAAGACATCGAAGATGGTATTGTATTGTTTAATGGTTACACAACAGGATCCATGTTTTGTAGAAACTCTCGAGCCAGGGGAGGTGTTTGCATTTTAGTTAGAGACAATTTAAAGTTTACTACAATTGATGTCTTGCAATACTGCTTGGAATGTGTTTGTGAGCTTTCTGCTGTTAAGATTGAACTACCCCAAGCAGTTATTGTCATCATGGTTGTATATAGACCTCCTGATTCATCTTGCGATGAGTTTTTCGAACAGATTTATTATTTTCTTGATCATTTGGTGAAGTATAGCTCTAGGGTAGTTGTAGTTGGTGACTTCAATATTGACTTAGGAAAATCGTCTCCAGATTCCATAAAGATAATTGACATGATGAGCTCGTTTGGTATGAGAAATCTGATTGATTCATTTACAAGGGAGTTCAAGGGGGCTAGGTCCATTATCGATCATGTTTATACTAATCTGGATACCTCATTGATCAATGCTACGGTCTTAAAGGCAGCAATATCGGATCATCATGCCCAAGTTGTTGACGTTAATCTCACAGTTCCTAAATATGGTTCAACTGGGGTTTATATTTACTCGATCTATAAACTTAAGTTCTTTGTCTGTCTTTAAACGTCTGTTATATGATGAATCATGGGATGTTGTTATGTCTGCGGGTAGTGTTAATGAAATATTTGACTCATTTTTTTGTGTTATGGAACATTATATCGATTTGGCATTCCCATATAAGAAAATTAAAATCCTAAGGAATCAATCAAGTACAAAAATTAAGTTAGATGGTAATTTGTTGAAGATGAAAGAGGAGCTATTTCAACAATATATTGCAACTAGAGATCTACCTTCATCACATCCACTGAGGATATCATACAAGAATTTTAAATTAGATTATAGGTCTTCAATTAAAGCTGCCAAGTCATTAAAGGTAAAATACCTAATTGAGAATGCCAAATGCAAATCAAAAGCTATGTGGGATATCATAAATGAATGTAAAAGATCTAGTAGCTCTCGGTTGGTGGGATCTATCGTTGATGGAAGTGGTGGGTTGGTCGACGACCCACTAATGAAAGCGAACGTTTTTAACTCGTTTTTCACTGAGGTTGGTCAACGTCTTTCTGCTAAAGTTGAAACCAAAAACCAATTTGTTCCTTGTCCACATTCTGTATGTCCTTCATTTTTTATGAGTCCAACTGTTGAGAATGAAGTTTTAGCAACAATAAAATCTCTGAAGAGTAGTAGGTCATCAGGATTTGATGGGTTTTCATCTTGCCTGTTGAAGGAATGTTCTGACCTTTTGGTTGTTCCATTGACGCACATGATTAATCTTTCACTTGAGTCAGGCGTTTTCCCAGATGCCCTGAAACTCGCTCTTGTCAAGCCCATTCTAAAAAAGGGAGACTCCAAGCAATGTGGAAACTATAGACCTATTTCAATTATATCCACCTTTTCTAAAGTTATTGAGAAAATTGTTCTCCAGAGGTTGTTATGTTTCCTGGAGGCGAATAATATTTTATTTCGCAACCAATTCGGGTTTAGGAAAGGGAAAGGCACATTGAACGCTATGTTTTTTCTGGTTGATGCAATTGTTAAGACCCTGGATGAAGGAAGACATGCTTTAGGTATATTTCTGGATCTTAGCAAGGCATTTGATGTTGTAAACCACAATCTTCTCATTCGGAAAATGTTTAACCTTGGGGTAAGAGGTGTGGCCTTGGACTGGTTTAGATCATACCTTGAGTACTGGAAGCAAAGTGTGGAGATGCCATACTGTGACCAAAGGAAATGCATTAGGAAGCTCTATTCTAATAAATTGGCAGTAGCTATGGGAGTTCCTCAAGGGTCGGTATTAGGTCCTGTTCTTTTTCATCTATTTATTAACAATATTGACAGTAGTATAAATAATGGTAAATTATGTATCTTCGCTGACGACACATCTCTAGTTGTTACTGGTCATAAAACGAAGGATTTAGATGTGTCTGCATTTGTTCAGTCAAATTCCCTTCTTCAATGGTTAAATGAGAATGGTCTTTTTGTAAATACTGACAAGACAGGGATGATTGATTTTCAAATTCGTAATCGGACAGACAGCGTTTCGAATCTGCTAATTTCCGAAAATACTGTTTCATCTACTGATACAGTAAATTTTCTTGGTCTTTTGATTGATTCGAGATTAAGTTATTCTGACCACATCAGTAAATTGGCTGGTAAACTCAGTTCGATAATTTATGGAATACGTAAATTATCATTTTACACTAATTCTGATGTACTGCTCACAGCTTACTATGGTTGCTTTTATCCTCATCTCGTTTACGCTGTACCCATTTGGGGATCGGAAAAGGCTAGTATGAGATACATCTTTACTCTCCAAAAGAAGATAATCAGAATTGTTTTTGGACTCAAGCGGCTTCAATCTTGTAAGGAGACTTTTCGTCAGTGTGGCCTGTTGACGTTTCCTTCCATATATATTTTTGAAACACTAATATTTTTTAGGAAAAACCGTGGGCTTTTTGAGTCCAGGATCTCTACGGTATATTCTCTTCGCCAAAGTTTAAATCTCCCTATTCCAAAACATAAAACTACATTTTTTAAAAACAATGTTTATTATTGCTCTGTCAAACTTTTTAATGCGTTGCCTGATTGCCTCAAGGTGGAGATGTCACATGATGAATTTAGGAAGAATCTTAAGACCTATTTGTTGGGAGGAGCGTTTTACAGTGTCCATGACTACATAAGGAATTTATAATTTAGAAGTGTTGATTATTTTGTTGTTGTAAGAGGTACATTTTTTAAATGACTCATGCCAATGCTTGTACAAGTTTTAAGGCAATAAAGGAATTATTGATTGATTGATTGATTGATTCAAACAATCTCTTGTAAATGTGACTAGAATAAGTCAAAGTATTTATTTAAGCGGTTAAGGGTTTCAACCCTCACCCGTAAATTAGGGGTTGCTGGGGGTAGTTTTTATTTTTCAAATAGCAACCCTTATCAAGTTTCATTTCATTTTTAAGAGGGGAAAAAAGAAAATGAATGCCACAAAATTGACCTCTTTATGTTTATTTAATCTAATGTTATGGCAAGCGAAAAATGTATAAATTTAAATTTTGTTATTTATACTGCTTAAATCCCTTTCCTTACCAGAAATCAGATACATAATGGGACAATCCAAATTTCTCTTGATTTCTCTTGACTTTGAAATAATACCATTTAAAGTGCAAAAAAGTCATTTGAAAACCTTCTTTATTTTTGTCATGGCCTCCATTCACTTATTGGAAAAAATAAATAAAGTTTTCAAATGACTTTCTTGCACTTTAAATGATATTATTTCAAAGTTCTGATCAAGAGAAAGTTGGATTGTCCCACTATGTATCTGATTTCTGGTAAGGAGGGGAATTTAAGCAGTATAAATAACAAAATTAATACATTTTTCGTTGGCCATAACATTAGATTAAATAAATATAGAGAGGTCTAGTTTGCAGCATTCATTTTATTTTTTTCCACTCTTTAAAATAATATGAAACTTGAAAGGGGTTGCTATTTGAAATACCCCCGTCACAGCAAACCTGCGTACTCAGCGAATTTCCAATGCATTCATATAAAGCCACTTACCCAGTTTCACAAAAATACAATTACAGTATAAATAAGTGATTTATAACACTTTATTTATTCTCCATAAGAATAACATTAAGACTGAGTATGCAGGATTGCTGCAACGAGGACGATAAGAAATGAGTTTTTATGCAATTAGCCTATCAATATAAATGAACCAGGTGAAGCTACATTACCAAGTTTTATTAATTTAAGTTCATAATTAAGGGAGATATAACACTTTACATATTCTCCATATGTATAACATTAGGGCTAAGTATGCAGATTAGCTGCTATGGGGACAATCAACAAAAAATAATTTTTGTGCAAATATCAATATACACCAGTACAACATGAAGCCACATACCAAATTTCATCAATATACATTCATAAATAATCGAGATATCAAATTTTATTTATTCTCCATAAGGATAACATTGGACAACGTACTGTGTTTAGCACTTTGAATATCTCTGCAACGGTTGGACGTAGAATCACAATTTAAACACCAAAATGATTGTTTTGTGGAGCTGAAGTGATTGGTAAAAGCAAAAGTTAAGATTAAAGTAAAATTAACTGAGGAAAAGCCAAAAACCTTTTTCCCATAAGATTAACATGGGAGATTTTATGAGCAGGTTTTTTGGATTTTTTCCGCAACCACTTAACCTAGGTTAATAATTCAAAATACAATATTTTTTTTTAAGCTCTATAACATGGTCAAAACCAAAATTAAGTGTTTTAAAAATGTTAGGGTGAAAAATGCAAAAAACTGATTTTTGGAGTATTTAAAACCCCCATAACCCCCCCTTCCCATGGTCCGATTTTTCTGGTTTTCGAACTTAAAGTCATAAATGTCACTTTTCATCGAAATCGGATGATTTTACTCAAGTTATCGCGCGCGCGCACGCGCGCACACACACACACACACACACACACACACACACACACACACACACACACACACACACACACACACACACACACACATACCCGCATGCGTATCTTAGTCGGGACACCTGAATATAACACACTTGTCGGGACTTTCAAGCTGAAACATATTTAATGTTCATCCTTAAGTACAGATTCCTTATATGTGGTCAGATTTTTGTTACACTCCATTTTGTCTGAGTGAACTAGGAAAACTTACTGTCGGGATGTCCCGACAAACACGATAGTGTGTTTATTGTCCCGACAAACATATAGATCGAGGACATGTCCGTTTGTGTGTTCAAATACGGTGAATCGTAGCCAGATGAGTCATCGCAGTGTTGCCATATCGCCCTGGAGCTTGGCGCGCTTGGCTTGGAGCTGGAGCTTGGCGCGCGGCAATAGCAGCCCCATGGCCACTGCGTATTCAGCGAGGTCTGCTCCTGTAGGCCCATACCTTACTTCCCCCACCCCCCTCACCGGTGATGTGGATGGGGGGGTCAGGGGGATATATTCCTCCCTTGAAACTTGAAAAAATTACAATTTATATCGTCCTGAAATAAATCTTATGTTTTTTATTAAAAAGAAATGCTGTTACTGAAGAACACAAAAAAATGTGTGCAATATTTCTAAACTAAATTTTTAGTGAATTACCTATGGAAATTTTAACTATTAGCATGACCCGCAAGGTAAAAATTAAGCCCTGGACCACCATAGAAGTTCCTAACGTGACCCCCTGAACACGTTTTGGGGGGTCGCTCGAAATTGTGGATATATATATATATATATATACCACACGCCCCCTATATATATATGTGTGTGTGTGTGTGTGTGGGTGTGTGAGTTTGCATTCTAGCGGTCGAATTTTTTGTCCGATTAACTTAAAATTTGATAGGGACATTCCTTGTAATAATCAGTTGGACAAGTTCGTTGGGCAAAGCAATAGAAAAACTCTAACCCCCTTTTTTGGATTTTATATTGAACATTTTGGGGTATTGGGGCCAAAAAGGGTAACAAAAGTCCCGGATGTAAAATGCAAGTAAAATGATGGAGATTTTTGAGGCAAAACTTGAGAGCCCTCTTTCGTCATTCTAGCACAAATATTTACCGAGTTATTAAAGAAAATGTATGTGGACTAAACACAGTACGTTGTCTAATGGGCGTTTTACATTAGAACAACCTGTTATTCATAAGTTGGTGTATTTTTATCATCCCCGTAATCCATACACCTACTTTCAATCCTGACTGGACACTCTCCTAACCTTATAATGCGCAACATTGTATTCTCAGAATTGCAGGTAAATAGAGCCAGGAGCATCAGAACAGCCAAAAAAATTATGTATTCACTTTAAAATAACACAGCATGGCCTTCGGTGTCTTTTTAAAGAGAGATTATAGAATTAACAGCATAATACACTACTGTATTAGAACATCTACTTATTGAAGTATGCTTATGATTTTATGAAAAATTCTTTAACCTTACCAATTTCATAACAGATTACAAGCAAGAAGATGATTGTTATTATTTCTAAAACCAAACCGGTAATGAAATAAATATTGTACAGTTTCAATTTATTAACTCCTAAAATTTTCTCTATGAGAGTTGTATTGTAGGCTCAAAAAGTAAACTGTAATGCAAGGTAGCACTGGTAGAGAGTATGAAAAGTCGATCTTAACTTAAATAATCAAAACCCTTGATTTATTTTGAATTGTGCTAAATAAAAGCAGCTTGCAGTGTATTTAATTCTTGTATACTGTGATAAACATAAGGCATTTCTTCCTCGTCCTCATATTCTTTCAATGGAATAAAGTGGCATAATCTGATCAGCAGGGAAATATAAGTATATCCATAGATCATGTAGTGATCCATGGACAGATTCCTTATGTGTGGTCAGATTTTTGTTACCTCCATTTTGTCTGAGTGAGCTTAGACAAAACTTTTCAAAATTTTAAATTTAAATTTGCAGTTTCTCTTAACATTAATTAGGACTTAAAAAGTGAAATTTGATTACCTGAACTGGACGGACAACTGGATTTCAATTGTTTAGGATGATTGATTTTTTTTATTACAGAGGGAGAATCAGGAAGTAAAATGTAAGTGTTAAATAATGCAGATAAATTTACATATAGAAAAAGTTTATTACTCTACAAAATGAAAATAGTCATACAACTAACACTTTTAAAATTGTGTTTTATATGTTCTAGTGTAAAATATAGGTTTTACAAAAACTTCAACTAAGTTCATATATTCAACAATATAATAACTATAAACAAGGTAAAACTAGAAAATATCCCGAATTTTTTTTAAGACAAACTATACTTTATCGCAATCATACCAGGGAGAAGAGGGGATGTTAAAAGGCATGAAAAAGGGATTAACATAGGTGTTGTTTCTCTTGTAAGTAACCAGTTTAGTTATTTTCTAGCCTCACTTTTTAATTCTTACAATTTTAAATATATGAATAGGAAAATCAGAGTTTAAAAAATGTTAATTTAGGTGAAGTGTGGTAACAGTAATAGTGGAGAATATGTTTTACAAAAATTAATTTTATTGATAAAAAATCTAAACAAAAAAAAAACACTATACCGGGTGTCTCAAAAGTCCCACCCCACATTATAATTTTATTTTGTATTAATGGAGGTAAACTACTTTGTGGAATTTTTATGTTACCAAAGGGACTTTCTTAAGTATACACATTTTCAACCCTATTTTGTTAAAAACATTTAAAATTTGTGGGTAAGCCAAAGATTTTAAATGCAAACCCCTACCTTGTGATACTTAATTTTAATGCTCTTGATAAAATAAGAAGAATGACACAATTTAAAGGTCTGTATGTTGACCCTATCCAAAATGGCACTAATTTAAAGTTGAAATTTTTTAATAAAATTGCCAATAAAAAGCATTTTAAAGGGGGAACCCCACGAAAATGTGCGTGAATTGCATTCAAGTTAGGTACCTGAAGTCATGATAGAATCATACCCAGGACTCAAATCAGGTCGTAACTCAAATTTTCATTATTTAGAAAAAAGTAAAATAAGGTAACATTTAGGAAATTTAGGGTATGGTATAAAGTCCTGGATGTGATTCTGTCAACTTGAAGTCACTTTGGGTACTTTGAGTGCAAATTACGTACATTTTCGTGGGTTTTATCCCTATAAAATACTATTTAAGGGGTATTGCATAGAAAATCCCAAATTGAAATGGCCGCCATTTTGGATAGGAACAACATAGAGTCCTTTAATTTGCACCATTCTTCCTCTTTTAACAAGGACTTAAAAGTGATGATCACATGTAAGGGGTTTACGTTTAAATTGTTTACTTAGACTTGCCCCCAAATTACCCCATTTCCAAAATAGGGCTTGAAAATGGTATACTAGAAAAACCTCTTTCTTCGGTCACATAAACATTACTCACAGTAAAGCTTTCTATCTCCATTAATAAAAACATAAAACATAATATTGGGGAGGGGGGAGTTTTGAGACACACTGTGTATTTATTCCATTATATCAGTTTTAAAATGTTTTCCAAATCCTTTTGAAATATTTTTTGGTTTATTCAAAAATGTAGGCTATGTCTATTTTATTTTTGGAAAGGTTAGGAAGCTGTTTTTACTTTTTCAAGACTGATTTCCTGATTACAACACTCCACTTCACCCTAGGTTAAATTAAGACGTAAGATATTTATTTTTGTAAAATAGTCTTAAACATATTTTGGATTTGTAAAGATTGTTTACGACATTAATATAAGTCTTACGTTTATATGTTAATATATTAATAAAAAGAGAGAAAACCATAATTTTGTCAGAGGTTAAACCATCGATCAACGATCTCATGCGAATTTGAAAATTGTTTTACCCAAATGTAGGAAATTTCACGGTGGATTCTGGATTCTGGAAATTATAGTTTTTTTTAGCGGAAAAGCTAGGAACACCCTGGAATATTAAAAAATCTCATCGAAAATGATACACGAAAATGATACCGGGACAGCGAGTAGATTAAGAATATCAACGAATTTGTCCGATTCGACGTAAAACAACGGATATATGGCCGGAAAAGTGTAGGGGAATTCTGGTAAATGGCTCAAAAAATTTGTTTGGGGGATGGCATGTGGGTATTCAAATAAAAGTGCCGTTCAACGCTGAACCTCATCATAATATTATTTTTTGCATCCGACCTATGTTTACCCTAAAAATACAGGAAAGGTTATTTTAGGTTAGGTATTGTTAGGTTAGGTTTCTTGGGTTGGAAAAGGTCAGGTAAGTTTAGTTTACCATACCAAACCTTAAAAACCCTAACCCAACGTAACTTTACTTACAAGGATGCCAAGTACAAGGTTATGTTTGTTCACTTCAAAGGTTATGTTTGTACAAGGTCAAATTCATTTTTGTTCACTTGAATGTGGGTGTCAACTCAATAGAATTAGGTGCTTTTTCATACCTCTTTTAAGTAGATTTTTAGTCGCCTGTTGATAGTTAAGAAGAAATGTAAATTAATAATGCAAGATCTGTGGATAGTTCCTCTTTTTAAGTTAGAGGATGGCTGCATAAGTTACAGCTGATAATGGCTTTAAGCTCAAGGTTTGATAACATCACATTTATTTTCTTAGCAATTTTAAATTGGCACTGGTTTCAATTAAACGGCTTTAGCACTTTTCACTGTCATTCAACTTTAATAATTAAGTTTAAGAACTGATACCTAGAAACTATAAAACTTCAGATGAAATAATAAAGAGAGCCAATAAATGATGTACATTTACAGACAGATCAACCAACATTGCCAACTACAGTCTAGCCTAATAGGCAGTAATTCCAACAGAGGCCTTATGTTTGAGCTTTTAAGTTCAATCTATATTGTGTCTAAGTCAATCAAACACACTCCATTATTAATTAAGTTTAATAGCCTACACTAATGTTTGTGATTTATTGTAATACTTTTATACACACTGTAATGAATATTATATTAATTTAACAATACATTTTAATGTTATAAAGCAGATAACTTAGTGTTTAACCACATAACTGTATGATAAAAAAATTCGAATAAGGGTTATTCTCACCTTCTATGAGGTTTATAATGTAACTTACTTCTCTTTTGGGGAATAATAAAAATCAGAACCTAGGTTCTAGGTTAGCCTTCCTTAGAGAATTTGAGAGGAAACTTGGTAACTTGGTAGATTTTTACAGAATAGCCCTACAGGCCAAGATAAAAAATTAACTTGCTACATTCTTCTATGAAAATACTGACTTAGAAGAGAGCAAAAATAATTCTAATTTTTTGCACCAATAAACCTGACAATATTCCCTCCAACTAAAAAAAATATTGTTTCTTTGTGAACTTTGAAATTAGGTTTATGAAAATACTACGGTTACTATCAGCAAGTTTAAAATATCAACAGAAAGTAACATTATTAGCAATTAATTGACCAAATAAAATCTCAGAGCAAAGATTTCTAGCCTGTAGGTGTACAGTGAGTTCATTTTTAGCGAATTTCCTCTATAGGGAAGAAGCTATTACCGTAGTCGGCATGGCAAGACCTAGGCCCGGGACAATGATAACTTTTCGTTTCGAGGTCCCAGACCCCAAAAACACCATTCGTTCGAAATTGTACACATACATGTATATGTGTGTGTGTGTGTCGGTGGGTGCGATAACTCGCGTAAAAAGGTCCGATTTGATAAAATTTGGTGCAAACGCGTAAAGCAACATTTATGACTTTAAGTTCGAAAACCAGACAGATCGACCCATCCAAAGTGGGATTTTGGGGGGGTTTTTGTACCCCAAAAATGTTTTTTTGAATTTTTTACATATATTTTTTGAAAAAGTCAAATATTTGTTTTTACCATTGGATTCAGCTTAAAAACACACAATTTAGTATTCTGATCATTCCTCTACGTCAAATGGTACAGAGATATTGAAAGTGCTAAACACAGTACGTTGTCCAATGTTATTCTTATGGAGAATAAGAAACATTGTATATCTCACATATTTATCAACTTTTCCTGATGAAACTTGGTATATTGCTTCATATCGTTGTGGTCTATTAATATTTGCACTAAAAATCATTTTTTGGCCGATAGTTCCCGTAGCAGCAAACCTGTGTACTCAGCCCCATGTTATTCTTATGATAAATAAGTAACCTATTATCTCCCTTAATTATGAACATAAATTAATAAAATTTGGTATGTAGTTTTACCTACTTGAGTTATACTGATGCTTGTATAAAACCCCATTTTTTGTGTTCCTTGCTTCAGCAAGCCTGCATACTCAGCCGCCATGTTATTCTTATGGAGAATAATAAAAATGTCATAAATCGTTTATTTATAAATATATATTGATGAAACTTGTTATGTGGCTTTATGTGGTATTAAGATACATATATATGCATTGGAAATTCGCTGAGGACGCAGGTTTGCTGCTACGGGGGTATTTCGTATCTTGAAAATAAGAGTTTTATAAGCAATTTTTGTTATTGGTCAAAAATGTTTTTTTGAGCGTGGCGAACGAGTTTGGTGGAATATTTTTGATTTCTTTTTGCCATTTTATTTAGTTTTTAGTTACGCACTACTTTCCTTGTTTAACCTTCCTTGTAACTATTAAGGTTTACGAGATCCCAATAGTGAGCATAAATAAACGGTATCAGGAAACTGACACATACTTTTTCCCTTTTAGCCCAACTTTAATGAATAAATTAGTTTTGATTTAATAAATATAGAATACAAAGCACGATCAAATGTACAGAAAATCTTGTAAACAAGTTGCTTTCAAAAATATCCACCCAAATCCCTGTTTAGGAGGCACTACAGAATCAATCGCTACGCACGTGGTTTTAAGAGGGGAAATGCCCCCTTTTCCCCCCTTCAGGTTTATTAAGGGGCAAAATATTTTGAATTTCCTCTGTTGGTCAATGCTAACTTGACTCGCATATCAAGTTTGAACGAAATTTATCAATAAATAAGAGAGAAATAGTAATTTTTGTATTCCCCATAAGAATAACGTTGGACAACGTACTGCGTTTACTGCAACATTTAAATTTAAATTTTCTCCGCAACCAGTAATCGTAGAATAGTAATTCAAAATACTAAATTATTTAGTTTTTTGAGCTCTTTTTAATGGTGAATAGTAATATTTTTTTTATAAAAAAAGGAATATTTGATATTTTAAGTCTTGTAATTTCTGAACCCAAAGTTTTATAGAAATGCGGGTGGTGTCATTTTGTTGGAAAACTAAATTTATACAAACGACTAATGTTTAATCAAGATCGGTAGAGCCGTTTTTTAGAAATCTTAATTTTTCATGATTTTTGGCTGTTTTCTGGGGGATAATTACCCTTAAAAATAAAAAATTCCAAAATGAAAAAAAAAAACACCTGGAGATATCGTGGATTAGTACCTACATACCAAATTTCATAAAAATCGGACCATTGGTTTGGGCTCTAGCTCTGTACACATCCATACAAACAGACAGACACACAGACATCACGTAAATAAAAATCACTTTTTTGGGTTCAGGGAGCACCAAAACGAATATTTCAACTAACAACTCAAATTCGAAAATTTTGACGAAAACAATACTTTCTCCATATGTATAAGGGGGAGAAAGTAAAAAAGTAACACACTGTATATAGGCAAAATCATATCCATGACATGTAATTAATTATCAGTAGTGTAGTAGGTAATTACGTTACATTACTCACCTTAGAACAGTGACGACTGACACTGGCAACTGCCCAACTGGCACTTGTCATAAGCAAAATTTCCAATTTCCAATCCTTCTCAAGGGAATAGATCGAATTGGCAACGCTGTATTACGTAAAGAGTTTCCAACCAATCACAAGCGTTTATTTAAGTCAGCATTTGAAGCGAGTGTCGGGCCACACACTCTAGTTCGGGTAGTTCGCCGCAACGCCACTGGCGCGCCACTGTACAGTGATATTTTGGGCCCGACAAAGATATGCAAACGTGAAACCGGTTTCGCACAGAGCTTGTCGGGTCATTTTCAAATTTTGTTTCTAAGTCTTTCTGGAGACCAACTAAAACGTTTGATGCAGTATTGGTTGTCGGGACGTGTGTGAGTCCCGACAATTGGGTGTTTGCCCGACTGTCTGCTCCCATGCAGGTGTGTGTCCCGACAAAGATATGGATGCGTACGCACACACACACACACACACACACACACACACACACACACACACACACATTTTATATATACATATATATAAATTTGAACAAATCGTGTTTTTGGCTTCTGGGGACCTCAAAACAAAAAGTTATCATAGTTTTGGACTTAAGTCTCACCATGAGACCTACGGTAATAGCTTCTTCCCTATAGGGGAAATTCGCTAAAATAAAAACCACCCCCAGCAACCTCAAATTAGGAGTGAGGGTTGAAACCCTTAACCGCTTAAAAAAATACTTAGACTTATGCTAGTTACATTTACCAAAGATTGTTTGAAAATTTACAGTCGTTCAAAAATTAAGAGGGGGGCCTTTATGGGACACCCGGTATATTGATATTTATCAAACAAAACTAATTATAAAAGGTAATTGTAATTAATACATACTTAACTAAACTAATAAAAAACATAACCTGCCTGTGCTACGGATTAACAACTTTAAATACCCCCATAGCAGCAAACCTGAGTACTCAGCGAATTTCCAATGCATATGTATGTATCTTAATACCCCATAAAACCAAATGCCAAGTTTCACCAATATAAATTCATAAATAAACGATTTATGAAATTTTAATTATTCTTCATAAGAATATCATGGCGACTGAGTATGCAGGTTTGCTGAAGCAAGGAACACAAAATACCCCCGTCGCAGCATACCTGCATACTCAGCGAATTTCCAATGAATATATAACATAACACATTAACACTTAACAGGATTCATAAGAAATATATTCACAAACAAGCGATAATAAAAATATTAATTATTCTCCATAAGAATAACATAGAGGATGAGTACGCAGGTTTGCTGCAACACGGAACACAAAATAATGGGTTTTTATGCAAATATCATTAGAACTCATCTAAGTAAAGTCACATACCAAGTTTCATTCATATACATTTATAAGTAAGCGATATATAACATTTTAATTATTCTCTATAAGAATAACATGGGGACCGATTACCTAGGTTTGCTGCTACGGGAACCATATGTGAAAATTTTGTATTTTGTGCAAACAACGATAAACCCCAACCAGATAAAACCATATACCAAATTTTGTCAGTTTATGTTCATAAATAAGCGAGATATACAATTTTTCTTTTTCTCCATAAGAATAACATTAGACAACGTACTGTGTTTAGCACTTTCAATATCTCAGGAACCAATTGACGTAGAGCAATGATAAAAATACCAAATTGTTTGTTTTTTTAAGCTGAATTAAATGGTGAAAAATAAAATTTCATCTTAATAAAAATTACATGTGGAAACCCCAAAGAACCCATTTTTGGGGTACAAAACCCCCCAAAAACCCCTCTTTGGACAGTGCGATTCGTCTGGTTTTCGAACTCGTTCAAATAAATGGTGCTTTACACATTTGTACCAAATTTCATTAAGATCGGACCTTTTTTACGAGAGTTATCGTGCTTATGGTCACATATATATAAATAGCCTATGTATATACATATTAATACATATACATATATACATATAAATTTGAACGAATGGTGTTTTTGGCATCTGGGGACCTCAACATGAAAAGTTATCATGGTCTCGGGCTTAAGTCTTACCATGAGACCTACGGTAATAGCTTCTTCCCTATAGGGGAAATTCGCTAAAATGGGGTTTTATAGAGATATCAATAAGCTTACATCTCAAGTAGGCAAAGCTACATACCAAATTTTATTAATTTATTTTCATAATTAAGGGTGATAACACGTTACTTATTCCCCAAAAGAATAACATGGGGGCTGAGTACGCAGGTTTGCTGCTATGGGAACTATAGGCAACAAAATGTTTTTTAGTGCAGATATCAATAGACCACAACGATATGAAGCAATATACCAAGTTTCATCAGGAAAAGTTAATAAATAAGCGAGATCTATAATTTTTCTTATTCTCCATAAGAATAACATTGGACAACGTACTGTGTTTAGCACATTCAATATCTCTGTAACCATTTTACGTAGAGCAATGATCAAAACACTAAATTGTGTGTATTTTTAAGCTGATTTCAATGGAAAAAACTCAAATCTGACTTTTCAAAAAATTAAATGTAAAAAACTCAAAAAACCCATTTTTGGGGTATAAAACCCCCCAAAATACCCCTTCGGAGAGGTCGATCTGTCTGGTTTTCGAACTTAGTCATAAATGCTGCTTTAGACTTTTATACAAAATTTCGTCAAAATCGGATTATTTTTACGAGAGTTATCGTGCTCCCGGACACATACATACATACATACATACACACACACACACACACACACACACACACACACACACACACACACACACACACAATGCGCCGTGAGCGCTAAAATAAAAGCCCGCGCTGTTACCTTCCGGACGATATTTTCGCAGGGAACAATGAGTCATACCCCCTTCCCGCCCTGCTCATCATCAGTTGCTACTGTTTTTTCACCGAGATTTTCGTTCGAAATGAGTACAAAACGTAAACGTGTTGTCCTTTCGCTAAGTGATAAACTCACTTTGCTCGAGATGTTCAAGTGAAATAACCAACATTGAACAGTGAAATACGTACAGTATGTATTGAAAAGAGCAACTGGTACTTTGGTATTATACGGATGCCACTATTTTTGGAGGTTAATTTTTACCGGATACAAAGGATAACTGCATAATTCGAAAAAACGTACTTTTATTGACTTACTGTACAAATTTTACATCATTCTGATGAGCGGTCTTTGTGTTGTGCCTCCC
This sequence comes from Allygus modestus, assembly GCA_963675035.1. NCBI lineage: Eukaryota > Metazoa > Arthropoda > Insecta > Hemiptera > Cicadellidae > Allygus > Allygus modestus. The sequence goes on from OY776112.1 coordinate 291,282,001, forward strand.
AAAAGACAGCGATGTCCGCTAGGATCGTATTGAATGCGTCGCCGCCGCTAGCAGCTACACCCGATCGCCACATGTACTCCGGCAAATATACAGCGCGCTGCGGCAGTTATGTTAGGATGGGTTATCATAAAAATACGTACGGTTTCCTCTTCATTTCGAGGTAAATCCCACACCAAAAGAACGTCACTCATTATGAAAACAAATGTAACGTAGTGGACGGCAATAAATCACTCATGACACTGGCCCAGATACAGGCGGTGACAGGTGATGCGCGCGCTCCGGTCAACGACCTGACCTTGGCCTATTTGGAGGGGGTTTGGCGGCCTGAAGTATGACTCATCAGGTATCATTCGATTTGTAACAAAACAAGGAAAGTCCTACTATCATTTTTATGATAACCCATCCTAACATAACTGCCGCAGCGCGCTGTATAAGGGTGGCATCCGTATAATACCAAAGTACCGAGCAACTGTATATACTGTATTCAATTTAACTCCTGTAATTTAATTTTTATGACGTATATTCTTGATACAGTTCGCTCACTTTCTGTTCTCTACATTTATAATAACTTTGTCGATAAAATTCTGATTTTTTATGTATAGGGATGTTTTTTGCTTAATTACCGAGGTATACCTGATTATCCGAATTTCTGCATATCCGAATTGGCCCGATCCCCAATTAATTCGGATAATTGGAGTTCTACTGTATATATATATATATATACAGTATATATATATACAGTTTTGAACGAATGGTGTTTTGGCATCTGGGGACCTCAAAACGAAAAGTTATCATGGTCCCGGGCCTAGGTCTTACAATGCCGACTACGGTAATAGCTTCTTCCCTATAGGGGAAATTTGCTAAAAAGCTAAATTACGGCAAAAAGCGATGTATGCAACTCTTTAGTAAACAAATTTTGAACGTATTAGATGACTTAAGTGATTAAAATTATTAAATTCCTAGAACGTTCTTGAAATGACAGTGCTAGGCATTATAGTTTTATTATGCTTACTTGTAAAACTAGGAACGCTGACTATAAACATGCTTAACTTTACTCTAGTTTAAATATGAACCTTGTTGGGCTCACAGCAGGGTAAAACACTCGTTAGCATAACGATAAACATCACTAAACAGTAGACTAACTTGAGGAGTAAAATATAACGATTTTAGACGGCGGCGTCTCGCTTTCTCCATGCTAGTAAACGCGCGGCGAGGCATGTGGTAACTCCTCTTGCGGCGTTGCCAATTCTACTACCCCGCAGCCTTCTTTAAAGGCGGCTATGGAATACAGTGCTACCACCTGATTCTAGATAAAACTAAAACTTACCTAGTTATGAATTTCTGACTCGCAGTGCTTTTTGCCATTTCGTAAGTTAACCAATACAAGGCAGAATTGACTTGAGCAATATTTTCATTCAAATGCTATTATCAATTAAATTGATCTACTGCCGCTAGAAGGTTCAATCATATAAGAATATGAAAGTTTAGAATGTGATTAAGAAATATAATGTGATGTGATAAATATAATGTGTATGTGATATAATATAATGTGAAGTCAGTATTACCCAATTTCACGTTCGTTTTCAATACTTTACAAGTGTTTGATACAAATATGACGCAATATGGCGGTTGCTGATATAAGGGCACCGAGGTACCAACTTTTAATGGCGGATTCCGTCATTAGGGCGCTCGGAAGGTTAAAATTATTTGTAAGGGGAAAATAAATAGGCCTAGCCTAGTTAACTTAAGTTACTCGAGGAAATCAAACATACTTAAATTCAATATGCTGTACATGGTAGAATCTTGGGAGGGTAATGGTGGTGATGTTATCAACTACAGAAGGGGAAGTTAAACTAGTTGTTACTTACTTCGTCAATCCAATTTTGTTCGTGATGAACGCGTTTCGGCACTAGGCCATCATCAGCATCCACACACTGTGTACACTAGATTATTCATACGATCTGCATTGTGTAGGTCTAGTATATAGTATATCAGTATATGGATGCTGATGATGGCTTAGCACCGAGACATGTTCATCACGAACAACATTTTATTGATGACGTAAGTAAAATAACAATTAGGGGGGGCCTAGTTTACCTATCAATCCGTGCTACAAACTGCACATAATGTAGCAAGTTAATTTATTAGGTTTTCTATACCAGACTAAAAAAATACAGTGTGTGCTAGTCCAGGCTTTTGCTTGGTGTTAAAAAAGTGTCTTACTTTAAGACTTGGAAGGTTAACTTTGACTTTCAATGCCTTTCCTGATATTTTTTTAAACAGCATAGATAGTCCTTGATTAACAATCTTGATAGAAACACACTAAACGGTGTCTAGATTGTAAGGACAACATTACTTAGTACAACAACTAATAAAACAGTTTTATCTAAATTAAATGTTTAGTTTTCCTAAATAAACATTGTTTTTACTCACCATACTTGGGGTGTGATAGATAAACTAGGGCAAAATTACGACTGACCACAATTCACCATGACTTCATAATTTATTTTAAAGTGACTGACTTGCTTCAATAAAGAAAATTTACTGACTGGTTATTAAATACATTAATTTGGCTCTAAATGTAATATAATAAAATTATTCACTCGTCGTCTCACATTCTCATGCAATTTTCCATTGCATATTGCATGCAGAGCAAAGAGCAGAGCAAAAGCAAAAGCACACTCACAAATTGGAATTTACACATGATTCCATAGAGTATTCAGTACACCGTACACCTACTTTATTTCATTATTATTAATGATGTATATAATAACATTGTATACCATACATTTTCGAGCAGTGCCAATTTGGGGATCCCCATCATATCCCCCCTTATTTAGTAAATGTGGGATGGTTGAGCGATAATATCAGAGGAATTGCAGTTGTAGGGATGTGAGGCAACTTTTGATTTATGGAGGCACAAAGAATCAAATTAAAGGGGAGGTCCCCCTAAATATAACAGGGCTCTACCGATGGTTGCAATGAATTTATCGCCCCCCAAAAGGGGGTGAACAAAAAATCGTGGAAAAAATCACCGGAACATATCAACCCCGAGTCCCTTTTCGAGTACTGGGGATCAATAATTTAATTTAGCCTCCTAATTTCTTATATAGGGGGGGGGGAGATGAAGGATAATATCTGTGGAGTTTGCAACTGTTTGGTTTTCAAATTCAAATTTGTTATTAATTCTTAAAATCCTAGAAATGTACAATGTACACAGACAGGAGTTTCGGCATTAGTTAGGAGTTACCATACTATATATTTACTTAAAAAAATTACAAATTAATTTTACAAATTCTAAAATCTTAAGTTGAAACGTTGACTGATGCTGCAGGGCAGCGTGGGTTCTCTATTTTTAATTTGTCTAAATTTATAAATGATTTAGAATTAGATTTTGTGTATGATTTTTAAGAGCATATTTTTTTAAGTGTTAGTGATCAGAATTTTTGGTAATTTGTTAATAATTTTGATGGCCATGTAATTTGGAGTGTTTTCTCACCCCAATAATAGAGGTCTGCCAAAAATCGTGAAAAAAGTCAATTAACCCCCCAAAACCCACCCACCCTACCACGGCCATACCCACTTATTTGGATTAGATGTTAATAAAGCATTGTTAAAGTACAATAAACACCAATTGTTTTTTTAAAATGTGCTATTTGTTTAAAAGATTATTAAGTTAGTAGAGGTGTTTAACGAAATAACATAATATATGGGAAATTTTTAGGATATCTATGATGTTGGAAGCTTGATACCGATATGTTATGATTTCGAAGTGACTGCATACACGTCCAATGTAAGGGCAAATTCACTTCGCTACCGCTTAGGTTAGGTTGGGTTAGGTTACGTTACGTTCTGTTACGTTAGGTTAGGATAGGTTAGGTTAGGTTAGGAGGTTTTCTGGCTCTCAATTTTTTAAAAAATCACAGGAAAAGTAACGTACGGTGCATAATTTGGAACGGACGTGAACAGTAGCGGCTCACGTCGGACGTCTATGTAGCCACTGCCTTATGATTTTCAAAAAAAGTGGGGGCTGTTCGTTTTTGTTGTTGAACTCTACTTACTCAAACTCAACACTCAACAGCCAATCACAAATTCCCACGACAAATGGCTGACGATTTTCAGTGTATGAAGATGAAACACGACTCCAAGCGACTGTCAGTTTCAGTTAGCGTCAGAACAGAGATCAAATGAGGATTAGATGTTTGAAGTTTTGAATATTTCGTGTGGAAATTCGTGATTCGTGTTGGTCCATGGTGATCTTAGTGCAAATAATTGAATTATTCAAATATTAGTCAGTAAATTGTAAACCAGAGAATCAGTTCTCACTGGATTTGTTACAATTATTTATACTAGCTATAAATCAAGACAACATTCTATACCCGTAGCCTATACACCGGCTTTATCTCTATTAGGTTATAAATTAATTTGTTTACAAGTAAGGTTCTACAAACATGGTAACAAGTTTGCTGCTCGGTAAGAATAATTTATATTTAAAGTTTACTAGGATATTATATTCTAAAATAATGTAAAAATTTAGAGAAATGGGTAGATTTTCATAAGCGGAAGATGTGGTATTTATTATGAGGTCGATACGGCCAAAAACTACATTCTCCAAATCTCCTGTATCATAGACCAGCAAGATTTTTGACAAATGTTTGCCTTGTCTTTTGTGCCTTAACACAACAAGGAAAAATTGGTATAAATAAGTTTTGGCAGTAGGAGGGGGGGGAGGGACGAAGGTACTGAAAGGTTGGGCACTTCACGTTCGCTGCAACTGCCCCGAGGCGGGTCGTTTGCAAAATTCGGCCTGCCAATCGCTGGTCAGGGTCACATTTCTAAATCTTAGCTAACCAATGGCTGTAGCACTCAAAGTCGCTGTACTACATTACAATTTAGCTGAACGTAGTTCTAAGAAGCGCCAACAGATAGCAGCACATGATAGGTCGATGTACAGAGTCAGTACTGCCATTTCGAGGGATTATTAGCAAAAAAAGGCAGTTTTCCCAATCCCGTACTTGCAGGAATTAAGGGAAATTTTAGTGCCAACCTACACCACAAATGTCACATGGTTATATCTAAACTGCGAACAGCGTATAGTCCGTTCTCGTCAAGTGCTGAGCTCACACTGAAGCAATGTTTGGCAGGGGAGCGCGCTACTATTATTATAGTAGGCCGCTTGGTGGACTAGTGGCGAGGTACTATATTTATATTAGCCCGCAGCCAACATGTTAAGGTATAGGTACCAATAAAGCAACAACAAATTTACTTCGTTCTCACAGACCGGTGGCTAGGTTAAAGTGTTGCCCGAGTTGTTATTTTATATCAATTAAGGAACAGTGTTCTCTGATGTAAATTTAGTTAAATATATTACCAATAGTTCGTAGTATAACACGAGAAATGCTGCAGTTTAGCGGGCCTTTTTGAAACTACATCCTCAGGATTCTTACTGCAGTTCATAATAATTAAACTGCACAGAAATGTAATTAGATATCAACCTCTAGCCACCAAAAAATTAAACTGCATTTTTTTAAATGTTCCAAATAATGAGATTCCAAAAATATAGTGATTTTGATTGGAAACATCGGGAAACCCTTCAAAACTTCAGAGCATGATTGCCTGACTATAGTTTACATTTTGTAAACAACCTGACACCGCAGGTGGTGATACGTTGTGCCAGAGGCATGACCTAGAGCATGGCTTATATTGTAATCTGACTATCTTATTTTGTTCACAGTAAAAGTCACTGGGCTCTTGACTAATCCAGTAGTCTCGTGCAGTACTGTCATGAGAGTGGGGCACAAGAGACATTTGGAGGTGGATGAGATGAGATGTCAGCTGTCATGTTTTAATCAGAGCATGATGACTTTTATAGCATTTTACAAAGTTCTTAAAATAAATTTTTCCAGATAATATAAAGCAAGGCATGCCCTGGGATGCGCCTCTGGCGCGATGGGTTTTTTAGAACTATATAGGCCGCACTTTTTGGAGCTTTATCAGCATGGATCCTGTAACGAATGTGTTAAAGTAGTGGTTACATTTTTTTTCTGGCCTATATTAATATTAGCCTCTGGTTTTATAAGCATATCGCGGTAGGCTTTGGATGAAATCATGATTTTATTTTAGTTTAGTTACTACTTTTCTCATGATTTACCATGAAGGGTACTTAGTATCATACAGAGTACCTTTTTAACGGTGTGCCGCGGGAGTTAGGTTAGTTAATCATAAATATATCAACCATTCTTAGAGTTTATTGTCCCTCTCCCATAAACCATACTTCCAATTTCCAAATTTCCTCACATTTCTCCGAGTCTCTCATTTTCTTCAGGTCTTCACAATTAAGTTAATGATTATGTTATTTATAATAAACTAAACTAGCCTAACAGCCGCAGCACACTTTTAAAAATGGCATACAGTATAATAAACCAGTAGGCCTATCTTACGCTTGATAAAGTTTCTTAACGAAGAAGAGGTATCCCAATCTTTGATTAAACAAGAAAATATGGCAGTTATTTTTAATCAGGCCTACCTAGTTTTCAATAGAATAACCATACAACTGTTACGACTGTGTCAAACGATAATAAACTAGGCTAATACATTTTTACAATTCACAAACAAGTGGTTTTCTAATCAAAATGTAATAATAATAATCAGAGGCCTAGGCCCATATGTGATGTTTCATTCATTATGTTATGGTGGCCAACCTACATAACTTACTTTACAATAGGTACGATTTAAACTTTTGCCCTATACAACTGGTGCATCAGTACTGTAACTCGCATATATTTACTCAATGTATATACCAGAACTAACTAAAACTGGTATTGAAAAGGTTGCTGAGTGCCATGTAAACCGGGCTTAAAAGTTTTACAATCTTCTTTAGTTTTACAAAAGTTGTGTAAAAGTAGGGTATATAAAAAGGCTCTCTGCTTCAAACATCTTACTGTGGAAATTCACAGTCCTACCAACCCTTACCGCTCTTTAGCTAATCTACTCGACGTCTCATAAGCTTACCATCATTTGAAGTAAACTGGCCTGCACTGCAGCTGTTAGGTTTGGTCAGTTATTCATTGATAATATATTGCACACTTTTACTGTCTAAAGTCCAGTTCTCAAAAGTATTTTTATAATTTAAAAAGTAAATACAAATTCTGATTTTATTTCAGGAATTGTGTTACTATCAGTAAACACCTATGCTCTGTATGACTCAAATTCTGAGGTAGTGGATTTGACTGAAGCAAACTTTGATAGACTTGTGACCCAAAGTGATCATGTTTGGGTTGTGGAGTTTTTTGCACCTTGGTGTGGACATTGTCAGCAGTTTGCGGGTGAATACTCCAAAGCTGCAAAGGCTCTTAAGGTAACTAATAATATAAAAGTACAAAAACAAATACCGTTTTACATATGATTCGTTTTATTACACTATCTTAAATCTATTTAACTTATCAGTGCTCAAAACGGGCCTAATTAAGAAGTTGTAATTCTTATCTAGCTACAATATCGTCTTCTTTGAGAATGGGGACGTTTCATAACTTCCAGGTTCATATCGTCAACATATTTGATTTAAATTCAATAGTTAAGGGACTGATGTTAAATCAGGGATGATCAGATTCAGCCAAAACTCATTTTAAAGAACTAGGTATATGTACAGTCTTTAGCCTTCATATATTTTGAACTAGTCACATACCGTATGGGTAAAACAAAATAATATTAATTCTTTATGTATGCTTGGACATAGCCATAATCAACCATAAAAGATATACACAGAACTGACGATAGCTAAGCGAACTGTAGATACGCACGGTATTGAAGTGTTTTGACGGTCAAGATGTCACTGACCTACAGTGAGTGACAGGATGGCGGGGACAAGGGAGGGAGACAATATTGGAACGGCGAGGGTAGGGGAGGGCGAGCTTGCAGCGCGAGAGGAAAGGCCGCATCCAAAAATAGACGTAACATAGCTAAACAATAGCCGCGCTGCACTTCCGGCTGAAATTTTTCCGTTTAGGCCTATCTAAGAAAGATGCCTTCCTTTCGGCTGGATTTTCCTTGACGTTATATGCGAGGTTTGGGAATTTACTGACGATAAATCCGAGGTTTTTACAATGCAAATACCTATAGCTTGGCGGGACTTATGAAGAAATTACGTTATATCCGTGATGACGTTACGGCCGAGGCTGTAATAACCAAGTTGCACTGTAGTAGTCTTTCATAAATTAAAATTCACTATAAAATACGCCCTATTAAATTTAGTAACAAGTAAATTTGTTTGTATTGTTTTCCTAGGTGACAACATTCTGTACTTTGTATACTTTATACGAATAAAGAAATGTTGACTTGACTTGATCTGAACTTTTTTACGGTATATTATCGAGTCGTCAGCTGCAGCAGCAGACGTGAGTTGTTTCCTTGAATTAGGGCAGTTAATCCGATGGGTGGTTGAAGCGAGGACGGTTAAGATGTATGGTAGTCTGATGTATGTCCAAGTTTGCTAGATTACAGTTTTTAAGAAATAATAATGGACTAGATGGAGATTCCCTACAACATCATCCTCTGATGTTCTTGTTTTATTTCCAGGGTGTCATTAAAGTAGGAGCTGTAAATGCCGACGAGCACAAGTCTCTTGGTGGAAGGTTTGGTGTCAGAGGGTTTCCGACTGTGAAAATATTTGGAGCCAACAAAAAGAAGCCCGAGGACTACAATGGTGCGAGAACGGCACAAGGCTTAGTCGATGCGGCTCTCTCTGCTGTCAAGAGCAAAGTCTTCGCTCAGCTAGGGGGTAAATCCAGTGGTGGCGGTTCTTCCAGTAAGGTAATTTGAAGAGACCTATTTAAAAAGGTTGGCTGCTTTTAAGAAAAGAGCGAAGTTAATCTCCTGTAAGATTAAAAACACACATACAGCATTATTGGGTGGGAGGGTAAAGTAGTGTTCTAGAAGGAAATAGTAAAATAATTTATTTAAACAATTTGGTACGCCTTCACCAGGGCCGGCGCAAGCACTTTGGCCACCGTAAGCGAAAGGTCACATTTACTGCCTCTTCCCTTCCTGCCTTGTAGGGGGGGAAGCCATAAAATATTCCCCTCTTTTGAAAGGTAGTTTGTGTAAATGTTCCAATTTTGAAAAATGTATATAAATAAATAAATTTATTATGCCAATATATATGCGAATGTACACGCTAAATGTCCAGAGCAAAATCAGCAATTTTGCTTGTCTTTACTAAAAGTGTTGTAATATTGGAATGACTTTACATAAACGGGACCATTTTTTTCTTATATTGTGTGTAAGACGCTTTAGTACCACAATGTAGATTTATTTATTATACATAAGAAAACAGACCTAGGGGAAAACTGTTGTAAACTAAATAAGAAACCAAAGCAAAAATTTTTTTATTTTGTAAAAACAAAGTTTCAAAACAAATTTATTTCCTTACATACTACATTACCTTATTCAACTCCTTTATTAGAGCAAAAATTAATATTTTGAAAAAGTTATATGAATAAATTTACTATATCAACATAGCCTACATAAAGAAAGTCCATATTACCTTGGTCACATTATGTTCTCAAGGAGCATTGTGTGCGTTGAAAAATCACAAAAACTGAATAGTGAGAAATAGAATAAAAATGAAGCAATATGAGTATAAAACATTTAAAAAAACATGGTAGGCCTATAAGAAAATTATATTTACACAACATAAGTATTTAGGCCTAGTCACAAACGTGATTTGTATAACACTCAGGATGAACACCTTTACGGCAGTTATTACACATTGTCCTTGTTCGGCGACGTCTCCCATCTGGGTTGTTTCGTCCGCTACACACGTTGCAACTCTTTTCTTTCCCCTCCGGAAACTTTGAAAGTCCAGCTCTCCTTGGGCCGTCACCAGCTCCCCCAATGTCAACACTTCTTCGCTGTAACCATGGCAGCGCAAGATCGTCAATAACAGCAGATATAAAATCTAAGCGGCAGAGTTTGTTTTCCGTTGTGTTTAGTTTATACAACACGTAGGCGTTCAACACCATCCTCGCAAAAACATTGAATATTACTTTCTTCCAGGTTTTCACACTCCTCCTCTCGTCCAGATATGTGTAGAGCATCTGGTCTGTCCCATCTATCCCGCCCATACCCATATTGTAATCGTGAACTATCTGCGGTTTTCTTTTGACTAGAACTCTTCTGTTCCTTAGACGAGTAAACTGAACAGTTTTTGCCAAGCTTTTTGAGGATAAAAGTATAAACTGCGATTTGTTCGTTGGTTTTTCGCGCCAAGCCATCGTTAGGATAGGACCTTTACGTAAGTAAGTCTTTTTTCCAAAAGCATATTTTCCGAGCAGTGGTTTTCTGAGGCCTTTCCTATCCAAACGTACCGTGCCCGTTAGCCAGGTCAATTTAGAGTAAAGATCTCGGGCCAGGGTAATAGTTGTGAAAAAGTTGTCTAAAGAAAGATGATAACCTTTGTTTAGAACATTTCCCATTTTCATAAGGGTTTGAACAACGTAGTAACCAAGTCCTTTCTTCGCCATTTCGGTCCTTTCATCAGCGGTTGTATATCTTGCACCTTTATAACAACAAAAAAACACGCAGTAGTGAGTAATGGCGTCACATAACACCCACAGTTTTAACCCCCATCGGTGGTGTTTTTTCTTTTGCAGGTATTGGGTAAGGGCTGTGCGTTTTTTAGTGCCAACAAGGGACTCATCAACGCTCAGTTTTTGATAGGGGAGATAATATAGCTTGAACAGCCTATTTGCATGGTCTATGACCGTTTGAAATCTGGAGCAAGGGTCGTAGCCGGGTTCACCATTTTTGGGAAGGGTAGTAGTATCAACTACGTGGAAACATTTCAAGAGCAGTTCAAACCGGTTCCGGCTCATGATCTTTGGAAACCATGGTGTCGAGTGACACATTGTTTTAGTCTAGTAGCTTCTAATATTCGGTTTTCTGACAATGCCCATGTTCATTATTATAGCCAAAAATGCCTTCATTTCATCAGAGGTCACTCTCACCCAGTCCTGCATAAGCGATTTAGGAGATAGCACATTACTGGAAATAAACTTTTCGGTATATCGGTTTGTCTCGGTCACGCTAGTTGAAATAAAGGACACAGTAAAGAAGAGGTTGAAATAGGCTTTGAATTTACCGGGGGACAATGCTTTGGCCCAGGTTGTTCGCAAAAATTATATTGATGGTCATATCTAATGTCTGTTTCTTCAGCCAGTTCATCCCAACTGCTACTTTCAGGTTCTGGATCTGGTCGAGTTCTATGCCTCCCATTTCCGCGACTTGCCCCTCCTTCTTCCTCTCGGTCCATTTCTTGATCCCTGTTGAGGCCTAACAGTATTTGCAGCTGGAGTATCTTCTTCAGAAGATGACGATGGGTCGTATATAGGCCTATTAGGCGACCGCGGCAGAACACTATTTCCTATTAGCCCCCTTCTTACACCAGATGACGAGGGAATGTCTGGATCAAAGTCCGGATCGGCATCAGTGTCATCCACAATTTCACTATCTGATCTAGATGGCGAAGATGAACTGATAATTAGGTCATCATCACTTTCGTCTTCGGCGGAATCAATAAAATTAATGTTTCCTTCAGTTTGTATGCCGCTTACTAACGTGTTCTCACTAACGGGAGAATTGCAGCGACGTTTTTTGCTCGGTTCACTAATTATTTATTCACTAGAAACTAAAAACTACACTAAATGTACGCAAACATAATGCAAAACAATACTACACAGGTTATTGCCAACATAAACAACAACATTCAGTAATAATTTTGCGCGCGAATACATGGCGTGGGCACGGCCGTGGGGCCAGGCGCCACCACAGCCATCTGAATTCCACTATTTCCCAGTTGTGGATTAAAGTTAAAAATTGTGTTGTACTATATAAAGTATATATATTCTTGTAGGGAATTTCTTCGGCTTTAATGTGGTATATAATTTATTATTAATAGCCGCATTACGTAAGCTCTAAATGATAAAGCACTACCTGCCGATATATCGGCGAGTGGCCTTTTTCGCGTCAACGACGCTTGCCGATATATCGGCAGTTGGCGTTTTTCGAATATGCCGCGAGTGCCGATATATCGGCAGTTGGCGCTCAAAGGGTTAAACACAGTATGTTGTCTAATGTTATTCTTATGGAGAATAAGAATAATTTTATAGCTCGCTTATTTATGAATGTATACCGACCAAACATGGTATACTACTTTATCTGATTGTGGTCTATTGATATTTGCTCAAAAAAAATTTTTTTGCCAAAATTTCCCGTAGCAGCAAACCTGCGTGCTCAGCCCCAAGTTAATCTTATGGGGAATAATTAAAACGCTATGTCTCCCTTAATTATGAACATAAATTAATTTAACTTGGTATATGGCTTCACCTAGTTGGGTAATATTGAAATTAGCATAAAACCCCATTTGTTGAGTTCCTTGTTGCAGCAAACCTGCGTACTCAGCCCCAATATTATTCTTATGGAGAGTAATTAAAACTGTATATATTGATTATTAGTCGCTTTGTGAATATATTTTTATGAAACTTGGTAAGTGGCCTTATGTAGTATTGAGACATTTATATATGCATTGGAAATTTGCTGAGTACGCAGGTTTGCTGTGATGGGGGTATTTGCATTTGTTTTTTTACATTATTAGATTTTTCCTGGGGATGAGACCTGTCTGCAACTTATTTTATCCTAGAAATGAGTTATTCCCAACATTTTATGAAATTTGTTGGAGCCGTAATTGAGATCAGAGTTGCAAGCAAGCAAAGTTACTCATATTCGAGTAGGATAGGATTAGATGGTCTTCTTATTTGTATGCTGTAAATCATTAGGCCTATTCACATTTCTGAACAGCTTCCAAGGCAGTAATTTAAAATAATAAAAATATGAAAAACCGATCATCCCCCAGGCCAAACCTCTACACCTATAACCACGAAATTTAGCACTTGTACTTTCTGCATAACATAAGTAAATACTGAGAAAGGATTATAAGACATTCACATAGGGCTCCGCCCCAAAGGGAGGCAAAGTTCCAATCCAGTGTTATTCTTATGGACAATTTGTAAATACGAAAACCTGATTCTTTTAAGAATTTTTGGAACTGGTAAAGAGTCGAGTACTTTGGTAAAATTGTTATGTCCTTATTGTCATATGGTTTCTACAGGAATACCCAAAAATATTATACAGCATCTTATCTTTTCTTGTTTTGCATTCTTTAAAACAAAATCTAAAATATTATAATTTAAATATGGTCTTGGGACATAAGGAAATCCTTTTTGAGTTATATTAAAAAAACATAATTATTGCGTCGTTTATAAAGTACTCTTTCATAAACCCTTCTTAAGGTTGAACACATTGATATTAGTCTCCAATATGCAAGATTTGCAGAACCATACTCATACAGAAAAAATACTTCTTATCAAGAAGAAATACCTTTGCTTTTAAAAATAAACGAGGGATTTAGTGATGTCTGTGAATCCTTCTATATATAAGTGATAATGTTTTAGCTACTGTATTCACTTTAATTGCTACCTCTAGAGTTTTATTTCGACCTGGAGCTTTTAATATATGTTACAGACCAGATAAATAACGATTACTGGAATGACAACACAATACGCGATGAGGGGTATCAATTCAGAAGTGTGAGAGTAAGATTTTCTTGAGTTCGAGGAGAAGGTTCTACTATTTTTTACTATAAAAAATTGGCTTTAGCGATGTTTCTAAAGTGATTACAAGTGCAATATTGAGTTTAGTTTTGTTAGCCTATAAATTGTATGGCTGTATTTACCAAACTCCTCAATAAATCCATGATTGAGGCGATGAAAGAACTTTACGATAAGCTTGAGTGAAGTGGAGATAACTATAAATTCACCATCACCAGTATTGTTTCCTAGGTTAAAAAAACAACAACAAAAACTGTTTACTATGGCAATTAATTCATTATATTCACTTTTGAAGCTTTAAACGAGTAGTTCTATTGGATAATTAATTAATGTCAACTAAGTGTGTGGTGTGTGCTAATGATGAATTTGCAATAATGTTTTAATTTGGTGTAACTAAAGCAACTAGCAGTTTAATTGAGTCCATTATATGAAAATGTAACTCTTCTAACACACTCTTAACACGTTGACTGCTAAAGGAAAATAGCAGAATTTTTCCAGAAGCTGACATTACATAACATTACACACACACATACACAGAGGGCGCCACATCGAAACTAACACCGCACAAAAACTAACCTTACTTCGATACACAATGCTACACCCCAGTCGGGGTTCCTGTCTCAGTGCTACGGGTTGACTGATAGATGTTTGTGTGTGACAAAGCGCGGGAAAACCTCCACACAGCCGCCGTGCGGCGATCAGGCGCGCAGGAATTCCCGTGCTTAGCACTCAACGTGTTAAAGAGCGTATATGGGCTTGACCCATCATTGAGACACTTATACATGTTATACTCATACTTTTACCTAAAATACAAGTTTTAGAAATATAAGTTACTCAATCGTAGTAGGCTTGAAAACAGTGTACGTGAATTGAGCGATAGAAAATTGTTGTGACTCACCATTATACCAAAGTTCATGTATGAGTTTTACCTTTTATCATACAATTTAATTCTTTTATTCCACAAATAAATATTTCAATTCACTGTGAGTCCAAATTAATAACTTTATTTACAAACTGAGAGTGAGTTTGTACTATTTAATAAACATTAAAAAAGAGAAAAAGGAAATGTAGCGTTTTAGATATGAGTTGGAGAGGCGAGGGGGGTAGAGACCAAGGCAGCACATATTCAGTTTTCAAAAGGTATTGTTGAATTTCACTTATGTCACAAATGTTCTGCAATAATTTTTCTACACATTTCTTGAGCACTCCCGTTTTAGTTTAGGCCCAACTCAGCTGACTTTACGTACAGTTAAAAGATAGAATATATAAAAAGGATATTTAGGAAAAGTTAAAAAATTAAATCAAACATTCAGGGCCCCTTGAATCCACTTAGGGGATTCAACAAAAAATAAAACATAGAATTAATTCACAAAACATAACCATACAGTTAACCAAAAATTATTTATAACAAATCAAACTAAACTTATTAGTAACAAATCAAGCAAAACTATTTATTTAAAAATGGGAAAGAACATTGAACTGGGAGTTTTTTACATCTATTCAAGGGGTAGTGGAAAAACCTTTACTGCAGGTCGGGTGATAGTATTGTTTTGGGTTTTGAGTTAAACCACACAAACTACTCCATCTTCTCCGGGAAATACTTTAATTATTCTCGCTAATGGCTAAGAAAGAGGAGGGGGACGGGCAATGAATCAAGACTAAATCACAAATTTTGAGATTTTTAGAGGAAGAAGTCCATTTTTTTCTCTGCTGTGAAGGGTATGCAGATATTCAAGTTGCCAGCGTTTCCAAATTTGCTGATTCAAAGCTTGAATTAAATGCCAATGTTTTAATTTATTTGTTGGAATATTATTGAGAGTGGACTCAGGTACTGCAGCTAAGGGTGCTCCAATGAGAAAATGTCCAGATGTGAGGCATTACAATGTTCGGGAGAGAGGAGTGAGAGGGCGCGAATTTAGCATAGCCTCTATTTGTGTTGCTAGAGTGTTCCTAACATTCAGGAAGGGTAAGAATGTGATCTCCAATCACTCTTCTAAGGTGGTACTTTACAGATTTTATTGCACTCTCCCATAATCCTCCTTGGTTAGGTGCTGCTGGAGGATTGAAGTGAATCGTGATGTCTTGTTGTGATGAAAAATCTTGAATATTATTCTGAGCTTCTTGAGATTTGAGAGTTGAGTTAAGTTATTTTCTTAAGAGCAGCATTAGCACCAACGAAATTCGTTCCACAATCACTTTATATGTCGGAGCACAGACCACGTCTAAAACAAATCTTGTTAGGGCGGCAATAAAAGCATCAGTTGTTAAGTCAATTACAACTTCAATATGAACTGCCTTCGTCACCATGCATACAAATGTAGACCTTTATATGTCTAATTGCATGAAGATTGTGGATTTTAATGTCGAAAGGCCTGCCATAGTCTATTCCGATGGATAAGAAAGGTCGCACAGGTGTAACGCGTGGTTGAGGAAGATCTCCCATGAGGGGGGTTTTGTTACGAGTTTTATTTTTGAAACATTTGACACATTTAAATGTGCGAGAGTGGATAGCACTTCTAGCTGACAAAATCCAAAACTTCTGAGAAATCATGGCTTGTGTTAGTTGAGGACCAGAATGAAGATGTTTGTGATGATAGTAATCTATAAGAAGGTTAATTACATGGTGCTTTTTGGGTAGAACAATAGGATGCATTGAATCGAAAGAAATAGATGACTTCTTGAGGTGTCCTCCAACACGTATCGAACCATCAGAATCTAGAAATGGTGAGAGACGACGAAGCTTTGAGGTGCAAGGATCTCCTTGCTTTAGCATGGCGATGTCTTGAGCGAAGCTATCCATTTGAATCAGTTGTTTTATTTGGATTGTAGAGGCCTTTAATTCTTGGCAGGAGAGAGGACCAACTATTTTCTGGGCTTGAGTTATGGATAAATCGTAAAAAGTATGCAGTTGTTACTCGTACAAGTTTTATCCATGAGGAGAATTTGTCTAAAAGATTCCAACTTTCATTTTGAGAGGCAGTGAGGACGATGAGAGGAGTTTGTTTAGTTTTTTCCAAAGAACTGAGGTCCACTGGAGTGAACTGAGGGTTGGGCCATTTGACTTGATCTAAACCTAACCAACTTGGTCCATTCCACCTTAAAGAATGTTCTGGAAGTTGTGAGGGTAGTACTCCTCGAGAGGCACAATCTGAAGGGTTGCAAATACCGCTAACATGATTCCACCATTGCGATGGTACTAATTCTTGGGTTTGGGTGACTCTGTTAGCTACATAGGTTTTGAGTTTATATGGCGGTTTTTGAAGCCATGTCAGAACTACTGTTGAATCACACCAGAGGTGATATGAGGAAAACTTATATTTTGTAGAATATCATGGAGATGCAATAAGAAACTAATTGAGCAAGCTGATGCGCTGCACATAACTCTAAACGAGGCAAAGTGACTTTCTTTAAGGGGGCTACTCTACTCTTTGATATTACTTGTTTTGTCACAATAGTATTGTCGGACAGTTGACATCTGAAATAAACTACAGCTGCGAAGCCGCTCTCTGAAGTGTCAGAGAATCCGTGTAGTTCGATATTGCATGACTGTGAGAACAGAAAGGGTCGAGAGATATGAACTTTTGATAAGGCCTCAAATTCTGAAGAACTCTTGCCATTTGTCAGCAAGATCTTGAGGTAAGGTGAATTATATTTGAATAATAATTACACACATTTGATTAATGTAATAAACTAGTTTTAAGAAATTGAAACTACATTTTCTAGATATTTGAACAAAATACAATAAGAAAAGTAAAAGTAAACAAACATGAAGAATTGAAATATAATCAGCTGATCTATGACCTATTTATTCATATGGATATAACAGTCTTCCCCACTTGATTAGCACTTGCTTTGAAACAAAAGCCTGAAAGTAAGTTGGTACTTTCTTTTGTCGTTTCGATCGACGCAATTGGAAAGGGGGAGGTTCAGGAATTGCGCGTTCATCTGGTATTATTTCTTGCCTATCCTCAAACGTTTCTTCGTTATTAACAGGTTGTTCTTGTTCATTACCAGAAGTTTGTTCTCTTGATGGTAAAGAATCTAGTTCATCAGATAAGATGTCCTGTCTGTCTTCAGATGATGCTGGAACAGTAGGAGGTTGTCGAAGGTTGGGAATATTAAATGGTATGCTTTGATTTTGACAAGCTGTATTTTCAGATTGTGCCGGTGAAGATGACTCTGATTTGAAATTGACTCTTTTGACTTTAGTTGATCTTAACTGATCAATGTGTCGTTTGATTGTTCTGCCGGATTCAAGTTTAACAATATAATGCAGAACTCCCAACTTCTGGACGATTTCCCCAAATATCCAGGTGGATTTATTGTTTGAGTAATCACGGCATAGAACTCTCTCCCCCACATTAAATTTTCTTACACAAGAATTTGACTTTTCGTTTTCTGATGGGTGATAAAGTTTGAGTGCATCTAATCGAATTCAAATCTTCCGGTTAAGATACTGTTCTGCAGGAGATAGTCCATTTGAGAGTGGTGTGGCTCTGTACTGGAGTAGAAAGTTTTGTACCTTAGTCAGTATGTTTCCTGGATCTTTCTCCATTGCTTTCAACCGCTTTTTCAGTGTCTGTACCATTCTTTCAGCCAACCCATTGGTTGCAGCATGACCTGGGGCAATTAGTTTCTGAAAAATACCATTCTTCTTACAATAGTTCTTAAATTCGGAACTAACGAAAATGGAAGCATTGTCCGATACCATAACTTGGGGATAACCGTGAAACGAAAATATGTTGTCGAGAAGTGCAATAGTGGTTGAAGTTGTAGTTGGATTCGAAATTGTTTTGACATCTAACCATTTTGATTTTGCATCAACACACAAGAAAATAACTGTTGTTGAATGGTCCTACATAATCAATATGGATACGTTCCCAGTTGGTTTCAGGCTCTGACCATGAGTGTGATGGAGCTTTTGAAGGTTGATTTTTGGTAAGTGTGCAGCGTTCGCAGGACTGAACCATGTTTTCGATAGCTTTATCGATTCCATACCGGTTGTTTCATTTTGGTAATTCCAATGTGGGTAAAATGTAGTTGTTCAAGGATATGAGCTTGGAGACTTTTTGGTATGACAGCACAGTTATCTTTGAAAAGATGTCCATCTGAAAGTGTGTATGGTGATTCTTCAGGGTTAGTAAGAAGATCCTGTTTAATTTTCCTCAGTTCTTCATCACTTTCTGTTTCTCTAGCTAGAACTTCAGGTGTCAGAATATCTGATGATATACCAAACAATGTATTAGAGTGAAGCAAATTGACTTCGTTGTTGATTAGTACATCCATCGTGTTGGATTCTTGGTTAATTGGTGCTCTGGATAGACAGTCTACATTTTCATTAGCTTCTCCCTTCTTGAAGCGGACAGAGTAGTCGAAACCTGATAGGAAAGATGCATATCTCAGAGTCGACTAGATGTCATAGGAGGAAGTGTTTTCTTTTCATGAAAAATCCTGGTTAGTGGGGCATTGTCTGTGACTAGTTCGAAATGAAAACCAAACAAATAATTGTAGAAGTGGCTTACCCCAAAGACAATTGCTAGGGCTTCTCGATCTAACTGGCTATAGTTTTTCTCTGCTGGTGTCAGTGATCTTGAAGCATATGCGATCGGCCGTTCTTTGTCATCAATCATATGACTCATAACAGCGGCAATGCCGGTTGGACTAGCGTCACACGTCAGTACGATTGGTTGATGTGGATCATATGGAACCAAAACTCTGTCGGAAGTAATTTCTTCTTTGAGACACTGGAAAGCTTTTTCGCATCTTGCTGACCAATGAAATTTTCGGTTCTTCTGTAGAAGTTCTCGAAGGGCTGTAGATTTAGTAGACAGGTCTGGAATAAATCGGGCGTAGTACGTTACCATGCCAAGAAATCTACGAACTTCATCTACATTTCTTGGGCGGGGCATTTCATTGACTGCTCGAACCTCGTTTGGAGACTTGGATACTTTGTTATGTTGGATAACATGACCTAGGTATTCAATCGTTTCACAAAAGAATACACATTTTTCCTTGTTTAGATGTCATTTTCTTGAAGACGCTGAAGGCAGTTTTTGAGATTTTGAAAACACTCTTCTTTTGTTGTACCATGCACAATTATATCGTCGTAATATACTTCTACTTTGGAAAGTCCTTGTAATATTTGACTTAAGATACGGTTAAATTCCACTGGTGCCGTTTTGATACCAAAACTTAATCTATGCATCCTGTAAGTTCCTCTGTGGGTAGTAATTGTTTGAACCTTACTACTTTCTTCGTCAACTGGTATGTGTAAGTATGCCTTATATATATATAACTTACAAAATACACTAGAGTTTTGTAAATTATGAAGAATGTCTGGAATATGTTTGATAGGAAAATTAGCTGAGATGAGTCGGTCATTTACTCCGGTTTTGTAATCTACACATAAGCGAACCGTACCGTTACCTTTTGGGATTACCACAAGAGGCGAACCCCAGACGCTTACTTCTGTTTTTGAAATTATTTCTGCAGATTCCAAATTATTGAGTTCTTCTTCGACTTGGGACCGAAGTGCAAATGGAACATTTCGTTCCTTAGTGTACACAGGCATAGCATTGTCACGCAATTTCAAGGTAACTTTATGATTTGGAAGACAACCGATCTTCTGTTCAAAAACAATTGAATGAACAGGATTTAATGAACTGGAAAATATATCATTTTTGAAAAGTATGTCGATTTCGTGAAGATTTATTCCTAAGTGTCTTATCCATATTCAACCGAGTACAGCTGGATGACCATCAGGTACTATGAAAAGTTCTTCGTCTGATTGAGTCCCCTTGTAAGCTACTTGAACGTGTACTTTCCCTTTAGGACGGAAAATTTCATTCGTGTAAGCCCTAAAGAAAATATCTGTAGGTGTCATAACTGTAAGATTCAAATTTTTGAAATCGGTCTCTGAGATGAGAGTATGCCCTGCTCCGGAATCTACTTCAAACTGTATTGGTTTGTTATTGATACGTACGGTAACAATATATTTTTGAGAATCAATGCTTTTCATAGATTGAGTGTTGTCATAGATGTCAACTACTCGTGAGTCATGATTTACATAATTAAAACCATAGTCCTCAGATGTACCAGTATTTACATATTTAGTTGATGAGCCTGATGATATGTTAGAATTATGGTCTCTAGGAAACTTTTCCGTAAGTAAAGATGTAATGCACACTTTGGACACATGACCTTGTCGAGAACAAGCCTTGCAGTGTAATGATGATTTATCTGCTCGGCAATCAGAAGCATGATGATTATTGCGGCCACATCTTAAGCATAGGTTATCAATCCCCAATTGTGCATAATTAATCCTACCTTTAGGTCTAGTTCTTTGTTGTACATGATTAGAACCTTGAACTAGATTGTGATTGAACCTAGCTTGTGATTGATTTCTATAACTAATGCTAGGTTGTTTTGAGACTTTATTGATATCCACATCACAAGGTGAAGTATTTATTACCTGACGCTTGTTTAGTGCTTGTACCTCAAGATGGGAAGCTTCGAGAGAAGTTGCCTTTATTAATACCTCTTTGAATGAAGTACCATCCATTTGAAGAAGTTGCTCACGAATCCAATCGTCCTTTAAGACTCTAATAAACTGTGCTCGCAATAAAATGTCTGCAACTGAAACTGACTTTGAACATTCACATTGTACATTAAATTCACATTCAGTGAGATTTTTTTGAAGAGAAGCTACATATTCTGGAATGGTTTCATCGTGTTTCTGATATGTACACAAGAAATAATGCTGAGATACTACTGAATTCCTATCTGGTGATAGCATGTCATCGAAAGATTGACATAATGTTTGATAATTCAGGTTCTTAATAGGATTATCTGGTCCAAGCAAGGCAGATAGATTGTTATAGTGAACTGATCCAATTGATACACTTAATAACTGAGCTTTTTCCCCTACATCTTTAACATTCTTTACAGTAAGGTAATTCTCAAACCTTTCTAGGTAGTTTTTGAACTTTTCTGTTTTGGGATTGAATTCTTCAAAAGGTGGAATGTTACTTACTGCAGTTGGTTCTGAGTGAGAAATTCGTAGTTTTTCAATCATCCTAGTAACAACTCCTTCGATAAGATTTTGTTGGCTCTCTGAAATTACCTGTATAATTTCTTTTAACTGATCTGGATCCATACTTTTTGAATAATGATTGAAGTGGTATTTAGTCGTCGCCAATTGAATTATATTTGAATAATAATTACACGTATTTGATTAATGTAATAAACTAGTTTTAATAAATTGAAACTACATTTTCTAGATATTTGAACAAAATACAATAAGAAAAGTAAAAGTAAACAAACATGAAGGATTGAAATATAATCAGCTGATCTATGACCTATTTATTCATATGGATATAACATAAGGGTTCATCCCATTCCAGCTTTTGAGCCCACAACAGCTGCATGAAACATTTTGCCCACATAAATACAGGCGAAAGAAATCCACAAGGATCATATATTTTTGCAATGAAACTCAAAATGTGACGTTTAGTTGGGAGGCATTGAGGAAAATCTAAATTGTATGAAAAGGTGTCTTCATTTGGAGATCAAAGAATTCCTAGAATCGAGTAGTGTGGTTGTTGAGAAGTTTGGAGAAAGTCTGGAGACTAAATATTTTTCAGGAAATTTCTGAAGTAGCGTGCTTGAGTTTGAAGCCCATTTCCGAAGTTCAAAACCACCTTTTTTCAACAGTGAGACAAGCTGATTTTGAAGTTCTAGCGCTCCTCTTCAGTTTCCGCTCCGGTGATAATGTCGTCCACATAGGTTTGAGTGGTCAACACCGCTGCTGCTCTAGGAAATGAATGACCTTCATCAGCAGCTAGTTGGTTGAGAGTCTTAATCGCAAGATGTGGAGAACTGTTCATACCATAACTCACAGTATGTAGATATAGGCATTGAGGGATTTTTTCGCTATAAAATTAGTTGATACATTTGATCATCAGGGTGAAGGCGGATTTGGCGATACATTTTTCTAATATCACACTAAAATACTACATTGTGAGTTCTAAAATGAAGAAGAATATCGCAGATGTTAGTTTGAAGCTTTCTTCCAGTTGGTAAGACATAATTCAAAGAGACATCGGTACTAGTCTTACTACTAGCATCAAACACAGTTCTAATCTTTGTGCTTTCACCACTTTGTTTCAAGATTCCATGGTGAGGGAGGTAGTAATGTGGAGTGTTGAGTTTAGGGTCTTCAATTTTGACCATATGACCAGAAGAGAGGTAGTCAGTCATTAAATCGACATACATATGCTTGAAATGAGGTTGAGCACAAAATTTATTATCTAGAGAGTGGAGTCGTTTTTCAGCAGTGTGAAAAGATTGGGCCTAGAGGTGGGGAGTGAGGTTTGAAGGGCAGTCTTACAGCATATCTTCCAGTTTCTTCACGAGAGTGAGTTTGAGAAAAATGTTCATCACAGAGGACTTCTTTGGCAGTCTGTTTTGAATAAGAAGGAGGCTCTTCTTGTTGCCAAAACCTTTGAAGTGAGGAATGAAGATCAGTATCACTTGTAGATAGTAGAGTGGTAGAATGGCAAGTCGAGGGATGACCATCAGAGAAATAGGGAGATTGTCCCATGACAACAAATCCAAATTGAGTCCTTATTACGTGGGGCATGTTGGGGCCAAAAGAGTGGTTTTCGTAAGTGAGCAGGTTTGGGAATAAACCACCTCCTAAGAGGACATCTATGCCTCCAGGCAGGTGAAAGCTAGGATCTGCTAAAATATATGGTTTGACTTTGTGTAGCACTTCAGGAGATATTCTGGTACGAGGTAGATCTGCAGAAATCTTTTCAAGAACAAAGAATTTCTGTTGAGCTCCGACTAATTTAATAGTTGAGTTTCAACATCAAGGTATACCAGCCCCTTTGTACGAGCAGAAGTTTCAGACAAACCAACAACAGTATGATTTGAGTTATGCCTTTGAGTTCCTGGTAATTGCGCTACGCGTTCGCTAACAAAGTTGCACATGGTTCCTGAGTCTAGCAAGGCCCTAAAAACCTCAAAGGTGCCATCCTGAGTTCTAAGTTTTACCAGCATTGTGCCTAAAAGGACAGTTTACGAGTTGTTTTGAGAGTTACTATTTTAAGTCGACATTGTGACAGACTCTTTTGGAGGATTTGTATGGTTCAATTGTGGCTTTGCCTGAGAACTCCCACTGTTGTCAGTGTGGTTTTCAAAATGCAAAAGATTGTGGTGTCTTTTATGGCAAGTGGAGCAGACTGATTTGGACTTGCATTCCTTGACTGAATGATAAACCTAAGCATGATAAACACTGATGATTATTTTTTACTATTTGATAGCGTTCATTGGGTGTTTTACTCTTAAATACCCCCGTAGCAGCAAACCTGCATACTCAGCGAATTTCCAATGCGTATTAAGTTATCTTAATACCACATAAAGCCACATACCAAGTTCCATCAATATACATTCATAAATAAACTATTTATGACATTTTAATTATTCTCCATAAGAATAACATGGCGGCTGAGTATGCAGGTTTGCTGAAATAATGAACACTAAAAATGGGCTTTTATACAAATATCAATATAAATCAACTAGGTAAAGCCACATACCAAGTTCTATTAATTTATGTTCATAATTATTGCTGAGTATCCAGGTTTGCTGCTACGGGAACTATCGGCCAAAAAAATGGGTTTTTGTGCAAATGTCAATAGACCACAATGAAATGAAGCAATATACCAAGTTTCGTCACGATAAATTGATAAATAAGCGAGATATACAATTTTTCTTATCCTCCATAAGAATAACATTGGACAACGTACTGTGTTTAGCACTTTCAATATCTCAGTAACCAATTAACGTAGAACAACGATTAAAACATCAAATTGTGCATCTTTCTAAGCTGATTCCAATGGGAAAAAATAAAATTTTACTTTTTCAAAAGTTTTATGTAAAAAACAAAAAACCCATTTTTGGGGTACAAAACCCTCCCAAAATACCCCTTTGGATAGCTCGATCCATCTGGTTTTCGAACTTTAAGTCATAAATGCTGCTTTACACGTTTGTACCAAATTTTGTTAAAATCGGACCCTTTTTACGAGAGTTATTGCACCCACGGACACATATATATATATATATATATATATATATATATATACAGTTTCGAACGAATGGTGTTTTTGGGGTCTGGGGACCTCAAAACGAAAAGTTATCATGGTCCCGGGCTTAGGTCTTACCATGCCAACTATGGTAATAGCTTCTTCCCTATAGGGGAAATTCGCTAAAACAGTGCAGGAATAGACTTTATGTCCTGTTTCATGGCAAGCAAAGCAAGGGGAAGAAGAGAGTTCTTTAAAGGATTTTACTTCTTTCGGAGAGTTGGTTGAGACGAGAGCTACATCTCTTGGTGAAGAGTAGAACTTTTTATCAAGAACATGAACATTAGGTTTGTGAACTGCTGAGGCTACATTGCTCTTGTGAACATTATGCAAATTAACATCTTCCACTTAGGTACATTCTTCATTCAAAAACTTGATTATTTCATTTACGGTTGGAAGGGTGTGAGAAGTTTGATCACTTGTGGTGTCAAGGTGAGTAGAGCGAAAATTTTCCAACTTTTTCCGTGACTCATTGTACATTTTCCCAAGTATAAGTGCAGACAGAAGGGGTTTACTTTCTACAATGTCACAAAATAACGCTTTGAGGGCCTGAGTGTGTTCATAAAACTGATTTACAAAAGTTCTCATTTGTTTAGGTGAACTTGAAGAGATACTATGCAAATCCAAAATTTGATTGGGGTGTAGAGTTGTCAATCTTCTAGAGGAGTGGGAACGATTATATGCAACTTGATAATTTGCATCGGAAATAGATAAGGATTTTATGAGATTGAGAGGTTCATCAGTCAGAATACTTAACAAATACTGGAATTTTACCACATTTGAAAGGTTGGTGTTGTGTCAAATAAATTAATGAATGACACCCATGAGAGGGGATCGCCGTTGAAGCGTTTGGGTTCTAGTTTAGGGAGTCTGACATTTGAAGAAGATTCAATTCTAACTGATGAATCAACACTAAGAGTAGAGGGATCAGAAAGTCTTTCATGAGGTAAGAGGGTATCAATAATACTATCGATCAAAATAAATGATTCATTAATTTCATCTTGATCGTTAGCATGAGTTTCGTCAGAAGATTACAAGATTACAAGATTTCCTTCAAAATTATCAGGTTTTTGCTTAATTTATTTTTAGTAATTTGAAATTGTGTGTATCTGTACAGGGGTTAAGGGGTCTGTCGGTTGGGACAACTGTTCAACAGATTCTAAGATTTACTTAAAGCGATTTTTTGTAAGAGTAGTCAGTTTTTCATAAGTGGAATATTTCATTTCCTTATTAACCATGTTTAAAACACTGAACAATCCCACAAAGTAAAAATACAGTTAGAGGCAATTATTTAAGTTAGTTGCAATACAAAATACCCCCGTCGCAGCAGACCTGGCATACTCAGCAAATTTCCAATGAATATATAACATAACACATTAAAACACTTAACAGGATTCATAAGAAATATATTCTCAAACAAACGATATTTAAAATATTAATTATTTTCAATAAGAATAACATCGGGGATGAGTACGCAGGTTTGCTGCAACAAGGAACACAAAATAATGGGTTTTTATACAAATATCAATAGAACTCATCTTAGTGAAGTCACATCCATTTACATTCATAAATAAGTGATATATAACATTTTAATTATTTTACAAAAGAATAACATGGGGACCGAGTACCTAGGTTTGCTGCTATGGGAACCATAGGTGACAAATTTTTTTTGTGCAAACAAAAATAAACCCAAACCAGATGAAGCCATATACCAAATTTTGTCAGTTTATTGTCATAAATAAGCGAGATATACAATTTTTCTTTTTCTCCATATGAATAACATTAGACAATGTACTGTGTTTAGCACTTTCAATATCTCAGTAACCAATTGACGTAGAGCAATGATCAAAATACCAAATTGTTTGTTTTTTATGCTGAATTAAATGGTAAAAATTAAAATTTGAATTAAATGGTAAAAATTAAAATTTGATTTAAATAAAAATTACATGTGGAAACCCCAAAAAACCATTTTTGGGGTACAAAACCCCCCAAAAACCTCCCTTCGGATGGTGTGATTCATCTGGTTTTCGAACTTATTCAAATAAATGGTACTTTACACAATTGCACCAAATTTCATTAAGATCGGACCTTTTTTACGAGAGTTATTGTGCTTACGGACACACATATAAAATTTGAACGAATGATGTTTTTGGCGTCTGGAGACCTCAAAATGAAAAGTTATCATGGTCTCGGGCTTAAATCTTACTATGAGACCTACGGTAATAGCTTCTTCCCTATAGGAGAAATTCGCTAAAATGAAAACAAACACAAAAAGTACAATAAATTACTGCGTAGGCATATTTGTAATATTTACATGAAATTATTTAACTATCCCAATTATTGACTATCCCAATAATTTTAATTTGAATGATGAAAATAAAACTTAAGTAGGCCTATAAACTAAATAAAATCATTCAAATAGAGGAAAGAGGTTTACAGCATAACTGGAGCTTGAGTAATGAAATAACCATAAATATACCATCAACAACCATAGGCATACCGTTACATTTAAAACATTCTAAAAACAAACTGTGACATATATTTTTAAGGAGCAATGAAATACAAAATATCTTGAGGTGAGAACAACACCAGTTGAGTTTTATTGGTAGGCTAGTAAGAGGGAGATTAGCCTATGAGGTACAGTATGATTGTAAACTTTTAACTTAAAAAATTGTGTTAAAAATCATAGCAAATGTACATTACCGATTAAACTAGGCATAGATTGAGACAATAACTTTAAAAAATATTCTTTTGTTGCATAAAGATTGAGAGAAAATTGCTTGTTATATCAGTGCAAAACCATAAAATAACATAGGCTATTTAGGCTTAGTGCTTGCCAGGTTTAATCAGTGAAAAATAATATATAATATAGTATATCAATAAAACAAAGAAATTTAATTATTTTCAGAACTGAACAACTGATTATTAATATTCCAGTGGTTTTAATTTACTAAAAATTACGTTTTTATTCGGTCTGCAAATAATTGGTGAACATTGGTGAATTGGTGTACACAAAAATCAAACCTAACCTACAGCTGACAGCAAACGATGTTCGACTTCGACAGTTGAAATCCAGTAAAAAATAGCCAACGAATACAATGATACCAACCTTTTCTGTTTGCAGCTAAAATGTACCTCCAAGACCATGTTGAAAACACTGAATTTTTGGCTTGTCAACTGGCAAAACAACTTTGTGATATTCAGGAATATCCATGTTTCTGTAAGACGTTTTTAGGTGAAATACATGGATCTAAGTAATATGTTATATATTAAAATAAAAGTTTAGTATCCAACCTGTCTAATAGTATATATTTACTAGGCTTATCGCCGTTGCATTCCTCAGTCAACTCAAGTTTAAATCAAACTCAACTATTGTAGTTCATTAACCAAAGAAATTACCTTTGGTGAGCACATTAACACCTACACAGGAGGTCCCATATCAGTTTGATATCGAAACATTTGACCAACCTTGTTAGTTTTATCGAATGTACTCTCGACTACGATGGTTGTTTCGAGGTGAATAAAAATGAAAATAAAGTGCTAACTCAATCAAAGTCAATCAGATATAAATAAAATGGTGTGGTTACAATGACAAATTGGAGTTCTAAAAATGGATTTACGTGTAAAAAACCAACAAATTAGACTTCAGTTCACGACAAAATTATAGTAACCTAACCTAACCTAGCTCCGCAGAGCGATGTATAGTGGATGTTCTTTGTGCAACATAATTACAAATAAATGAATTTGTAAAAACAAAAAAGTCAAATTAAACAGAAATAAATTGCAGCCACAAAAAGTAAGCATCAAAAGTAGGATTCAAACCCGTGACCACATGATCTTGAATCATCTGACAACATATCCACTGAGCTACTGGACTAAATTCATTCGATAGAACAAACGATCGGTTGATTACATTTTCCAATATCGAAACAAACGATATTCGCGATACTGGACCTCCCGTGTAGGCGATAATGTGCTCACCTTGTTTTGGAATAGCTGATTTATAATAACCTCATGTGAGCAAATTAGTATTGCCCTACACGGGCGGTTTTTAGCGAATTTCCCCTATAGGGAAGAAGCTATTACCGTAGGTCTCATGGTAAGACTTAAGGCCAAGACCATGATAACTTTTCGTTTTGAGGTCCCCAGATGCCAAAAACACCATTGGTTCAAATTTTTATATATGTATATATATATATATGTATATATATATATATATATGTATATATATATGTGTGTGTGTGTCCGTAAGCACGATAACTCTCGTAAAAAAGATCCTGTCTTAATAAAATTTGGTACAAATATGTAAAGTACCATTTATTTGAACGAGTTCAAAAACCAGACAAATCGCACAATCCGAAGGGGGGTTTTGTACCCCAAAAATGGGTTTTTTGGAGTTTTCACATGTAATTATCATTTAAATCAAATTTTAATTAATACCATTGAATTCAGCTTAAAAAAACAATTTGGGATTTTGATCATTGCTCTTCGTCAATTGGTTACTGAGATATTGAATGTGCTAAACACAGTACGTTGTCCAATGTTATTCTTATGGAGAAAAAGAAAAATTTTATATCTCGGTTATTTATGAACATAAACTGACGAAACTTGGTATATCGCTTCATCTGGTTGTGGTTTGTTGTTTGAACAAAAAACTAATTTTTCGCCTATGGTTCCCGAAGCAGCAAACCTAGGTACTCGGTCCCCATGTTATTCTTATGGAGAATAATAAAGATGTTATATTTCGCTTATTAATGAATGTATATGAATGAAACTTGGAATGTGACTTCACTTAGATGAGTTCTATTGATATTTGCATAAAAAGCCATTATTTAGTGTTCCTTGTTGCAGCAAACCTGCATACTCATCCCTAATGTTATTCTAATGGAGAATAGTGAATATTTTAAATATCGCTTTTTTATGAATATATTTCTTATGAATTCTGGTATGAGGCTTAATGTGTTATTAAAACATATATATTCATTGGAAATTTGCTGAGTACTCAGGTTTGCTGCGACGGGGGTATTTTTAAATCAGCTGATACAAACATGTGGTATTAGCCAAAGATAGTGTGCTTTCATTAAACGGCTTTCCAAAACTGTACACATTTAAATGGGCCAAAATACTCAAAATTACTTCTTTTCCGATGAATAGCGACTAAATGGATGATCGGATCTTAAATCTGACAAAAAATCGATCGTTGGTAATTAAATTTTCTACAACTTTTAGCGAATTTCCCCTATAGGGAAGAAGCTATTACCATAGGTCTCATTCTAAGACTTAAGCCCGAGACCATGATAACTTTTCATTTTGAGGTTCCCAGATGCCAAAAAAAATTCGTTCAAATTTTTATATATATATATGTGTATATATATATATTTAAATATATATATATATATATATATATTTAAATATATATATATATATATATATATATATATATATATATATATATATATGTGTGTCAGTGAGCACGATAACTCTCGTAAAAAAGGTCCAATCTTAATGAAATTTGGTACAAATGTGTAAAGTACCATTTATTTGAACGAGTTCGAAAACCAGATGAATCACACTATCCGAAGGGGGGTTTTGTACCCCAAAAATGTGTTTTTTGGGGTTTTCACATGTAATTTTTATTTAAATTAAATTTTAATTTTTACCATTGAATTCAACTTAAAAGAACAAATAATTTGGTATTTTGATCATTGCTCTTCGTCAATTGGTTACTGAGATATTGAATGTGCTAAACACAGTACGTTGTCCAATGTTATTCTTATGGAGAAAAAGAAAAATTTTATATCTCGGTTATTTATGAACATAAACTGACGAAACTTGGTATATCGGGTACTTTGGTATTATACGGATGCCACCCTTATGCAGCGCGCTGCAGCAGTTATGTTAAGATGGGTTATCGTAAAAATGATTGTAGGACTTTCCTTCTTTTGTTAAGAATCGAATGATAACTGATGAGTCATACTTCCGGCCGCCAAACCCCCTCCAAATAGGCCAAGGTCAGGTCGTTGACCGGAGCGCGCGCATCACCTGTCACCGCCTGTATCTGGGTCAGTGTCGAGTGATTTATTGCCGTGCACTACGTTACATTTGTTTTCATAATGAGTGACGTTCTTTTGGTGTGGGATTTACCTCGAAATGAAGAGGAAACCGTACGTATTTTTATGATAACCTATCCTAACATAACTGCCGCAGCGCGTTGTATATTTGGCGGAGTACCTGTGGCGATCGGGTCTGGCTGCTAGCGGCGGCGACGCATTCAACACGATCCTAGCGGACATCGCTGCCTTTTGGGAGGCACAACACAAAGACCGCTCATCAGAATGATGTAAAATTTGTACAGTAAGTCAATAAAAGTACGTTTTTTCGAATTATGTAGTTATCCTTTGTATCCGGTAAAAATTTAACCTCCAAAAATAGTGGCATCCGTATAATACCAAAGTACCGTATATCGCTTCATCTGGTTGTGGTTTGTTGTTGTTTGAACAAAAAACTAATTTTTCGCCTATGGTTCCCGAAGCAGCAAACCTAGGTACTCGGTCCCCATGTTATTCTTATGGAGAATAATAAAGATGTTATATTTCGCTTATTTATGAATGTATATGAATGAAACTTGGAATGTGACTTCACTTAGATGAGTTCTATTGATATTTGCATAAAAAGCCATTATTTAGTGTTCCTTGTTGCAGCAAACCTGCATACTCATCCCTAATGTTATTCTAATGGAGAATAGTGAATATTTTAAATATCGCTTTTTTATGAATATATTTCTTATGAATTCTGGTATGAGGCTTAATGTGTTATTAAAACATATATATTCATTGGAAATTTGCTGAGTACTCAGGTTTGCTGCGACGGGGGTATTTTTAAATCAGCTGATACAAACATGTGGTATTAGCCAAAGATAGTGTGCTTTCATTAAACGGCTTTCCAAAACTGTACACATTTAAATGGGCCAAAATACTCAAAATTACTTCTTTTCCGATGAATAGCGACTAAATGGATGATCGGATCTTAAATCTGACGAAAAATCGATCGTTGGTAATTAAATTTTCTACAACTTTTAGCGAATTTCCCCTATAGGGAAGAAGCTATTACCGTAGGTCTCATTGTAAGACTTAAGCCCGAGACTATGATAACTTTTCATTTCGAGGTTCCCAGATGCCAAAAAAAATTCGTTAAAATTTTTATATATGTATATATATGTATATATATGTGTATATATATATATATATATATTTAAATATATATATATGTGTGTGTCAGTGAGCACGATAACTCTCGTAAAAAAGGTCCAATCTTAATGAAATTTGGTACAAATGTGTAAAGTACCATTTATTTGAACGAGTTCGAAAACCAGATGAATCACACTATCCGAAGGGGGGTTTGGGGGGGGTTTTGTACCCCAAAAATGTGTTTTTTGGGGTTTTCACATGTAATTTTTATTTAAATTAAATTTTAATTTTTACCATTGAATTCAACTTAAAAGAACAAATAATTTGGTATTTTGATCATTGCTCTACGTCAATTGGTTACTGGGATATTGAAAGTGCTAAACACAGTACGTTGTCTAATGTTATTCTTATGGAGAAAAAGAAAAATTGTATATCTCGCTTATTTATGAACATAAACTGATGAAATTTGGTATATGGCTTCATCTGGTTGTGGTTTATTGTTGTTTGCACAAAAAACTTTTTTCGCCTATGGTTCCTGTAGCAGCAAACCTAGGTACTCAGTCTCCGATTACGGGAAGTACCTCATAGTTTATGTCAGTGAGTGAGTGAGTGAACCCGTCTAGCTTTATATAAGTAGATTCCATTTATTGAACGTTTAGGTACAATAGTTTTAATTAGAATGTAACATTGTAGATGGGAGCGGCAAAATTTGACGCTCGAAACTGAAAAATAGGATTTTGTGAGGCTTTTGCTACTTACATTTTCATTATGATGTATTCAAACTTTTTTCTTTGGCCTTAATTATTAAATTAAAACACAATATTGTTTTAGGTTTTGGGGGGGCGACTTTTTAGGTTTGCCTCATAACATTTTGCCTTGGGCGCCAAAACCTCTTGTGCTGACCCTGGTGAAAAATATTAATGTAGGTTTGAATCAGAAAATATTCTTTTAAAGAATTGGTTTTTGTAAGAATAAGTAGGCTTATAATTTAATGTCAGCATATGTTGTTTTACTAGTAGGCCTAACTCTTAAAACTCTAGGTTATGATGAGAAATGGTAGGTTGATTGCTAACTCTATTAGGGTAGTTGTGTTTCATTCCTGATGTTAGCAGGGCTTGCCTAGGGTGACAGAGGTAAAGACAATATAATTCTGTGAATGTGACAGTCTGAAAAAGAATTGTCTCATACTTTAATTAAGAAATGTTTAATGTCAAGCAATTTTGAGTCAGTTTTTATATTGCAGGCGGATCCGAAGGACGTTGTTGAGTTGACAGACAGCAACTTTGACCGTTTGGTGTTGGACTCTGAGGAAATGTGGCTGGTGGAATTTTTCGCCCCTTGGTGCGGACACTGCAAGAACCTTGCTCCCCATTGGGCCCAGGCCGCCACAGAGCTTAAAGGAAAGGTTAGTTTGGTCTGCGCAATCAGTTTATCACAAATATCTGCCAGGATTGTGGTACCAGTACCACATTTAGATACATTTAAGCCTGCTATATTAATCTTGTGCAATTTGTCTATGTTTTATATTTGATTTTTAGCAAATTTACCCATCTCGTGGTTTTCTAGATATAAAACAATTCTCAGATTCTAACAGTTTTTCAGTATTGCCAGTTATGTTAGCCATTCCATAAACTCACTCCCACTAAGTTGGCATACTCAATTGCAGTGGAACTTGGATCATTCAAATCTTTTCAAAATCTTCTAAGGGGAATCTTCGAAAGGACTGGTAGAAAAATTGGAACTATCAAAAAATTTGAATTAAAAAAGTTGCTTGAATAAGGCTAAAAACCTTCATAATTCCTATTTCCATAGAAAATGTATCATTAACAAAACAGTTTGTTGAACAACTTGCACTTTTGCGCAAGTTGTGGAAAGTCACACCCAATTGCTAAACAACAGGGATGGATTGGAAGTGGGGTGAAGGGTGATTACTATAACCTTGAACATAACCTTGCAGGGTTTGTGCGAAACAGTTACTTACGTGAAACAGCTGCAGCTACTTCCACAGAGCCCACGGAACTGCTTCCAAAACTAGTTCTAGTTGCAGCTAGTTTAACCTGCAGAGTGCTACTTCTGTTTTTAGAATTACCTGCTGCAGCTGTTTTGTAACGAATCGTTGCAGCGCTAACAACAGCTGCTGTAGCCAGCTAAATCCTTGGTCACTTGGAAGTGTTGGAATTGTTTCACTTACTAAATAGTTCCAGTTTCAGCTGCCGTGACATACCTCTTAGCGGGGTAAAGATCCCAGACTTTGGCCTCATGCCAACTGCACCAAACTCAGGCATAGAGATGCTGCTAAATTCAAATCCAAATTCAAATTCTTTATTTGCCATATTAATTTTTTTTTAAATCATTGACAATGTCATATATCAGGATTACCTACGTCATGCAAGCCATAATACAAACACTTACATTAAAAATATTGCAATTTCAAAATACACTGCTAAATAAAAGTTACCTTCAAAGAAATACATGAATATTATGAGATTAAATTAATTAATAATAATATCAAGTAAAAGAAAAATTATTTAAGTACCATTTCAAAAATATGAATCAGTATTACATACATAGTACATAGTATTGCATATTTTTTGTGCTGTGGGTGTTATGAATGTCCTCATCCTGCTTGGTTGAAGAGTCATCGGGTGAGCGATCCCTGAGACTATCATCTAGTTTCATCCCTAAACAAAACGGCAGTATTTTTTTCAATTCGTTTCAAGTCAATTGTTGTTGATTTTGTATTTCGTTATAAAAAACTTCATTATCCTTGATGTTTTTCATTTAACTAGATTTCCTAAGTCTCTATAGTCTATATTCGTTTCCTTCATGACTAATGTTGTATCATCAACTAAACGAATATTATACTCTGAAACCAAGTCTGAGTCGTCATTAATATGCACCAAAAAAAGGAGAGTCCCTGAGGATCCAGAGTGACTTGCTGGTAATTTTTTAGGTATCAATATGATTTTTCATTTCACATTTAGTATTTCCTTTAATTTCTGTAATTTGATAATGGTTTGTCATGTACAGCTCAAGTCATTTCAAAACAGAGCCATTGATGCCAATTTCCTTCTGGATTGTTGTATGTCTAAATTGGCCTGGTGTAAATGTCATCTGCAATCGAGTATACAATTTTATATATTTGTTTAGTAAAGTTGTCTCTTTATGTTCAGGTAAAACTGGGAGCACTGGATGCCACAGTACACACATTGAAGGCTAGTCAGTATGGAGTCCAAGGCTATCCATCCATCAAGTTCTTCCCTCCTGGCAAGAAAGACTCCAGTTCTGTAGAAGACTACAACGGTGGGCGCACTTCCTCAGATATCGTCAATTGGGCTCTTGAGAAGCTGGCTGAAAACGTTCCTGCTCCCGAGATCAAACAGGTAGGCTGAAACCTATATTCTTGAGTTTTTTTTGTATTTCAACGCCAACGGCATTTTTGTTGATAGAGTACACAAACGCATGTAGGGAAACCCCTCAGATTTGTAGGTGTTTAATGTTACTAGTATTTTAAAATTGTTCCAACATTTAATTGTATTTTAGTTGTTGTAATGGTGGTCCATTTGGATTTTTGTTAATAGAGTACACAAACGCATGTAAGGAAAGCAGTCCAAACCTCTCAAATTTGTGGGTGTTTAATGTTACTAGTATTTTAAAATTGTTCCAACATTTAATTGTACTTTAGTTGTTGTAATGGTGGTCCATTTGGGTTCTTGCTCTTTTCTAACTAATGTAATACACTCTTTTAAAGAATGATTAAACCTTGGGTTGTTTATCTCACAATCACAATACTTTCTCTTTAATTTACTGAATTTTGTTTACATCTATGTGGGATGGGAATGCCTCGCCTTGGAAATAATTCTCTTTGACTCTCTTTAGATAAACTACAGCTGCTCTTTGAATTATGAACTACAGGTGATTTCATATACAAACATAATTTATTTCAAAGTTACATAAATAGAGGTAATACAAATGTTGGGATAAAATGGCGGCTATGCATTCCTCTTAAATCTCAGGGGGTGGTTGATCGAGCTTAACTCAAAGGTTATCGAACATTTGATCAATTAAAACACATGAAAATTATTACCAATTATTTTAAATTTTGTGCTGAATAAAACTCTACTAATATCCCTGGATGAAATTAATTTAGGTTAAAGTCCACGTGATTGTTGGTCTAGAAATCTAGGCTAGACACACAATTGTTCTTTGGAAGTTACTATAGATAAAGTTTATAGATAAAGAATTTGCTTCTATTGAAATTGCTTTAACCCTTTCAGTGCTATGGACCGATATATCGTCTTTTGAATCTGTTATCAATAAACACTGTTACTGCTTCATAAGCGATTGTACCATTAGGCGCTCAGTCTGCAGTCTGAGTCTGACATGTGGTGAAACCTGGTAGACACGAATTGAACTACCTCGTCCAGCGCCTAGTCACTATAATACCAACTGATCCACTGCAGCTGCTAGCCTGACCAGTGGCTGTGCGGTCTAAGGCGTTACCTTCCCGGCCGGGGGTAACACTTGGATCGAGGGTTTGAATCCCGTCACAGTCGGTGGTTTTTATGTGCAACTCATGGAGAGTTCACCTGTCTGTGGCAGAGTTGAAGAGGAGGGCGAACCTTAAGCAAACGGTGGACGGCTCGGGTCCAAGCTGACGGGATGGGTGGATTCTTTGTGAGTTGCACATCTGATCAGGTGTTTTGCTACTTTTTACCTATCCTTTACTGTGTGTGTCTAGCGGAAGCACGTTTTTATTAATTTTAACTGTTCAGGCGTTCAATATATTTAAAAAATCAACAAAACATCACGGATTCAACCACTCCTTTCAGAAGCTTAGCACTCAAAGGGTTAAATGATAATATTAATAAATTTGATCTTAATGATAATATTAATAAATTTGACCTTGATGAATTTGTTTAAAAAAATAGTCCAATAAATTTAAGTACTTCTTTGAATTTCTTAGTTGTAGGCCAAATGTATATGGAATGTTCTTACCAATTGGATACTATATATTCTTCACTCAGTAATACAATTTAGCTTGATGTGACCAAAAGAATAGGTAATTGACTGAGCTCTAGTGGCCTATTAAAGATTAGGTGGGGGGAGGAAAATAATGAGCAATGCTCTTAATGAGGTGCTTTCACTGCCATGGTTCGATTCAGAAGGAGGAGGAAATGGTCTCTGGGCTTGGTGATGGATCTTCAACAATGCTGACCACATGTTCTTGAAGTGTTTCACTGTTACACTGTACTTTGGTTTTTGGAATACAATTTTAATAGAGATCATTTTTGAAAATTATTATAGCCTATACAAAATTATTCATCTGAGACAATCTTTTACATTAATCATTATATCTAATTATTTGATTAAATGACTAAAACCATTGATTATACATCCTACGGAATAGATAAACCTAGCATACGGGCCGGGCGTGCCTCGGCATTGCTGCGCTGGCCCCGAGTTTCAGTGAGATCCCGCCAGAGCGCAACCAGTCGGCTCTTCCCCTCTTTCACCCCTCGCTCTCCCTGCTCTCGAATCGCTCCCTCCAGGCCAGTCAGTGTCTCAGCGACTGCCGAGCGGGTAAGATGCACGCGCTGTTTCTCGTGAAAACACGGCACCCGCCGACTTTCCCCCCTCCCTCCCCACAGCACTCCAGGCCGAATTGAGTCGCCACGGCCTTTGAGAAACACTAGCAGAGATGTCCGTTGACATTCTGTCTTTGCATCTGTTGGTTTCGCTCATCACTTGATACGTTGTGTATGTCAACAATATACATGAGTAACACTCTAATAGTGTAATTAAATCAATTACGTGTCTAAAATTATTGGTAAACTATGCCTAAAAATGTTGCGTTCAGGATGTTGAAGTAATTATGACTCAATACAACCTGACAGCATATTTTGACAAGCTTAACACCGCACAGTGTGTTAATAAAACTGTTACCAGAATAACTTAGTTTAAGATATTTTACGACGAATCTAATGGTTTTGAATTTTTTTACCGAGTAATAAACAACTGAGCTGTTGCAATTCTTGTTATTTATTAGGCCTAGATGTTCAATTGTGGAGAAACCAAAGATGAGCTTTGTCCGGTTAATGTCCGGTCCATGTAAATTGCATCAGCTCGGTTATTTATTACTCGATTGCAATAAGTTAAGTATCGTTAGACTTTTCTCAAATTGCCCTAAAAGAAGATATACTGGTTAATATTTTGTAAAATGACTTATTTTCGAGTCATTTGCGATATAACATTTAAAATGGCCGCCATTTTGAAATTATCACAGATAATTCCTTCATAACATTCGTGTTGATAGATCCTATCTCCGTAAACAGTTGACTTAAGTTTGGTTGAATTCGGTTATATGGTTTTAAAAATATGAACTTTAAAGTGAAAAACACTTACGGACTGACAAACGGAAAACTAAGTACTACGGGAGACCCATGTTCATATGGTTAAATGTGTTTATATTAACCCAAGGAACAACGCTATATACCTTTGTCCAGGAGAGTTACGGGACACTCTGTATAAGTTAAAAAACAACTTATACTTACTACCTGGTTTCTTATTTATAATTTTTTTAGTCTAAATTTCATCGCCCGTGAAAATCTTCATCTGAAGTTTACTGATGGTGATTTTACTAGGACTCTGAAAACGAGGTTGAACAGGAAGAAGCTATGGTTACTTTCGTAAACGGAGTAGTTTTTTTTTAGCAGAGGACTGTTTCCGGTTATGACAAGATCCGAAATTATAAGAAACCTGTTAAGCACATCTCTGTCGCAGTTAAGTCTAGAGAACTTTCGAGCATAGATTTCCTGATATTGTCTTATATGCTTATTGTGAGCTTCAGTACGTAATTCTTTTTATTCTTGCATTAAATCTAATAGCTACCGTCTAGTAAAAATGGCATTTGCCGTTCCTGTAATTAAAAAAGTTTCTGAGTCATTAAGTGTATGGTTTCT
This sequence comes from Allygus modestus, assembly GCA_963675035.1. NCBI lineage: Eukaryota > Metazoa > Arthropoda > Insecta > Hemiptera > Cicadellidae > Allygus > Allygus modestus. The sequence continues at coordinate 291,320,955 of OY776112.1, forward strand.
TGGTTTTAGCATGTTATTGCTTTAAGGAACTTAAAATACAGAGTAGCAAATAGTAGCAGAAATTATTATCAGGATTTTCAAAAGAACACTTTGAACAGTCTGTCAAAAATTAAATTAGTGCCGGGAAACCTTGGGAAACCCAATTTTCGGAATTTTCGGAAACAACTTTCGGAAACCCCACTGTGCACCGATTGAAAAATTAGTAAAACCACGAAAATAAAACACGAATATTTAAATGTTGTCCAAAATTTTGGAAATTTGACGCTGATTATGGAAATGATAGTTTTTTCCGCGGAAAAGTCGTTAAAACCCCGGAAAATCGGAAATTAATTGTTTTCTGGAAATACTGTCAAGTGGGTATTCAAAATGTGCAGAATTTCACCCTGAACACGTACATGCGATTATTTTCCAAATCACACTTTTTATCCACGTAAAAGACTTCAAAACTTTAGAAAATCGGAAAATAACTTTGTAATTGTAATACTGTCATGTGGGTATTCAAAATGTGCGGAATTTCACCTTGAACACGATCGTGCAGTTATTTTCCCGATCACATTTATTTCTCCACGGAAAAATGTCGGAAAATCGAAAAAACATTGTTCTTATAATACTCTCATGTGGGTATTCAAAATTGTGCGTAAATTCACCTTGAATACGTACGTGCAATTACTTTCCCGATTACACGTTTTTCCGCGGAATAATCGTTAAAACCCCGGAAAATCGAAAAATATTATTTTTCTTATAATTATGTCATGTGGGTATTCATACTGTGCGGAATTTGACCCTGATTACGTATGCGCAATTATTTTGCCGATCGGACAAGTAATTGCCAACAAAGGTTTACAATTTATTCAACACAGAGCGGCCCGGTACCGTGCTTTTTACAGCGGCCACAGCACTAGTTTCGGTGTTTTTTATCTCAGGCGCGGATCCAGGGGGGGAATGGGTGAAATTTCCCCCCAAGGCAAAAGGTTGGAGTTGCGCGCGCACCCCCGCACCAGCGCTACGTCTGCCCGGCAGCGTCATCTCGTCTGATTGATGCCGTCGTCAGTCAGATCATATGTCTGTAATACTACTACAGAGTGTCCATAGACCGAAAATTCCAGGAAAATTCGATAATTATACGGGAATTTCGACGAAAATTCCTTAATTTAGTTGAAATCCCTTTTTCGGCTGTTCTCGTTCATGCGGCTTGGTTGTCGTTTCCAGCCAATAAAACAAGTTTTGGTTGTTATTTTCAGCCAATAAGAAACGTTGCCGATCGTCATTTCGGGCCATTAAATGCAACTAAATTCCTGTTTCTGACCCATCCGACGCGAAAGAATAGGCGTTCTTTGGCTATATAACTGGGTCGAATCGCCGATTGTATTCGTAAATACGTTCCGGTTGTCATTCGGGCCTATACAACAGGATCCGGCTATATTTTTCGCTAGGAAAATATGGTACGATTGCCAATTTTTATGATAGATTGTGATTTTTGGCATATATTGTGCCTCAGTTGTCAGCTGTCGCGTCGCGTCGTTCGTTGGGCGCAGCTTCTTGCATTGCTCCCGTTTTAGGGAATATATGTTTTATTTATTTGTTTAATTTTGTTTATTTGTTTGGTTTTTTTTTGCATAAAGATGAAATTGCCATGAATGGTGTTGCTCTTCGTTGTTGTAATAATACATAAATGTTAACATTACATGTAAATAAACTATTGAACATTAATCAGAAGTTGTGACAAAGTCCTCAATTTTGTATTAACACTCCAAAAGAAATCATTATTTTTAAATTTTATTAAATTTGTTTGAATCGTTAATTTTCTTGAAATTTTCAGGTTATTTCTTATAAATTATTGTTATTGCTAATGACAAAATTTCGAATTTAAATTAAAACTGTACATTATAGATCATACGAATTTCAGTTGATTTAAAAAAATTATATTTCTGAGCCTGTATGCCCTAAACATTATTAATGTTTTAATGATAGTAGGGCATTTTAGGTGTATGAGAAATTTTCATCTGGAGAAATCAGATATTTTTCAAAACTAGTCAGACCTTATACAGGGTGAGTCAGACCACCCGTCCAGCATGTATAACGGGAGAACGGTTTGGTCTAAAGTCATCAAAAACAATTATTCCTCACTAAAACGCATATGGGCTATCTATTAAAAATATTTTCATCAAAATCTATGTACGGAATGTTCCAAAACTGAAGGTCACGGATTCAAATCTCAACATTTTCTTATGTGAAAATAGGGCCAACATACATTATACATTATTTAAAAGGCCTTTTTTATACATTATTTTAAAGGTCTCGTTAAAATAAACATTTGGCGAAAACAGAATTCACTTATCTTTATCCGTTTCAAAATGGCGGATATTTTTGTGTAAAATATTGACATTTCCGGAATACTCTGTATTTTTTAAACCATTACTCGTACCTTTTTTCTGACTTAAACGAGCCGCCATTTTGAAACGGGTAAAGATAAGTGAATTCTGTTTTCACCAAAATGTTTATTTTAACGAGACCTTTAAAATGAAGTATAATATTTCCTATGTTTACATAAGAAATGTTAGGGTTGCGAACCCTTGACCTTCAGTTTTGGAACATTCCGTACTTAGATTTTGATGAAAATATTTTTAATAGATAGCCCATATGCGTTTTAGTGGGGAATAATTTTGTTTGATGACTTTAGACCAAACCGTTCTCTCGTTATACATGCTGGTGGACGGGTGGTCTGACTCATCCTGTATATACTAACATAAATAATCGTCTGTATTTTTGAAACTCATAATAGCGATGGATTTGAATTTATTTTTTGATTTATTTGGACTTTACCTATCGCTTCTAGTGTTTAAACTACACTACGTTTCGGGAGGTAAGGAAACTCCTCCCGTTATCAAGTGAACCCTACTTACATCTAAATATCAAACTCTTACACCTAACTAACCTACATTTTTTTTTGGATTTTTTTGATTTTTCTTTTACATTCTAATTTACACTAACACAAAGATAACAAAAAATCAAATACAATACACTAACACAAAATTTATATCACACCTAACTAACCTACATTTTTTTAGATATTTTTCTTTACAATTTATATTTGTTATCTTTCTGTGAGTCAAATTAAATTGTAAAGAAAAATATCTAAAAAAATGTAGGTTAGTTAGGTGTGATATAAATTTTGTGTTAGTGTATTGTATTTGATTTTTTGTTATCTTTGTGTTAGTGTAAATTAGAATGTAAAAGAAAAATCAAAAAAATCCAAAAAAAAAATGTAGGTTAGTTAGGTGTAAGAGTTTGATATTTAGATGTAAGTAGGGTTCACTTGATAACGGGAGGAGTTTCCTTACCTCCCGAAACGTAGTGTAGTTTTAAACACTAGAAGCGATAGGTAAAGTCCAAATAAATCAAAAAATAAAATAAATAATCGGACAGCTTTGACACATTTATTTTGTCATATAAGTAGGGGAACATATGTTTGCAGAAAGTAAAATTGATAAAATTGGAGAAATACTTTTATTTTTTAATAACTTTTCTCTTAACCGTACAGTTTATTTTTTATAAAATTGTTATTATTTAAGAATTTTAAAGTTTCTTATTAAAAAAAGAAGGCTTTGCGGGTAATATTTCAATCAAAATGAACCAAAGAACGCTCTTAACCTTTGAAAGGATTAATTTACTTGCTATTACTTCGGTTTACATTTGCGAAACCACAATTTTTGCGCGTTATGTCACTTGAACAGTGAAGGGATTTGAGCCCATTTTAAGATCGGAAAAGTGTGGCCGTAGCTACTCGGCTACTCGTAGCTACTCGGCTGTCCTCTCAACGCCCAAGGCATTACCAAAGACTTAAAACTACTGGACCGCGCGCGCGCTCACTTGAATTGAATTTGCGGCCAGGGAACATTTGTTATGGTTGAATGGCCTTCTGATCCGTATTCCTGAATAGTTTCTCGAATTTTCAATATCAAAAGTAACTATATTCGACCAGGGTTAGTTGCGTAAAAAGAACAGAAAGTTGGGAGTTTTGTAAAATAATCTCCTCGATGGCTGATTTTTTCATATTTCCAGTCATATAAATTTATGTACGATCCACTAGGCTTTAGGTGTTGTTCAATAATGATGTTTTGAAGTTTTTGGTACTGGAATGAATTCTTTTATGAGCAGTAATATCGTTCTTTGGACTAGTGAAACTTTGAATTGTAGCATATAAACTTCGACGTTCGCCAAAAGTTGTAGATTGCATGAAAGTTAATTGGCCTATATCATAAAATTTTGTTGATGAATGAATACCATACAAGACAAATACTTTTTAATAGCAAATGTATTCTTAATAAACATTAATTACCAAGATGGTTCGTTCACCCGTCCACGTAGAGTAGTAAGAACGATTACATAATGTTGCATTAATACAACATTTCGCTTTTGAATAACAAAAAATTATCTTCAGTGTATGATAACAGTTGATTATGATTTATTTAACAGACAATACAAGTACAGTACAAAAGTCGTATAACTATGTATTTTACCAAAAAACTAGGTCATGTTGTAACACAGCATCACTGAGTTGAATTTAACAGCGCGGCACGGCTCGTGGCACGTCTTGGATAGAGCGCGGCGAAAAGTTTCAGCATCTTTCCAAACGAATTGTAGCCAAACCAACAACTTTACCGAAAAATGTTTGGAATAAAAGTTTTAGAGAAAGTAATTATCTACAACTTTCCCGCTGGAAGTTTGTTTCTAACCTAAAAATAAAAAATTTCCTCGCTGAGTAACTTTTTCATGTCTCTCTTTAATAACACGTAAGAGTTTTTAATTATTAAACATATTAAAACACGGTAAAAAAAAACAATATTTATACTTTCGAATTCCGTAGTTCACGTACACAAAGGATATATAAATTTCATTACAATTCAAACATGGCAGTGAAGTCCAGGAGCGTGTAAACGACAGCGCGTTCATCGCCAGAATCAGCTCTGAGCACACAGCGGCCCACCATTTCTGTTCCGCACAGTCCGACGCGGACCGTTTTTAGCTCACTTAGCGATCTCTCCAGTTACCTCGATGGGCATTACTCGCCGGCCTCGCCGCGCCACGCAGCACAATCATATCTGACAGGAGGGGTAAAAGAGGGGACGGTAGTTGATGGATTCGCCGCTTGAGCGCTTCAGTACGGTAGCTGACGACGCTCCAACTAGGAGAGCTTCTACCGTTAGCCAACAAAATGCGCTCGAGGAGCTCGCCAAGGTCGGCTTCAAAAAACGACATTACTAAGTTTATCTATTAGGATGTATAATCAATGCTAAAACTAATAAACTATGTTTGGGTTGGTGATTAACTTGATAAATTGAATTAATTGAGATAGTGGCAGACCTGAGGGGTGATGAGTGATGATGATATTAGTCCTGGATCTGACTAGGGTTCTTGTGCATGTCGCATACAGAGAATTTTGCTTTTGCAATTCAATATAGGTGTCTTAGGAAGTGTTTTCCACTCTGGTGTCAAGTCCGCACCTGGTACGTTTTCCAGCTATGACGTCATCAAGACGGCGGCTAGGGTATTAATTAAAACGTGTATATTTCACTTACCATTTAACGGATCGGGATGATTCTTTTTCTGTTTTAAATATATTTTTACAGGCTATCTTTTTTGTATTTACACAATTGTTGTAAACTTAATATTTATTCAACAATATTAAAAAATGTATTATTTTACTAATATTTATTTTGATATTTCGCTTATAACTTTATAACCGCTCTTGTAATGAAAAAACCCTTTCTTACAACTGTTGTAGATCGTGTTATGCCCTTTCCAATGATACCAAACAATGTGTAACAGGATATCTAACAGATATCTAACAGGAAAGCAAGAATATTAAATAACCTTAAAGATCACTGAATATGGAATAATGCCCGGGAGAGATTGTGTATGGATTCATTATTGTATTTCTCCAGTTCATTCTACTAATATAGAATTGGTTATATTTATCAATTTAGATCTAAACCAAGTTTAAATGTTATTTACATACATACAACAATCATCTAGATATTGCTAATGCGTGTACTTTGTCTTTATTTGCATCACGAATTAACATTTACCCATGTTAAAAATTGACATCTGATGCCAACGCTAGGACATTTTTACATTAGGCCTACTTCATTTTATTTATTATATTTTTGAAAGCGTCGTCTATTGAGGTAGGATTTGCATCACCTATTTGTTATATAGGAAGATCAGGTAAGCAACCTATAATAGTGTTTTATGAATAAGATTTTAGAATTTGTATAATTAATTGGATAAGGTGTAAAAATCATCACCTAAAACAATATTCGTAGATTATTATTTTTATTTTTTAAGGTTATTTAGTTACTCTGTTTCAGATATTGTTTTATGAATCCCAGGAACTTTATAGTAACATTGCTATCGATACGTATTACAGAGCACTTCCAGAAACTATTAATTACTAGCTGGTGTTAACACAAAATTATTTTTCAAAATAATGCTAATAAAATGTTAAATATTGACTTAACCTCCTTTATCCAACCTAAGTTCAAACAAAGTTCAAATTTATTACAACACCTAATATCGTATTAACACTGATCTAAAAAAAATATCCACGGTATAAAACGTAACTAATATTTAGTAATCTAATTTTTCTCGTGGAATGTCAGCCAGTATCAATCAAATATATATTTAACTTGTCACTATTATTTTTTTCGAACCATAATATATTATTCTAATACAATAATTATAATAATACAATTGATTCCAAATATATGCCATAATTTCTTACTTTTAATACTTGAATGAGTTTACAAAGTATAATATATTCATATCTACAGGTTATGGCGACTGTTAGCTGTACCGACAACTTAAATATCACCATGAGATGTCTAGTCAGACATAAAAAAATATGAAAATTGAAGATAATGTAAATTTAATGGATGATGTATATCAGCAAAGCTGTTGTTCGATAAGAATAAAAAGAAATGGTTATGAAAGTGTTTGATATTGGTAAGGATGTTTATAAAGAGTTACGCAAAACAAGATTTGAGGAGAAAACTACAATGATCTCTAATCAAATACATATAGCAATGTTACCCGTATTCCATAACATGAAACCACAAATAAGTGAATTTGTTAAGTTAAAAACAAAGAAATTAATTTCTATATGCGGATGTCACTGCATATAGAATTTCCAAATCAGCCAAGCTCTAGGTTAGGACATGAAGGAACTATTGAGGTATGATTTGTCAGAAAAGTCTATGTCCTGTACTAGAGGTCCGTGCAGGTTTCTCCTCATATCTTGCTTTGCGGACCACTTTATAAATATACTTACCAATGTCAAACATTTTCAGTAATTTATTTGGATTGTTTTCGAACAACAGCTTTTCTGAAAATATTATGAAGAGGGCTTTCACGCATTTAAAATGGTTTTTCCTTATCCAGGATGTAATCATACATTTAATTGCCATTTTCTTCAATTTTCATGGTTGGTAATGTCTGACTAAAACATCTCATGATAAATATTTAAGTTGTTGGTACAGCTGACAGTCGCCATAACCTGTAAATTTAAAAGTATGAAATTGTAGCATATATTTGGAATCAATTGTATTAATATAATTATTGTACTAGAATAATATGTTTTGGTTTGAAAAAAATAATAGTGACAAGTTAAGTATATATTTGATTGGTACTGTCTGACATTCCACGAGGAAATAGATTACTAAATATTAGTTGTGTTTTAAACTGTGGATAGTTTTTTTTTTTTCAGATCAGTGTTAGGATGATTACAGGTGTTGAAATGAATTTGAACTTTGTTTGAACTTAGGTTGGATAAAGGTTACGTCAATATTTAACATTTTATTAGCATTGTTTTAAAAAATAAGTTTGTGTTAACACCAGCTAGTAATTAACAGTTTCTGGAAGTGCTCTGTGATGCATGTCAATAGCAATGTTACTATAAAGTTCCTGGGATTCATAAAACAATATCTGAAACAGAGTAACTAAATAACCTTAAAAAATAAAAATAATAATCTACGAATATTGTTTTAGGTGATGATTTTTACACCTTATCCAATTAATTATACAAATTCTAAAATCTTATTCATAAAACACTATTATAGGTTGCTTACCTGATCTTATATAACAAATAGGTGATGCAAATCCGACCTCAATAGACGTCTTCAAAAATATAATAAATAAAATGAAGTAGGCTAATGTAAAAATGTACTAGCGTTGGCATCAGATGTTAATTTTTAACATGGGTAAATGTTAATTCGTGATGCAAATAAAGACAAAGTACACGCATTAGCAATATCTAGATGATTGTTGTATGTATGTAAATAACATTTAAACTTGGTTTAGATCTAAATTGATAAATATAACCAATTCTATATTAGTAGAATGAACTGGAGAAATACAATAATGAATCCATACACAATCTCTCCCGGGCATTATTCCATATTCAGTGATCTTTAAGGTTATTTAATATTCTTGCTTTCCTGTTAGATATAATCACACATTGTTTGGTATCATTGGAAAGGGCATAACACGATCTACAACAGTTGTAAGAAGTGGTGTTTTCATTACAAGAGTGGTTATAAAGTTATAAGCAAAATATCAAAATAAATAATAATAAAATAATACATTTTTGAATATTGTTGAATAAATATTAAGTTTAAAACAATTGTGTAAATACAAAAAAGATAGCCTGTAAAAATATCTTTCAAACAGAAAAAGAATCATCCCGATCCATTAAATGGTATTTGAAATATACACATTTTAAATAATACCCTAGCCGCCATTGATGACGTCATAGCTGGAAAACGTACCAGGTGCAGACTTGAAACCAGAGTGGAAAACTCTTCCTAAGACACCTATTTTGAATTGCAAAAGTAAAATTCTCTATATGCGACATTCTCAGTCCCTAGTCAGATGCTGCACTATAATATGGGCCTATATATTAAATAATTCTTTGAGGAAGCGTAAGTATTCAGGAAGCCTATTTCAGATAATTAACATTTGAGGAATAAATTATAAAAAGATAAAACTAAAATGAATGTTATGTATGGTCATGTTTATGTGACATTGCAATATCCCCTCAGAAATCATGTAATGAGATTGACATTGATGAGCCGAACATTCATGATTTCGATCAAATGGCGGATGATCCTGGCAATACATTAAGATGAGAGGTGATACTTAAGTTAGGATGGTACTGAACATATTATGGTGGTGGAGTTGGATGAAATATTTATGATGACAACTTAACATAAAAGTATTTGCGAGACATACATAGAATCAATGGGAAACATAAAACATAACTTCAAACATTTGGGCAGAATAGCAAACAAGGGATTAACAAAGAATTGTGGGTGTGGAACATGGGAGTTCAGTTATAGGGGAATAGGATGGGTGTGATCACTGATAATATAGTTCATTGGATGCTTATTTATTCACTGTTCACTGATTATTTAAAGTTTATCCCCTCTAACCCTCTTGCTGTTTTAAATTCACATGGCTCTTTATTAACCCATTGGCTCACAACCCCGAGAATACTCGTGGCCGCCGAAAGTAGCCCGGACGTGTAACCCCGAGTAAACTCGGGATTTTTAAATTTTGTATTTTTTATTTATTTGTTTTAATTTGTTTTCAGTTTTTGTTTGTATATTGTATTTTTTATGCATATGCCCATACTTGGGGAAACTTAGTCAAATTTCGGAAAAATATGATTTTGGAAAATATGTTATATCTAGGTCAAATATAAATGTATCACTAACATTTTTTATTTTCATGTAAAAAAAATAAATAACCTACAAGTACATAATAGTTGTTGGGCTGAAACATTATTTTTTTGTTTTTACATGTAACTCCTTTTAAAATTATTGTTTTTTATAAATAATAAATTGTATGTTTGTTTTTTAATTATATGTATATATATATATATGATATATATATATAATATTTACCATACATAAAGGTGTCAAAAGTATTTTCTTCGTGTAGATAATTTATTTCTCTAAAGATTAATGCAAAAATTAAGTAATTTGAGCAATAATTGTTGCTATAGTGACAGTTTTAGTAAAAGTCTATATTTATGTAATTTTTCTTAGGAAACTGAACGGTTTGTCAGGTGGTAAATTTCAGGTAAGCCAATGGGTTAATACTACATCTTCCAGTTGAAAAGTGTGGGCATTTTACCAGAGTTTGCTTTTTGAGCTCGTTTTAACCTTTTTTTGATTAATCCTTTGGGATGCAATGTATAATTTTCTTTCGAAGGGAAGCTCAGTTGTGAAGGGGTTTTCGATATATTTTTCCCAGAAACGTTCGTTGCGATGGCCAAATTGGAGTTCATTCGGTGAAAATCCTGTGGTTTCATGTTGAACTTCATTTAAACTAGGGGTGTGCGAGTAGTGATTATTTTAATCGAGTCGAGTAGTGGCCAATTATTTTTGAGTTTTGAGTATTTTCAAGCGAGTATTTGCCATCAGTTGGTAGTTTAAAATAGTGTAATGGGATTTGGATACAACCCTAGATTTGATAATCTAAACATGGTTTCTAACTGATACATGAGTAGCAAAACAAAGTTTTGGCCAGTACAATCAAACTGGATTACGTATTGACAAACAAATCACGGTCTGATATTCGTTTCCGGCCGATGAAACAGGGTCCGGATGTCATTTGGCCAATTTCACCTGGTCCAGACATTGCTTGTAATCAATATTAAATTACGAAATCGTTAGTCACGTACGAAATTACGCGGTCCAATCTCATTTTCGGCTGATTTTACGCGATGCGATTGCCTTTTGCGGCCGTTACTATGCGTTTTGGCCGGTCGCAATCGTTAGCGATCGTCCGGAAATCGGCGGGAAATACTCGCTCAAACTTTTGAGTAGTTTTCATAACTTCGAGTCGAGTTCAAGTATTAAAATACTCGGCCAAAAACTTAAAGTTTCGAGTACTCGCACACCCTAATTTAAACATTCATTGATGTCGGTGGAGATAACGGGACCAGTTTCTTTGTTGTTGGGAACAATTTGTTCGAAGGCATCTCTTGACCTCCTTAATGGGTCGTTCTGCTAAATTTGAAACTGGGGTAGTACACAGGGTTGAAAATGGGTGTGATTTGATTGTCTTCTAATTTCTTATACTAAGCATTACTTTTGAATTGAGTTCCATTTTCGGATTGGATTCTGCGAGGTTGGCCTTAGTTTGGAAAGTGTAGATTGAAGGGCTGGTTGATGATGGTTTTTGTGGTAGCTCGTCGCTTGGGATATAACTTCACGAATTTTGTAAAGATATCTATTGCAATAAAAATGTATTTTACATTCCCTGCACTGGTGGGTAAAGGTCCAATAATGTCGATAGAAAATTGTTCATTTTTGTTTGGTGGGCAACTAATTCCTTCGCCAAAACCTTGAGACGGTCGAGGGCTTACTTTGCATTGCTGACAGGAGTCGCAGGAGGTGAGTTGAACTCGTATTCTAAGATTCATATTCTTAAAAATAAAACATTCTTGCAGTATTTGGAAGCTTTTTTTGGGTCAACAGTGTAGGTAATAAAAGTGACTTTCCCAAATGAATATGTTGATGATGTGCTCTGGGACAACTATGAGCCAATTATTTGATTGTTTTTGGTACAAAATTCTGTTGCAATTTATAGGTTGTTCAAGTTCTGGACTGTTTTGGGAATTGGAGAGGATTTGGTATAGGCGTAGATCGGCTTCTTGAAGGGCTGGTAAATTTTGAAGATCTTCTCTAAGCTGGGGTCCGGGATGGTGAGTTCTGGGAGTGAGTTGTGGTTTGCATTATCTGGCTGTTGACTTGGTATCCTGCTGAGGGCGTCAGCGGTGAGGTTATCGGATCCTTTGCAGTGCTCTATCTCAACATTATATTCTTGAATAGCAAGAATCCATCTGGTTAAGCAGTTGTTCAATAACTTGCAAGTTCTTAGGAAAGTTAACGTGTGATTATCTGTGATGATCTTTAGTTTAGTTAAATGGAGCGTGTCTTCTGCAAACAATACACTATTGCTAATAGTTCTTTCTCGGTTGTTGTGAAGCATTGTTTAGCTGATTGAAGTGTTCTCGAAAAGAATGCGATGGCTGCCTCATCTTCATTTTCAAGGTTTTGTTAGAGATGTCAGCGAATTGAGAAATCTGACGCATCATTATGAAGATAATATGGTTTGGTTGGGTCGGGCTGGTGTAGGTCGTTGGTTTGTAGGAATAACTTCTTGATTTTATTGAATGTTCTTTCGTCTTCTTCGGTCCAGATGAACTTATTTTTCTTAGAGGTTAAACGGAGGAGCAGTTTAATTTCTTGATCAATCCATTTTCAAACTTATAAGCTTTAGTGCGAACATTTATAATAGGAAAATTCTTTTCAAAATAGTATTTGAGCAAATTGTAAAAGTAAGAAAATTTGGTTTCAATGGGTGACAGATATAGTTCAGTCCAATTTTCATTTGCCAAATCATTATAAAATTATTAACATCCGATTTTTTAAAAGTTCTTTTTGATTCCCAGAAACTTTTGCAATGATTTGTCTTTGTTTTATCAAAATTTTCGAATTTAAAAAATTGCCCATCATGATCTGAAAGAGCTGTTATTAGAGTAGACCGCATGAAAATGGTCTGATGGTTGATTTCCCATATGATTCCCCCCTCACCCCCTCTCATCCAACACTGTTGCCATACGAATTTCACAAACAATGAGTCCGTCTGATTGTTTTTTACTTTCTCCCTCTATACATAGTATATAGGCGGTCCCACACTACTCGCGAACACGCCTGAACATTCGGCCGAACTCTGAACGTTCGGAGTATTCGCGAGAAGTGTGGGAGCTGCGCGAACTTTGAATACGGGACCGAATGTTCAGTGAACGTTCAGTGAACATTCGGGCGAATGTTCAGCCGAACATTCCGACGAATATTCGGGAGGCTCCCAGACTGTTCGCGAACATGCATTATTGCATCACTGCATCATTGATAGTCAACGATCTTGTTCTACTGAGGCAGTACTATAAAACATGCGTATTTATTTGTATGCGTACCGTATTTATTTGTTGTGCTTTCAAGTAAGTATTGAATACCACTTAAGTGGTCAATGGTAATGAATAATCGTAATAATTAAATGTCAATCTCTAGTTGTACTGACAAACTATGCGTATGTCAGTTATAATTATAGCTATAAATAAGTTATTTTACTGTTATTTGTGTAAATTTAAGTTTTGTTTTAAGGCCCAGAGGGTTGACATTTATTAGTATACTGTCGACGGATTCTGCAGGATTCAGGGCTTGAGTCACTTGAGTCAACTCAGCTGCACTATTTTTTCAGTGTGTTGAGGCAATGTGTTGTTTCAAATCATTCAGTTCATACAATCACTTGCGTTTTCGCGGCAGCAGATTGACGCCACCCTCAATAATGGACATTTTAATTAATTATTTATAGAATATACAAATAAATCCTTTAATACGGAACCCTTAATTATTGTCCCTACAAATCCTTTATTTAAATAGTAGTTGAATTTCTTCCACACTCCAAAATCAGTACCGGTCACAGTGGTGAAGGGGGTACAACGTACAAATACTCAAGGTAAAAAAACATTTGTTTGTGGTGGTCACAACACCTAAACAAATCTGTTTTTTCAAATTAATATAAGTGTGTCATCTATATGTTGAGTAAACGGCAGTGGAATCGAATTAATTTACCTCAATTATTTAACAAGAGATAAGAAGCTTCCAAGAATTACATCAATCGCATCGGCGGCGTGGTACACAGGTGCACAACCAGTCTGTCATTCCCACGTTGAAATTTTCCCCGAAAAGAATAGTTTTTTGAGTTATCTCTTTACTAATATTATTGTTCAGTATATTCCTTATTGTAAGAACTTGTAAAAGCTCGACTGTTAATAAACTTAATATATAAATGTTTATGTCGAATAATAAAATAATGTCCAATATTTGATAACCTTTTTTATAATGAATTAAGGTTTAATGAATCAGGTGAGTACTTAAACACATGTTTACAGTAGGATTTTAATCAGCTGTACGAAATACTGGCATCAGCTAGTACTTTATATATTTATATTTGATTTTTCCTTTGTAAAAAATAGGCTTCTTATATTTTCGTTGGTTTCTTCTACACGACTAAATTCTACACCTTTTATAATTTATTACATCAGGAGAAGACATAATTACTCGATGTTAATTAATTGCCGAAAAATGAAAACATTGTTATTAATATGATTATCATGAATTAATTATAAACAAGTCAAATACAAAGCGTTTCCTTGTGCACACAGAAGGCAGAGTGGTCAACAATGGACGATCGCCGAGTCAACACCCAAACTAGCAGTTATTACAGCTGATTTCCAACAATTGTTTATAATCAGCTGATTAACAAAATCAAACAGGCGTGTATCTGCTATTGCAGAAGAAATACGACTGTAGATGCAACAACAGTGACATTATCCGTAGAGTCGTCCATTTTTTCACGACAATGCTCGTTGGACACGACGGACAATGCGAAAACAGCTGATTGGAATTTATTTATGTTCGAGGGAATGTTCGCCCGAACATTCCCCCGAATGTTCGGTGGGTGTTCGCGAGAAGTGTGGGAGCTCCATCAGGGCGAACGTTCAGTGAACGTTCGGTAGAATGTTCGGCCGAATGTTCTGGAGAATGTTCGGCCGAATGTTCAGGCGTGTTCGCGAGTAGTGTGGGACCGCCTTATGGAGAAAGTATTGTTTTCGTCAAAATTTTCGAACTTGAGTTGTTAGTGAAAATATTCGTTTTGGTGCTCCCTGAACCCAAAAAAGTGGTTTTTACGTGATGTCTGTCTGTGTGTGTGTGTGTGTGTCCGTGTGTGTGTCCGTGTGTGTGTGTGTGTGTGTGTGTATGTGTGTGTGTGTGTGTGTGTGTGTGTGTGTGTGTGTGTCCGTGTGTGTGTGTGTCCGTGTGTGTGTGTGTGTGTGTGTGTGTGTGTGTGTCTGTGTGGATGTGTACAGAGCTAGAGCCCTAACCAATGGGCCGATTTTGATGAAATTTGGTATGTAGGTACTAATCCACGATATCCCCAGGTATTTTTTTAATTTTTTTGAATTTTTGATTTTTAAGGGTAATTATCCCACAAAAACCGCCAAAAAACTTGAAAAATCCAAATTTCTGAAAAACGGCTCTAACGATTTTGATTAAACTTTAGTCGTTTCTAGAACTTTAGTTTGCCAACAAAATGACACCACCCGCATTCCTGTAAAAATTCGGGTTCAGAAATTACGGGACTTAAAACATCCAAAATTCAGTTTTTTGGATTTTTCATAAAAATACATAAATATAAAAAAATCTTACTATTCACTATTAAAAAGAGCTCAAAAAACTAAATAATTTAGTATTTTGAATCTAATATATATACAGCCGCATGTGTAACTGACTCACTGAGGTATACAAATTCTAGACCACTTCTAGACGAGCTAGAAACCTGAAATTTTGCACGCAGGTAGCTTTTACCTTTTAACCCCCAGGAAAATTGCCAAATTTGACAATTTTTTTATTTTAACCCCCCTAAAAAAATATTTAAATTCCCCCCAAAAAGGCTTATTTTAAAATTACAGTTTATGAGCTCTAGCGGCCGAACGGGTGGTCCTATCAAAAAACGGACGGCACCACGTGCCACGGATTTTGCAAGATCTACAACTTTGGTCCTATGACTTTTTGTCGTATCTCGTCTCCTTCACCCTTAGATAGCTCTATTTTTTTCAAATTTTGAGATTTTATGGAGGGTTTTTATTTCCCATCACGTTAATATACTTGATGGAGGCCTATGTTGGGCACGCAGTATGTCTACATCACACTTAGTAAATAGCAGCAGAAATATAACCAGTTTTTATAAATTAAACCTGTCAAAAAAATGGAAAACTTTAAATATCTTTAGATTTGACTGTTTTCTTAGTATAAGTAGTGGTGTATTGGGGGTTCTGGGCCAATTTATATTATTGGACATACGCGTGACACTAATAATACTTGAGCTAGAGAGGTGAGATTTGGTATGCATGAGCCTTGCACCTTTTCTTCCCAAATCCTACTATTTTTAGTTTGAACTATCTCAACAAAATAAATAATTGTGAATACAAAAATCAAAATGTAGTATTTTTTTATTTGAGCTCTAGCGGCCGAACGGGTTGTCCTATCGAAAAACGAAGACCACCACGTGCCATGGATTTTAAACTCTCTACAACTTTAGTCCTATGACATTTTGCCGTATCTCACCCCCTTCACCCTTAGGAAGCGCTAGATTTTGTAAATTTAAAATTTTTCTGAGGTTTTTTCGTGGTTTTTAATGGTTTCGCTCTAATATGTAACTTAGAGGCCTAATATTTATCACACAGTATTTATACATTACAATTAGTATTAAACAACACTCACACGCTCAGATTAAATATCTTAAACACCCAAAAAAATCAAAGTTTTTGAGATACATACTTTTGAGATAGATACTTTTCGTGTTTTTCGGGTACATTTTTTTATGTTGCCCTCTGTCGAGGGTAAAATCCCTTATAAATCATGTCGTATTTGTTGCAGAAGGCTTTTGGTTACCCAAAGTCATAGTATTTCAGGTTGTTAACGGTCGTCGTATCCCTTATAAGATTCAAAAGACGGCTTATAAAGGCTACATTATACATCAGTTAAAGGTATAGTTTTTATCAAGCACTTAGTTAATACATGGAGGCTTAAAATTAACATACTACGTCTCCATGCCAATTAGTATTCATTGACAGGCATGTGACCGGCTTTTATAGGTTAAACCCTTAAAAATAATCAAAGCCTTGGAATAGTTGTAGAATTTAGGTCTTAAATAGAATTTGGACCAATTTACATTAAACTGTGGCCAAACAGCGACCTGGGGGCGAAGCCCCCCACAGAGGCCTAGGGGTGGAGGCGGAGCGATTTTTAAACTGTTATACACTCTAATATTGTACTGCTAGGCCTAAATTTGTTCGCTCAATAAGTCTACTTTATAATTTGAGTAAACATAGGACCTCGGATTATTAGCGTAATTAAACCATGTGCCATAGGTACTACGACAGGGACCTGGGGGCGAAGCCCCCACAGGGGTCTGGGGGCGAAGCCCCCAGCGAGCGAAGCGAGTATATATATACAGCCGCATGTGTAACTGACTGAGGTATACGAATTCTACACCATTTCCAGACGAGCTAGAACGTGATATTTAGCATGCACGACGGTTGTACCTAGAAACCCCCGGGAAAATTGACAAAAGTTACATTTTTAAATTTTAAAACCACTAATTTTGATCTTAAAAATCAGAAATTTTAACATTGGGCTTATGAAGTTTCAAATCAAAACAAAAGATATCATAACATCTGTAAACAAATATCCAGTAAACTGTCAAAGCAACTTCCACATGGTAGAGTATAAACAATTGATAGAACTATTGAAAAATGAAAACATCTAGAGTGGCTATAACCTTATTGAATCGAAATACTAGTATACTATATAAAAATACTTGAAGGGACATTGAATTATTATAAAAACTGGAGCGAGCTCAAGCGGGGGTCTGGGGGCGGAGCCCTCAGTGAGCGAAGCGAGTTACTATTCTACGATTGCTGGTTTCGGAGAAAATTGAAATTTTCATTTAGCGGTAAATGCAGTACGTTGTTCAATGTTATTCTTATGGGGAATACAAAAATTACTATTTCTCTCTTATTTACTGATCAATTTCATTCAAACTTGATATGCTTGTCAATTAAGCATTGACCAACAGAGTTAATTCGAAATATGTTGCCCCTTAATATCCCTGGGGGGGATAGGGGGCATTTCCCCTCTTAAAACCCCGAGTGTAGCAATGGATCCTTTAGTGCCTCCAAAGCAGAGATTTGGGTGGATGTTTTTTAAAACAACTTGTTTACAAGATTTTCTGTACATTCGACCGTGCTTTGTATTCTATATTTAGTAAATAAAAAGTAATTTATTCATTAAAGTTGGGCTAAAAGGGAGAAAGTATGTGTCAGTTTCCTGATACCGTTTATTTAATGTTGTGTACGATAGTTATGGATTTAAAAACAGACGACAGAGATACTTTACCATATGTTTTATTAGACCAGAGCGATTTGACAACACTGTATTAACTTCCATTGGGCTACTTTGGTGCTACTTACTTTAGGCACATTACCTTTACATATTTCTTATCAATATTAGTAATAAAGTTGTTTATTGCAAATTCACTATTGCCTGTTACTCTAGTTGGTATATTTATAGTATAGTACATATTATGTATTTTAAGTAAGTTAACAAAATAATTTTTGTTATTATCATCTGCTAAAACATCAATATTAAAATCTCCTCCAACACAAACATTTATATTAATGCTTAGTAAAAACACTTAACAATCTATCTAATTTTTCCAGAAAACTATCTATATTTATAGAAGGGGTTCTATATACACCTGCTACAATAATCTTGACATTTTCTAATTTAACTTCAATGATACAAGATTTCAAAGACCCTGTCAATATATAAATTATCTAACAAATTATTGGTTATCTTTTTAAGTTGAATTTTATCAGCTACCAGAATTGTAACGCCCCCTCCTTGATTTATGCTTCTTACATAATCGCTAACCAACTTTCATCCTCTCAATTTAAAATTTACAATTTCTGCTAAAGTTAATCTGTGCTCAGATAAAATAACAATATCCAGATTAAGTTCTTCTATAGTGATAACTAAAGAATCAATTATATTACTTAAACATTGTATATTTTGGTGAAAAATAGAAACATCCCTACAATTAGAGCTTATACTATGATTTGATGATTTTTCTTGTTCAAAAAAGTATTGATTTTTGCTATTTACAGTTTTTTTGACATTTCTCCTATTATTTTCTAATGTTTATATTTTATCATCAACAATAGTACAAAGTCTCTGTCGCATTTCTTCAGTTTCATTTTTGACTGGAGTTTCAAATCCGAAGAAAGGCGATTGGTGTGGAGATGCACCAGCTAGTGTGTGATCTTCATCATTATTGTCATTCTTAAGAAGTGTGGAAATTTTTGACATGTCCATGGTCCTCAGCCACTGCTATATCTCTTGAGTAGTTCATTGAATCCACTATGACCATTGGATCATCTTTGAATGCCATTGGGTTATGTTTAACCTTTTGAATGTCAATGGCTGATATTACTGGCTGTTGTTTGTAACAACCTGAATACAAAGTTTACTTGGTAAAGAATTGGCTGTTTTGGTTTATTAGTATAACCATGAGTGGTTTGTCCTGTACCTACCCTTAAATACCTACTGCCTGGTTCATATTCTGGTTATTGGTGATAAATTGGTTATTAGCTGAGTGGCTAACCCCTAACCTTCCAACACATTCCAAAATCAAATAATTCTCCTTTCATAAACTTTCCTAATATTTAGTATCAGAGAAAATTCCACTAAAAATAAGAAATTCCTGCTATTTAACTGGACACTCTGACAACAGCTGACTCTTGACAATCTCTTGCAGGTGGTTAATGAGAAGGTTCTGAAGGAAGCGTGTGAAGATAAACCACTGTGCGTGGTGTCAGTGCTGCCTCACATCCTGGACTGTCAGGCTGACTGTAGGAATGGCTACCTGGACACGCTAAAGTCCATGGGCGACAAGTACAAGAAGAAGATGTGGGGGTGAGTAGTCAGGTTGTAACAAGTACGGATGTGGGGTGGGGTAGAGTTGGCAGGGCTGTGCAAGTATGGGTAGCCACATGAGGGAAGTCCACGGTAATTAGTACTCCAGTAGTGTGTAAATGACTGGGGTAGAAGAGTTTTGCACAGTGTATGTATTCACAAATATTCAGTTTATTTTAATTTTTAATTATCATTTAACCCATTAAAACCCAGCGATAAAAGCTTACAAATTTATCTTGATTTTAAAGGAAGAAGGCCAAACATACTGTAATCAGATTAGATAAGAAAGGTCTTATTTTTCTATTTTCTACTTAATTAGTGTATTACTTAATTATAATTCTAAATCGTTTACTCTTAACTAATAGTTTGCTCGGATGTGCTCAGTAAAAATGGATATAAACAGTGATGCTATCGGGATCTGAGGGCAATGGCTGCCACGTGCTAAGCCTAGCTTCTCTTTACAAAAATCAGTGTTATTACTTACAAAATTCCCTAGGCTATTTAAATATAGCTCACAAATGATCTTCTTTGACTTGATAATAAATATACTTATACTTGTGGTCTCCTTTACTTTATTGTAGTGAGTAGAATGTATTTTGTATTTACTCTGGATGTCAACAAAAGGTAGGTGTACAATTTCTAAGATTTCTTTACTATTTGAATAAAATACAGAGTTACAGAGGAACAATACAATATTTATTCATCTCTTAGTACAATTATGTTTCAAAAGGTTCTCAATTAAAAGGGATTTACAATAATATACAACTCAGGGGGAACAGTTACAATGTGTGGCCTAGCCTAGAAGGAAATGACAAATATACTGGTAGGCCTAAAACTAAATGTTCATATTTTGGGTTCTAAATGGGGTTTCTTTACAAATGAGGGCTCTTTTTCTCAGGGGGGAAGTATCGTGCTGACTTGAATAACGTTTGGGATGATATTGAAAGAATATTAAGTCCAATTAAGCTGATGTGTTGAAAAATTACAACAATGGAAATTTTGGTTGTTGTCCAAAAGGAGGGTCCAATGGTTTCACTGACTTTATGAATGGTTAAAATACTCAAAATTAAATTTGGAAAGATAGTTCAATATAAAAAATACTCTCTTGAGGTTACTTTAACTTTAGAACATTAGGCTTGTTCTATTTAAATGTCTGTATTCTTTCCAGTCCCTAAATAGAATACAATGGAAGGAGTTTACCAATCTGCTTACAAATGTTCTTCGCTCAAATACCAGTTTTTGGGGGAAATCAAATAAAAAGGAGTGAATTTAAAGATGGTATTAATTGAGCAGTAAGTCCCTAATAAAATGAGCGCCAAGCAATGCAAAACTTAGGCCATACTGGGAAATTTAAAATAGGAACTGGGTCCTTCACAGATTCTAGGTCTTAACACTAGGGCATCTGGAGCAAGAAGAAAGATCTGGTAGAGATGAGGTCTGGAAGCATGGTCCATTGTTGAGAAGCACATGTTCACACAATTGTTAACACTGGTCACTGTAATTTAGATTCCTTAAGGACTATTTTTGAAAAGTATATTATATTAAATTTTAATTTTATTGCAATCCTCTCACATAACTTATATCTAAAATATTATTATTAACAAACATATTAAATTAAGTGAGTAGGCTATTATATGGGGATAGGCTATGAACAATTATTGGTGATTAAATTGATGAAATACATATTATTATACAATTGCACAGATAAATAAACATTAAATACATAGAGGGGAATAGCTTTCTGAGGAGTGATGATAATGATGATTATTATTAGGCATAAATATGGGACAATTAATACAAATAACACATTTAGGGGAAATTAATTAATTAGTACATTTATATGGAAACTTAAATATAAAATAACACATAATAAGAAAATTATCACTAAATGATGAATGAATGGACATGTAATACTATAATTATCTCCTCAGAAATCTGTATGATGTGGAATTAAAGACAGATTTCGATCAAGTATGAAATGGAATACATGAATTATTTAGTATGAAATATATTTACAGCTAGTTATGAGGTACATTAAATGATTGATGTTGGTTGGTGATAATACACTTATTATTCTAAATTTACATAAACATAGGAACAATACATAAACGGGGAAATATGGGATGAGGGATTAAGATAGTTCATGACCGCACAGGGGAAATTGGGATTAAGGGAACATTTAATATAACAATTGTTTATTGGCATGGGGATGAAATTCTTCACTCGCATAAAACACTTTGGTTTATACATTGTTTGTTACAAGGGCAAAATTCACTGTTTATAATCATCGCATTTATAAATAAATTGTTATTCAACACTGTTTTGGGGAATAATCACACTGTTCACACTTGGGGAATAGGGAAGGGGTACGCACTCGCGGTTAAGGTTCATGACGATCTCCTCATGTAAAATGATTACACTTGATGGATGATGATGATGATGATGGACTATTTACACTGTTTTAAGAGTTTATGTTGTCAGGGTCTTCTTCATTATTTACATTATCCTCTTCTATTATCGGTTCTATGTATCTTTTTAATGCAGATATGTGATATGGTCCAAATAAGATGTCTTCGTTTTCTCTGGTTACATGAAAAGTAGATTTTCCTAATATTTGCTTGATGACGAATGGTCCTTCGTAAACCTCGAAAAGCTTTGCAGTTTCTCCATAAATAGCTCGGTAAAACATGTTCGTACTTATTTAATAACTGACTTAAAATTGTTTGTTCTTCTTTCTTGATATAATCATTTGATGCTAAAGATGTATTAATTTCTTCTTGTGTCAATGTGCTGTCGTTTATTGGATTTGTTTGTAATTCGTTGAAGTTGTATGCTGTGCTATCATATTTATCATATATTAAATCATCATTGTACTCATCGTACATCATATTATCAAAATTATTATTCATATTATTATTTGGCCTATGGCTATTATTAATTATTATTCGACATAACTGTCCTTCATGATGACACATATTAAACTTCATTGTAACATTATCATTATTGATTTTCATATTTATTTCGTTTGTGTTGAAATTTAAATCCATTTTGAGGGCAGATAGTACATCGACTCCGAGAATTATGGGTTTTATTAAATGTGGCACTATCAAATATTCAACTAGCATCGTATGTTTATCAATGGTGGTGGGAACATATATTGTGCGGGAAACACGTTTAGACTTTTCTCCAACAGCTGTTTTGATAACGGTGTTATTCACTGGTAATTCTTCAAATGGTTGTAGCTTCATTTTGTTTTCATTGAACCAAGCTTCGGCTATGCAAGTTACAGAAGAACCGGAATCAATTAAGGCATTAGTGCTGATATTGTTTAATGTTATATTGATTTCTGGACAGTTAATTTGTGTATAATTTAAATTGACATCATTTTCGTATTCATCTTCTAAAAGGAAATTTTTATCACATATTATGTTGTTGGACTGCATAAGATTTATAGAGTGATTGATGGTTTGACCGAGGATAGTGTAAGTAGGCGCTGTATTTAATGGGTAATCGCATGACAACATAACCCTTTCTCGGCCGTGGTCTACAGCGCCGAGTCGTTCCCCTGTCTCGTTTGAGACGGTGAGGAACGTGGACTAGCAGTATTGTTGTTACTTGAATGAGGGCTCATTGGAGATACAGTTGGAGCATTAGGTGGATTGGGATTCTGTCTAAATATGGCGCAGAGTTGATTCTGTTCGTTGGTAGGGTGTTGACGATCATTTTTGTAGTTTTGTTCATAGTTTCTGGGATGATATTGCTCACGTTGATACGGCTTGTTGTCATGGTGACTTCGATGGTATTGCTGGTTGTTGTTACCATTATTCCTGTAATTTTGTTGATTTCGATACGAAGTGTTGTTTGGAGGGTATTTATTCTGTTGATAATTGTGGTAGTTGTTCATTTTCGGTTGATAGGCCCGTTGGTTAGCATATCGATCGTTGTAATTCTGTTGGTTTGAAGTGGTTGGACTGGCTGGTCGGTTGCTTTGCTGGTTGTTGTGGTTCCTGGCTTTCTTAGGTCCATCTTTTATGTCTTCTTTCTGCAGTAGTCTCTCCATCGCTCGGATCGTAGTAATGTTCTGTACGCTTATGCTGTCTTGGATTATTGCGTCAAATCGCTCCGCCATAAGAGTCACTATCTCCTCTTCACTTAGGCTGGGTGTCATCGATTGTAGTAACAATACTCTTTCTGTCAAGTACTCCGTTCGGCTTAACGTTCCGTTGGCTCTATACTTCTCCGACTCGATTTTTGCTTTAATTCCTCGTTGGACTGCCTGGCTCCAGTATTTGAGTTCGAATTCTCTCGCAAAATGTTCCCAATCAATAATTTCACTTTTTATCAGCTGTAGCCATCGTGATGCTGGTCCTTCGAATGATGTCTCAAGCAGGTCTTTCAGGTACTCAGTTGAGTCGCAACATTGATTCCTTTCGATTCCTCGTTCGTAATATCTTCTCAATTTATATAGATATTCATTTGGATTGCCGCTCCGTCCATTAAATTTCGGCATTAGGCGATCATTGGCTTCGTTTCCACTGCATATTACTTTGATTTGTCCGGCCATTCCGTTTAATTGATTTGCTTGCTTCAGATTGGTTACTTCAGTTTCACATTTGTTTAAATTTTGATTCAAGGTTTGGATTTCAATTTGTTGTGCCTCAATTAGTTTTGTTTGCAAGCTAATTTTGGGGATAACTTCATTTTTCAGTGCCGTTAGGTTTGCTTTTGAATTACGTTCATTATCCAATTGCGTTTTGACAGTTAATTCTTCTATTTTTAGATCAAAATTTTGCTTGTGCTCTTCCAGATGGGTTTTGACAGTAGATATAATATTTTCTTGATATTGTTTATTTTCAAATTCGGCAGCGGTTTGTTGTTGTGAGATACTGTCCAACACGAATTGTCTCATTTGAGTTTGTGAATTTTCAATTCTAAGTATCAATTTGTCAGTTAATTTTGCAGTTTCTTCAGATTGGGCATTTTGGGTCATTTTGATGGCATTAATTTCTGATCGAATTTCGATTTGGTTTTCTCTTGTTTCTTGTATCTGGGATTCGAAGGCATTTCGACAGGCTTGGATTTCCTGTTGAGTTTCGTTGGTCTTATCGTGGATGATTTTGGTCAATTCGGTCTTGGTTTGATTTATTTGTTGTTGGAAGTCCGCATGGATTGTTTGAATTTCGGATTTAGTTTCTCTTATTTCAGATTTTAATTCAAATTTTAATTCAGCATTATTTTGTTCGATTTTCGTATTGGTTTCTTCGATTTTCTGGCCTAAATTGGTCATAAGGGCGACAAGCATATTCATATCGATTGCAGGTGTCGGTGTAGTCGGGTTCGTAACATTTAATCCGCTAGTTGCGTCGTCTGTGTGTGCATCAGTCATCGAGCGCGAGGAATGAATGACCGTCGACTTATTCAATGAGCTGGCGATACGTCCTCGTTCATTCTGATCAATGAATCCAGTTCGGGAGCCTTCGGGTGTGTCCGTCAGCGTTCGGATCGGTCGGCTGGCGATTTTTCGTTCTGGTGTTGAGAAAGCAGAGTTAGCGTCTACGGGCAGGCTGAGAGAGAAATCTCGCGTAGAGGTTACGAAATCGACGTTCTCTGATTGGCTGATGGGGTCAGTAAAGGTTTGGTGGTCTTTGCTTTTGACAGTTTCTTCTTCGTTCTGTACAACATGGCGGCTGCTGATTTCATCGTCGCTCGAATCGGCGTCTGCTGCGGGGTAGTTTCGTGTTTTCCGTAGATTGTACTTGTTTTCGGCCATTGTGTGTTCGTTTTATTATAATATGCGAGATTATTAAATATGCGGTACCTTTTATACACAGTTATTATTGGTGGGGAGGGAAACAATTACGGGAACTTAATATTAAATATGGTCTTATTCTAGGCTTACTCTAGTTGAGGATTGCAATGTTTATCAACTGTTATTCAAGCCAGTACGTTGGGTCGCCAATTCTTATTTTTCTATTTTCTACTTAATTAGTGTATTACTTAATTATAATTCTAAATCGTTTACTCTTAACTAATAGTTTGCTCGGATGTGCTCAGTAAAAATGGATATAAACAGTGATGCTATCGGGATCTGAGGGCAATGGCTGCCACGTGCTAAGCCTAGCTTCTCTTTACAAAAATCAGTGTTATTACTTACAAAATTCCCTAGGCTATTTAAATATAGCTCACAAATGATCTTCTTTGACTTGATAATAAATATACTTATACTTGTGGTCTCCTTTACTTTATTGTAGTGAGTAGAATGTATTTTGTATTTACTCTGGATGTCAACAAAAGGTAGGTGTACAATTTCTAAGATTTCTTTACTATTTGAATAAAATACAGAGTTACAGAGGAACAATACAATATTTATTCATCTCTTAGTACAATTATGTTTCAAAAGGTTCTCAATTAAAAGGGATTTACAATAATATACAACTCAGGGGGAACAGTTACAATGTGTGGCCTAGCCTAGAAGGAAATGACAAATATACTGGTAGGCCTAAAACTAAATGTTCATATTTTGGGTTCTAAATGGGGTTTCTTTACAAATGAGGGCTCTTTTTCTCAGGGGGGAAGTATCGTGCTGACTTGAATAACGTTTGGGATGATATTGAAAGAATATTAAGTCCAATTAAGCTGATGTGTTGAAAAATTACAACAATGGAAATTTTGGTTGTTGTCCAAAAGGAGGGTCCAATGGTTTCACTGACTTTATGAATGGTTAAAATACTCAAAATTAAATTTGGAAAGATAGTTCAATATAAAAAATACTCTCTTGAGGTTACTTTAACTTTAGAACATTAGGCTTGTTCTATTTAAATGTCTGTATTCTTTCCAGTCCCTAAATAGAATACAATGGAAGGAGTTTACCAATCTGCTTACAAATGTTCTTCGCTCAAATACCAGTTTTTGGGGGAAATCAAATAAAAAGGAGTGAATTTAAAGATGGTATTAATTGAGCAGTAAGTCCCTAATAAAATGAGCGCCAAGCAATGCAAAACTTAGGCCATACTGGGAAATTTAAAATAGGAACTGGGTCCTTCACAGATTCTAGGTCTTAACACTAGGGCATCTGGAGCAAGAAGAAAGATCTGGTAGAGATGAGGTCTGGAAGCATGGTCCATTGTTGAGAAGCACATGTTCACACAATTGTTAACACTGGTCACTGTAATTTAGATTCCTTAAGGACTATTTTTGAAAAGTATATTATATTAAATTTTAATTTTATTGCAATCCTCTCACATAACTTATATCTAAAATATTATTATTAACAAACATATTAAATTAAGTGAGTAGGCTATTATATGGGGATAGGCTATGAACAATTATTGGTGATTAAATTGATGAAATACATATTATTATACAATTGCACAGATAAATAAACATTAAATACATAGAGGGGAATAGCTTTCTGAGGAGTGATGATAATGATGATTATTATTAGGCATAAATATGGGACAATTAATACAAATAACACATTTAGGGGAAATTAATTAATTAGTACATTTATATGGAAACTTAAATATAAAATAACACATAATAAGAAAATTATCACTAAATGATGAATGAATGGACATGTAATACTATAAAGGTCAGCTTTGGACTTTGAGTTCGTAGCAAAGCTGTATATGCATGTATTGAATAAATGTATTATTAAATTTATTTGCGTACAAACAGTTTTGGGAATGAGAAACCTCGGTCAGGACTTTAAACAATCACAAGAATTTAGTTAATTAAGTTTGGTCAGGGCTTTGATGAGTTCAAGAGTGTAAGGAAAAAGTATGGAATTTAAAACGAGTTCGCACGCAGCACGCTGACATGAGGGAAGTGAATTTCCACATACAAAACTTTTAAAACTCAAAACCAGTGTAAAAACATAATTTATTCCAGTTTTATTGAAATCTGAAAACATTGATTTTTTTTGGCTGTTCTGATGCTCCTGGTTTTATTTACCTGCAATGCTAGGAATACAATTTTTCACATTATAAGGGTAGGAGAAGGTCCAGTCAGGCTTTAAAGTAGGCGCCAGGTTGCTGGGGATGATACAAATACACCAACAAATGAATAACATGCTTTCTAATGTAAAAAACCCCATAAGACAAACTACTGTGTTTAGCCGATATACATTTTCTTTAATAACTCGGTAAATATTTATGCTAGAATGACGAGAGAGGGCTTAAAACTTTCGCTTCACTAATTCCCATCTTAATACATGCATTACTTTTACGTCCGGGGCTTGTCTGCCCCTTTTTGGACCCAAAAACTCGAAATTTGAAAGAATAATCCCCAAAAAAGGGGTTTAGAGTTTTACGACTGTTTTGCCCAATGAACTTGTCCAACTGATCATAGAAAGGAACGTCCATACCAAATTTGAAGTAAATCGGACATAAAATGTGACCGCTAGAGTGCATACACACACACACACACGCACACACACACACACACACACACACACACACATATAAAATTTTGAACGACCCTCCAAACCGTGTTCAGGGGGTCACATTAGGAACTTCTATGGTGGTCCCGGGCTTAAGTTTCACCGTGCGGGTCATGCTAATAGTTCACTTTTCCATAGGAAATTCACTAATAACAAAGTGTTTCTCGAGTAAGAAGCTGTAGAGATTAGATTTTTCTAAATTCTTAGACCTGCACTTGGAAAAATTAAGCCATGATTTTTCTTGACTCCTTTTTGGCAGGACAAATTATTAAAGTTTATCTTTAAGTCACCTTCAAAATGTAGTAGAAGACAGGGGTGCAGAAAGTGTTTAGACCCCTGAAATTTCCCCGATCCTACTATTACGAACCAAAAATTTCCCCTAACATTTTTTACATATATCTTTACATTAAAATTAAAATCTACCAGCTTTTTATAAGGCAAACCAATAATAATCAAGTAAATGTTTTACATTTTAATTTATTGAGCTTAAATTCCACAACAACATTTTCTCCCTTATAAACTTACCTATGCTAACATTGTGATAAAATTATGTTACTAATAAAATAAAATAAACTTGCAAAAAATAAACAAACAAAAAATCTAAGTTGAATTGCATGTTTATTTTTCATGTAGGCCTAACAACTTGAGGAATAGAGGAATGTAGCCAGATTTATCAAACAATCTTCTATATAAGTAAAGCAGAGTTCCTGCCTGTGTGTGGATCACTGTATGGCTAAACTACAAGGAGTTAAGGCATGAAATTTTCAGGGTAGGTTCCTTTAGGTTACAGCTGTTGTACCTGACTCTCAGTTTCCTCTAAATCCTCTAGGGCTACTCCCTGTGGGACATTCAAAATTCCAATGTTAATCAAATGAGACCATACGGTTACAGTTTTCTGCTATTTATTTAATGTTATTCAAATAAACAGCTGACATTAGTAATTTACTTTTTCAACTACATTTTATAACCAGGTGAAACCGGTATAATCAGCTAGTCATCAATAAAAATGAGACACTGAATTAATAGTCTGGTAAAAATATATTAACCAAATAACCAAATTATATGTTACACATTATTAATTTGGATGTTTAATATTCTTGACCGATAAATATACTTTTATAATGTTAATTTAGGGTTTTAAATTTTGTAAACAAATTAGAAAGCTAACAAAATTTGTTTTTACAATAATTGTCAATAGACAATAGACAATATTTATTCGTCATTAGGTAATTACACGGTAATTACAATAGACTTAATCACATACAGAGCAGAACAATAACATGTCAAATTTATTTTAATTGATTGTAGATTAATGTTTAATGTTTACTGTAATGATAAATTTATAATTTAAAGAAATTGAATAAAAATCAATTTCAGGGTGTCTAGCTGTTTGAAAAGTTGGGAGGGTCGGGAATTTGAATAAAAAAAAACTAATAAAATATCAGGGGAAAGGAGGAAATCAACTTAGCAAATTTTGAATAGTTGGGAACATTAACTAAACTGATGTACAGTAATTGTATTATTCATATCTCTTGAACGGAATGTCACACAACTTTGTCAGTTTATTTAATTAATGATGTTATACGAAAAAAATGAGCCATCATCTGTCTTTGTACGATAATTAGTTTCTGTTTTAGCATTTTGAAGTAGTACACCTGTTATCTCTTGAATAAATTACCCTGACCCTCGACCGGATGCCGAACAATATACCAGCCATTAAGAATGAGACAAAAAATGTTGGGTCACTCGTCGACTGAATTTTGAGGGAAACAAACACAGTTAGTTGTCCATGTAACTGTTAGACCATCAACATTATTTGGATATTTAACACTGTATAATGTGCTGTAGTCTATTATGTAACTTCCAATGACGATAGAATTATACTTTATTTAAATTGTTTATGCAGCACCGTCTTTGTTGTGTTATCTAAGATTTTTTTAATTTTCCGGGAAATTTATTTGCGACCTAAATATATTTTGTTTGTTGGCTAAAAATTTCCCCCGAGCCTGGCTCGCTGGATCGGACATATTCTGCACCTCTGGTAGAAGAAGGAATATTATTCATTGTCATAAAGGGTATATGTTTTACTGTAATCAGAAGTTTTAAAATGTTTAGAAACAGTGAAACCTTAATCCAACAACTTTGTTGTACCAGATGGGTGTGGTCTGAGGCCGGTGCACAGCCTGAGCTGGAGAACGCCCTGGAGATGGGAGGGTTTGGCTACCCGGCAATGGCCGTCCTCAATGCCAAGAAGATGAAGTACTCCATCCTGCGAGGCTCCTTCTCCAGCGACGGCATCAACGAGTTCCTCAGGTAATCATTGTTTGTTGTGTAATTTCAGAATCTCACAAAACTAAAGTTTAATATGTAATGTATATATTCTCGCAAAACCCAAATCTGTTTCATTCGGACAAGCTAGTAAGAGGGCATTACCTTAACTCTACTGCAGGGTGGTGAGCCAATCCTGGCCAATAGTGTTAAATGTGTTGTGGAGATTTCGGGTGGTTGCTGATTAAATTATTCTCATTAAAATTAATGATGTGTGCATCTTACAATGCTGACTTCACTATTAAGCTCAATTTGGGGTTATAGAGAAACCAACCAACTGCCAGAGGAACACGGAGCTTCCAAGATGAAAAGGAAGCTGGTTAAAAAGGCCAAAAAGACTTTCCAATACTCTTTTCCACGTTCATTCTAAGAATAAGGTTAAGAATGTCTTTATTGTCTCTAAACAAATAATTGTAATAGACATTGTCATACTAAATCTAAAATTGACTAAAATTCTACAAACAACAATAACAATTATGAAGCAAGTCATGAAAAAACTTAAGTTTGTACAGTAAAAGAACTAATACAAGACTCATACTCATTTCCTTAGTAGAAAGCTTGTGCCACCAGACACTCATGCAGAATATTTTTAAAAAAGCATGAGATCACCCATACAGTATGGATCACCCATAAGCAATGTATTTAAATGGCAATTCAAATTAAACTAGCTGTCCTGAAAGCAATTAATGAGCGCCTCTTCACACGGGTGGTGGGGACAGTTGATGCAACCGCTTAGTAACACCAATAATGTTCTCAGCTCAGGTAATAACTCGGCCATCTTCCATAAGACCTGCACTGCATGGTGAATGTGGAACAGTATACAATATGACAAGTTTTTGTTGTAATTACTGCAGCCCCAAAACCGATATTGACCAGATACAGATCAATTTACGGGAGATAAAATTTGATTTACCAAGACAACTTTGATTTTAAACTTGTGTTTTTATAGATGTAGGGTGAGGGACAAAATCACAATAAATTAAATATAATAAAATTGAAACTTGAAATATGTTTTAGTCAAACACTAATTTAATTAAGTAAATATGTTCTCCCTCGATACATAGTATATGGAGAAAGTATTGTTTTCGTAAAAATTTTTGAATTTGAGTTGTTAGTGGAAATATTCATTTTGGTGCTCCCTGAACCCAAAAAATTGATTTTTACGTGATGTCTGTCTGTCTGTCTGGATGTGTACAGAGCTAGAGCCCACACCAATTGGCTGATTTTGATGAAATTTGGTATGTAGGTACTAAACCACGATATCTCTAGGCGTTTTTTTCATTTTTTGGAATTTGTAAGGGTAATTATACCTCAAAAACCGCTAAAAACATGAAAAATCCTAATTTCTCAAAGTTGGCTCTAACGATTAAGATTAAATTTTAGTAGTTTGTAAAGCTTTACGTTTCCAACAAATTGACATCACCCGCAATCCTGAAAAAATTTGGGTTCAGAAATCACTGGACATAAAACTTTTTTTATTTTTATTATTGTTCATAAAACCCCATATATGTTAAAAGAGATTACTTATTACCATTAAAAAAGAGCTAAAAAAACTAATAATTTAGTATTTTGAATTATTATTCTGCAATTGCTGGTTGTGGAGAAAATTGAAATTTTTATTTTGCGGTAAACGCAGCACATTGTCTTATGTTATTCTTATGGGGAATACAAAACTTGCCATTTTTCTCTTATTTACTGATCAATTTTGTTTAAACTTTGTTTAAACTTTTGTTTAAACAGATTCTGTAGTGCCTCCCAGAAAGGGATTTGGGTGGATATTTATGAAAACAACTATTTTAGACAATTTTGTGTACATTCATCTGTACTTCATATTAAATTCCATATTTAATAAATAAAAAGTCATTTATTCATTGAAGTTGGGCTAAAAGGGAGAAAGTACAGTAGAGTCTCAATTATCCGACCTAAACCGACCGCAGCAAGGTCGGGTAAGCGGGAAGGTCGGATAACACGGAAAATAAGAATACCCCCGTTGCAGCAAACCTGCATACTCAGCGAATTTCCAATGAATATATAACATAACACATTAAACCACTTCACAGGATTCATAAGAAATGTATTCACAAACAAGCAATATTTAAAATATTAATTATTCTCCATAAGAATAACATTGGGGATGAGTACGCAGGTTTGCTGCAACAAGGCACACAAAATAATGGGTTTTTATGCAAATATCAATAGAACTCATGTTAGTGAAGTCACATACCAAGTTTCATCCATATACATTCATAAATAAGCGATATATAACATTTTAAGTATTTTCCATAAGAATAACATGGGGACCGAGTACCTAGGTTTGCTGCTACAGGAACCATAGGCGAAAAATTGTTTTTTTGTGCAAACAACAATAAACCACAACCAGATTAAGCCATATACCAAATTTCGCCAGTTTATGTTCATAAATAAGCGAGATATACATTTTTTATTTTTCTCCATAAGAATAACATTAGACAACGTACTGTGTTTAGCACTTTCAATATCTCAGTAACTAATTGACGTAGAGCAATGATAAAAATACCTAATTGTTTGTTTTTTTAAGCTGAATTCAATGGTATAAATTAAAATTTGATTTAAATTAAAATTGCATGTGAAAACCCCAAAAAACACATTTTTGGGGTACAAAACCCCCCCAAAACCCCCCTTCGGATGGTGCGATTCATCTGGTTTTCGAACTCGTTCAAATAAATGGTACTTTACACATTTGTACCAAATTTCATTAAGATCGGACTTTTTTTACGAGAGTTATCGTGCTTACGGACACATATATATATATATATATATATAAATTTGAACGAATGGTGTTTTTGGCATCTGGGGACCTCAAAATGAAAAGTTATCATGGTCTCAGGCTTAAGTCTTACCATGAGACCTACGGTAATAGCTTCTTCCCTATAGGGGAAATTCGCTAAAAACAATGTAAACATTTTGATTTATTTTTTTCTTCTAGGCGCGCGGAAATTGATAGTTCTGTCGTGTACTGGAACGGTCGGAAAACACGGAAAGTAAAAAAAATTTTTAAAAAAGTTGATGTTTTTTCTAGGCGCGCGGAAATTGTTTGTTTGATCGTGCACGGGGATGGTCTGATAATCGAGACTATACTGTATGTATCACTTTCCTGATACCATTTATTTTCGATTCCGATTCCATCGATTCCTAATAATAGGTGAAATAGCAAAGTAATGTTTTAAAAATAATTAAAGACAATACGTTAGTCAGTAATTGATTTTTATTTAATAAATTGAGATAATCGGTTGGTGATTATTTTCCATTAATAAAATAAAATAAACTTACAAAAATAAATAATTAAAATAAAGCTAAATAAATAATTAAAATAAAGCTAAGTTGAATTGCATGTTTATTTCACATATAATCGTTATGTTTTAAGTTACATAAATCTCCCATGATATTTTTTTGGAAATTGTTTTTCTTGTGTTATAAAACAATCACTTTGGATGTTAACTATTCTGGACCGATAAAAACACATTTGTAATGTTAATGTTAAATCTAGGGTTTTAAATTTTGTATAAAAGTTAGAAAGCAAATCTTTTTAATGATTGTAGATCAACGTTTTTAAATATACTGTAATGTTATTTAGCAGCTTTTTGTAGTTAATTATGAAACTATTCATGGGGAAAAATGTGGTTGTAAGACAATGACTCAAAGAAATTATGTTGGTCAGCCGACTGATTTATTGCTTTCAACCGGACTCCACCCCTCTCCTCCCGTCCCGTCTTCTTTCCTTATCTCTAAGGTCAGATGTTCTGCCCCCAACCCAAACACTCCCCGTACCCATCTCTTACTTATCTTACTTCACAGGTTTCCATAAATAACTCACCTGTCATTGTCTCCTTTCATATGAGCTAAAATTAGATTTTAGGCTTATTTTGATTTATTTCAGTCATATATTTTGTTAAACATTATTTAGCGGTGTAAATCTGTAGCTATGCAGTTTTCAACTACTCAACTCAAATTGTTAGCGGCGTAAATCTGGGTAAGCGGCGGGTGTATCGACGGCCTGGAATCGATCGAATCGGAATCAACTTTGGGCCATTAAGTCTCGATTCCAATTCTAAGCCTGAGAATCGGTGGAATCGAGAATCGACAATCGGAATCAACTCATCCCTATTTAAAATATTTATCTGCTACTGAATGATGAAATTAATTATCTAAATTATTTTCACAGAGATCTGTCTTTTGGGCGCGGCAACACTGCTCCAGTTAAAGGTGCAGCTTTACCGAAAATAGAAACGGTTGAACCTTGGGACGGGAAAGACGGTGAGCCACCTGTGGACGAAGACATCGATTTGTCTGACGTAGAGTTGGACGATCTTCCTAAAGACGAACTGTAAAAAGTGTTCTTGGAAAATAGCTCACTAAAGACTGATCTTTGTGTAAATGCCGAGGTGTGAGTGTGTGCGTGTGTTCAGCACATAACCAATAATGTGCAATTGAAGGTACTTTAACCCTGTAACTGATGGAGCTTGTTCACAGTAGTAATCTTTAGCATGATCAATGACACCGTTTTCAGTATACCCTTTTTGTGTTATACAGTGTTATCTGCTTCAACTTGAGTTTTTGTTTTGTGATGCCAATTCTTTGTTTATCATACGTTTTATCATATTATATATTTTTTAAATA
Source organism: Allygus modestus (assembly GCA_963675035.1). NCBI lineage: Eukaryota > Metazoa > Arthropoda > Insecta > Hemiptera > Cicadellidae > Allygus > Allygus modestus. The sequence goes on from OY776112.1 coordinate 291,356,049, forward strand.
TTTTATCTGGAGTAAGGACTATCAAAATTAATATGGAATCTTCCATTGTAACCATGTATTTTCATATCAGTGTTTCTTTTTTGTAAAATAACACAAAATAAAAAAAATAAGTTTTTTAATGATTGTAATTTTATTCTGATTCCTTTCTTTAATGCTCCTATTATTTGGTGTGTAATCTCCCAATATCTCTGAATTGTAATTACAAAGGGAATTGGAAGTATATGTACCAATTTGTCTGTTTTACGGAAATTTTGAACTCTAGTGACCTGGTTGAAGAAAACATCTTAACTGATTAATGCCATATTAACTGTATCCCAGCTCAGGTAAGTGTACCCTTGAAAGTGGTTGTCTCTATATGACTAGGCAATTGTGGTAACCAAGAGAATGTCCTGGAATAGATTAAACTTCCCAGACAGCATACTATGTCCGCTGGATGTCCGTTTAGTGAAGTGGAGGATATACACAGGATATTCGGAACATCCATTTGAGGTATCTTAATCTGGATCTTAAATTACAAGCGTACTGCACTAAATTGGAAATTGATGACCATCTCGCCACAATTCGCCATTAATAAACTACCATACTACGCATCATCACCGGAATAGATGACTGAACCATGTGTTATAAGTCATTATTGATGATTGCAATGTGTGATGTCGGCAGTAGATTTTTGTAATGTATAATTTTTTGTCGTAAATGACAATTGCACTGGTTAATTTAGCTGAAAATGATCACACCGCACTAAATCAACATGAATTATGATCACACAGCAATTTGCTCAAAAAGACCATGTGGTATCTCAGCTGTAAACGACAATCACATTACAATAGACCACAACTGACGACTGGACCTCACATCATAACCATTTTGGAAAATAATGCTAGCCCAAAATAAAGTAAATCCTGCCCAAAAATGTAAATTATAGTTTGCCATAAATTTTATATATTTCCAGATCCTGCCCATCCCTAAATAAATTGTGTCAATTGTTCATCAGTGTAATAAATATCTCTTTAGTGTCAACACTTTTTCGGAGTTCCAGGTAGGCTGGGAAAACAGGTGATGGTCTAAATACTAAAAATATCCACTAAAATCATAGGTGAACTTATTTGTAATTGCACATTATAATTTAAGATAGTCAATAACTGAGTAATATTTGTTGGAGAAGGGATATGACCTTAAGAGTATTTAAACATTTTAAATATCATGACTACTTTGAGTCTGGCAGGCAGGCTGTTTGTAAGGTGGAAGGTCTAATATAGTATAAGGATTTTTCAAGCAAACAACAAAGGTCTTGGGTACTAACTATCATGTTTAAGGCGGGTGGGGATACTAGCTATCATACTGGCTTATTCTGCAAGACTTTTGTTTAAAAAATATTTAAATCTAATGTACAACATCCCTGTGTAATGTGCAAGTATTGTTTTTGTCAAAATTTTCAAATTTGTGTTGAAAGTGGAAATATCCGTTTTGGAGTGATGCCTATCTGTGTGGATGTGTACAGAGCTAGATACACTAGTGGTCTGATTTTGATGAATTTTCGTACGTAAGTACTGATCCACGGTATTTCCAGATGTTTTTAATTTTTAAGGGTAACTAACCCCCAAAAACTGCTAAAAGACACGAAAAATTTGAATTCCTCAAAAACAGCTCTAAAGATTATGAGTGAAATTTAGTAGTTTGTAGAGCTTTAAAAAATAACACCATCTGCATTTCTGGGAAAATTCGGGTTCAGAAATTACAGGTGTTGTTAATTAAAGGTTCCAAAAATCAGGTTTTTAACTTTCCATAATAACCATATAAAATTTGTTTATCACCACTATTAAACAAATTCTAAAAAACTAAATAATTAAGAATTTTGAATTATTCTACAATTACTGGTTCCCGAGAAAATTTGAATTTGAATTTCGCGATAACTGCAGTATGTTCTTATTTAACTATGTTCTTATAGATAATACAAAAACAAACAATTATCTCTTATTTACTGATCTATTACACAGAAACTTGGTACCTAGCATTGGCCAACAGGGTTTATTCTAAATATGATTCCCCTTACTTAACCCTGGGGGGATGAGGGGGCATTTCCCCTCTTAAAACCACTGTGTGTAGCAAAAATTCTGTAGTGATACCAAAACAATGGATTTGGGTGGATATTTGTGGAAATAGGTTTTTTAGAAAATTGATGTACATTCTACCATATTTTATATTCTAAATTTAGTAAATAAAAATAATTTATTAATAAAGTTGAGCTGAAAGGGAGCAACTTTGTGTCAGTTTCCTGATATAGCTTATTTCATTTAAGCTCTAGCGGCCAAACCTTTTATGCAAGGTCATTCACAAACAAATAACAATGAATCATAACCAACAATGAATTTTAAACAAAGAAAATAACAATGGTTTTTAAAGTTACAATTCATTTATGATTTCAAATTTTACCACAGGCAGCACTAGTATCCAGAAATGGGGGAGCACTTTCATCTCTGTAAATTATCTTACTGAGTAGGTATTGGTGTATGAGGAGTTTACATCTCACAATCTCAGGTTTCCAAATTTGTTCAGAGCTAAATAAAATAAAAATGTTGTGAAAGTAAAAACTGGATTCAGCAGCCTTTGGTCATTGGGCTAGTAATAAAATAAATATAATATAGTAAAGATCCTGGCCAAAGAATCAGTCACATTAAGGCCCTAACAAGGATACATAGGGAATCTCACTCGTTCTATACTTACATTCATTCACATTTGTTCCTTCAAATATACAAGTGTATCTGTGTCTGAAATAGTGATGTTATGGGGAGAGTGGTTTTACAAAAAGGGGAGAATTGTGAAAAATAATACAGCAAATTGTTAAATAAATTATTTAATTTCATAACTAATTTTTAAAATAGCTATACACAAGAGACCTACTACTGAATAAAAAATGCCTAACATAACAATAGAATCTTGAGAAATAAGACAAAGTGAATGAATGCTTAGTATTTAAACATAAAGATAAGTGAACACATTATTACAACTTTAAATATCTTATGTACATTTAAGGTCAGTCTTAAAAATATTTCAAGAAGAACTAATAACATTTAATGTTGTTTGGAAATTTACTGCAATGTGCATGCACAAAAATGAATAAGAAAATATAATTTTAATACATTACCCTAATAATAATTTGAATACCCATTATATTAATTAATATATTAGTTGAATATACAGTAGAAGCCCGATTATCCGAGGTCCGATTATCCGAGCTGCCGGGTTAACCGAGGCAAATACAGTACTGTATATAGCCTTGGAAATAAATCGTAAATAAATAAATAATCGTGAATCGATTGAAAAATGTATTGGCTGTGGTTGCTAGATCGAGTATTACAAGCTACTCCTATTGGTTGTTGCTAGGACCAATAGTCTTATCGGTCGACTGTGTTCGCGCTAGATATGGGAATTATCGTTGTTTTCCGGCAACAGTTGTAACGACAACGCAGCTATCCAATAACGTGTTGCGGCAACCTGTTATTTAAATAACGATTGCCAACTCTAATAACGGGTGTAGAAACGTTATTAGAATATCAGGGAGTTTTCCGCAACGTGTTGCCGCGATAACGTTGCCACGGCCGCAACACTGTTATTCATCCTGTTATAACACCCATCTTTAGTTCGCGCTATTGTCTCAGTCTACGCCGAACTGATTAACCGTGCGCTTCAGTCCCGTTTTCAATCAGTGTGTTGTTTCACAAATATGAGTGGTAAACGTAAAAGAGTTGTGGTTTCTTTGGAAACAAAATATAATGCAATTAAGAGATTGGATAAAGGGGAGAGTATAAAAAAGGTTTATTTAATCATAAATCACTTATTACTGTATTAATAAACCGTATTCTCCAGTTTCAATACGATTTTTCTCTAATTATAACCTATAATTTTTACCGCCGTTTTATCCGAGTTTTTGATTATCCGAGGTAGTCTCGGTCCCGTTTAGCTCGGATAATCGGACTTCTACTGTAATTTATAAAATGAAAACTGAGTATTTTTAACACATCTAAATACAAAATCTCTATTACTTTATCAACAAACAAAACATATTTTTCATATCAACCTGTTAAATGGCAGTTACAAATGTTATAATGGTGTTTACAAACTCTCTATGGAAACTTCAGGAATTTTTTCCTGGGGTCAGAAGAAAACATAGGGTCTATCTCACTCTGTTATCCGACCCTATGTTTTTGTTAAGAACCACTTGAGATAGTAACTTGCAACTTAGCATGGGTAATATCCTTGTTTAGGGCTCATTTGGTATTGAATTTTATGTTTATAGCTTCTACCTTTTGAAATAGTGCCCATTCATATTTTTCAAAGATTAATTATCTCTAAATTAGCAAATTTAAAAAAAACTGATCTAGAAAAAAAGTGAAATTTTAAGCCAAAAATGCTACAAAAATTTAACACATTCGCAATGGTGGTAAAAACCCCAATTGTTGTTCTTCATGGGCCAATTTATTTTGACTAATAGCTAGAATACTAACCCATTGGGTAAACGCACGTAATTTAAAACATTGCTTGTGTAACTGTCCGGCGCACGACATTGTTAACGTAAAAGTAGAGTAGAGTGGGCCATAGTAGAGAGGGCCTAGTTGAAATTTTTCAGGAAAGACAATTCCTGATTGAATTTTAATTGAAACTTTGAAACATTGTAATGGCCGCGATTTTGAAATAGTAAAAGCTAGAAACGTATAATAATACTAAATTAGCTCTAAACAAGTATAACACACGATTTAAGTTACCTCAAGTGTTTCCTAAGATACGATGTATTGATTAAAAAACAGACAGCAGTGAGATAGACCTTATATCTATATAACATTTTTTGTTTTGACCCCAGGAAAAAGTTCCTGAAGTTTCTGTAAAGAGGGTTCTGAAACACTCTGTATAATAACCATATATTAGGCACTCTCTTAAGTCTCACAGAATAAGTTCATACACAAGCTTATAAGAAACAAGGTGATTGACATAATTGTGAAATGATAAAATTTTAAAAATGTATGTTAAATACACAAAAATGAATTTGTCTTGAGTTGCAATTTTAAAACAATTGTAATGATATTAAGGACTTGTATACCTTCAGCCAAAGATCCCTGCCTCTAGTCAATGTCAGCTGTTGCGACAAGCAATACTAACTCTTTTTACCATTGAACCGACCATAGATTTGGTGTGCCTGTTTTGAAATTAAACCCAATGTGTTTGACACTGTATTATTTCACTAGTTTCAGAACTCTCAGGAGGAATTCATAAAAAGTGAGAGGCAGAGATCTTGGCTACATGTACACACCAGTCAATGCTGATGGAACACTTAAGATATGGTGTTTATTTTGAGTTTCTTATCAACTCTCTTTGATACTTTGTACCTTTCCTACGTACTGTATTTTTTACTTTTGGTGACTGTCACCCAACAGTCTGCAGTTTCAGACCAGTGTCCCAAGTACAAAGCAAGAATAACTAGTGTATCTACGTTTTGCTGTGTGTGTTTGCTATAAATGCACTTTTAGATTCGACACTTGTGATAAAATTAATCTGAAATAAAGAAAAAAATAAGTAGAACAGCACTATTCACTGACACATTCATCGATGTGTCAATAGAGAGCTTCTGTATGATGAGAATACATTTAGGCACAAGTTCAGCTTCATATGTCTTAATACACACTAATATCAAATGCTAGAAAGTTTGAGCGTCTTAATTCATACTTAATATAAAATGCTAGTGAGTTTAATTTAGTTTTAATTCTATTGCTATTTTATGTTGTTACTATTCTGTATGATAGGAAGACATTAAGGCACAAAGTTGAGCTTCATATGTAATTTTCTTAATACATACTTAATATAAAACGCATTAGACTTTAATACAGGGAATGTATTGATATTTCATACTGTTACTATTTTGTATATATAACTACAACTAAGAACTATGTTAGAGTAGATATGCATGAAAAAGCATATTATTTTCTTCTGTAGCTTATTATATATATAATAAAAGAATATGTAATCTACATAACTGTTTTATCTCTATATCATGGCATCTCTGCTCTCGATAGAGATGAATGAATAAAGACCTCTCTAATATGACTTATTTGCTGTCCTTATAGTGTGGCGAAGTAAAGATCATTAAACTAAACTACCATTGTCCACATAAAGTAGGAGGGGATATAATTTGTGAAAGGTGGAAATAAAAAGGGTTTAAAAATGGGAAAAATGTGTTCTCAGAAAATCATATTACAAATTAAAACGTGGAAAGATCTGGATAGATATCTTTCAAACTGGAATCAAAGCACTTACTAGAATACAAAATGAATATAGGGAAGAAGTTAAAAGACACACATGTCAAAAGAGAGGAGGAAAAAGGCAGTATGATTGACATAACAGCTAACAGTAACAACAGATAAGGTTTGTCAAGAATAACATGAGTATTTACAAAGAGTCTATCATCATGCTCACTAAACAAATGCTAGCACTTTACATCACAAAAATAACAGTCAAACTTAATATTCTAAACATGCTAGCTCTCCTGATTTAACTTTGTTACATATAATTACTTTTATATTAACATATACATTAAATATATAACAAATCTTGACATAAAATATTGTTCATTTGGGCAAAAAGTAAACAAATTTATATTAACACTTTAACCAAAACTTCTGGTCTGAGATTTGTTGTATTTCTACACTTTATTTAACTATTTTTGGAAATAAATATCTAAAATAAACCATTTTTTAGTGGTACAGTATTGTTATTTAATTTTATTTATTTAAATCAAACATTGTAAACTACATAAAACAGAAAAATGTTATGTTAAAGCATCTCCAGTTTAACTCAATGCATAATCCTTACTCACTTTCAGATTAGTAGTTCTAAAATAGCTTAGAACGATAGAGCGTACTCTTTACTCCTAGATAGGATTGCCATAAACAAAAACCAATGTGTATGCCGGAATTTCAGTTAAAGTGTCAAGTTAGTGTTAACAGAATAAGTTGGTTTTTCTTTGACAAGATAATGTTTTTGAATCATAACAAGCCATCTTTCCAATGCTCGGACATTAAACAAAAGTCCAATGTTCAAAAAGTAATATTGAAAAAGATTAGGACTATTAGAATACAATTTATTGAAAAAAAACCAAATTAAAAACCAAAGTAATAAAAATATTTATTTTGCATATTACAACAAACTTCTTTCCACAATAATCGTATGCTATCATGTACACTAAGGTAGTATATTATAAAAAAGATAATTAAACTTAAGGGAAGATAACAATCTAAAGAACGATTGTCTTTTTGAAAATGAAAGAGTGCTTCATTGCGGCCAAGCTTTATAACAGTCAATATTTTAGCTTAACACCTCTGTATGCAGAGGTCCTACAATCACAATTTTTTAATACTAATTAGGAACTATTTTTATTGATGTTCTACTTGTATTTTTGTCATGAAAATATTGCAACGTATTTAGTTTGTTACAGGACTCATTAAAAAAAACATTCTCAAAAACCCTGCTTTTGAACACACTATCACTATAATATGTAACATCATATTAATGAGTATCATAAGAATACAACATGTAGAGTCATTCATAAAAATACTTTAGTTCATTTATCACAGTTCAAAAAGTAATTTAGGCTGCATATAATTTGTTCCTGATTATCAAGGCCAAATGTGGAATGGATCATTCGCTCAGGTTTCTTCTTAAATGAAACCTAACAACCTTATCTTGTGACAACAAGCACACAAATTTAACAAAACAAAAACACCAAGGCAATTTGATAAGAATATCAACAACTAAAATATTACCAATAACTGACATACTTAATAGCCTCAGAGTGTCAACAAATGCAAAAATAAGTTTTAATACAAGCCTAACCCTACTCACCAGCACCTGATTTACAACTATTACACCCAAAACATGTTACTGAAGCCTGGCCGCATGCTTCTGACTGACTAGAAGTTGCCAGAGTAGAGGGGAAGGTTAGGTTGGGTTCAGACAGGAGTGCTCAGTGCGGGACCGTTGTCTACATTGTCTATGGCTGGGGGAGCAGTGGGACAGCAATCCATTCTTATGTTTTGGATTCTGAAACATTTAATAGCAAGAATACAGTCTTTCATACTTTGAATAAATATAATTTACAGATCTGAACAACATTTGCTGTGATAGTGACCGCCAATACCACACCACAAACAAGCCTTGGAGCTTATGCAAGTCTGATTTTAAAATGTTTTATATTTTTCGATAGGCTCCAGTAATAAAAGATTTCATGTTTCTACCTGCTTAAATATAAAATTTGTTTCCCACAGGAAATGGGTAAGGTCAGAAAGTGTTGCCAATATCATTTGCAACAGAAAAGTGTTTACACCAGACAACCACAACCAAAGCCTCTTTTAAAGCACAGAGGTAAACTAAATATTTACAGCAAAAGTTGACAAGATTTGTAACCAACTCTAGTTTAAATGTGACTTCCGTGAAGTAAATCAGGCTTGATAACGATACAAGTGCACAGAAACTATGCAAAAACAAGAAATTAATATCTTTTGTGACTTATAACATGTTTGAATGCAAGTTGGGTCAGTAGACAAAAAAATCATTTAAGGTGTGATACTGTACAAATATTACATTTGGTTTTGAATAGGTTAAAGTTTTTCTCTAGTTATAAAACTACACAGAATAACTATGGTATGTAATAAATTACAGTCTGCACACCTCCCTTAAAAATAATTAATTTACTGACATGAAACAAGTTTAATATATTCACTCTTAAAGTTTCAGTCTCTCAGACCACCTATAGGCTTTTGTTTTATGAGGGTTTCAATATAAAATCGATAAAGAATCCTGGGCGGATTTAAGAGCTGGGTGGATTTAAACACACAAATACAAATTTTAGAAAATAAGTTAGCATTGGTGTACCTTATACTCATGGAATTGTTCTTTAAATTGGATGCTGACCACTGTTTCCTGGCTTACTATTTGGGCAGTTATTAGTTTATTTTTAAGAGATTTATACATTATTTTCTAACTTGATATATTATCCAGCTTTCTTTGGACCCTTCCCATGCAAGAACTAATCATGAAATTGATAATGCTACGGCAGGAAGATGCTGATCTGAGTTAAGCTAATTTTAGGGATTTGTCAATTCCAATCTTCTTTGCTGGGTTTTAAAATATAAATCTGCTGCTTGTTTTAATTTATTGGTTCTAAGAGGTGTTTACATTTTTAAATAATTTGTCATTGCAAAAGTGGAAACTAAAGAAATGAAATGAATAAAATGTAGAATGAACAAAATAAATCAGGGATGACAACTTAACAACTTGTACAGATCTTAAACAGTGACTCTTGGTAGGCCCTACTTAATGATGTAGGGTAGGATATTTATAAACGGGTATCTAACCCAAGCCTGTACAAACTCCCAAAATGTGTGTATTTATAATTTGTATAAACCTTAGCAGTGTTATACAAGGTTTATTGCAATTATAATGCTAAAATAAAAATAAAATACAAATTATTATTATTTTAAAGGGTATCTTAAGTAATTAGCTTCTGAACAAAATGTTGACAAATGCCCAAAAGAAGGGTAAAGCCCAAGGGCATAAAGTAAAATTAACTTTAACAAATTCCATTGCAATAGTCATATAAAAAGCTCCAAGAATTATAATCATTATTTCAAGGGACACAAGTACCTAAAGTGATAAAAGTAATTATCTCAAGGAACATGAATAGGCCCCCCTTAACCAGGATGGGCATTTACAATATTAAGTACTTTAGAAATATTCTTGGCCTATGTTGTATTTTAAAATATCGGTACATTGGCTACAACTTGAAAATTTAAAAATATTCCTTTTGCATCAAACCTAGATATTCTGAAAATTTCAAATGCAACTATATATATATAACCCTCATATGAAGCTGTGTTATTCAATAATAAGCGAGAATAAGCAGGAAATATTCTGTCAGGAAGGGGAATAGGACTTAGACCTACCTTACCTAGTTAGGACAAATGTTGAACTAAGCCAACTATCATTTTTCGGGCAGACTTTCATAAGCGGAACGATATAAAAAACCGAATGAAATTGTTTGACATGGTATAATGATTATTGAGATTATTCGGTTATGTTATGTTTCAGTTTAGGTGTCTTGAAGTTTGACCAGATAACGAACTTTGATTCCAATATTACTTAAACATGTATTGCCAGGAACAACATGATCATGTCATGTCATTGTCATATTTATTTTAAGTTTAACTGAAAAACTAAAAAATTACACGACATAATAACTAACTTACAGACTGAAATATTTAGCAATCGATTAAAATATCCACCTAATCGATATACTGTCTCAATCAATTTCATTCGGTTCTTTATATCGCTTCGCTTATGTAAGTGTACCCCACTTTTCCTTATAACATAATGGTAAAAATATCAGCTGGTCAATTATAATGATTGTCCTTGACCCGCCAGTTCAATTTGCGCTTACTATAAAATATTTCCCTGATAAACTAATTTTGTCAATCCAGAGACACTTTTTATACAAGTTTCAAATAAATTGATGACAAATCTGGAGCTAGAAAATATGATGCTCTTGCCAGAGCAACAGCTTTATTTTATTTAAAAGAAAAAGATAACTTTTACTGTAAATGAATCTTCAAATTATAATAAGGCTGCTTTAAAAGTATAACAAAGAGACATTTAACAAATTTGAAAAAAAACAAGTCAGTGAAAAAAATCAGGGAACTCATCTTTAAAATAACATTACCAACCCCCTCTTATTCTCTGTTTCTACCCACAATAGCTGTAAGTACCAATATGGTGTCAAACACAACACAATACAGACAACTACAAAGTAGTTCTAATCATAGATATCGAGACCTACTAAACAGATGTGAGCTCCATAATGTCGTACTTGCGTTCCTTCTTGCAGAGTATAGGATAGAACAGAACGGCATAGTATGCTGCAGTGCAGAGGAAAATCCCACCAGCTAAAACTGCTATGATACCCCAAGCAGAGAGACCAATACCTCGGTGGGAGTTTGCCTCTTTTGGCTTTGCAACTAAAACAGAAAAGTATTTCAATATAATTTAGTTAGACTTCTATACAGCTTCTATGTCAAGTTACTCTTTTACCTTACCAGGTTTTTCCAAATGTTTTAACACGAACCTTCAGTTATCATTCAAACTGAAAACTGAATAACAAAATTTATTGGAGAAATTTCCTTCCTCATTAGGCGACACTCGCCTCACTTCTTAACATCCTTTGGAACTTATCATTAGTTGTAACTGACACCCTAGAATAATAACATTTAAGTGTTACATATATGTTTTCTCCTCTTGACATTTAGCAGTACTGTGTGGAAAAATACCTGAACTCCTTTTTTTAAAGAAAATTTGAACTATTTGGTTTTTTCCACACACGGACAGAATGCTGAACCATGACTGGCTTTCATTTATTGGAAGAAAAAACAGTGAAGTTCCATTAAAACAACTTTCAAGGAAGGGCTTATCAAAGCTAAACATAGCCCAGTAATTTAAAATAAATCTGAGCATGTACCAAAATCTTGAGAATATATATTCAAAACAAATAATTCAAACCATTTTCAAATGCACTTTGTGCATGGCTTATTAGAGTCACTTAACAAGAGTCAAACCTACTAATGACCAAGAAAAGAAAATATAGTTCATGATGTCTCGAATTCCTACAAGCGGAGTTATTTAGGTCAGATATTCAAGCCAGTAACTATTTTAAATTGTAGAATACATAAAAAAATAAAATAAATAAATTACAATACAGATCCATAATTAGTGAGCTAAGAACAATCATAAAATAAAAGTGATTTAAATATAAATGTTGTGTAAAGAACTACACTAGGAAAAGAGAAATGTCACCAAATTGTTCTGTTATTCTCTGAGTATGCTAATTCTGTTGTCACAACCATCTGTTGACTTGACGTACTTCCGTTTTTTTATTCTGAAGTTTTACTTTTGTTTACAAATAAACCTGATTTGACAGGAATTGGAAAAAATGCAGATGGTACGGTTTGAAACAAGATACTACATTTTATTACAAAAGGTGTGATTGATAATGTTCTCATTATCAGCCTTTAGGAACTTCTCCAAAATTCCAGTATTAGCCTTTTTTTAAAATACCGATTTTCCAAGTAAATAAAATTCCTTGCCAATTCCATGTGTTTGCCAGAAACCTTTAGTACCGTACCTAGTCAATAATAATGGTCTATACTTCAGCTGAAAGTAGTAATAATCTGAATTCGAGGTCGATTGAATTTTAGATTGATTTTAGCTAGATTCTATCAAAGGAAAAAACACATAACAACTTAACAAGACTTAAAAGATTCACTGCATTACAGCAAATTTGTATGTGATTACGGTGGGGCGTTACGAGACCTATGTTTCTCATTTGTGTGATTACGGCTGTCCGATTCGAGGCCTTGAGATCTCGTTGCGCAGATGATCTTTTGCGTACCATAACATTGAAACGAATAGAAACAAAGCAGTCTGTGGTGTATTTTGTGAACTAACACACTGTCGCCAACTACAGCTTGCTCAGGATTTGAATATGACACAATAGTACGAGGCACCGAGATTTCGTACTGCACATTTACGAGAAAAAACACACCAAAATGCACCACAAATCAATTTAGGTTATTGCAATAAACAACTTTTGGCACAATTTTGTGAACGGAACGTACTCAAGAGCAACAAGTGGCGCTCTGAGCAACACAGATTCGTTACGAGGTCCGGGGGTCTCACGTTGCATAAAAGTAATCATTTATTACTTCAGTGCGTTACGAGATCTGTAGATCTCGTTTGTTGTTATGGTTACCAAACGAGTCAGCAATCAACAAGCTTTATGGACATATAAATCTTTTTTCTCTATATCAATTTACATAGAGTTATCGACATCGTATCTGAGGGAAGAATATCATATTATGCAAGCGCACCAAATATAGGTTATGGTACGAGCGAGACCTCGGGACCCGTGACACAGTGAACGTATTAAAGATTGGAAAAAAACAGTTTCAATTGGACAAATTAAACTGTTTCAATTAAGGGGAAATTTGAATGTGTTTCCTTAAGAGTTTTCATCACCAGAAGTTGCTAGACGCCATCTTGGAGTTTTGTTCATCTCGGGATATGATGTCCGATAACTTCCGGTGATGAAGACTCTTAAGACATAATTCAATTTAGGTATTTATGCATTATACTGACCACCACCTGTAACGGTTCGCTGCGTCGGTTTTGGTAGGTAGGGTTACTATAATAGTGTACAGTACTGATTTGTAGATTGAATAAACCATACATATGTTGCGTCGCGAAACCCCTCCTCTCCCCCCTCACTCGGTCAAGGTCAGGTGAAAGGTCAGTCGGCGGCCGGTGAGGCGACAGTGTCTCAATTAGTCCATGTTCTGTCTCGTTCGAGTAGTGACAGGTAAACTTTTGTGCGTGTTCTTGTTAGTTTATTATTAGTGAATAGTGATGCCATCATTTAGATTCATACCTCGCTGAGTACATGTGGCAGTCGAGAGTAGCAGCAAATGGCGGAAATATGTTCAAATCCCTCTTCGCCGATATAGCCGTCTTCTGGGAATCACACACACCGTTCAGAGTCATCCTGACTGCTTGTAAGTTTTACGCTAAGTTGTTGAAAATCTCTACTTTGGTTCCATTTCGTTTTTGGGGATTGGTCTACTTTAAAATGCTATTAAAAGTAGGTGGTCGGTATAATGCATAAGTACCTCAATTTTCATATTTTCTGATGTAAACACTAAATAAGAAACCTAAAAAAAGGTCCAACTTAACCTACCAAAAAATAATATATGGGGGCCTTGGGCCTACAATCTTGACTCAAAACTACACTAATCAGAAATACACATTTATAATTTTGACAATGACCTTAAAGACAATTTCATAAAGCATTCAAAAAAACCTTATCAAAATCTGAATATTTTGTGTAATATCGGGATTGTCTTCTTACCTGAAGCTTGCTTCATTTGATAGTCTCCGTTTGCATAGCCAAGTCCATTGTACACAGGCTTTTGACCATCTGACTTGTATACTGAACGTCCTAAATAGGACGAACCTCTACCTGAGCTATTTCCTAGTCCAAAGGACATTGCATTTACACCTAAAAAATAAATAAAAATTTAAAAAAGACAATGCAAGTGTGGAGCCTACAGTGGGCACAGTTAAGAGGGAAGTTTAAACTTGTTTTAGGATACATAAAATATACAACAAGTAATTCATGCAAGAAAAAGCCCAATCAATGATGAAGAAACATGACTGGACTCAGAGGGAGGTTGCCAAGTGGTGACAAGTACGTTTTACACGCAGGTACACTTGAGCCGTTTATCTGTGTGCGCGAACCCTTCGCTACTATCCTTACAGAAAACCTACGGTTAGGGTGACAGTGGGCACTGTTTGCTCTTTTCTGCCTACCCAACACTAAATCACAACTCATTTTGGAGTCACCCTTCATTCATATTCACTTGAAATATGCACTTAAGAAGTGCTTCGGTATCTCATAAAGGTATTTAAATTTCACTATTTGTGTGTTGTCTTGTTATTCCATATTTGTGCAGCTAAAGGCCATATGAATAAGAATAACATACGATTTTTTATAAAATATTTAATGAGCTAAATCATAATATACATTTTACAAAATAAGAAAAAATGAAAATACACAAAAAGAAATACTATATACAACATGTTAGATTGTATTCAAAAAGAATAATGAATTCTTCCAAAATGTATTTTTATGGCTTCACATATATACATAACGTAACAGGTTCCATACACGTCCCAAGAAATCACCTAAAAATAAATAAATAAATTTTAATATTTGAGTAATAGTATTAGTAATTGTTTGAGTTATAGTAATTACATGATTTATTTCACTTCCAAACAAATATATTTCAGAGAGAAAATATATACATTTCTTAGGGAACGACATAAATAAAATCACTCACTACTTATAATGAAACATAACGCTATCCTATACTATAAAGGCATTTAAAATTTTAAACAATTTAAATACTCCTATTTTTTAAATCATTGGTTACAATTGACTTTATTATAAAATTCATATTTTAACCTATATTTGGGCCGCCAAATAAAAGGACGACGAAAATTAAAACAAAGTTTGAAACTTCGCCATTAAAACTTTTATAAATGACAGATTTTGTCATATCGCTAAGAAGTAAATCATTTTATCCGAGCCACCACTATTTTATAATATTATAAATTACATGAAAATTATATTGACACTTGCTCTTTCAACGATTACTGGAGTTCTTCTACTCCACTCATTCCATCTTCTGAGTCATCATTACTGGAATCCGTTTCAGAATCACTCTCCAGTGAAATGACGAAAGATTCCAAAATGTTGTCGAGTCCCCCTTCATTCAATAGATATTCATCCTCAACTTTCTTCAAATGTTCACACTTCCGGGACCAATCCTCGGGACCCATACTAGCGATCTTTTCTTCAGTGATTGTTTGTACTTGAGAAAAGTTAAATGTTGTATTTTTTGTTGCTACGTAACCCTTTATATCAGCCGAAATAAGTTTGATCGGATTTAGGTCCGGATGATAAGGTGGCAATCTAAGAATGTCGTGACCTTTTGCCTGGACGGTCTCATCTAGAAGGTAGCGGAAGAATTTTGATTTGTGTAGAGTAATCAACTTATAAAGCTCAGGCACGAACATTTCTTCGCTGAAAGGGATATTGTGCTTAGAAAGTCAGTCTTTCATATCTTGTTTTTTTCTCTTACTAGTTGGTGCTTTGTCTACTAGTACATTGTGGTATGGTGCGTTGTCTACCATCAATACACTGTTTGGTTCCAAATTTGGCAAGAGCTTCTCTGTTATTCATTTCATGAACATTTCTTGGTTAACATTAACATGGTAGTTGCCAGAGTGATTTGTTGCCTTCCATGTTCTCAACGCGTTGGGGACAAATCCTTTCTCTCCGCCAGCGTGGATGATTATCAGTCGGTTCCCCTTTGACACTGGTGTTCGAACTCCTTGGTTTGAATCGTCTGACCAAGATTGTGATTTCACATGAGTCGACAGAACATATGTCTCATCGAGAAATATAATCGGTCTATTTTGTTCTCTGTACCGTTTAATATTTCTCAAATAAGTAATGCGTTTTTCACGGATATCCGATTTCTCAGCCAACAATTTTCTGTTATTTTTCGTTTTCCTCCACTTGAAACCCATGTCATTCAAGATAATTCGTAAACTAGTTTTCCCACCCTTGAAATCAATGCTTTCTCTTAGTTCATGCAATAATAAATTTACAGTAGGTAGAGTGTCCTTTTGCAAATAGAAATTTATATTGTACGTCTTATTACGCATTTATCGAAATCGTCTATACACGTTTTTGATCGCCCGGGGCGTTTCTTTGGAGTAAGGAACTTTTTCGTTTCATCCTCATTATTACATTTAAGTTTTTTAAGCTCTCCATTTATCTTAGTGACCATCCGTTCAGAAACACCAGTAGCAGCAGCGGTTCTTTCTCGAGCTTTAGCTATTGGAATGGTAACACATTTATTGTCAGCTTCTTGTTTCATGAATGTGTAAATATTTGAAATTATTTCTCTACTTTGACTATTAACTACACGACCTTTTAACTTAGATTGTATTTCATTTTCCATTGTGCATAGATAACACTTACGATGAAAATTAAAAAAAATATATATATACACACTTACTTTAATTATAATATATTAAAACTAAAATAGAAACCAATAGCCAAATAAATAAATATTAAAAGCCATACACTTTCGGAACATAGAACCGCACCATATGAACAATCAGGAGAGACTGATGGTTTCTCAAGTTGGCAAAAATCATAAAAGGGGTTGTTACGGATAACTATGTGTGACTCCTGACACATGACTCAACCCGGAGTCAATAACCCGGCGTAGACAAGTGGCTGCAACCCTTAGGCCTGTGACTAATATGGTACATATTACTGATTCATCATAACAAGACCGATTGTAACACTGCTCTCAAATATATTTTCACACAGCATACTGAGGGGTGTGCTGTTAATAAACATGCATCCCAAAAATAGGCTACTTTAAATTTTATTTATAAGTATTTTAGTACTCTGATTAAAACCGCATAGTATGTCTGATTAGAATGGGGCAAAAAACATAAATGTTTGTTATGTCGCTGTTAATAACATAAGAGCATCACCTCGTATGTTCTAAGAAAATTTGAAATAAATCAAAATTGTACTAGGGCGTGCACGGAAGCGTCACTAATAGCATTACTCGAGGGGGGAGGACGCGGCCCGGGTCGCATACCTGCAGGCCAGTTTGGGCTACCTCAACTTCCCGTAGCCGTTTTGGGGTATGTTTTTAGAAAAGAGCCCCCTCACCCCCTCCCGCCTTGCATCCTGGCCACCGGCCTGCGCCCACAGATAGACAGCTGAAATGTACATGCAGACAACTGCAGGGTACTAAATGCTACGCTATAATTATGTTGTGCTTAGTTTTAAGAAACTTGGTAATGAAATATTTGCAATAGGCCTAAGCTTACTTAGTCCATAGTGCTAACCAAAACTAGTCAAAAAAACGAGTCTCTCCTATGTTACAGTTATCCTATGTTAATTTAAATATAAAAATCAAGTTCTTTACAGTAACCAATTTATTGCCCACAAGAAGTGAAAAAGCTAATTTTATAAACGTTAGATTCAGGAATTCAGGAAGTTATCCAAAAATATCCCTATAGTTATTATTGAACAATTTCCTGTATTCCTGATTGACGATATTGAATCTTGTCACAAATTTTCTAGGAGCCACCATCGACCTCCGCCTATACATTTTCAAACATATCGAAAAGGTTTCAAGCAAAATGAATAGTACAGGCCTATTAGCGAATTTCCCCTATAGGGAAGAAGCTATTACCGTAATTGGCATGGTAAGACCGAGGCCCGGGACCATGATAACTTTTCGTTTTGAGGTCCCCAGACCCCAAAAACACCATTCGTTCGAAACTGTATATATATATATATATATATATATATATATATATATATATATATATATGTGTCCGTGAGCACGATAACTCTCGTAAAAATTATCCGATTTTGATGAAATTTGGTAATAACGTGTAAAGCAACATTTATGACTTTAAGTTCGAAAACCAGCCAGATCGCTCTATCCGAAGGGGTATTTTGGGGGGGTTTTGTACCCCAAAAATGGGTTTTTCGAATTTTTTACATATAATTTTGGAAATAGTCAAATTTTAGTTTTTCCCATTGGATTCAGCTTAAAAAAACACACAATTTGGTATTTTGATCATTTCTCTACGTCAATTGGTTACCGAGATATTGAAAGTGCTAAACACAGTACGTTGTCTAATGTTATTCTTATGGAGGAAAATAAAAATTTTATATCTCGCTTATTTATGTACTTATACTGACGAAACTTGGTATACAGCTTCATCTGGTTGTGGACCATTGATATTTGCTCAAAAAAACAATTTTTTATCAAAGGCTCTTGTAGCAGCAAACCTGCGTACCATGTTATTCTTATGGAATAACTAACGTGTATGAAAATAAATTAATGAAATTTGGTATGTGGCTTTACCTACATGAGTTATATTGATATTTGTATAAACCCCCATTTTTTATGTTCCTTGCTTCAGCAAACCTGCATACTCAGCCGCCATGTTATTCTTATGGAGAATAATTAAAATGTCATAAATCGTTTATTTATGAATGTATATTGATGAAACTTGGTATGTGGCTTTATGTGGTATTAAGATACATATATATGCATTGGAAATTCGCTAAGTACGCAGGTTTGCTGCTACGGGGGTATTTTTATTCTTAGAAGACTCTCTCAATTTTCTAACAGGGAGATTCTCCAGACGCTTTATTTTGATTGCTTGTTTTCTCTCATTTCCCAAGCGCATAGGCGTACGCAGAGTCCGGCCAGCATGGGTGTCAGAACTGAAAAATGCGCACCCCCTCAATTTTGCTGCTTTAATAACTTATTTATCTGCCAAATAATTGAGTACGTCAATTATCGTATCTAATCTAATAGTTTACTCCTCCTTGACACAAATATGTGTGCTAATCTATATTAATACAATAAATGTTGCATCTGTAAAGGTATATTTAGTTTAAGAAATAGAGTAATGTTAGGACTACTTGTTTTGTAACAACAAATGTAGAATACGCGCAGGCTAATGTAGAAGGCTGCACGTCCCTTTGATTTATCAGTAAAAAGTGTATCTCAAAGTTTTTATAACAATATAACAATTAGTAATCAACTGAAATAGGGTACCAAGCACTTTTTAAAAAGCTGATACCAAAAGATATCATCTCAGAATTGATCTTTTCTCAGAAAAATATACTTAGTTATACTATAGATAACTGATGATAGCGATAGAATTATTATTTATATTGATATTTTTATATTGTTTTACTTTTTCCATTGCTTATATTACACTCAAAGTGAAAAGTCAAGTTAAAATAAACAACTATATAAAAGTAATATTTCTATTTTTACTCAAAATTTAAACCATTATGGCATTTACTTAGCCTCTAAATCTCCGCCTAACAATAAATAAAAGGAGGGTGAATGGGTATTGTATTACTCCCACACTCGGTTTCCAAGAAAATGCCGATCGTCATGGGAAAAGTCAGACAACAGTTTATGTTTTGTAGGCGACCTTAATTGAATTTGCAATCGTAAATACTACTTAACTGTGTAACAATAATACTCCCAGTATTAGTTACTATTAAAGCAAAATCTTACATATTATTTTTTACTTACTTACTTCTTATATTAAACTTAAATTTGTTAACATACAGTACTAACATCTTAACATTTGGTAGGGTGAAGTGGGGTAAGTGCAACCAGGTTTATTTATTTTTCAATTTTGAACTGTTACTGTGAAGTAACTATTAAGGAGAGATAAATAAAACTCAGCACACAGTATTAGGGTTTATCTAGCTACAATATCCTACAATTAGAATATTTTTACTGTTTACCATAAATAAAAATAAATAAAAATAAAAAACATGTCCACTGGTTGCACTTGCCCCATGCATCCGGGGTAAGTGCAACCACAGCATAGAATCCTCCATAAGAGGCAATGCAAATGACAACTGGGGCAAGTGTGTTATAGCTTGTTTTTCACTGATTCTGTCAATATTTTTTTCATTTTTTTATCTTAAACCGTTTGGGAGATACGAACTTTGTCGCGAGTCAACGCACGATAATCGGGAAAATGGGTAAAATATCAGATAAGTTTTTTTACGTTATTGCTTGAATGAAAATATATAGGATACTTACATGATTCACACCTGGTTAGAACATCATTTCTACAACTTTTCATGTTTTTCTTGTTTTTAATGGTCTTCTTTTTCTTATTTTTCCTTAATTTTATACTTTTGACAAAATATTAATGTCACAGTTTCTCATATTAATTTTTTTATCATAATGAACTAAACTAAAGTAAAGCAATTGAACTTGAAAACTTAAATGTTCTACACTGTAAAACACTAATTTACAAAACCATTTTTATAGTTTGGCCTATTAGGAGATTGTAGGCGCCTAATGTTTTTTCTTGTTTTAATGGTTACCGGTACTTTTGTTTTTTCACACTTTTGACCAAATTAATTAAAATTAAAATACAGCAACTCAACTTTAAAACTTAAACTGTTCTACACTTTGAAACACTATTTACAAGAAGAGTTTTTGAGAATTTATTGAAGGTTGTAAGAAGAAAAGGCTACCGGGAAGGTTGCACGGTTGCATGGTTGCACTTACCCCAATTTCGGTGGCTGCACTTGCCCCGTGTGCAAAAACGACGGGGCAAGTGTAGCCATGGCTCTCATTTCAAAGTTATTAATCCAACACCAAAAAAAGGCATATTTCTGAAAACTACATATTAACCCTTTGCGCTCGGATAGGTTCTTTGGAAATGGTCCCCTGGGGTCGTCTGTCCACACTCTGTGGCCGCAGCCATTTTCCCGCCAGCCAGGATTTTTTTCTGTCACACGTATGCTCAGCGCTCGCATGTCCACACCCAGTGGACAGAGTTTAATGGCGCATGCGATCGCGAACGCTCGCATGTCCACTGGGTGTGGACAGTGACAATGCAGACTTTTCCAGCATTTAATATTCTTTCTACCGTATTGTGCTGAAATCTGACGGTGGATTTCGAAACTAGATCAATCCCAGAATGCAACGGGCATAAATGTCGGCTGTTGCATTCTAATGTAAACAATAAACAACAACAGTTAGTCAAGCGCTTTTGTCTTACGCTGTGTAGTCTTCGGCTTATATGCCTGATAATTATTATTATACGTAATATTTCAAGTTTTATTATATTTTAATATGGAGGAAACATTACGTTCCGACAAAATTCGTAACGAGCTTGAAGGTGAAAGTGAGTGTGGCAGTGATTCGGACCATGAAAGTGACATCGACATCTTGTTCTATTTATGTTATTAGCACTTTTTTTTAAATTATTTCTTAACATTTTCTTAAATATAATTAACAATAAGTAAATTGTGGTTTTCGATGGTAAATAAATAATTTTCAAAATATACAACAAGTTTTCCTTAGACCTTGAATGTACGCTTCAACTTGACGTTTCAGTCTAGAGTGCAGAAAATAATTCCGAGCTGGCAGAAGCAGACGACCGGCAATGGCTGCCGAGCTGGCGACGAAACCTAGTGCGGCCACTGAGTGTGGACATGCGAGCTCTGGGCCCTGAGCGTCGGACAATAATTCCCAGCTGTCGCAGACTCCATACTGTCCACTGAGTGTGGACATACGAGCGCAAAGGGTTAAACTTCATAAAATTGCCAACTTTGGTTATCATAGGTTGAAAAAGAAAAATTTAAAAAAATGTCAAAGTTTCAGGGTTGAACTTGCATTAAGATTCAAAATGTAAGCATTTTCTAAAAATAAAAAACAAATGCATGTAAGCTGATTTTTTTCAAACATTTTGCTGAATATATAAAGAAAACATTCTAAAATTAAAACCAAGTGGTTATTTCTCAAAAATAATAATTTTTTAGCTACATAAGCAGCCGTGGCCATACTTGCCCCGTGGTTGCACTTACCCCACTTCACCCTACTCTTTTTGGAGCTACCGTGGATGCCGCGGCACCCACGGCACCCACCGTGCGCACGCCTATGCCCAAGGGTCGCAATATGGGGAGCAGTCTTCTAAAATATTTTTACTGCAGGAACAAGAAAAAGACCAATGGACATCTAATTTCCGCAACAGCACAAATTAACAGGCATTTAAAATTTTTAAATATTTAAATGCCCGCCATTTTGTAAAGGGGCATGACATCGACCTCCAATCTGAGCCATTGTATTTCTATTAAAAAGTACTTTAAAATTAATGGTCACTCGATAGGGGTTTACATAAACACTTGGGGCAGGTTCACCAAAATCACATTTTGAGGGCAGGGGCAGATGTACAACAAAAAGTAGTTTTTTGTTACCCAAACACATGTGCAAAATAGGCTATATTGTTTTTACCTGGCTTGGCTTTGAAAGTTATCTAACAGTTCTGGGAACTTTTGGACATACCTAAACGAATGTAAATCCTAATATTGAAAACATCTTGACTTGTTTTTAATGTACATTTTGATAGTTGAAATTATAAATATCTCATAAACTCATTGTTCTTCCACCTTTAAATTTGGCTCATACTGAGTCAGCACATACCAGTCAGAATAATGTACATTTTTTAGAAAATCAAAAGGGGTAGTTTTCTAAATTAAACAAATAGGCCTCTTAATTGTTATATGTTTTTGAAAAAATATTGTATTTTTAGAATTTTGTCATGAATATCAAAATAAATAAGTTAGAGCGTAAATAACTGAAGAATATGACACCTACCGCAGCTTTCCAGCCCCGATAGTTTTTAAGAAAGAGCCAAAACAAAATTTCAATTGCCTACCTAACTTTTTTGGCTTTTAGCGAATTTCCCATATAGGGAAGAAGCTATTACCATAGTCGGCATGGTAAGACCTAGGCCCGGGACCATGATAACTTTTCGTTTTGAGGTCCCCAGACCCCAAAAACACCATTCGTTCGAAACTGTGTATATATATATATATATATATATATATATATATATATATATGTGTCCGTGAGCACGATAACTCACGTAAAAATTACCCGATTTTGATGAAATTTGGTATAAACGTGTAAAGCAACATTTATGACTTTAAGTTCGAAAACCAGCCAGATCGCTCTATCCGAAGGGGTATTTTGGGGGGGTTTTGTACCCCAAAAATGGGTTTTTCGAACTTTTTACATGTAATTTTTGAAATAGTCAAATTTTAGTTTTCCCCATTGGATTCAGCTTAAAAAACACACAATTTGGTATTTTGATAATTTCTCTACGTCAATTGGTTACCGAGATATTGAAAGTGCTAAACATAGTACGTTGTCTAATGTTATTCTTATGGAGGAAAATAAAAATTTTATATCTCGCTTATTTATGAACGTATACTGACGAAACTTGGTATACGGCTTCATCTGGTTGTGGACCATTGATATTTGCTCAAAAAACAATTTTTTACCCAAGGCTCCCGTAGCAGCAAACCTGCGTACTCAGCCCCATGTTATTCTTATGGAGAATAAGTATCGTTTTATCTGCCTTCATTATGAAAATAAATTAATGAAATTTGGTATGTGGCTTTACCTACATGAGTTATATTGATATTTGTATAACACCCCATTTTTTGTGTTCCTTGCTTCAGCAAACCTGCATACTCAGCCGCCATGTTATTCTTATGGAGAATAATTAAAATGTCATAAATTGTTTATTTATAAATGTATATTGATGAAACTTGGTATGTGGCTTTATGTGGTATTAAAATACATATATATGCATTGGAAATTCGCTGAGTACGCAGGTTTGCTGCTACGGGGGTATTTAGAAATTTTGGTACATATGCAAGTGTATGGCAATATTAGATTGGTTATTTTTGTTTTTGTCGGGGAAAAAAGAAAAGTGATAAAAATTAGAAAATATAAACATGAGTTTTGTTTATAAGTGTAGACAATTCCTAAGTTATCTGTGGAACTGTTTGACATCTTCTTCTTATAAGGCTTCTCTCACGGTTGCCGATAAAAAAGTCGTAGAGACTAGTGAACCACTTTCTTTTTCACAACCCTCCGCACCAGTCCCTTTTAGAAGAACACTTGGGGGTCCAACCCCAAACGGTTGTATATTGGTTTTCGTTCATCCGTGAAGTGTATACAAACAGTGTTATAACGAGTTTGTATAAATTAAGAGGGCCAGGCACAGTAGTTGAGATAGAAGAGGCAAAATCTGAGAAAAAAATTCAATTGAGTCCACAGGGTAAAAGGAAACTGGGATTTAGGAGGTATTGAAAGGGGAAGACAAATATGTTCCTATTTCCCATGAAAGATCAAAAAAGAAAAAAAATCATAAGAATTATCTGGCAGTGGGTATGACCCGGTACAACAATAATTACCGACTGTTGGAAGTCGAACAACCTGTTATCTTCATGCGAGTTTAATCACTAAACTGTGAACCACAGTCAAACATTCATGGATGCGGAAACTGGAGCGCACACAAACAAAATTGAGCATCAGTGGCGGGACATTCGGGATCGAATGGGAGTCAAGTAGGAGTCAAGTCAAAACATTTCGCCGGCTACACTTTTTCTATCAGACAGCGGCAAAACTGTACTAGCCAAAATATTAAAGGTACCGTATGTATATGTATTGATATTAAAAGAAGGTATTGGTATATTGGTGTAATATATCACAAGTGAAAAAGGCCGAATAAGCGGCTTCAGAGGCCCCGACTTTGAGGAGTCACTAATAGAGAATAAGCGATTTTGGAAAGGCACTAATAACCTGGCTATTAATAGTTTCCTTTATAAAAGTCAATATGTAGGCGCGACCCAGAGCACAACTATATTTAGATTTATTAATTATCAAACAGGTACGTATACACTGTAATTCTCCGTTTATACTACTATGTATAAACACAGTAGGCTAATTAGTTGTTTGGTAATAAGTAACCTACGTGTAACAGCGTCTTATTATTCTCTAGAATTATAGACGGAAACTACGTTTCTTGGATTAAAATAAAACGGAAAGCCAGAACCGATGCGATATTTGATAAGTGACGAGGTTTGCGATTAAATTATACGATTGCTATACAGTGATGCGACTGCAATGAGATTAATCGCAATCGCATCGCTGTACCGCAAATGGTTGTTTACGACAGTGCTGACCTTGAACAGGTGATTAACTACATCTTGTTATTCCTCGAGACATACGAAAACCATTACCATTTCCATTAAACCATTTCTTTGGGTGCTGGTAATTTGTGCAAGTTATTTATATTAATTGCTTTGAAACTCTAGCTTTGTTATTGCAAGTCTACCCTTCCGCCCCTCCAACTGTTAGTCGCCAGCAGGAAATGGAATTGTCCAGTCGTAGCCAATTCACTTCGTAAATAGAAAATTTTAAAAGTTTGTTTTTTCCATGAAACCGATGTTTCCGGCAAAAATGTATGTGATTATCTTGTTCAGGAGGGTCAAATTGATTCGCTTGTTCAGGAGGGTTAAATTGATTCGCAACAAAATAACCAATCAAATATTGCCATGTACACAATGCATTTTTAAACATCTGTAACTCAAACACCGTAAGCTCAAAAAATCTTAAATGTTGTAGGCTATTTTTCTTTATTTACACT
Organism: Allygus modestus; assembly: GCA_963675035.1. NCBI lineage: Eukaryota > Metazoa > Arthropoda > Insecta > Hemiptera > Cicadellidae > Allygus > Allygus modestus. Next base: position 291,381,804 of record OY776112.1, read on the forward strand.
TTCAACAAATAACCTAAAAAAACTATCAAAGTCTAAGTTCTAAAGGTCCTGGTTGATTTGGTAGGGAATGACTCTAAACCATTTTCAAATTCTTCTATTATGACAAACAATTTGAACAGGATTAATCCATTCTGCAATTAACTGTGATTTTTTTAATACTATCTGCAAAATAGCAAAAATGACACGGGTACAAAGATAGTGTGCTTTCATTAAACGGCTTTCCAAAACTGTACACATTTAAATGGGCCAAAATACTCAAAATTACTCCTTCTCCGATGAATAGCGGCTAAAGGGATGATCGGATCTTAAATCTGACTGAAACTAGTTAGTTGGAAATTTAATTTTCTACAACTTTTGTATTTAACATTTTTTGCCATCTCTTACCGTTTCTGTACAAAACACGCTCAAAGTGGAAAAAGTGGAATTTTCCCTGCCCCAAAAATGCTAACCTTTGGCAATTTTTCTGGCAGTTTCTTGTCAAGAGCTTTAATTCAAGTGATGTTGAGGGGGGTTTGATTATGGGAAGTGCCTCATAGTTTAAGTCAGTGAATGAGTGAACCCGTCTAGCTTTATATAAGTAGATTACGTCTAACATTGTAATAAAATAATGTTTCTAATAAAATGCAGTAAAATAAACTTATAACAAAATTAAAAGTTAAACAAATGTGTGATGAGTTGCATGTTTATTTTCCATACAATTTCTTGAGGAATTGAGGAATGTAATCAGACAAATGTCAGGAAAGGAGGAAATCAACATAGGGAAAATTGATAATCAGTGAGTGTATTGGGTAGACTTTCATAAGCGGAATGATATAAAAAACTGAATGAAATTGTTCAATAAGGTGGTACCTATAACGATTATTTAGGTTAACCGATTATGGTTTCGGTTAAGTTATGTTTCAGATTAGGTGACTTGAAATTTGTGCAGATAATAAACGTTGATTCCACTATTACCTAACAATAAACAAACATGTATTGCCAGAAACAACATTATCATGTCGTGTCATTGTCATGTTTATTTTCTTTTTTTATTTTCAGTTTTAGTTTAAAACAAACATGACGTAATAACTAATATACAAACAAGAAAATATGATGCAATCGATAAAAATATTGACTGATATTAACTGGTAATCAATATACTGTATCGAAAAATTTAATTCGGTTTTTGATATTGTTTTGCTTATGAAAGTCTGCCCATTATATTATTAATATTTCTTGAACAGAATGTCACACAACTTTGGTAGACATTTTATTAAATTTATGATAAGTTAGACGAAAAAATGAGCCACCATTTGGGTTTTCATGACAGTTAGGCCTAGTTTAGGTTATAGCATTATGTAGTACGGTTGGAAATCTTATCTCTTGAATAAATTACCGCGACCCTCGACCGGCCAAACAATAGACCAGCCATTAAGAATGATGTGAAAAATGTAGGATCGCTCGACTGACTCTATACTCGACTGGCTTACCAGTTTGGATATATCGTACACCCCTGGGTTAATGCAGTTACCAACATAATGGCATAAGTGTAGGGCCTAAGTCAAATTAAGGTAGGTAGAGAGAGGTAAGAATGTTGCTTTCCAATATTTAACTACCATCTTTTCTGCTATTTTTTAAGCAAATTGTCTTTCAATACATTATCCATTGACTGTAGGCTACATTTACTGCCGCTGCAGCCGTGATCATTATTTGTAATAGGCCTACCTATAGCCTCACCTGTAAGTTAAGTTACTACGTAGGCCAATTTTGATTCCTTTGAACCAACTGTTATTCTTGCATTTGTTTCGCTTAAAAGTTTGTTTATTGTTGGCTATAAGTTTTCAAAATAAACATTGCATCCATCAACTTGTATTTCAAGTTGCATGTTGCATTCAGATGTATTGTATTGTATTGTGTTTACCATAAATAAATAAATATAACTTACCAAACAAAATCAGCAATATAAGTGCCGCCTTCATGGTGGATTTTACCAATTTTATCTTGAGCAGTAAAACCTGCAATACAAACAGTAGAAGATTGAAATTACAACTTAGGCCTAACTGTTCTTTTACTATACAGTACGCTGTAATGTATGAATTTCCAAACTGAGTTTTTGGGGGTAGAACACTTTCCAAATCACATTTAAAGAAAATAAGTTTCACCCACAATAGGCCTACATTAACACAAAGCTAATATAGCTTCATCAAGTTTTAACACTACAGTGGGGAGTGGGGTTTGTTCACGTAACCAACAAAATAAGCGCATATAATGTAAAATTCAGACACGCTTAAAAATGAAGTTCATCCGATAAAATTCCGTGAACTTTCAAAACTGCCTACAAACAAACATATACGGAACTATGCAGCATTATCTATGTTATGAACACCTCAAACAAATTCTTGGAATTTAGGAACCTTTCATGAGCTTCGGATAAAAATAAACAATACTAATAGAACAGTGTTGCCATCTGCTTATAGAGAAATGCACAAAGTTTTTTTTTAATATATCAACATGGAGGTATGTCTGGTTCTTACATCATGGAGGTATATAGTAACACTGAATATGAGATAACACTAATCAACAAAATTGTCGCTAAAATAGACCAATGTACAGAGTGAATCTGATTTAGAGTGCATGATGCTTTGTCTTATTATAGACATTACCTGGACATTATTTTTGAATGACATTATTTTCTATAATTTTTGTTTGGGTAATCTGTTGATTTTTTAAAATTTTAATTAGTTGAATCACTTTAACGATTTAAACGTCCAATTACTGCAGATAAAAGCTGGCGTTGCACTCATCAGTGAAACATATCAGACACAGTGCGACTTCTTTAGAATTCTCTCCTTCGAAGTCTACAGAATGGACTGCCCAGCACACAGCCGCAAACCAGGAGGAGCCAGGACACGGCCAACCTTATTCACACGGTTGGTTCACAAGTGCAGCGCAATGACCACCGGCACGTTGAAGACCACCGGCGTCATCACCCAAGTGGGCGGCTTGGAGCTCCTCCTGGTTGCTGGCTACCACTATCCTGACCCCTTGTCAACAGACTAACCCTGAATTCTATAGAGACAGACTCAGGGCCAAATGTTGTTGTAGAGGTGACTTGAACGCAAAACACTCGTCTGGGAAGTGAGAAGCTCTCACTGAGAACACTCGTCGGACAGGTACGAGCTGGAACGGGGCTCTTCGAAACTTCCTGGACCAACATCATAGCCGCCTTTAAAGAAGACCGTGGCGTTCGAACTGGCAAGAGCCCATAACCGCCAGTCAAATAACGCGTCCTTTTAAATCATTTTAGCTATATTATTATTTTTTTTTAGGAACAAATAGAATGGGCGTCAGGGATTATTGATAAAGTTTACGATAACCGAAAAATAATATTAAACATACAAATTCGCAGTAAACTAAAACAATAGGCCTACATGAATCATGCACTTCTGCTAGGTTTTAAAGATTATTGCTTTGAAAAAACCATGGTCAGATTAACTTATATTTTTAGATTTCCATATTAATACATTTTAAAATTAATACGTTGAATAAATTCCACTAATAAACTGCTTGAAGTAAAAATAAACAGTTACAAATGCAATACTAGGCACACAATCATTTCTTTGGAAGGTAGAAGTGCAGACAGGATGTTTTTACTTTGTTCAGACAGTTGCCCATGAGTTGTATTCATACTTGTTGCTATTAAGTACGCTTTGTTTTTAAATAAACGGTTGTATGTCGTTGTTTTCACTCTTGTTTAATATGTTGCTTTTAAGAATACTGTCCTTTTATTAGCACTTTTTAAATGGTACTAAAAGATGTCATCTATTGATATTCATAAAACAAAAATAATGATAAAAAGTATTCGTAATTAATACTTAGCTAAACAAATACAAAATATAAAAAACTTGCCTGTGCAATGGATTAACAATTAAAAAACAAAACAAAAAATTACAGCAAAAAGAATTGAACAACTCTTTAGTAAACTAATTTTGAACGTATTAAATAATGTTACCTTAAATTCAATAAGTGAGTGGATATGTTGCTATGGGGGCATTTTTAAAATTTATTAAAATTTTTAATTTCCTAACACATTCTTTTGAACTAACGGTGCTAGGCATTAGTTTTACTATGCTTACGTATTATATCCAGCAATACTGACTATAAACATGCTTAACTTTACTCTCAGTTTAAATATGATCCTTGTTGGGCTCACAAGAGAGTGTAAGACACTCGTTAGCAAAATGATAAGCATCACTTAAACGGTATTTTCGAACTTGAAGAGTAAAAAATAACGATTTTAGACGGCGGCGTCTCGTTTTCCCCATGCTAGTATACGGGCGGCGAGGCACGCGGTAACTCCCCTTGCGGCGTTGCCAATCCTACTACGCCGCGGCCTTCTTTAATGGCGGCTATGCCAAGGAGATATTGATGTCGCTGCCCGACACGCTAGAACCAACGTGTTTTCCGTCAAATCCTTTTCACCTGCCTGACGTGATTGACTTTTCCCTTCAGGCCGGTAACACACGGCAGTCGCTGACGTCCGGTGCACGCCATCCGCTTCAGCCGTCAGTTGCAGCTTAAGGGTGTTTGGCCGCTAGGCTAGTCTGGCGGTGAGGAGCAGTAGTTCTACAAGTCGCCACCGCGCGCCACTAGGAAGACAACTCGGGCAGTGCTGTGAGTGTGTGTGATCTGGCTGGGGGGAGAGAGGAGCGCGTTCTCCTCATTTCTCCCCCTCCCCCACGCAGCACTGTCTTTCCGTCTACTCGCTTCTTCGTCGGTCCGAGGCACACGGTACACAGCCCCGGCCCCGGCCCGCGGCTCGACTGGTACAGTAGTAAACAGTAGTAGGGTTGGGTTGCTTACTATTTTCCACTGATGTGCCTTTCAATGTCGCCGACAACTAATCTTAAATATATTTTTATTTTGAGCGTTCGCTTTATAGTTTTGATGAGTACATTTCTTGTAGCCTGTACAGATTTTATCATAAAAAATGTTTGACAAGGTTGTGAGCACATTTAAATACAGTGGAACTCGGATCGTTCGAATCTCAAAGTACCGCAGTAATAAAATTCGAACTATCCAACAAATTGAATTTTAATTATAGAGTTTCGAATTATCCTAGCTTTACTGTATTAAAAACAAATAACATTATTTATTATAATAAACATTAATTATAAATATAATACCCCCGTCGCAGCAAACCAGCGTACTCAGCGAATTTCCAATGCATGCATATGTGTTTCACTACCACATAAAGCCACTTACCAAGTTTCATAAAAATATAAATAAATAAGTGATCTATAGCATTTTTTTATTCTCCATAAGAATAACATTAGGGCTGAGTACGCAGATTTGCTGCAACAAGGAACACAAAATATGTGTTTTTATGCAATTATCAACATAACTCAACCAGGTGAAGCTACATACTAAGTTTTATTAATTTATGCTCATAGTTAAGGGAGATATAAAACTTTACTTATTCTCCATAAGAATAACATTAGGGCTGAGTATGCAGGTTTGCTGCTCCTGGGATAATCAACAAAAAATCAATTGTTTGTGCAAATATCAATATACCAGTACTACGAGAAGTCACATACCAAGTTTCATCAATATACATTCATAAATAATCGAGATATCAAATTTTATTTATTCTCCATAAGAATAACATTGGACAACGTACTGTGTTTAGCACTTTGAATATCTCTGCAACGGTTGGACGCAGAATCACAATTTAAACACCAAAATGATTGTTTTGTAGAGCTGAATCGATTTGTAAAAGCAAATGTGAAGTTTACGTTAAAATGAACTGAGGAAAAGCCAAAAACCTTTTTCCCATAAGATTAACATGGGAGATTTTATGAGCACGTTTTTTGGATTTTCTCCGCAACCACTTAACTTAGGTTAATAATTCAAAATACTTTATTATTTTTTTAAGCTCTATAAAATGCTCAAACCAAAATTGAGTGTTTTAAAAATGTTAGGGTGAAAAGTGCAAAAAACTGATTTTTGGAAAATTTAAAACCCCCATAAACCCTCCTTCCCATGGTCCGATTTTTCTGGTTTTCGAACTTTTGTCACTTTTGCAAATTTCATCGAAATCGGACGTTTTTTACTCAAGTTATCGTCTTAACGGACACACACACACACACACACACACACATATATATATATATATATATATATATATATATATATATATATATATATATATATATAAATTTGAACGAATAGTGTTTTTGACATCTGGGTATATCAAAACAAAAAGTTATTATGGTCTCGGGCTTAAGTCTTACCATGAGACCTACGGTAATAGCTTCTTCCCTATAGGGGAAATTCGCTAAAATGGTTTTTAATTTTATGAATTACAATTTTGCAAATATATTTAATCATAATACATTGATCTCCGTTTGTTGTTAAAGCTAAAGAAGAATTTGTTATTTATTGTTACAAAGTAAAATTCAGGCACGATCAGGGGCGGATCCAGGGAGTCACATTAGGTGGGGGAAATACCCGTTTTTTTTTGGGGGGGGGGTATAGAATACCCCTCAGGGGTGGGGGGTCCGGGAGTCCTCCCCGGACATTTGATAAACATTCCATATCAATAATAATTTGATCGGCTGTAAAGAATAGCCAAACGCGCTTTATTGACCAACACTTGTGTTATCGGCCTAAAAAGACGACTGTCTTGAATTCATGGACCAAAATCGTGGTCGCCGCAATTCATGGTCGCCGTAACTTTTAAACCAAAAACGACAAGTACGCCTAAACTTAGTTAATCGGCCAAAGAAAACCGCAATAGTTTTCACTATCGGACTTTTGCCCGAACAAGACATCGGATCGAGCAGGGAGCAGGGCACGAAGGTAGCCAAATTAATTTTACAGCATATTACCATTGACTATAAGTAGTTAGGGCGGCCACTTGGGGTCCAACATTGGTCTTATGGAGAATAGATTAACATGGGGTCTTATGGAGAATAGATTAACATGGACTCTTATGGGAGAATAGAATAACATGGGCTCTTATGAGGAATGGAATTAGGGTGTAGTTGCTACCCCCTGTGGCTCTTTTGCTACCCTCTGTGGTTAATTATTTATCTTTTTCATCGCCTGTGGTTAATTATATACCGTTTTTGGTAATTGTTTGACCCTTGCGTCCTTCACTTTCTTCTGTGTATCTAACTACAGATCCTGTCTCTCAGCGTACTGTAGCTGGCGGGTGTAACGTGAACATTTTTAAGTAAACTGATGGGTTGAAATGTTAATTCGTGTCCTTCTGTTGTTAATCATCTAGCCTTCTGTGGTAATTATTTTAACCCTCTGTGTTTAATTATCTACTATTTTTTTGGTAATTATTTAACCCTCGCGTCCTTCAATTCCGTGTATCTATCTACAGCTCCTGTTCTCTCAGCGTACTGTAGCTGGCGGGTGTAACGTGAACATTTTTAAGTAAACTGATGGGTTGAAATGTTAATTCGTGTCCTTCTGTTGTTAATCATCTAGCCTTCTGTGGTAATTATTTAGCCCTCGCATCCTTCTGCTCTGTTAATCATCTAGCCTTCTGTGGTAATTATTTGAACTACGTTTCCTTCTACATATTTATTTTTTAACCCCAGTGCCCTTCTATACATCTAACCTCCACATCCTTCTGCATATCTCACCTCCTTCTGCATATTTAACCACAACATCCGCAACAAGTCTCTGTCAGCAAACTCGTTGTAACCTGTGGGCTCTGTGATTTGTTACAATAAAGATGTATTTTATTAGCCGTAATTAGGCGTCCTGCCCTCTGATTGGTCTAGACACCCGCAACAAACAACACTATTGCATCAGTCACCTCCCCACCACCCCCAATTACCGCTATTTTCCTCTCACTTTGCTCTCAGCTTTCATTACGATCAGACGTGTCCCTGTGTTGCTCCGTTAGCTGTGTCTTGCAAAGATAATCTTGAGCGTTTGCTTACCCTATCTTACGTGTAACATAAACTTACTTTTAATTTGTATTATAATAATTTTGAGTAACATAACCTCACTTTTTCTAACCTCAATCTTTACACTCCAACTTTACTGTATTATATTCCATGCATGGTGTACTTAATTTTATTTCTGTGTTGTATTTATTGTCTTGGCTAGAGTAGTGTTGTTTTGTGTTTAATTGTTTGATTTGATAGTTTACAGTAAGGAAGTAAACAAACCCTCACTTCCTTGTGGATAAAGTAGTGTTGTGTTGACTGACATAACCTCCAGTAACCTTATTTTTTTGCCCTGGTTCTTTTGAAATGTAAATTCACCTCAGTAACCTCACCTTCTATTCTTGTTCTTTAAAACAGTTTTGGTTAGAACAGTTTTTGTATGTGTTGACTAACAGTAACCTCACTTTTCCGAGCCGCTGAGCGAGGAAAGAGTAAGAAGAAAATTTTCCTGCCAAAGTTTCCCGCCAAATTTGCGCGCCAAAAAAAATTGGCACCAAACCTAACCTCACTTTCTTGTGTCAAGAGTAGTGTTGTGTTTTATGTGCTGAGTAACAGTAATCTCACTTTCTATTCTTGTTCTTTTGGTTAGAGTAGTGTTTTCTACCTTCCTTAGAGTTAACTTTGGGTAACTTGTAGTTCTGATTTGACTTGCGTAGTTTGTGTGTTAGTGTTTTTCTGACATGCGTAGTGATACAGGGGTACTGTGCTCTTTTGTAGATCCTCTGTACCTGTTATTTTAGAGAACTTGGTCAGTGACTTTAAAGTATCAGTTCTAGACGTAACCGTTCCAATAGTAACAGTTACGTTCTCTATCTTGTTCATGTTATAACATTGGAAACTGCTACAAAGTAACGGTTCCAAATGGTTACAGTTCCAACAATGTAACAGTTCCAGCAGTACTCGTTCCAACGGTTCCAACGGTAACCGTTCCAAAAGTAACAGTTCCAGTAGACCAATCAGTGACAAAGTAACAGTTCCGTTCTCTATATAGCTCTTACAAGAAGCTCTAGTTCTTCAGTCTGATTTCTGTCGTCACACTGTTCGGAAGTTCTTTTGCACTGCTCTTGCGTAGGTGTTCGTGTTTTAAACCTTCATTGGAGTTAACTTTCGATAACTTGTAGTTCTGGTTTGACTTGCTTAGTGTGTGTGTATGTTAGTGTTTTTCTGACTTGCGTAGTGGTACAGGGGTACTGTGCTCCCCTACATACTATATATCTCTTACAACAAGCTCTAGTTCTTCAGTCTGATTTCAGTCGTCACACTGGTCGGACGTTCTTTTGCGCTGCTCTTGCGTAGGTGTTCTCTTGCACAGATTATTATTGATTCTGCGTAATTCAGTTGTATCCGTGTGAGTTTGACTCTGGTTGGTGTGTTTTCTCTTTTAAGCGTTAGTACAGTTTAGCTTGTTTTCAGTATTTAATTCTTTGTTGAAAGATGGACGTTTCTAAAAAGAACCCTCAAAACCCGATAAATTTAATTAGTAAAGATCAAACCTATGTTAAAAAATTCAGACTTTACGGGACTAATACTGTTTTTAAATTTACTAACCCTCCCAATGGTATCTCTGAGTTTGATTGGATTCGTAAAGGTCTCAATCAAATTGTTGAAAAAGCTAAATCTGACGCTGAACCTACCGATTATCTAGGGTTTAAATTACAGTCAATAAATTTAAAAAGTGCTGAACCGGGGTACGTAGATTATAGACCGGTCTCTGAAGTTAGCGGTGATGTACTTTGGCAAGTTTTCGGAGGTATTCTTCAATCAAATTCAGAATCAATTAAATCCACTGATACGTTTAAAGTAGACGTGTCACGAGTTAACGTTCCAGTAGGTTCTGGGAGGGTAAGGCCCGGCCTGTATAATACATTTGATGAGGAATCTAAAGCGAGACGGGGTATTGTAGTAATAAATAATAAAGACAATTTATGTTTGGCTAGAGCGTTGGTAGTAGGCAAAGCGTATGCAAAAAATGATCCTCAGATCTACGCTATTCGAAAAGACAAGGGGAAAAGACAAACTTTCAGAGCTAATAAGCTCATAGCAAAAGCCCGTGTAGAAATACCGGAGGAAGGCGCCGGTATCCCCGAGCTAGAAAAATTCCAGTCCCATCTTAAAAAATACAAAATTACCGTCTACAACTATGACAGAAAAGGCCGGGATGTCTATTTTGAGGGAGGTAATGAAGACGCTAAATTCAAAATAAATCTTCTGTTTCACAACGGTCATTATAATGTAATTACAAACTTAACTGCCGCGTTTGTATGCCATTATTTCTGTGAAGCCTGTCATATTCCCTACAATAACAAGGGTGAGCATGGATGCTCTAACAGATGCTCGTCTTGCCATACTATCTCCCCACCCTGTAAACTAGAACACGGAGGCATTACATGCCGTTTTTGCTGTCGTTTCTTCAAAAACGAGCGGTGTTTAATAGCCCATCAAGGGCAAGTTTGTAAAACTATAAAGTTCTGCCGCGACTGTAACAAAATGATTTATCCAAGAAAACGTAAGACAGCTCACGTATGCGGAGAAGTTTATTGTGAACCCTGTGAAGCGTTCAAAGACCCCGCACATCAGTGTTTCATGAGGGTAGATAGGAGAACTCCCAAAGACCGTGATTTTTTGTTTATTTTCTTTGACTTGGAGACTCGCCAAGACGAGTCTCTTCCCTCTGACCCTGAACAAAAAGTACATCAAGTTAACTTGTGTGTCTCACAACAGTACTGTTTTAAATGTATTAATGGGGGTGAGTGTGAAACTTGCTCGGAACGGCAAAGGGTATTTGAAAAAGAACCGGTAAAACAGTTTATGGACTATGTAATGGAAATTCGAAAAAAATTTAAAGATGTTTGTGTAATTGCCCACAACGGGCAAGGTTTTGATTTCCAATTCATACTACAATATATTATGGAAGAAACTAAATTTACCCCAAAAATAACGCCTCGGGGAACTAAAGCTATTTTGATGGAAATGGACAACGTCAGATTCATTGATTCACTTAGCTATTTCCCCATGGCCCTCTCTGCGCTCCCTAAAGCCTTCGACCTGCCTCCCGAGAAAAAGAAGGGCTACTTCCCGCATCTTTTCAATACATTGGAGAACCAAAATTATGTAGGCCCTATGCCCGATAAAAAATACTATTGCCCAGAGTCGATGTTTGAGAAACCACACAAGGCCTTTGAAGAATGGTATGACGAACGAGTCGCTGAAGACTACGTGTTTGATTTTAAAAAGGAAATTTTGGAGTACTGTATTTCAGACGTAGAAATCCTAGCTCAAGCATGTATTAAGTTTAGAGCCTTGCTTCTTCAAGAGTGTAACGTAGATCCTTTTCTCGAGGCTATAACAATAGCCAGCGCATGTAACGTGGCCTTCCGCCGTAACTTCTTAAAAGAAAATACTATTGGACTTATACCAAAATCAGGGTACCGACTTGCAGACAATCAGTCAGCCGTTGCTTTACAGTGGCTAACATGGGAGGAGGAGAAACGTGGAGTAAAGATTCAACATGCGGGCCGGGGTAAAGAAGTTAAAATTAAAGGAATGAAAGTAGATGGGTTTGATGGTGAGAGAATTTATGAGTTCCACGGGTGTTATTGGCACGGCTGCCCAAAATGTTTTCCTTACAATCGAGAAGAACCTCTGCCGGAGGACCCCTCAGACAGTTTGCATCTCCGTTACGAGAGAACCAAGTCCAAAATGGCAAGATTTAATAGCTATGAGGTTGTAGAGATGTGGGAGTGTGAGTTTAAAAATTTGAAGAAAGATAAAAAGTTAAATCACCTGAACCAATTGTCCGTTCTAAACACACTTCCACTTAATCCTAGAGATTCCTTCTTTGGAGGCAGGACGGGTAATACTAAAACGTATTGTAAATGTGAAGAGGGAGAAACAATTCAATACGTTGATGTCTGTTCCCTCTACCCGTATGTAAATAAATATTGTAAGTATCCCGTGGGTCATCCTACTGTTTACGTTGGAAATGAGTGCCGAGAGAGAGGCCTTGAAGTAGAGGGCTTGTTAAAGTGTAAGATTCTACCTCCTTACAACTTGTATCATCCCGTACTCCCCGCAAAAATGAATAATAAATTGATGTTTGTGTTGTGTAGAACTTGCGGGGAGACTCAAAACCAAGGGGAATGTTTTCATGATAGTGAGGAAAGGGCAATGGTAGGAACATGGACTATGGATGAAATTAGAAAAGCTGTAGAAAAAGGCTATATGATTTTGGACATGTATGAGTTGTGGGAGTATGAAGTCGCTACATACGAGAAAGGGGGGCTTTTTACCGATTTTATTAATAAATTCTTGAAAGTAAAGCAGGAAGCCTCAGGGTATCCCGCTTGGTGTAAAACAGAAGAGGATAAAGACAAGTATGTTTCTGATTTCTTTGAGCGTGAGGGTATTCAATTGGAGAAAGACAAAATTGCTAAAAACGGGGGTTTGAGATCGGTAGCCAAACTCATGCTAAACAGTTTTTGGGGCAAGTTTGGTCAACGCGAAAACATGACAAAAACTGCAATCGTGAGAGACTCTAAAGAATTGTTCAATTCGTTAACTCAACCAGGAACAAAAGTAAAGTTTGTTGAAGTAATTAACCAGGAGGTTTTATTAGTTAATTGGCAGAATGTTGATGAAGCTAGTGAGCCTCTAAAAACTGTAAATGTTGTAATTGCGGCCTACACTACAGCTCATGCGAGACTTAAACTGTATGAACACTTGGAGGCTTTGGGCGGTCAAGTCTTGTATTATGATACAGATTCGTGTATTTATTTATACCGGGAAGGACTGTACAGGGTCCCTACGGGAGATTACCTCGGTGAAATTACCGATGAATTGGCAGGTGACTACGGGCCCGGCTCTTATATCGTAGAGTTTGTTTCTGGGGGGCCTAAAACTTATGCATACCTTGTCTGGTCAACCAACAAACAGAAACTAGAATCTGTGTGTAAAATCAAGGGCCTCACCCTCAATTTAAAAACCTCCGAAACGCTAAATTTTGAACAATTGAAAAAGATGGTCCTTAGTGAAGCTGCTGAAATTTTAGAAATTGAAGAAAACAGAATCAGGAGAACAAAGAGACGAGAAGTCGTTACAGTAAGCGAAGTTAAAAAGTTTAAAATTACAGGACCCAAGAGGAAATTTAATGATGATCACGATACCTTGCCTTTCGGCTTTAAAAAACAAAGAGTTGCTTAACGGAGCTGTCACTCACACGGGTACTGTGTGCATATACCTCTAAACATCAGCTCTATCAAATCATTCTGTTCTGAGACGCGGTAGTGAACGGACGTGCCTGTGTCTTACCCTGTATTTCTCTCCTTGTAGAATGCTTGCTGAACGAAATACATCCGCTATTCAAGCGGTGTTTTTAAAGTTTATATCTAAAAGAAAGTTAAATGAAAATTCAAAATTTCGCATTACATGCTCAGAGTATGAGTTCTTTCTTACTGGGCCAATAAATGCATGGGAATGGCCTTTGATGTTCTCGGAGTATATAGTAGATAAAATAACGGAGGACTCCTCATCAAACACCTACATTGGAGTAGCGATAAAGTACGGTGATGTTTCGGGAAATATACCGTTTCTGCCTTTAGGGAATTTAACACCGTCAGTTTTTGATGATCACTTTGAAGAAATATTTTGTAACGTTGAGAAACTATCTGGTGTTTTACGTCTTGAAGTAACACTTGTCTCAATTCCATGTTGCTACCTTCGATAAAGGTAGCACCTTTCCCTACGGAGCAGCGTTACTCTTGTATATACCAAATGTCACTAGTACAGTTACATCATTCTGCTCCAAGTCGCGGTACTGATCAGACGTTCTTTTGCGCTTCTTTTTCCTGTACTATTGAGTAAATTGTGACATGGCTGCTAAATACTATACATTCAATAACAAACCCGTATTGGTTCTGTTTGATAATGAAGGAAAGCCATGGTTTAAAGCTAAAGACGTAGCTACTGCTCTAAAGCATGTTAATTGCTGGAGTGCAGTTCGGAAACATGTAGATGACAGTGATAAATTAACTGTTGGAAGTTTTTCTGACGCCCAAAAACAGGGCGTTGGGCCTATTGAGAAAACAACGGTTTTCATAAACGAAGCCGGATTATGTTCTTTGATGTTAAAATCAACTACTCCTGAGGCAAGACTGTTAGTAAGAAGTCTGTTGCCGGAGAAGTTTTACCTTACTTACACAAATATGAAGGATGAAAGTTAACTTCAAATGTAAATTTTCTTTAAAGTCACAAGTTCCCACTGTGTGTGTGTGTGTGTGTGTGTGTGTGTGTGTGTGTGTGTGTGTGAATGAAGGTCCCTGGCGTGGGTGACGAAAAGCCCCGTAAACCTGTATGAAGGTCACTGGCGCGGGTGACAAAAAGCCCCGTAAACCTGAATGTGTGATGAAGGGCTTAGTAGATTGAGGCGCCGGGCTAACACCCCGGCTACTCCTTCGAACAACCCGGTGTGAATGAAGGATCTTGTACACTGAGGCGCCTGGCTAACAACCAGGCTACTCCTTGGAACGGTCCGTACGGTGGGACTTGTAAGAATAAAAATGAAAACTGCGCCTTGATGTCCGCGAAGTACTACGCTCAAAAAATATTTTCGAGTGGGGTCTAATAAAAAAAAGACCCGGCAGTCGCTCACCCATCAGGCAGGGCTAAACCCTTTGTAAGTCCAGGGGTGTGGGGAGGTTGGCGTAAAAAACCGTGAAACCGTTTGTTGTAATCCTCCGACTGTCAGGGAAAACCGGATGGAAAGGCGCAACAAAAAAAAGATAAAAATAAAAACCAAATAAAAAGTATAAAAGCAAAAAAAACAAAAAAAAAAAAAGGAGGTAGCATTTTGTTATGGAGTGGCTACCACTGTGAGAGGCGATGGTCGGGGCCTCTCACCCCAGAGGTTAGGCCTCCAGGGGAAGCTCTGGGTAACCAAAAAGAACGCGCCGACGCTCCTACGGCCTAGCCTAAAGGCTTACCGTGGTGTGGAAACGTGAGCGTTCAAAATTATTTCACTGGGGTTAGAAGTGTTTAACCGATAAATTTTAAAAAGATCCCCGTTAAAGTGAAATGTAACACATTATAATGTAGCTTCAGCGGAGGCAGGAGTAAATGACCGGATAAATTTAAGAAGTTTTGGCCAATTTATGGCACTGCCCCCTTAATAACACCTTCAAGCTGAATTTGAGGTATTTGACGGAGAAGTTACAGCGTAAAAATACGACAGATCCGCCGTTTTACAGGACTTAAATGCAAATAACCAATCAAGTTTAAAGACTCGGAGCTAAATACTGTATAATTTCTGTCCTTATAAAGAATGCATTTTATGCTTGTTGTCTTTTAATATGCACCCATGGTGTGTAATTTTTTGCCAACTCTCTGATATTGGTGTTGGTTACAATCCTTTTACTAGTAAATTCAGTAAAATTATATATTGATTCAGTTTGTTACAGAGTTTTACAAGCAATCAACTACAACAAAAAGACAACTCTGTATTTGTTTGACTTTACAAAATACCCTACTGTGACCAGCCTCTTCTGCATTAGTTTTAATTCATAAATAGATGGCCTGGAGTTTAGCTGAATCCAACACGTAGAATCATGATAATTGAGTTGGGACCCATTTTGGGTCCCAACTACTTCCGGTGTAGGGTTATCAAAGGGATTCGTTCCCCCTTAGAGTGGGGGTATAGTTTTATTGTCTGTCCATTTCTGCTAGTTTTTACAAGCCTCGTCTCTCCTTTTAGTTAATATAACCTTGAGATTTCTAAACAGTTCAATACATGTAAAGTTTCCCAAAGTAATTCTTAAGTAACACTTAATTTACAGGCATACACAACAGCTACAATTATTCAATCATGAAGCTAAAACCCAGTTAATATACTAACAATCTAATAAAAGACAGAGACATGACCCAAAATAACTGCTAAAATACACAAAAAACAGCTAAAATACACAAAAAACAGCTAAAATACACAAAAACCCGCTACAAATAGCCAGAGAGCCATTTTAGCAAGGGGGAAGTATTGACCCCCTTTACCTTCACCTTAAAGAATCAGTCAAAGAATAATTTATTTTGTGTTGGTTTCTCACCAGTTTTCTTGTAGTTTGTGTCAATCACATGTATTTTACATTATCATGATTTAAGAGTGGCTGAGGTATATGATAATGTAGAGAAAACCATACCGGAAGTGGGGGTGAACGTTTTGTTCACCCCTTTGAACTATCAATCCCAAATAGTTTAAATCAATGAACCATGGCTTTACTATATTTAACATAAAAAAAGAAGCAAACCCCCTGAAAAAACTAGTACAACAGAGCTTGTAGTCTGTCCAATTTTGTAATGTTTCTTCTTTACATAGTTTAAATTGTAGCGTGGGTTAATAAGTAGCAAACTGCATTTCAATTACCCCAAAAACTCTCAAGATATTTAATTTTAAAGTATGGCTCCTTAAATTATTTTGATACTTTCCCGCAGTACAGAGTTTAGGGTTTTGTAAGATGTAGCAGAGGTTAACAGGTACCTATATACCAAGTTTCATTAGAATCGGCCAAGCCGTTCTCAATATATTAAATTTTAAAGTTTTACACCCTCCATCATCCCCTAAACAACCCTTTTCTACCCTCCAACAAAATTGAAGGTTAGAGGATGTTAACAAGTATCCACATATCAAGTTTCATTAAAATAGCCCCAGCGGTTCTTAAGATATTGGTTTTTAAAATATGACTCCTTCAATTATTTTGATACTACCTGCAGTACAGAGTTTAGGTTTTTGTAATGTGTAGCGGAGGTTAACAGGTACATACATGCCAAGTTTCGTGAAAATCGGCCAAGCCGTTCTTGAGATATTTAATTTTGAAAATCTGCCCCTTCATTTTTTGAGATGCAACCCGCAACATTTTGGTTTAGACTTTTTATACGGGTAGATACCCCCCTGGAGTGCCTACACTACGTAGTAGGCAGTTTTCTGAGGTCAAAATGACCCTAGGACTTACCGTTTTCGAGATATTAGCAATTTTAAGATAATCAGACTCAAGAAAGAGAAGAAAAAGAAGAAAGAAGAGAGAAGTAGTGGCGCGGAGTGGTGAGGGTGAGAGGGGAAGGTGAGGGGAGTGACAGTAACAAAACACAAAAGATAAATAAATAAAACAGTGGATGGGTGAGAGGGTGAGGGGAGGGGAAGGTGAGGGGTGAGAAGAAGAAGAACACGCAAGTGCTAACAGAAGTGATCAGTAGGGTTCCCGAGAGATGGGCCGTAACACGGGGTCTTATGGGCCTAAATCCAGGAATCTGATTGGTCTAATTAGGTCACGTGATTCAAGATGGCGGCGCCCATGGTGGCGTTCCTGCCAAATTTGCGCGCCAAAAAAAATTGGCGCCAAACATAACCTCACTTTTCTTCCCGCCAGATTAACTAACCTCACTTTTCTTCCCGCCAGATTCTCGTTACGTCAAAGACGGGTAAACCAAAGAGCGTGACCAAAGAAAATAAAGTCATTGATTTATGAATAATGGAGTCATTACGTCACGCTCACGGACAGTTAAGTAAGAAAGTCATGGACATCCAAAACAGTAAAGTCAGACATTTATAATACAACGGACTGCAAAAAATATTTATGTTGACAACTTAAGAAAAAAAAGCAACTGTTGCCAACTCACATCACGCTAACGTGACCATGTACATATATAAAAGACCATGGACACTTAAATTTACTTCAAAAACTATTCCCATGTTAGGACCCACTCCCTGCGAACCCTACTGATCACTTCTGTTAGCACTTGCGTGTTCTTCTTCTTCTCACCCCTCACCTTCCCCTCCCCTCACCCTCTCACCCATCCACTGTTTTATTTATTTATCTTTTGTGTTTTGTTACTGTCACTCCCCTCACCTTCCCCTCTCACCCTCACCACTCCGCGCCACTACTTCTCTCTTCTTTCTTCTTTTTCTTCTCTTTCTTGAGTCTGATTATCTTAAAATTGCTAATATCTCGAAAACGGTAAGTCCTAGGGTCATTTTGACCTCAGAAAACTGCCTACTACGTAGTGTAGGCACTCCAGGGGGGTATCTACCCGTATAAAAAGTCTAAACCAAAATGTTGCGGGTTGCATCTCAAAAAATGAAGGGGCAGATTTTCAAAATTAAATATCTCAAGAACGGCTTGGCCGATTTTCACGAAACTTGGCATGTATGTACCTGTTAACCTCCGCTACACATTACAAAAACCTAAACTCTGTACTGCAGGTAGTATCAAAATAATTGAAGGAGTCATATTTTAAAAACCAATATCTTAAGAACCGCTGGGGCTATTTTAATGAAACTTGATATGTGGATACTTGTTAACATCCTCTAACCTTCAATTTTGTTGGAGGGTAGAAAAGGGTTGTTTAGGGGATGATGGAGGGTGTAAAACTTTAAAATTTAATATATTGAGAACGGCTTGGCCGATTCTAATGAAACTTGGTATATAGGTACCTGTTAACCTCTGCTACATCTTACAAAACCCTAAACTCTGTACTGCGGGAAAGTATCAAAATAATTTAAGGAGCCATACTTTAAAATTAAATATCTTGAGAGTTTTTGGGGTAATTGAAATGCAGTTTGCTACTTATTAACCCACGCTACAATTTAAACTATGTAAAGAAGAAACATTACAAAATTGGACAGACTACAAGCTCTGTTGTACTAGTTTTTTCAGGGGGTTTGCTTCTTTTTTTATGTTAAATATAGTAAAGCCATGGTTCATTGATTTAAACTATTTGGGATTGATAGTTCAAAGGGGTGAACAAAACGTTCACCCCCACTTCCGGTATGGTTTTCTCTACATTATCATATACCTCAGCCACTCTTAAATCATGATAATGTAAAATACATGTGATTGACACAAACTACAAGAAAACTGGTGAGAAACCAACACAAAATAAATTATTCTTTGACTGATTCTTTAAGGTGAAGGTAAAGGGGGTCAATACTTCCCCCTTGCTAAAATGGCTCTCTGGCTATTTGTAGCGGGTTTTTGTGTATTTTAGCTGTTTTTTGTGTATTTTAGCTGTTTTTTGTGTATTTTAGCAGTTATTTTGGGTCATGTCTCTGTCTTTTATTAGATTGTTAGTATATTAACTGGGTTTTAGCTTCATGATTGAATAATTGTAGCTGTTGTGTATGCCTGTAAATTAAGTGTTACTTAAGAATTACTTTGGGAAACTTTACATGTATTGAACTGTTTAGAAATCTCAAGGTTATATTAACTAAAAGGAGAGACGAGGCTTGTAAAAACTAGCAGAAATGGACAGACAATAAAACTATACCCCCACTCTAAGGGGGAACGAATCCCTTTGATAACCCTACACCGGAAGTAGTTGGGACCCAAAATGGGTCCCAACTCAATTATCATGATTCTACGTGTTGGATTCAGCTAAACTCCAGGCCATCTATTTATGAATTAAAACTAATGCAGAAGAGGCTGGTCACAGTAGGGTATTTTGTAAAGTCAAACAAATACAGAGTTGTCTTTTTGTTGTAGTTGATTGCTTGTAAAACTCTGTAACAAACTGAATCAATATATAATTTTACTGAATTTACTAGTAAAAGGATTGTAACCAACACCAATATCAGAGAGTTGGCAAAAAATTACACACCATGGGTGCATATTAAAAGACAACAAGCATAAAATGCATTCTTTATAAGGACAGAAATTATACAGTATTTAGCTCCGAGTCTTTAAACTTGATTGGTTATTTGCATTTAAGTCCTGTAAAACGGCGGATCTGTCGTATTTTTACGCTGTAACTTCTCCGTCAAATACCTCAAATTCAGCTTGAAGGTGTTATTAAGGGGGCAGTGCCATAAATTGGCCAAAACTTCTTAAATTTATCCGGTCATTTACTCCTGCCTCCGCTGAAGCTACATTATAATGTGTTACATTTCACTTTAACGGGGATCTTTTTAAAATTTATCGGTTAAACACTTCTAACCCCAGTGAAATAATTTTGAACGCTCACGTTTCCACACCACGGTAAGCCTTTAGGCTAGGCCGTAGGAGCGTCGGCGCGTTCTTTTTGGTTACCCAGAGCTTCCCCTGGAGGCCTAACCTCTGGGGTGAGAGGCCCCGACCATCGCCTCTCACAGTGGTAGCCACTCCATAACAAAATGCTACCTCCTTTTTTTTTTTTTTTTTGTTTTTTTTTGCTTTTATACTTTTTATTTGGTTTTTATTTTTATCTTTTTTTTGTTGCGCCTTTCCATCCGGTTTTCCCTGACAGTCGGAGGATTACAACAAACGGTTTCACGGTTTTTTACGCCAAATTCCCCACACCCCTGGACTTACAAAGGGTTTAGCCCTGCCTGATGGGTGAGCGACTGCCGGGTCTTTTTTTTATTTGACCCCACTCGAAAATATTTTTTGAGCGTAGTACTTCGCGGACATCAAGGTGCAGTTTTCATTTTTATTCTTACAAGTCCCACCGTACGGACCGTTCCAAGGAGTAGCCTGGTTGTTAGCCAGGCGCCTCAGTGTACAAGATCCTTCATTCACACCGGGTTGTTCGAAGGAGTAGCCGGGGTGTTAGCCCGGCGCCTCAATCTACTAAGCCCTTCATCACACATTCAGGTTTACGGGGCTTTTTGTCACCCGCGCCAGTGACCTTCATACAGGTTTACGGGGCTTTTCGTCACCCACGCCAGGGACCTTCATTCACACACACACACACACACACACACACAGTGGGAACTTGTGACTTTAAAGAAAATTTACATTTGAAGTTAACTTTCATCCTTCATATTTGTGTAAGTAAGGTAAAACTTCTCCGGCAACAGACTTCTTACTAACAGTCTTGCCTCAGGAGTAGTTGATTTTAACATCAAAGAACATAATCCGGCTTCGTTTATGAAAACCGTTGTTTTCTCAATAGGCCCAACGCCCTGTTTTTGGGCGTCAGAAAAACTTCCAACAGTTAATTTATCACTGTCATCTACATGTTTCCGAACTGCACTCCAGCAATTAACATGCTTTAGAGCAGTAGCTACGTCTTTAGCTTTAAACCATGGCTTTCCTTCATTATCAAACAGAACCAATACGGGTTTGTTATTGAATGTATAGTATTTAGCAGCCATGTCACAATTTACTCAATAGTACAGGAAAAAGAAGCGCAAAAGAACGTCTGATTAGTACCGCGACTTGGAGCAGAATGATGTAACTGTACTAGTGACATTTGGTATATACAAGAGTAACGCTGCTCCGTAGGGAAAGGTGCTACCTTTATCGAAGGTAGCAACATGGAATTGAGACAAGTGTTACTTCAAGACGTAAAACACCAGATAGTTTCTCAACGTTACAAAATATTTCTTCAAAGTGATCATCAAAAACTGACGGTGTTAAATTCCCTAAAGGCAGAAACGGTATATTTCCCGAAACATCACCGTACTTTATCGCTACTCCAATGTAGGTGTTTGATGAGGAGTCCTCCGTTATTTTATCTACTATATACTCCGAGAACATCAAAGGCCATTCCCATGCATTTATTGGCCCAGTAAGAAAGAACTCATACTCTGAGCATGTAATGCGAAATTTTGAATTTTCATTTAACTTTCTTTTAGATATAAACTTTAAAAACACCGCTTGAATAGCGGATGTATTTCGTTCAGCAAGCATTCTACAAGGAGAGAAATACAGGGTAAGACACAGGCACGTCCGTTCACTACCGCGTCTCAGAACAGAATGATTTGATAGAGCTGATGTTTAGAGGTATATGCACACAGTACCCGTGTGAGTGACAGCTCCGTTAAGCAACTCTTTGTTTTTTAAAGCCGAAAGGCAAGGTATCGTGATCATCATTAAATTTCCTCTTGGGTCCTGTAATTTTAAACTTTTTAACTTCGCTTACTGTAACGACTTCTCGTCTCTTTGTTCTCCTGATTCTGTTTTCTTCAATTTCTAAAATTTCAGCAGCTTCACTAAGGACCATCTTTTTCAATTGTTCAAAATTTAGCGTTTCGGAGGTTTTTAAATTGAGGGTGAGGCCCTTGATTTTACACACAGATTCTAGTTTCTGTTTGTTGGTTGACCAGACAAGGTATGCATAAGTTTTAGGCCCCCCAGAAACAAACTCTACGATATAAGAGCCGGGCCCGTAGTCACCTGCCAATTCATCGGTAATTTCACCGAGGTAATCTCCCGTAGGGACCCTGTACAGTCCTTCCCGGTATAAATAAATACACGAATCTGTATCATAATACAAGACTTGACCGCCCAAAGCCTCCAAGTGTTCATACAGTTTAAGTCTCGCATGAGCTGTAGTGTAGGCCGCAATTACAACATTTACAGTTTTTAGAGGCTCACTAGCTTCATCAACATTCTGCCAATTAACTAATAAAACCTCCTGGTTAATTACTTCAACAAACTTTACTTTTGTTCCTGGTTGAGTTAACGAATTGAACAATTCATTAGAGTCTCTCACGATTGCAGTTTTTGTCATGTTTTCGCGTTGACCAAACTTGCCCCAAAAACTGTTTAGCATGAGTTTGGCTACCGATCTCAAACCCCCGTTTTTAGCAATTTTGTCTTTCTCCAATTGAATACCCTCACGCTCAAAGAAATCAGAAACATACTTGTCTTTATCCTCTTCTGTTTTACACCAATCGGGATACCCTGAGGCTTCCTGCTTTACTTTCAAGAATTTATTAATAAAATCGGTAAAAAGCCCCCCTTTCTCGTATGTAGCGACTTCATACTCCCACAACTCATACATGTCCAAAATCATATAGCCTTTTTCTACAGCTTTTCTAATTTCATCCATAGTCCATGTTCCTACCATTGCCCTTTCCTCACTATCATGAAAACATTCCCCTTGGTTTTGAGTCTCCCCGCAAGTTCTACACAACACAAACATCAATTTATTATTCATTTTTGCGGGGAGTACGGGATGATACAAGTTGTAAGGAGGTAGAATCTTACACTTTAACAAGCCCTCTACTTCAAGGCCTCTCTCTCGGCACTCATTTCCAACGTAAACAGTAGGATGACCCACGGGATACTTACAATATTTATTTACATACGGGTAGAGGGAACAGACATCAACGTATTGAATTGTTTCTCCCTCTTCACATTTACAATACGTTTTAGTATTACCCGTCCTGCCTCCAAAGAAGGAATCTCTAGGATTAAGTGGAAGTGTGTTTAGAACGGACAATTGGTTCAGGTGATTTAACTTTTTATCTTTCTTCAAATTTTTAAACTCACACTCCCACATCTCTACAACCTCATAGCTATTAAATCTTGCCATTTTGGACTTGGTTCTCTCGTAACGGAGATGCAAACTGTCTGAGGGGTCCTCCGGCAGAGGTTCTTCTCGATTGTAAGGAAAACATTTTGGGCAGCCGTGCCAATAACACCCGTGGAACTCATAAATTCTCTCACCATCAAACCCATCTACTTTCATTCCTTTAATTTTAACTTCTTTACCCCGGCCCGCATGTTGAATCTTTACTCCACGTTTCTCCTCCTCCCATGTTAGCCACTGTAAAGCAACGGCTGACTGATTGTCTGCAAGTCGGTACCCTGATTTTGGTATAAGTCCAATAGTATTTTCTTTTAAGAAGTTACGGCGGAAGGCCACGTTACATGCGCTGGCTATTGTTATAGCCTCGAGAAAAGGATCTACGTTACACTCTTGAAGAAGCAAGGCTCTAAACTTAATACATGCTTGAGCTAGGATTTCTACGTCTGAAATACAGTACTCCAAAATTTCCTTTTTAAAATCAAACACGTAGTCTTCAGCGACTCGTTCGTCATACCATTCTTCAAAGGCCTTGTGTGGTTTCTCAAACATCGACTCTGGGCAATAGTATTTTTTATCGGGCATAGGGCCTACATAATTTTGGTTCTCCAATGTATTGAAAAGATGCGGGAAGTAGCCCTTCTTTTTCTCGGGAGGCAGGTCGAAGGCTTTAGGGAGCGCAGAGAGGGCCATGGGGAAATAGCTAAGTGAATCAATGAATCTGACGTTGTCCATTTCCATCAAAATAGCTTTAGTTCCCCGAGGCGTTATTTTTGGGGTAAATTTAGTTTCTTCCATAATATATTGTAGTATGAATTGGAAATCAAAACCTTGCCCGTTGTGGGCAATTACACAAACATCTTTAAATTTTTTTCGAATTTCCATTACATAGTCCATAAAATGTTTTACCGGTTCTTTTTCAAATACCCTTTGCCGTTCCGAGCAAGTTTCACACTCACCCCCATTAATACATTTAAAACAGTACTGTTGTGAGACACACAAGTTAACTTGATGTACTTTTTGTTCAGGGTCAGAGGGAAGAGACTCGTCTTGGCGAGTCTCCAAGTCAAAGAAAATAAACAAAAAATCACGGTCTTTGGGAGTTCTCCTATCTACCCTCATGAAACACTGATGTGCGGGGTCTTTGAACGCTTCACAGGGTTCACAATAAACTTCTCCGCATACGTGAGCTGTCTTACGTTTTCTTGGATAAATCATTTTGTTACAGTCGCGGCAGAACTTTATAGTTTTACAAACTTGCCCTTGATGGGCTATTAAACACCGCTCGTTTTTGAAGAAACGACAGCAAAAACGGCATGTAATGCCTCCGTGTTCTAGTTTACAGGGTGGGGAGATAGTATGGCAAGACGAGCATCTGTTAGAGCATCGATGCTCACCCTTGTTATTGTAGGGAATATGACAGGCTTCACAGAAATAATGGCATACAAACGCGGCAGTTAAGTTTGTAATTACATTATAATGACCGTTGTGAAACAGAAGATTTATTTTGAATTTAGCGTCTTCATTACCTCCCTCAAAATAGACATCCCGGCCTTTTCTGTCATAGTTGTAGACGGTAATTTTGTATTTTTTAAGATGGGACTGGAATTTTTCTAGCTCGGGGATACCGGCGCCTTCCTCCGGTATTTCTACACGGGCTTTTGCTATGAGCTTATTAGCTCTGAAAGTTTGTCTTTTCCCCTTGTCTTTTCGAATAGCGTAGATCTGAGGATCATTTTTTGCATACGCTTTGCCTACTACCAACGCTCTAGCCAAACATAAATTGTCTTTATTATTTATTACTACAATACCCCGTCTCGCTTTAGATTCCTCATCAAATGTATTATACAGGCCGGGCCTTACCCTCCCAGAACCTACTGGAACGTTAACTCGTGACACGTCTACTTTAAACGTATCAGTGGATTTAATTGATTCTGAATTTGATTGAAGAATACCTCCGAAAACTTGCCAAAGTACATCACCGCTAACTTCAGAGACCGGTCTATAATCTACGTACCCCGGTTCAGCACTTTTTAAATTTATTGACTGTAATTTAAACCCTAGATAATCGGTAGGTTCAGCGTCAGATTTAGCTTTTTCAACAATTTGATTGAGACCTTTACGAATCCAATCAAACTCAGAGATACCATTGGGAGGGTTAGTAAATTTAAAAACAGTATTAGTCCCGTAAAGTCTGAATTTTTTAACATAGGTTTGATCTTTACTAATTAAATTTATCGGGTTTTGAGGGTTCTTTTTAGAAACGTCCATCTTTAAACAAAGAATTAAATACTGAAAACAAGCTAAACTGTACTAACGCTTAAAAGAGAAAACACACCAACCAGAGTCAAACTCACACGGATACAACTGAATTACGCAGAATCAATAATAATCTGTGCAAGAGAACACCTACGCAAGAGCAGCGCAAAAGAACGTCCGACCAGTGTGACGACTGAAATCAGACTGAAGAACTAGAGCTTGTTGTAAGAGATATATAGTATGTAGGGGAGCACAGTACCCCTGTACCACTACGCAAGTCAGAAAAACACTAACATACACACACACTAAGCAAGTCAAACCAGAACTACAAGTTATCGAAAGTTAACTCCAATGAAGGTTTAAAACACGAACACCTACGCAAGAGCAGTGCAAAAGAACTTCCGAACAGTGTGACGACAGAAATCAGACTGAAGAACTAGAGCTTCTTGTAAGAGCTATATAGAGAACGGAACTGTTACTTTGTCACTGATTGGTCTACTGGAACTGTTACTTTTGGAACGGTTACCGTTGGAATCGTTGGAACGAGTACTGCTGGAACTGTTACATTGTTGGAACTGTAACCATTTGGAACCGTTACTTTGTAGCAGTTTCCAATGTTATAACATGAACAAGATAGAGAACGTAACTGTTACTATTGGAACGGTTACGTCTAGAACTGATACTTTAAAGTCACTGACCAAGTTCTCTAAAATAACAGGTACAGAGGATCTACAAAAGAGCACAGTACCCCTGTATCACTACGCATGTCAGAAAAACACTAACACACAAACTACGCAAGTCAAATCAGAACTACAAGTTACCCAAAGTTAACTCTAAGGAAGGTAGAAAACACTACTCTAACCAAAAGAACAAGAATAGAAAGTGAGATTACTGTTACTCAGCACATAAAACACAACACTACTCTTGACACAAGAAAGTGAGGTTAGGTTTGGCGCCAATTTTTTTTTGGCGCGCAAATTTGGCGGGAAAATTTGGCGGGAAAATTTTCTTCTTACTCTTTCCTCGCTCAGCGGCTCGGAAAAGTGAGGTTACTGTTAGTCAACACATACAAAAACTGTTCTAACCAAAACTGTTTTAAAGAACAAGAATAGAAGGTGAGGTTACTGAGGTGAATTTACATTTCAAAAGAACCAGGGCAAAAAAAATAAGGTTACTGGAGGTTATGTCAGTCAACACAACACTACTTTATCCACAAGGAAGTGAGGGTTTGTTTACTTCCTTACTGTAAACTATCAAATCAAACAATTAAACACAAAACAACACTACTCTAGCCAAGACAATAAATACAACACAGAAATAAAATTAAGTACACCATGCATGGAATATAATACAGTAAAGTTGGAGTGTAAAGATTGAGGTTAGAAAAAGTGAGGTTATGTTACTCAAAATTATTATAATACAAATTAAAAGTAAGGTTATGTTACACGTAAGATAGGGTAAGCAAACGCTCAAGATTATCTTTGCAAGACACAGCTAACGGAGCAACACAGGGACACGTCTGATCGTAATGAAAGCTGAGAGCAAAGTGAGAGGAAAATAGCGGTAATTGGGGGTGGTGGGGAGGTGACTGATGCAATAGTGTTGTTTGTTGCGGGTGTCTGGACCAATCAGAGGGCAGGACGCCTAATTACGGCTAATAAAATACATCTTTATTGTAACAAATCACAGAGCCCACAGGTTACAACGAGTTTGCTGACAGAGACTTGTTGCGGATGTTGTGGTTAAATATGCAGAAGGAGGTGAGATACGCAGAAGGATGTGGAGGTTAGATGTATAGAAGGGCACTGGGGTTAAAAAATAAATATGTAGAAGGAAACGTAGTTCAAATAATTACCACAGAAGGCTAGATGATTAACAGAGCAGAAGGATGCGAGGGCTAAATAATTACCACAGAAGGCTAGATGATTAACAACAGAAGGACACGAATTAACATTTCAACCCATCAGTTTACTTAAAAATGTTCACGTTACACCCGCCAGCTACAGTACGCTGAGAGAACAGGAGCTGTAGATAGATACACGGAATTGAAGGACGCGAGGGTTAAATAATTACCAAAAAAATAGTAGATAATTAAACACAGAGGGTTAAAATAATTACCACAGAAGGCTAGATGATTAACAACAGAAGGACACGAATTAACATTTCAACCCATCAGTTTACTTAAAAATGTTCACGTTACACCCGCCAGCTACAGTA
This sequence comes from Allygus modestus, assembly GCA_963675035.1. Taxonomy (NCBI): domain Eukaryota; kingdom Metazoa; phylum Arthropoda; class Insecta; order Hemiptera; family Cicadellidae; genus Allygus; species Allygus modestus. Next base: position 291,409,499 of record OY776112.1, read on the forward strand.
CGCTGAGAGACAGGATCTGTAGTTAGATACACAGAAGAAAGTGAAGGACGCAAGGGTCAAACAATTACCAAAAACGGTATATAATTAACCACAGGCGATGAAAAAGATAAATAATTAACCACAGAGGGTAGCAAAAGAGCCACAGGGGGTAGCAACTACACCCTAATTCCATTCCTCATAAGAGCCCATGTTATTCTATTCTCCCATAAGAGTCCATGTTAATCTATTCTCCATAAGACCCCATGTTAATCTATTCTCCATAAGACCAATGTTGGACCCCAAGTGGCCGCCCTAACTACATGAGTCATAAATACGACCGCAAACTTTGTTATCGGCCGAAAATTGAGTACACACCGTATTTTATGCCGGAAATGTACTTATTCGCTCAAAAACGGCAATCGGACCACATTTTCCCAGCGAAAAATGAAGCCGGATTCCGTTTTATAGGCCCGAACGACTACCGGAACGTATATTTTACGAATACAATCGGCGATTCGACCCCGTACTATCACCAATGAACGCCTATTTTTACTATTTACTGATTTATAAAACATATACACTCAAATAAAAAATATACACTGCTTGGAAAATAATTGGATTTTATGGTTCTCTTTATTTATTTACAAAAAATATAAAAAATTTTAAATTAGAATTATTAAAATTTAGAAAATTTTAAATTAAAATATTAAATTATTTGAATTATGTATTAAATTAAATATCAGAATTTACACTTCAGCTGCATACCTTATCTGGCTATAAATATTTGTGGAAAAGTTATGGGAGAGTGTTTAGGCCTACATTTTCTGGCTTTTTATGTCATATACAGTAATGTAATATGCATTAATTTTACATCCCGATCTCTTTTTACCGGTTTTGGGAGCCAAAAACACAACATTCATAATTTTTATATCCTCCAAAAAAAGGAAGTTAGGGTCTTTCTGATTGCTTTGCAAAATGAACTTGTCCAACTGATTATAGAAAGGAATGTCTTCTCGAAATATGAAGTAAATCGTAAATTTACACTTTCCTATCACTTAGTTATATCAGTTATATACATCTTCAGAAGAAGCTGGATCTTTAGTTACATGACAGGTATTCTATAACTTGTTTCACACAACAATGTTTTACTGGCAACTGATTTTCTATTTCTTGTATGCCTATATTTCTTACAAGGCATTTATTGCTACGGTTGCAGTAATACCATAATACTCTGAAAACTGAAAAACGCGGACACGCGGTGCTCGTAGTGTGCGAGTGGCGAGATTCGTGGAAGGTGTAAATAAATACATTGCTGTCACAGTTCTTGTTTAGTTTGAATGACGAACATACAGAGCTACGCAGTGCGACTGTGTACAAGCGTAGCACCTACTGTTACGTTTGTTTGAAAGACATTTTTGAACAAACCGAACGTCTGACTGAAAAATGTTTGAAGTAAAACATGTAGATCAACTAATTTGCTACAACTTTGCCGCTGGATTCTATTCTCCCATAAGAGTCCATGTTAATCTATTCTCCATAAGACCCCATGTTAATCTATTCTCCATAAGACCAATGTTGGACCCCAAGTGGCCGCCCTAACTACATGAGTCATAAATACGACCGCAAACTTTGTTATCGGCCGAAAATTGAGTACACACCGTATTTTATGCCGGAAATGTACTTATTCGCTCAAAAACGGCAATCGGACCACATTTTCCCAGCGAAAAATGAAGCCGGATTCCGTTTTATAGGCCCGAACGACTACCGGAACGTATATTTTACGAATACAATCGGCGATTCGACCCCGTACTATCACCAATGAACGCCTATTTTTACTATTTACTGATTTATAAAACATATACACTCAAATAAAAAATATACACTGCTTGGAAAATAATTGGATTTTATGGTTCTCTTTATTTATTTACAAAAAATATAAAAAATTTTAAATTAGAATTATTAAAATTTAGAAAATTTTAAATTAAAATATTAAATTATTTGAATTATGTATTAAATTAAATATCAGAATTTACACTTCAGCTGCATACCTTATCTGGCTATAAATATTTGTGGAAAGGTTATGGGAGAGTGTTTAGGCCTACATTTTCTGGCTTTTTATGTCATATACAGTAATGTAATATGCATTAATTTTACATCCCGATCTCTTTTTACCGGTTTTGGGAGCCAAAAACACAACATTCATAATTTTTATATCCTCCAAAAAAAGGAAGTTAGGGTCTTTCTGATTGCTTTGCAAAATGAACTTGTCCAACTGATTATAGAAAGGAATGTCTTCTCGAAATATGAAGTAAATCGTAAATTTACACTTTCCTATCACTTAGTTATATCAGTTATATACATCTTCAGAAGAAGCTGGATCTTTAGTTACATGACAGGTATTCTATAACTTGTTTCACACAACAATGTTTTACTGGCAACTGATTTTCTATTTCTTGTATGCCTATATTTCTTACAAGGCATTTATTGCTACGGTTGCAGTAATACCATAATACTCTGAAAACTGAAAAACGCGGACACGCGGTGCTCGTAGTGTGCGAGTGGCGAGATTCGTGGAAGGTGTAAATAAATACATTGCTGTCACAGTTCTTGTTTAGTTTGAATGACGAACATACAGAGCTACGCAGTGCGACTGTGTACAAGCGTAGCACCTACTGTTACGTTTGTTTGAAAGACATTTTTGAACAAACCGAACGTCTGACTGAAAAATGTTTGAAGTAAAACATGTAGATCAACTAATTTGCTACAACTTTGCCGCTGGATTCTATTCTCCCATAAGAGTCCATGTTAATCTATTCTCCATAAGACCCCATGTTAATCTATTCTCCATAAGACCAATGTTGGACCCCAAGTGGCCGCCCTAACTACATGAGTCATAAATACGACCGCAAACTTTGTTATCGGCCGAAAATTGAGTACACACCGTATTTTATGCCGGAAATGTACTTATTCGCTCAAAAACGGCAATCGGACCACATTTTCCCAGCGAAAAATGAAGCCGGATTCCGTTTTATAGGCCCGAACGACTACCGGAACGTATATTTTACGAATACAATCGGCGATTCGACCCCGTACTATCACCAATGAACGCCTATTTTTACTATTTACTGATTTATAAAACATATACACTCAAATAAAAAATATACACTGCTTGGAAAATAATTGGATTTTATGGTTCTCTTTATTTATTTACAAAAAATATAAAAAATTTTAAATTAGAATTATTAAAATTTAGAAAATTTTAAATTAAAATATTAAATTATTTGAATTATGTATTAAATTAAATATCAGAATTTACACTTCAGCTGCATACCTTATCTGGCTATAAATATTTGTGGAAAGGTTATGGGAGAGTGTTTAGGCCTACATTTTCTGGCTTTTTATGTCATATACAGTAATGTAATATGCATTAATTTTACATCCCGATCTCTTTTTACCGGTTTTGGGAGCCAAAAACACAACATTCATAATTTTTATATCCTCCAAAAAAAGGAAGTTAGGGTCTTTCTGATTGCTTTGCAAAATGAACTTGTCCAACTGATTATAGAAAGGAATGTCTTCTCGAAATATGAAGTAAATCGTAAATTTACACTTTCCTATCACTTAGTTATATCAGTTATATACATCTTCAGAAGAAGCTGGATCTTTAGTTACATGACAGGTATTCTATAACTTGTTTCACACAACAATGTTTTACTGGCAACTGATTTTCTATTTCTTGTATGCCTATATTTCTTACAAGGCATTTATTGCTACGGTTGCAGTAATACCATAATACTCTGAAAACTGAAAAACGCGGACACGCGGTGCTCGTAGTGTGCGAGTGGCGAGATTCGTGGAAGGTGTAAATAAATACATTGCTGTCACAGTTCTTGTTTAGTTTGAATGACGAACATACAGAGCTACGCAGTGCGACTGTGTACAAGCGTAGCACCTACTGTTACGTTTGTTTGAAAGACATTTTTGAACAAACCGAACGTCTGACTGAAAAATGTTTGAAGTAAAACATGTAGATCAACTAATTTGCTACAACTTTGCCGCTGGATTCTATTCTCCCATAAGAGTCCATGTTAATCTATTCTCCATAAGACCCCATGTTAATCTATTCTCCATAAGACCAATGTTGGACCCCAAGTGGCCGCCCTAACTACATGAGTCATAAATACGACCGCAAACTTTGTTATCGGCCGAAAATTGAGTACACACCGTATTTTATGCCGGAAATGTACTTATTCGCTCAAAAACGGCAATCGGACCACATTTTCCCAGCGAAAAATGAAGCCGGATTCCGTTTTATAGGCCCGAACGACTACCGGAACGTATATTTTACGAATACAATCGGCGATTCGACCCCGTACTATCACCAATGAACGCCTATTTTTACTATTTACTGATTTATAAAACATATACACTCAAATAAAAAATATACACTGCTTGGAAAATAATTGGATTTTATGGTTCTCTTTATTTATTTACAAAAAATATAAAAAATTTTAAATTAGAATTATTAAAATTTAGAAAATTTTAAATTAAAATATTAAATTATTTGAATTATGTATTAAATTAAATATCAGAATTTACACTTCAGCTGCATACCTTATCTGGCTATAAATATTTGTGGAAAGGTTATGGGAGAGTGTTTAGGCCTACATTTTCTGGCTTTTTATGTCATATACAGTAATGTAATATGCATTAATTTTACATCCCGATCTCTTTTTACCGGTTTTGGGAGCCAAAAACACAACATTCATAATTTTTATATCCTCCAAAAAAAGGAAGTTAGGGTCTTTCTGATTGCTTTGCAAAATGAACTTGTCCAACTGATTATAGAAAGGAATGTCTTCTCGAAATATGAAGTAAATCGTAAATTTACACTTTCCTATCACTTAGTTATATCAGTTATATACATCTTCAGAAGAAGCTGGATCTTTAGTTACATGACAGGTATTCTATAACTTGTTTCACACAACAATGTTTTACTGGCAACTGATTTTCTATTTCTTGTATGCCTATATTTCTTACAAGGCATTTATTGCTACGGTTGCAGTAATACCATAATACTCTGAAAACTGAAAAACGCGGACACGCGGTGCTCGTAGTGTGCGAGTGGCGAGATTCGTGGAAGGTGTAAATAAATACATTGCTGTCACAGTTCTTGTTTAGTTTGAATGACGAACATACAGAGCTACGCAGTGCGACTGTGTACAAGCGTAGCACCTACTGTTGCGTTTGTTTGAAAGACATTTTTGAACAAACCGAACGTCTGACTGAAAAATGTTTGAAGTAAAACATGTAGATCAACTAATTTGCTACAACTTTGCCGCTGGAAGTTTCTTTCTACCCTAAAAATTAAAAAAGTTTACGCTGTATTACTTTTTCTAGTCCCAATTTTATACGTAACAGCCCCCTTTTATAATAAATAAGGAGGTTATAAAGCGGCTAACATAAATGTAAAATAACGTTCAATAATAAAATTGAAACTACACCAATATTTAAAATTTTAAAAACGTAATATTTTCTTGAACCTATAATTTTTCTTTAACTATAAATGGACCGCGCTATAAATGAGCGAAAACCGCGCCACCGAGACCGTCTGAAGGCATAAGAAACTCAATCCCAGAGGTATATTACTGAGGTTACATTTAATTAATATCAAATGCCCCCGTCACAGCAAACCTGCGTACTCATCAAATTTCCAATGCATAATATATGTCTTAATACCACATAAAGCCGCATACCAAATTTCATAAAAATATATTCACAAATATACATTTGTAATTATTTTCCATAAGAATAACATTGGGGATAAGTACGTAGGTTTGCTGAAACTAGGAACATAAACAATTGGTTTGTAAGCAAACATCAATATATCTCAACTAGGTGAAGCCACATACCTAGTTTCATCAATATACATTCATAAATAAGCAATATATCCCATTTCGATTAATCTCCATAAGAATAACATGGGGGATGAGTACGCAGGTTTGCTGCAACAAGGAACGAAAAAATGGGTGTTTAGGCAAATATCAATATAACTCAACTAGGTGAAGTCATGTCTAAGGTTTAATTAATTTATGTTCATATTTAAGGGAGACATAGCATTTAAATCTTTCTCAATAAGAATAACATGGGGGCTGAGTCCGCAGGTTTGCTGCTATGGGAACCTTTAGCAAGAATTTTTTTTGAGCTAATATCAATAGACCACAACCAGATAAAGCCGTATACCAAGTTTCGTCAGTATACGTTCATAAAGAAGCGAGATATAATTTGTTTTTATAATTTTCCATAAGAATAACATTAGACAACGTACTGTGTTCAGCACTTTCAATATCTCGGTAACTGATTGACGTAGAGGAATGATCAAAATACCAAATTGTGTGTTTTTTAAGCTGAATCTAATGGTAAAAACTAAAATTTGACTATTTCCAAAATTATATGTAAAAAATTCTAAAAACCCATTTTTGGGGTACAAAACCCCCCCAAAATACCCCTTCGGATAGAGCGATCTGGCTGGTTTTCAAACTTAAGGTCATAAATGTTACTTTACACTTTTATACCAAATTTCATCAAAATCGGATTATTTTTACGAGACTTATCGTGCTCACACACACACACACACACACACACACACACACACGCATATATATATATATATATATACAGTTTCGAACGAATGGTGTTTTTGGGGTCTGGGGACCTCAAAACGAAAACAGGTGAATCTGTCAATTTGCCGCAGGGCCGCAGAATCCGTTTTACCGGAATTTTACGCGCGAAACTGAAGAAGTGGTGTGAGTGCAGAGGAGAGAGACAGAAAGAGAGAGAGAGAGTAACACAGAAAGCGCGCGGAGTACGGTATGACCTTGAGCGGCGACGCACCTCGCCCCTCGACGCGTGCGGGCACTGTAGGTGATCACCACTACACTTGCAGTGCAGCGTGCCGACCCTACATGGTGCTACTTTTACCAATAAGGAAGCAGAACTGTTATACATAGAAAAGATTTAAAAACGCCTATACAATATCAGATAAAACCCACATCTATTAAATCAAAACTCGTTTTTTATTTTTTAAATCTTAATTTTAAAATAAGGTGTAAAACAAAAAAAATAAAAATAATTTTTCAGATTTTTATTATTTTTATTTTAACGCATAAAGGAAGCAATCAGAAAGCAAAAAATGTATTTTTATTTTAAAAAATATCAACGGGTTGCTTTGCTTATTGGTAACAAAACACCCAAAAATCGCCCCTTTAGTCCCTTGTAATATACCCCTGAATTTTTTAAAAATTGTTTAAACCTCATTTTCGTGTTTAGTACATTGTAACAAACACATTCATACATAAAAATCTGAAATTTATTTTTTGACCAAACACCCTTAAAATGACAAGCAACCGGGGAAGACACACGGGTACCGTCCGTTGCTGATCCGTCCGGTACGCGTACGTTGCAGCGGGGCAACGGAGGATTTGCCGCAATGGACTACTCCGCCCTATCCTTTGTGGATGTTGTAATAAGTAACGTTTTGGAGGGTAATTAACCTTTTTGAGTATAAATTGGGCCTTTTAATGTATTTTCGAGTGTAACAAGGACGATGCTGCTATAAAATAAAGTAATAGTATAAAATGTTACTTTAGGTAATATATTAAGAGTCCAAAGAATTATCCAAAGCTATCTCACAAAGTTGGTAGATACATGAAAATTCCTAACACACTGAGATCAGTGGTCGTGCTGAGGCTTAAAGATCACATGAATAACTTTAATGTCTCAAATTAGAAACATCAACGGTTGTTCAGTCTAGGTTCTAGTTCATAAAGTGGAATGAGCTTTAAAAACCTTCATAGGCTGCACAAAAAGGATGACTGCTCTGAGCTCGGTAGGCTATGCAGTTTTGGGATTAATTTGGCAGTATATTTGGTTTTATAATGACATTTAATTCTAATGTGAGATAAAGTTAGTCTGATCTTTAAGCCTCAGAACGAACACTCAGACTTAGTGTTAGGAATATTCATGTACAGTATCTGTATATAAAATATTCACAACTATTTTTCCCCAAAATTGTACATTTATTGTAATCCCTTTTTAGCGAATTTCCCCTATAGGGAAGAAGATATTACCGTAGTCGGCATGGTAAGACCTAGGCCCGGGACCATGATAACTTTTCGTTTTGAGGTCCTCAGACCCCAAAAACACCATTTGTTCGAAACTGTATATATATATATATATATATATATATATATATATATACACATATATGTATGTCCGTGAGCACGATAACTCTCGTAAAAATTAACCGATTTTGATGAAATTTGGTATAAACGTGTAAAGCAACATTTATGATTTTAAGTTTGAAAACCAGCCAGATCGCTTTATCCGAAGGGGTATTTTTGGGGAGTTTTGTACCCCAAAAATGGGTTTTTTGAATTTTTTACATACAAGTTTGGAAATAGTCAAATTTTAGTTTTCACCATTGTATTTAGCTTAAAAAAACACACAATTTGGTATTTTGATCATTCCTCTACGTCAGTTGGTTACCGAGATATTGAAAGTGCTAAACACAGTACGTTGTCTAATGTTATTCTTATGGTGGAAAAGAAAAATTTTATATCTCGCTTATCTATGAACGTACACTGTTGAAACTTGGTATACGGCTTCATCTAGTTGTGGTGCATTGGTATTTGCTCAAATTAATATTTTTTTTGTCAAAGGCTCTTGTAGCAGCAAACCTGCGTAATCAGCCCCATATTATTCTTATGGATAATAATTAAATGTTATGTCTCCCTTAATAATGAACATAAATGAATAATACACCCGTAGCAGCAAACCTGCACACTCAGCGAATTTCCAATGCATATAAATTTATCTTAATACCACATAAAACCACATACCAAGTTTCATCACTATACATTCATAAATAAACGATTTATGACATTTTAATTATTCTCCATAAGAATAACATGGCGGCTGAGTATGCAGGTTTGCTGAAATAAGGAACAATAAAAATGGGTTTTTATAAAAATATCAATATAACTCAGCTAGGTAAAGCCACATACCAAGTTCTATTAATTTATGTCCTTAATTAAAGGAGATAACACGTTACTTATTCTCTATTAGAATAACATGGAGTTGAGTATGCAGGTTTGCTGCTACGGGAACTATCGACCAAAAAATGGGTTTTTGTGCAAATATCAATAGACCACAATGAAATGAAGATATATACCAAGTTTCGTCAGGATAAGTTGATAAATAAGCGAGATATAAAATTTTTCTTATCCTCCATAAGAATAGCATTGGACAACGTACTGTGTTTAGCACTTTCAATATCTCAGTAACCAATTGACGTACAGCAATGATTAAAACACCATATTTTGCGTCTTTTTAAGCCGATTCCAATGAACAAAAATAAAATTTTGATTTTTCAAAAAGTATATGTAAAAACCTCAAAAAACCCATTTTTGGGGTACAAAAGCCCCCCAAAATACCCTTTTGGATAGGCCGATCCGTCTGGTTTTCGAACTTAAAGTCATAAATGCTGCTTTACACGTTTGTACCAAATTTCATCAAAATCGGACCTTTTTTACGAGAGTTATCGCACCCACGGACACACACACATATATATATATATATATATATATATATATATATATATATATATATATATATATATATATATATAGAGATAGATAGATAGATAGATAGATATATATATACATTTTCGAACGAATGGTGTTTTTGGGGTCTGGGGACCTCAAAACTAAAAGTTATCATGGTCCCGGGCCTAGGTCTTACCACGCCGACTACGGTAATAGCTTCTTCCCTATAGGGGATATTCGCTAAAAACTGGTATATGACTTCACCTAGTTGAGTTATATTGATAATAGCATAGAAATCCATTTTTTGTGTTCCTTTATGCAGCAAACCTGCGTACTCAGCCCCAATGTTATTCTAAAGGGGAATAATTAAAATTGTATATATTGCTTATTTGTGAATATATTTTTATGAAACTTGGTAAGTAACTTTATGTAGTATTAAGACATTTATATCTCCATTGGAAATTCGCTGAGTATGCAGGTTTGCTGCTACGGGGGTATTTATTTAAACATAATCTGAATTGTAAAGTAATGAATAAACTTCCACCATTTTGTTAATTGTATTTATCAGTTTTTATTCTAAACGATTAGATAGAAACAGCTGTTAGGCCTAATTAGCATAACCATAGTTAAAATAATCATCTGTTCAAGGATTACCTTAAGATAGTGATAGATAACCAATTAGAAATAAATTATCATTCTATTTCAAATTCAAATAAAAATTCAAAAATGTCTATGTTTATGACGATTTATATGCTATCATTACCTCTGTAATTGTATTGTTCTTGGACATATAAAGAATTTGAATTTGATTTTTTGTAAAAAAAGCAAAATATTTTAAAAACATAACAATTGCACTTTTGTGTTAAAATGAAGAGCTAGTCCAAATTTGTCTACAGTATATAAAAGTAAAAACTTTGTAGCTACAATTATATACCAAAAACATTAATTTTAAAGTGTTAAAAGTAAAAATAAAACTGTGGAGATATATCAAGAATCAAGAATCAAGAGTATTTATTGCCGTTGATCAAAATACAAGACATGAAATAGGCATAGTCAGTTACTTAAAGCTAATTATCTTTAACACAGTCGAGCCAATTAGGCAGTTTGCTCGACAACCACTGATTCTAAAAATTCTGTTATAGAGTAAAATGGTTTGTTCACAAGCCATAAGTAAACCTTAACCTTAAAACTATCAAGATTTGTTAATTGACGAAGAGAAACAGGCAGCTTATTATAAAATTTCACACAATAAATCTTGAAAGAGTTACCTGTAATTGCCAGCCTGTGGTGTGGAATGTCCAGTGTACTCCTGCCTCTAGTATTATGTGTATGAAATTCCTGCCTGGTATGAAAATGGTGTAGGTTAGTTTTTGTGTAAACTAATACTGTGTAAATGTAAATATTAATGACTGTACATATTTGAAACTGAACAAAGAGTGGCTTGCAGTGTTCCACAGGGCCAACCCCAGCCATAGTACGAACAATACGTTTCTGTAGCAAAAGAATTGACTGAGTATGGGACGAGTGACCCCAGGTGATTAGTCCATATTGCATGTGGGATTGAAAAAGTCCAAAATAGGCTAATCTTAGATATTCAGAGTTAACAAGGGGTTTTAACATCCAAAAGAGATAAATTACCCTTGACAATTTTTTGCTAATATTGTCCACATGTATTTTCCAGTTTAATTTACAATCCAGATGGATAACCAAAAGTTTGACTACTTGGTCAGACTTTTTTTGTGAAAGAGAGAAGTTAATACTTTGTGTTTTTGTGTCATTACAGATTAATTTATTAGCTGAAAACCATTCTAAAACAAGGTTTTGAGAATTTTTAATGACAAGTGAAAGAGTGACTGGATCATTACTGTTTGCAAAAATTGTTGTATCATCAGCATAAATTACGCAATCTACAGGCAAATTACGAGGAAGATCATTTATTGCAATGATGAAGAGAAAGGGGCCAAGAACCGAGCCCTGCGGAACGCCTGCCTTGTGTCACTGAGGAATTTGAACCCTTAAAACTTACTTACAAACTGTTCTCTATTGGTCAAATATGATTTTAAAATCGCAATTGAGTTGTTTTTTATTCCATAAAATTCAAGTTTCTTTAGCAGTATATCAAAGGGTATGCAGTCAAATGCTTTTGTAAGGTCAAAAAGGAGCATAGAGACAGACTCTCTATTTTCAAAAGCATTAATAATTGAATCCACTATACCAGAGACAGCCATTCATAGTGGTGGTTATATGAGGTAACATGGCTATAATAAGAGCTAATGTTATGACTTTGGCTCAGCTAAATTAAAAGAAACAACAAATTTCATATTAAGACCGATTACTGGTATATAGATCTAACATTTTTATTTTTAATTATTTACTATTGTTTAATATATATGTAAGAATAAACAAAATAGTAATGATAACGTATATTCATTCATTATTTTAATTTAATTATTAGATTATTAAAATAATTGGGTTCCGGCCCACTGGGCTTTAGAGTTCAAATATCATCCTTAAAGATATTTCCTAAATTGATTACTAGCAAGAAAGCTTAATCACTTAATCACAGTGTAACTAGTTTATGACGCCGACGAATGATGAGTGTAGAATGCTGGAATCCTTTCCCGCGTCCGTTGCAGCGGGACAACGGAGGGTCATGCTGCAACGGATGTATGACGTATGCATATAGGATGTCAACAAAACATTAGTTCATGTGTTACCAGCGTTTTTGTTACATCATTTTTACAGTAATAATGTTCGTGTATTCTTAGGTCATAAAACACTCTGTTTCCCTTATAGCTGCAATTTTGTTTTTGTTCACTGAAATAATATCAATTTCTTGTACAGTTATTGAACTTAGTTGAACCGAATATTATTAAATTGTGTAGGCCTATACAGATCTTTGATTTATTAGAACGTAATTTTCTAGAAATAATCAGCATAATATATTCATCCTTTTCAAAATGGTGATTTAAAAACTTTAAATTGAAATACCTGAAGGCCCTTAGATTATATTTAAAGACATCAAAGTGCTTTTAGCGAATTTACCCTGTAGAGAAGAAGTTACTTATTTTTTATCCTTTTGAGTATTGTAAAAGTTAATCTCTCAGACAATAAAGGACGAAAGTAAGAAGGGCCTAATATTATGCACGGTTTTAACGGTAGCCCATGTACTTTGTATTTTATAGGTATCTGCACAATAATAGACGCTCTGATTTACTTTCATCCTTTTTATAGTAGTTCCCACAGTTATATTATAAACAAATCTAAACAAGCAAGAAAAATTAGCTTTACATATTTGTATACAAATTTACGAGTTTTAGGTTGTTTTGGGTTACACATTTTAAATTATCCCCCTGTTAAAGTAAACCAGCGTACAGTAATACAAACATACATCATATCACTATACCACACATGAAGCTAATGACCAAAAGTTTCATCAACATACGTTTATAAGTAACTGGCTGATGCCCGTGATTGCACAGTTGATTAAAATTCCTGCTGCAACTAAATCTGATTAAGTAATTATCTGATCCATTAAACCCACGATAATAACACTGTAACTTCAAGGGCCACTGGGGCGTAGCCGTAAAGGATTGCCAAGATGGGAATAGGCCTATATATGTAGCACAAATAAATCATCTACCTACACGCAAATTTTCAGCTCGATTGGTTGAGTAGTTTTTACGTTAAAACGGAACACACACTCAACAGACAGACAGACATCACCTTTCTTTAGTAAATGTATAAGATAAGCGATACATCAAATGTTACTTTTTACTCACAATAACATATAGAATACAAAACGAAAATAGATGATGCACCTTATGGGTTTATTATTGTCACCTATCTCAACCTACCTGTAATACTGATAATAGATAGGCTGAAAGATAGGTAGCATTAGATTCTTTATAACTGGTTCTTGTTAAGTAGTAAAATAATACTAAGAGAAATCCTTTGCACATATCGCATGACAAATGGAGAAACAAAACTAGCTGACGTTTAACTTATATTTTCGTTTTTATTCTATGATAAGAATAAAATTATTAGGACTGAGTGCGAAGGTTTACTGCCACGGGGACCAAAACAATGAGTTTCGTAGGCAAATAGCAATAGACTACATATTTACTACATGTTCATGAGCGAGATGTCAAAATTCGATAGTAATAGTTACGTATCCAGGTCCTCCTTTAGGAGATTATAAAGCGTAAAAAAGCTCCTTTATCGGGTAAAATATTGGCGTCATTATTTAATTTTTTATTAGACGATATATAAATATTGTTACAAACAAAATAATATAGATATCCCAGTAATTGTTGGTGGAGAGCCACACACGTTAATAGTTTAATTTTGTAATGGCGTGTTTTAAATGTAGAGTTATTAATTTAAATGTTAAACATTACAACTTCAGTCACCCTCCAAACACACCATTTAAATAGCATGAGACTATTAAACATATCATGTGCCATCGTGTAGCCTGAACTGTCCGTTTTGTAACGTTCCGCTAGTGACACACGGGAACGTTGCCAAATGACGTTACGTCAGACCTCAGCGACGCTCGTGTGTCACCGGCCTGGATAGGAACGTTCCTTTCCTGGGGGTCACCATTATTATTAATAATTTGCTATAGGACCACTCACTGTATTTCTGATCGTTGATATGGCCGTGACGAATAAACTCCCTCCAAACAGTAGCGTAGCCAGAAATATTTTTTGGGGGAGATGTGGTTACCAGCGTTGGATTGGGGTAGATAGAGGCCTTTAACAATAAATGCTGTACAAATTTTAAATATATAAAAAATGTGAATAAATAAGGTTACTGGCATTTCTATACTACAAAAAAAAATCACTTTAACAATTTTATGTATAAAAAAATTCAAAAATAAAAAGTAGAATATAGAATAAAAGTTAAATACGTATTTTATATTTATAACTGAGGCATAAACCCATTCTTACATCATGGCATAAACTCATTAATTAATTAAAGTAATTTAAGCTTTGATTATGAATACGTAGTCTCTATACATAATCAGTGATTTAAGATAACAATTTACAACTAGAACTTAATTTGTTACAAAAACGCTTAAAGCAGCTGGGGTGTCAGGTAGCTATCAGTAGTCGAATTTTTAGAAAGCTGGTGATTCGGGTTGGGTCAATACAATAGCTCTATTGGTAGGGTCGGGATGTGAGCGTGTGAAGGAGAAAGGAGTTTGGTGGAATGGTTAAAGTTAGTCGTTGTAAACAGTCACGTTGCACGAAATGTTATCTAATTTGTATCAGCCACAAATATTGTATCCTGTATTGGCGTTTTCCGTTGATAAATTAAATGAAAATGGTTAGGGGAAGGCGTGGAGGGGGGCAGAAATAACGGACACTGACAGCAAGACCTTCAAATCTATTCCGTGTGTCCCAAAAGTCCCACCCCCCTCCATATTATATTTTTAACAACTGCATATTTCGAGATTATCTTCCAAGGAAGTCTTAGTGACTCAAAAAGGAAACTTTTGATGAGTAAAAATTTTCAAGCCCTTCTCCCAAAATAGAGGTTTTAGGGGATAAGTAAAAAATGTAAATATAGTAACTCCCTTGAGTGATGTTTCATTTTTAAGCAAGGTTCGTAGAGCTTTCAGACAAGGTGTGCTGAGTCGATCTATTTAAGGTTTTCTGCTTTACCGGAAGAGACCTCGTAAAAACAGGTGGAAGGTCACGTGATCACCAATCCAATCTGCAGTGTTGCTGGAAACACGATATTTATCGTACAAGTACCATATTTTTCTCACCGTTGTTAAAATGATATCGTTTAACTGCTTGCATATTTTTATCAGCTGTTATTTAATGAAACTAATATACCGTTTTGATTTATTCTGATTATTAACTTAAACTGCATATAAAAAACAAAACCTAACAGTGAAAAGAAATGTGTTTTATTTATTCCCAGGTTTGCATTGATATTTTAAGTTAATGTTAATATTTAAGTTATTTACTTTTGAGTGTTGAAATTATTTGACTTTATGAAATTCCGAACGTTTTTCAAAGTCTACTTTACTGCTGTTACTTTTTTAATTATGTGTTCGATTGTCTAAATTTTCCTTTTTGCATGACTAATAATTCGGAATTAAATAAATATCCAGACCTATATTTTTTATTTTAGCTTCACTGACATGCCAGGGATGAAATGTGTTTTAAGTTGCAAAAATTACGTATCAAAGACAAAATACCCCCGTCGCAGCAAACCTGCCTACTCAGCGAATTTCCAATGAATGTCTTAATAACACATTAAGCCACTTACCATAATTCATAAGAAATATATACATAAATAAGCGATATTAAAAATATTCATTATTCTCCATTAGAATAACATTACGGATGAGTACGCAGGTTTTCTGCAACAACGAACACAAAATAATGGGTTTTCATGCAAATATCAATAGAACTCATCTAAGTGAAGTCACATACCAAGTTTCATCCATATACTTTCATAAATAAGCGATATATAACAACTTTATTATTCTCCATAAGAATAACATGGAGACCGAGTACCTAGGTTTGCTGCTACGGGAACCATAGGCGAAAAATTAGTTTTTTGTTCAAACAACAACAAACCACAACCAGATGAAGCGATATACCAAGTTTCGTCAGTTTATGTTCATAAATAACCGAGATATACAATTTTTCTTTTTCTCCATAAGAATAACATTGGACGACGCACTGTATTTAGCACTTTCAATATCTCAGTAACCAATTGACGTAGAGCAATGAACAAAATACCAAATTGTTTGTTTTTTAAGCTGAATTCAATGGTATGAATTAAAATTTGATTTAAATGATAATTACATGTAAAAACTCCAAAAAACCCATTTTTGGGGTACAAAACCCCCCAAAACCCCCCTTCGGATGGTGCGATTTGTCTGGTTTTCGAACTCGTTCAAATAAATGGAACTTTACATATTTGTACCAAATTTTATTAAGATTGGACCTTTTTTACGAGAGTTATCGTGCTTACGGACACACACACAAACACACACACACACACACACACACACACACACACACACACACATATATATATATATATATATATATATACATATATAAAAATTTGAACGAATGGTGTTTTTGGCATCTGGGGACCTCAAAACGAAAAGTTATCATGGTCTCGGGCTTAAGTCTTACCATGAGACCTACGGTAATAGCTTCTTCCCTATGGGGGAAATTCGTTAAAAACGACCAATTGAAGCATATTCAATACCACGTTTTTCCTAAAGATGAAGCAATTAGAAAACAATGGAGATAATTGTTTGCCTAATCGTGAATGTAATGTAAACAATTTAAGAGTCTGTTCCGTTCATTTCATAAAAAAACTCTTTCCATGAGTATTTGATAGGAAAAGTGCCTAATGTCCAACTAAAAGGAAACTGAGACGCACAGCAGTGCCGACCCTATCAAGCAGCCATCAAGGCCATCAAGCAGCAAAAGTTTCTGACGATGAGAAGAAAAACAACCCTGAAGTATCAGAATATGACGAGCCCTCAAATGTTAACACTCCAAGTGGTAAGACTGATCAAATTCTATATTTTCAGTACAGTGGTTGCTATATGAAATGTCGCTCCGAATGCTTTGCTCATGCCCCCTCCCCCTGTACTACCTTCCAATAGGCTAATAGAAAAATCAAATCGTTTCTAATCATTTGGATTAGTCCAGTATAGTGTCTTGGTCTTGTGTTGGTATACAGGAGCACACGAGAACCCGATACCCGGTGCCCATGGTTAAGAGTAGTTTATATTAATTTATTAACAGATAATCCATTTGTATGTTGGTAGGCTAAGAACAAATAGCAATATAAGATAGTAGTAATATTTTAAATATACTCTATATTAAAATATATAATTGGTAAATGAATAAGTTCTATAGGATATATGTTATGTTAGTCAATTTCCGAACTTTACTAAACATCTCTATAGCCTACATACTATTCACATTCTAGTGATAATATTAATCTTAGGCCTATCATTATTTACTCATAAAGTGATATAAAATTAAACTAAACAAAAGCTAATACCTTAAGTTGTTAAATCTAGTTTGAAATATGAATAAGCTCAATTTATTAAAACAATAAGGAAGGCCTAATAATAACAATAATATTATTTTTTATTACTACCCGATGTCCATGAACAATAAATTGTATTGTTTAATATTAGGTACCAAGTTTAAGATGAATTCCATTTACAATGAAGGCTTCAAATTATTACACTTAGACAAGATTGACTAGTTAACTTAGTTATTTTTGAATTCTTGGCCACTTATTCTTGTAAACAGTTCTAAATACCAACAGCTTTTAATTCAATTTGTTCTACGATTTTAATAACAATTACCTAATTAGCATTATTCAAGTAAATAAGTAAAAGTCATGTACCGAAAGTACACTGTCCAGTGGCTATTTAAAACTAACTGTAACTGTACCAATGTTATACTCTGTAAGGTTGGCTACACTTTATGGTATGCTGTGGATTTAGGAATCAGCTGGACGACCTCGTAAGACCTCTTTGCTGCGAACATTGCTCTTATGTAAATCAGCACACCTTGTCTGAAAGCTCTACGAACCTTGATTTTTAAGGGCGTGAGGAAATAAGAATAATGGCGCAAGTTAGGGGTTTATATCAAACTCAGTGTTTGACTGATTTTTTAAATTTTAAAACGTAATTTTGAATTATTTTTGCATATCAATCATTTAGTTTCACCAATAAAGTTTCTAAATAATATGATTTGTTGACGGGAACATTTAAGTAATGTAACCGTCCACCTTACCTGCTTACATATAGATTTCAAAAAATTAGGTCATATATTTTTTTTTTAATAACATCAACAAATCAAGACGACACAGAAGACATATTAACCAAAAGATCATTTCAATCAGCTGCCCGAAATAATCAGGTGTTGAGACCATCAATATATGAAAACCTATCTATATAATTAATAAAATAATCATAATTAAATGTCTAAGATATTATTTAAATTAAAACAATTATTCAAACTCTAATCAAATATTAGGGAATAAAAATCTGGGGCAATATTATAAAATAAGCAGATCTTGTTATATAATAAGTCTTAATGCAAGATATTCTATTTTACTTACCTTGTTATACAAGTTCATATTTGAACGTCATATTTATGACAGGGGCGTAAATAATTTAAAGTAATTTCAACTAAATCCCGCGAATCTATGTTTATGCGCGAATTTAAATACCAAATATACATAAGTAAAGATACTATTTCATCTTCACCCTGAATGTTTCAATATGTGAAAGTGTAACATATGAATCAATTGTTATATTAAAAATTGGTGGAAAACAAAAACAAAAACACTACAAGTTGGCATACAACTACCAAGAAGACGTAAGTGTAATTTCAGGAAAATTTACAAGAAAGAAGATACCAATAAATCAAAGGACATTGATGAATGTAATATCTAAAAGGAACAAAGAACTTCAACTCCAATTAATGTGGTAAAAACTAATCCAAAATTTCAGCATATTTTCAAGATTTTAAAAAACAAATAGAACTTTCAAAAATTATGTGATTAAATTTCAATATTCAAATTTGGTATTTCGAGGAAGGTTTATCGAGGGGAAACGTATTATTTTATTTATGATATTATTATTATTACTATTGTTGCAATTTATATGGACTTAAAGGTAATACATCAAATGCACCCTTAAGGCAAAGGACTATGACCCTGAATAAGATCTTGAACGCAAACCCTTATAACCCTTGGGAGTTATCAGCCGAGGAAAATTGTTTAACGATAAATGGAACTAATGTGAAATGTGATTGTATTTAAATATCAATTTTGGATGGTATATTATTAAAACTTGAAATTGTAACAAAATGTATGTCTGATATATGATTTATGTGTATATTTATTTTATTTATTTTGTGAATAAAATATTGTATGACGAAAAAAGTAGGAGGTAATAAAATGGCGCCAACGCGGGGCATTTGAAAATAGTATTTTCCTTAAAGGTCCATTGATATTAAATAAAATATCTTGCATTATAAGTATATATATATATATTTAATTCATAAGATAACTCATGTATTAGTTCATAAAGGGGGAAGAAAATCAAAATAAATCTTAAAATAAAACAATATAATAAATTAATATCGAACTTAGACAATTAAGACAAATAACGATTAACTCGGAAAATGAAAATAGTTTAGCCTATAATTTACGTGCAACACCTAAACGAACCGAAAAAGGAAAGTTATACGATGGATTACGAAGTAGGAGTAGAACCGAACACGACAATAACGAAATTAATGATAGTCAAACGGATATAAATAAACCGAGCGAAATGGAGACAAATTACAACCGGGATAAAATAGCAATCGAAACTGAATGGAACAAAATGTTAGGGACGGTTAACGATGAAGAAAAGGACAACATGAACCTAGGGATTATCGAAATTGAGACGAGTATACTTGCGCGAGGCGATTCCGTGAACAATGAAAATCAAACACAAAATATCAGCAGAAAGGACGAAACCATAGCACCAAACGAAACGCAGTTAATATTAAATTTACTAAATCAAATGCAGGACCAAATTAAAAAACAAATCGAAACCCAAACTAATCACATCCAAAACAAACTTGAGGAAAATAGACAGGAGCTAACCGAGATTCGAACCGATATTAACAAAATCCGGATGGAGCTTGAAGAAGAAATAGACAAACGTATCAATAACAATAACGTCAGAATACAGTAGAACTCCAATTAGCCGAATTAACTGGGGATCGGGCCAATTCGGATATGCAGAAATTCGGATAATCAGGTATACCTCAGGAATTAAGCAAAAAAAAACACCATACATAAAAAATCAGAATTTTATCGACAAAGTTATTATAAATGTAGTGAACAGAAAGTGAGCGAACTGTATCAAGAATATACGTCATAAAAATTAAATTACAGGAGTTAAATTGAATACAGTATATACAGTTGCTCTTTTCAATACATATTGTACGTATTTCACTGTTCAATGTTGGTTATTTCACTTGAACATCTCGAGCAAAGTGAGTCACTTAGCGAAAGGACAACACGTTTACGTTTTGTACTCATTTTGAACGATAATCTCGGTGAAAGAACAGTAGCGACTGATGATGAGCAGGGCGAAAAGGGGGCACGACTCATTGTTCCCTGCGAAAATATCGTCCGGAAGGTAACAGTGCGGGCTTTTATTTTAGCGCTCATGGCGCATTATCGCTACACGCGCTCCCGCTGTTATTTTCTTGATTTTTATATTTCTATTATTTCACTCAAAATCTATTCGGATAATTGGATATTCGGATAATTGGGGTTCGAATAATTGGATTTCTACTGTAGTCGAATTATTCGAGTGTAAAGTAGAAGAACAAAACAAACAATCTAAAGAAACTTTAAAAGAACTCAATTTAAACCTAAACAATAAAATAAACGAAAAATATCTAAATCTAAGACAACACCTTATCCCTGAACAAACCCAAATCAAATTATTGACGGAAGTTAATAAGAAACAAATAGACGAAATGGAAAGTAGACATCAAACTAAAATAAACGAGATTAACCATCAAGTAAATGAAAACATAAACGAGATCGTCAACTTAAATGAGAAAATCATAAATATACAAGAAAACTCGAAAACCTTAGAAAATCACGTGGATCAAATGAACTTAACAAATAAACAATTTATAAACGAAAACCTTCGAGAAGTCGTCGTCACATATGCAAACCTTGAACCAAATGAAAAACCTAAATTCACGGGACGAGAAAAGGACCCACTAGATTTCTTAACTCGATTAAAAAGATATATAGGAAGACTTAAGACACGGAGAGGGCAATCAACGGTCAATACAAATTTAGACGAAGATATCGGTTCGTGTTTAGACGACAGTGCTTTGAAATGGTGGAGAGTCATAAAAACCGACATAACAAACTATGGTCAATTCGAAAATGCATTCATTGACAAGTATTGGAATCGAGAGACCCAACAGCGAAAAAAGGCAAAAAGTTTTTGAGAAAATACAAAAGAAAAAAAAGAGGAAGAAAAGAAACAGAAGGAAAAAGAAAAGAAAGAGAAGGAAAAGGAAAAGCAAAAGAAAAAAAGGAAGAAAAGAAAAAGAAGAAAAAAGAAGACGAAAAAACAGAAGCAAAAGGAAAAACGAGAAAAGAAGAAATTCATAAATTTATCTAACCAAGAAGAAATTCACCTTGTAGTCAAAATGGAACAAGCGATCAACAGTTCCATCCAATTATTTACTATCATATTTTTTTATTTCTCATTAATATTTTACTTATTTATGTTTCAATCCAAGATATGTTAATCAATTTGCCATAATTAAATAACCTACTATCAACTTTAGTGATTTTAATTCCTACTGCGAACTCATTAAAATCAGAGAGGGCATTGTAACCGTCCAACTTACCTGCTTACATATAGATTTCAAAAAATTAGGTCATATATTTTTTTTTTAATAACATCAACAAATCAAGACGACACAGAAGACATATTAACCAAAAGATCATTTCAATCAGCTGCCCGAAATAATCAGGTGTTTAGACCATCAATATATGAAAACCTATCTATATAATTAATAAAATAATCATAATTAAATGTCTAAGATATTATTTAAATTAAAACAATTATTCAAACTCTATTCAAATATTAGGGAATAAAAATCTGGGGCAATATTATAAAATAAGCAGATCTTGTTATATAATAAGTCTTCATGCAAGATATTCTATTTTACTTACCTTGTTATACAAGTTCATATTTGAACGTCATATTTATGACAGGGGCGTAAATAATTTAAAATAATTTCAACTAAATCCCGCGAATCTATGTTTATGCGCGAATTTAAATACCAAATATACATAAGTAAAGATACTATTTCATCTTTACCCTGAATGTTTCAATATGTGAAAGTGTAACATATGAATCAATTGTTATATTAATAAACGGTATCAGGAAACTGACAGATACTTTCTCCCTTTTAGCCAAACTTTAATGACAAAAATATTTGTTATTTACTAAATATAGAATATGAAGTATAGATAAATGTACAGAAAATTGTCTAAAATAGTTGTTTTCAGAAATATCCACCCAAATTGCTTTTTTGGAGGCACTATAGAGTCCGTTGCTACACACAGTAGTTTTGAGAGGGGAAATGCCCCCTTGCCCCAGGGTTAAATAGCAACACATTTCGAACATCATCTGTTGGTCAATGCTAACTTGCCCTGCATATCAAATGAAATTGATCAGTAAATAAGAGAGAAATAGTTATTTTTGTATTTCCCATAAGAATAACATTGGACAACGTACTGTGTTTACCACTAAATGAAAATTTCAATTTTCTCCGCAACTAGCAATCGTAGAATAGTAATTTAAAATACTGATTTATTTAGTTTTTTGAGCTCTTTTTAATGGTGAATAGAATCTTTTTTTAACATTTATGATTTTTTATGAAAAATCCAAAAAACTGAATTTTTGATGTTTTAAGTCCTGTAATTTCTGAACCCGCATTTTTCCAGAAATGCGGGTGGTGTCATTTTGTTGGAAACCTAAAGTTCTACAAACCACGAAAGTTTAATCAAAATCGTTAGAGCCGTTTTTGAGAAATTTGGATTTTTCATGTTTTTTGGCGGTTTTTGGGGGATAATTACCCTTAAAAATCAAAAATTCAAAAAAATGAAAAAAACACCTGGAGATATCGTGGATTAGTACCTACATACCAAATTTCATAAAAATCGGCCCATAGGTTAGGGCTCTAGCTCTGTACACATCCACACAGACACACACACACACACACACACACACACACACACACACACACACACACACACACACACACACACACACACACACACACACACGGACACACACACACACACACACAGACAGACATCACGTAAAAACCACTTTTTTGGGTTCAGGGAGCACCAAAACGAATATTTCCACAAACAACTCAAATTCGAAAATTTTTACGAAAACAATACTTTCTCCATATACTATGTATAGGGGGAGAAAGTAAAAATTGGTGGAAAACAAAAACAAAAACACTACAAGTTGGAATACAACTACCAAGAAGACGTAAGTGTAATTTCAGGAAAATTTACAAGAAAGAAGATACCAATAAATCAAAGGACATTGATGAATGGAATATCTAAAAGGAACAAAGAACTTCAACTCCAATTAATGTGGTAAAAACTAATCCAAAATTTCAGCATATTTTCAAGATTTTAAAAAACAAAAAGAACTTTCAAAAATTATGTGATTAAATTTCAATATTCAAATTTGGTATTTCGAGGAAGGTTTATCGAGGGGAAACGTATTATTTTATTTCTGATATTATTATTATTACTATTGTTTCAATTTATATGGACTTAAAGGTAATACATCAAATGCACCCTTAAGACAAAGGACTATGACCCTGAATAAGATCTTGAACGCAAACCCTGTGTAATGAGTTATCAGCCGAGGAAAATTTTTTAACGATAAATGGAACTAATGTGAAATATGATTGTATTTAAATATCAATTTTGAAAGGTATATTATTACAACTTGAAATTGTAACAAAATGTATGTCTGATATATGATTTATGTGTATATTTATTTTTGTGAATAAAATATTGTATGACGAAAAAAGTAGGAGGTAATAGTAACCAAGCCGTTACTCTTTTAGGGAGTGAACAAGTTCGGCCCCATCCCCCAAAATAGGGGTTTTGGGGGCTAAGTCCAAAATGTAAAATAGCAACCCTTACTGAGTGATATGCTTCTTTTAAAGGTCTTAATACAAGAAGATGAATGATGCAAATTAGAGGTCTCTACGATGATCCTCAACTTCCTCTTCTCTTGATGATGGTTATCAACTTCCTGTGTCTCACTCATTTTGTTACTTTAAACAACTCCACAAAACGGCTAAATACGTCTACCACTGTTGAGGTTGTCTCCCAACTGGCATCGCACGTCTCGAAACCGCGTGGTGTGAAAGCGCCATCAATAGGAGTCAATGCTACACTATGCTACCGCGCGGCTCTTTTCCCGCGCGGCGAGCGCTAGTTCCTCAACATATCGTGATGGGTCACGAAGTCGCCGCGCGGCACCGAACCGCGTCTGTGTATAAACATAGACTAACTACAGTATAGACATTGCACCTTTATGGGCCTTTGCGTAGCACTTTTAATCTGGCTCCCGACGTAGTTCAGGGAGCCCTGGTATGGTGGCGTTTGTGCGTTGCCATCGATGATGGTAACGTAGTTTACGAAGAGAGACGGAAATAAACGAGCGGTTCCGAAAGCCGCACCGCCACGAAGAGAGACGGAGACAAACGAGTGATTCCGAAGTATTGATGTGCGATTACGAGAGGATTCGGTTGTTGAATGGTTGCGTTTCGAATGTTTCCGATGACGCAATCGAATGGATTTTGATTTTGATTTCGAAAATTTACTAGCGTTTATTGACTTCTCAATCTATATAATTCTTATTTACTTATTATTAAGTATTATAAACATGATGCATTTCAATTATGATCAGCGAATGCATACTAAATATTTGGTAACATTTCGAATGGCTACAACAATCGAAACGTTTCGAATGGTGCATCTCGCAATCGCGCATCACTAATCACTATTCCGAAGGCCGTGCCGCCATGCCGAACGAACGATGGGTCCTCGGAGATTGGTGAGAGTGAAAACCTCTGCAACAGTTGGACTTAAGAGTCTTCATCACCGGAAGTTGCCGGACGCCATCTTGGTGTTTTGTTCCATAAGGCCAATGTTAACTTTGTGCCCCCATTACTCCTCACCTGATCCTCACAAACAATTAATTTTGGTGTAAAATTAAAGGTTTCGTCGTCCTCTAGGGAAATACAATAGTCGAATTTGGATTTTGTTACAAATTAATGAGAACATGTACAGTGTTTCAGTTCAAAATTAAACTATTTACTATGCGACTATGGTTCCCAAATTAAAAAATCCGATATTGTATTTCCCTAGAGGACGGTGAAACCTTTAATTTGACACCAAAATGAATTGTATGTGACGATCAGGTGAGGAGTAATGGATGCACAAAGTTAACATTGGCCTTATGGAGCAAAACTCCAAGATAGCGTCTAGCAACTTCCGGTGATGAAGACTCTTAAGATCACAATTTAATCACAAAATTAATTGTTAATTACTTCAAAAAATGTGCAGTTTTCAGTAAAATTAACTGAGAAAAAACTAAGAATCTTTTCTCCATAAGATTAACATGGAAAATGGTTTGAATGCGTTTTTTGGATTTCCCATAACCAACGTAACGAATAATAAATTAACTTATTATATATTATATAATATTAAATAATATAAATTATAATAATAATATAATTATAATATAATAATAATTATATAATAATATAACGTGGCGAAGATTTTTTGGTGCGGCTAAATATCACCTCCGATATAAATTTCCCTGGGAGTAAGATTATATTATATAATAATGACTAGTTTTTACATAAATACAGCAGTATACATTAACAAATAAGCAGCAACAAACGAGCGAAAGCAGTTACACCAGTAGCAATACCACGCGGATGATTGATGATTCTGCAGTTTCGTCACTGTGTGGAAGGGGAAATAGTGTTGAGCGTGGTTGGGTAGAGGCAAGGCGCAGCCAATGCCCTACTAAAATAGATACAGGCCGTGCTGCTTCTCCACCAATTCTGGCGCCACGTCATATCTTTGGGAGGGCTCGAGGCGCGGGAAACTGCGGCCGCGACATCGGGCTGCGACTGTCTTTGAACTGCCACTAAACAATTTTAGTTGTACCTTATCCTTGATGTATGTCAGAACTTACTCTAACAGCGCATTGTTTCTCGTTCGCTTGCTTTACTGATATTGAACTTAATTGTGTACAAAATGTCAGCAAAATAAAAATGTTTGAAAATATTTAAACTATAATGATAACCGATCACAAAAACTTGTTAAGCATACAATTCATATGAGTTAAGTTTAATAAAAAGTAACTGTAATTTTAAAATTATACATTCATTACATAATACAGACTATAAATAACGTGTTGTAATGGCAATAAAGTTAATTTTAATTTAAATATTTCTTTAACTTATCTATTCCAATACGATAATTTCCAAATTTGTATTGAAACTTATGAAAACAATGCAACTAAATATAATATTTATTGGTGTTTTTTTTTTATTATTTCTACCATAGATTAAACATACTCACCCTACAGCTTCAACATTACCCTATGGGACTACATATTTTCAATTTATCTACTGCTTATAAATATTATAATAAATAAGCTTATATTATAATTTACTACTAAATAAAGTCTCAACAAAAACAGTATAAAAAAATATGGGGTATGAATAATGTGATAGTAATTACAGGCAAGTAAATACTTAAATCACAAATTTTGGTAATTTCAACCAATTTATTGATTTAGATATTTAACAATCCTATACTCTAATATGAGTAAGGTTTGCTTGTGACACTAATCTCAAAAACGGCTTCAATGAATTTCCTTCAAATGTTCGAAATAATTAATTTCTGTGATAAAAATAAGTTCTAGACAGGCCTCATCCCCAGGAAAAATAAAATAATGTAAAAAAACTATAACGAGTTCGCACGCAGCACGCTGACGTGAGGGAAATGAATTTCCACATAAAATACTATAAAAACTCAAAATCAGTTAAAAACGTAATAATCAGTTTATTCCAATTTTTATTCAAATTTGAAAACTTTGATTTTTTGGCTGTTCTGATGCTCCTGGTTCTATTTACCAGCAATGCTGGGAATACAATTTTGTGCATTATAAGGTTAGGAGAAAGTCCAGTCAGGCTTTAAAGTAGAGTGAGGTTGTTGGGGATGATAAAAGTACACCAACAAATGAATAACAGGCTTTTCTAATGTAAAACCCCCATAAGACAACGTACTGTGTTTGTTCGATACTGTGAATTATAGGATGATTGAAAATAAATTAAATACAAAAATAAGTATGTTAAACATAAGCATGTATGTTTTGCTGAGAATGGTCACAGAATGTTGTAAATGGATATTTTATGAGAATAGTCTGTGGACTTTTATAATCTTAGAATGTTCGTTCAGCATTAACTATGTTGTTGGCACAAACAACCTGGAATAAACTTAAAACATTCAAATATGGTTGAGGAATGGTCCATAAATGGTTTATAACACCATTTAGGGTGATTAAAGGTGAGTATCTCTCTGAAATGACATTGTAGCTCAGAATTAATAAACAGCTGTCGACTTAATATAGTATGTCATACAGTTCTTATACCTTACTTGTTCCAAATATCCCAAATACAAGACAAAGTACTCACACTATCGCCATAGATTAAAAATAAACGTGAACTAAGAATGTAACAGCTATATTAAATTAATTATTTGATGTAACACTTCATTGTGGCAAAGTACAATAGACTTTTGAATAAAGGACCTGGCCAAACATTGTGATACAAACTGGCTGTGCTTTTTCAACCAAAGTTAATTATTTTAGTATTGAACCAACTTATTTGTTTTGTTGGTTGTTATAAAATTTCATTCTCAACATATAACCGGTGATTTATTCTTAAATTTGCTGTGCAAAATTAACAAGCTGACTTTTTACAATTAGTTTAATAAAACTCCTTTAAAATCGTCAAAAAATAAAAACTGTATTTCTCATATAATTAATAAAAGCCTTTATGCAAAATATGTATGCATTAAGAATACTGGATAAAAAATAAATCCAATTTAAAATTAAAACGTTTTATTGTTAAATATAAACTGTAACAATTATTTAATCTATAATATCAGTCTTAACCCTCTTTCAAAATTATCTCTCATTAACTACATTTCTTCCTCGCCACTGATGTGTTCAGCATAGATTGTTCTGTAACAAAAATGTGGTATAGTAAATTAATAAAAAATAAACAATCACAGTGTTTTAACAATGGGTTTGTCCACACATTACTTATTCTCCATAAGAATGTCATGGGGGCTGAGAACGTAGGTTTACTGCTACAGGAACCATCAGTAAAAAATTGTACTTTTTTGTACAAATATCAATAGACCACAACGAGAAATAACATTCCTTTTGGGGGGGTTTTGTACCCCAAAAATGGGTTTTTTGAACTTTTTACATATAATTTATGAAATAGTCAAAGTTTAGTTTTCACCATTGGATTCAGCTTAAAAAACACACAATTTGGTATTTTGATCATTCCTCTACGTCAATTGGTTACCGAGTTATTGAAAGTGCTAAACACAGTACGTTGTCTAATGTTATTCTTATGGAGGAAAAGAAAATTGTTATATCTCGCTTATTTATGAACGTATACTGACAAAACTTGGTATACAGCTTCATCTCGTTGTGGTCTATTGATATTTTCACAAAAAAATATTTTTTGCCAAAGGCTCCCTTAGCAGCAAACTTGCGTACTCAGCCCCCATGTTATTCTTATGGAGAATAATTAAATGCTCTGCCTCCCTTAACTATGAACATAAATGAATACAAACTGGTATACGACTTCACCTAGTTGAGTTATATTGATATTAACATAAAAACCAATTTTTTGTAATCCTTGTTGCAGCAAACCTGCGTACTCAGCCCCAATGTTATTCTTATTGAGAATAATTAAAATTTGATATATCGCTTATTTGTGAATATATTTTAATGAAACTTGGTATGTGGCTTTATGTAATATTAAGACATTTATATCTCCATTGGAAATTCGCTGAGTATGCAGGTTTGCTGTGACGGGGGTGTTCTTTTAATAAACAGGTGCGTTATTCTAATAAATATGTAGTACAACGCAAGAACAGATGACTCATAAATCAAAAGTATTACTGAGTACTGGAATTGTAACACCCTTATCTTAACTCCTTCTCGGTTTTAACTTGACATTTAAACAAGTAAACCTGTTTCTGAGGGTGGGAGGTAGAGGGACGGGGAGATGATGAGGTGGAGAGGTTTGGGGCATAATAAGGCTACTGACTACTGGAACAATAACACCCTTCTGCTATGCGTTTTAACTCCACGTTATAAAAATTACCTGTAGGTGAGGATGGGGGAGGGGGCGGATCCAGCCAGGGGGCGGCCCAAGTCCCTAAGCCGGTGCTGCGGTAAGTACATTTATTGGTTTTATTTGAAACCCTTATCATGTTCACTAAACAGCTCCATTTTTTTTTTATTTATAGCAAAAATGATGTCCATAGATGATTAAAATTCTCAAGTGTGGCACCCCTCAACACATTCCTAGATCCGTCCCTGGGAGGGGGAGGAAGAGTGAAAAAGAGAGAGGAGAGTGAGGGAGAGAGAGATGAGTCCAACAGAACCCACTAGATATTAAACATTTGTTTCATATATTCGTCGACTTTATATTGAACAAATATTTGGTTGAATATCGACCACTGAGCGGTTTGTAGTATAAATAAATACAAGCCACTACAACGCCCTAAGATAGGTTAGGTTTTCTAACCTAACCCAACAGAGTGCTGTTAAGTTATAATTTAAAGAAAAATTACTGAAATAACTGACGTACCGGTACCTAATTATCGTTTATGTCATCTTCACTTATACCAGACAATCGGGGAATTGTACAAAAAAACCGCTACCTACAATATCCTGATTAAAAAATATTGTAATAACGTTCATATTATAACTAGGCTATTCAGAAGAGTCTGTCTATAATATAACTAACTTTAATATACCAATACCGATGTAAGTTATTAGGTTCCTTATGAAAATTATCAGCATCGCACAAATATCTGACTATGAGCCTACTTCAAATAAACATATACTTTTGTATAATCCTGATTCTCCCACTCCCATAACTTAAACTTATCCCCTTATCAAAATAGGTACCTTTGAAATTTATCAACGCTGGGCAGTCATCATCCAACTTGGGGTAACTACTGGTGTCTGCAAGGCTTACTTGCGACGAGTGAAAGTGTTTCGATACAAGTTTCATCTGAAATAGATTAAAAAGTATTAATGAACTGTACATTTGTAGGGAACATTAGTGCTCGTTATGGCTACCAGTAAAAATTAGCTAAGCTACAATTTTAGCAACTTTCGCGGTCTGGTTCTTACTTTCTTAGATTATGTATTAATTGTCCCATACACCCATATCTAGTTTTTTAGTCATGAATTTTCACAAATACATACCGGTACCGGTAGATTATTTAATTGATTTTAGTCTTAACTTTTTATGAACACATCGTAACATAATTAAACTTACATAACAATTGTAAAAGTAGCGAAAAAATTAACTACATAATCCGCTACCGGTACATCTTCTCTAAAACTGTAGGGCGCTACAGCTAACACTACTTTTTTCCAAAGTAGCGGAACTACAGGCGACGTTACTAAATACCCCCGTCGCAGTAAACCTGCATACTCAGCGAATTTCCAATGAATATATAACATAACACATTAAAACACTTAACAGGATTCATAAGAAATGTATTCACAAACAAGCGATATTTAAAATATTAATTATTCTCCATAAGAATAACATTGGGGAGTACGCAGGTTTGGTGCAACAAGGCACGCAAAATAATGGGTTTTTATGCAAATATCAAAGAAATCATCTTAGTGAAGTCACATATCAAGTTTCATCCATATACATTCATGAATACGCGATATATAACATTTTAAGTATTTTCCATAAGAATAACATGGGGACCAAGTACCTAGGTTTGCTGCTACAGGAACCATAGGCGAAAAATTTTTTTTTTGTGCAAACAACAATAAACCATAACCAGATCAAGCCATATACCAAATTTTGCCAGTTTATGTTCATAAATAAGCAAGATATACAATTTTTCTTTTTCTCCATAAGAATAATATTAGACAACGTACTGTGTTTAGCACTTTCAATATCTCGGTAACCAATTGACGTAGAGCAATGATCAAAATACCAAATTGTTTGTTTTTTAAAGCTGAATTCAATGGTATAAATTAAAATGTTATTTAAATTAAAATTACATGTGAAAACAGTAGTGTGGGTTTGCGGGTTTTGCGCCGGAAGTGACGTCATCCGGTCACGTGACCGGATGCGCTGAGTCATGAAAGACGTCATCTGGGGCTGAGCCAGTGACGTAGGCGGTTTTGTGACGAAATGAGTTAAAGTTCAAAGTTCAAGGTCACGGGGAGGTAATTTTTAAAAAAGTACTACCTCGCACGCGTAAAATCCGATTGTGATTCGATAGTTTTAATTCGATAAAATATCGAATGAAAATTATCGAATGAAGCAATCGAATGATACGAGTGCGAGGTAGTACTAATACAAATATTACTTTATTTTATTTACAATAATTCATGTTTACAATAGTTCCCCGTTGTTGGTTGTCATCGATGTTGTTGATCCGGACGAGTTGCGGCCATCACTTCGCTTTCTGAAGAAAGACGGTAGATACTTCGATCCCTGCGCAGAGTCCATGTTGTGTTTTTGACACCTATCTGTTCTGTTAGGTGTTTGCATTTCATTGCTGTCAGGAGGAAATAATACGTGACGGCAATGAAATAGAAACATCTATCAGACCTTGAGTGAAATGATATTGTTATTTTGTGAAGAGCGTCTCGGAGAGCTCGATGTTCACCGGTCGAGAGCCGGAGGTGTACTGACTATTCGCTAGCTAGCGTTCTGGTATCAAACAAAATGGTGGGGGTAAAAGTGTAGTAGAACGAAGCAGATGGTTGGTGGGAGGCGGCAGGTGGCAAGTGTGCGGCATATGGTAGTCCCCCCACTACACCAGTCCCCCCACTACACCAGTCTCCCCACCAAGTTTTACATCGCACAATAACTAGTTTACATGTGTTAGTTAGGGTTTAGCTCTTAGACTGTCAAGACCTTAGCTCCGTAACTAAAAACTTCAATAATGTTTGCGCTTCAACGCTGTATAAGTATAACAGCTACTATGATCTAAACCGGTGCATGTATTCATATGGTTCTTTTTGCGAAGCAAACAACTAGCTAAAAGTGTTTCAATCTCGATTATTCTTCGACGAAACCGCTCATTGTCCACTAAAAGTGTAGACCTTCTGTCTTCATTGTCAGGGAAGTAGAAAGTAGTGTCAAGGGGACTACTGAAGGTCACCTTCCTCATGTTCCTGTAAAACTGCGACATTTTTCAGATCCTCTAGGTAGATGTTTATCCGTCAAGAGCTGGAAGAATAATGATGGAGCGTTATCGTGTATGATAGGCACCTAACCCTCACCACAACGTTACCTTGTCCTTCAAACCATCGTTTTACGCTACAGATGCTATACTGTTGGTTAGATTTAAATTTAGATTGCACCTTCTTGTTTGTCTTGGCAAGCCGCGTAATTGAAGTACCCACATGTTATACTTTGAACTAAAAACAAAGAAGTTATTTAGGTTTGTCCTTGAAAATAGGTGTTTTTTCGCTGTTGCTGCTATACCCGTTGTCAGATCTGAATTCTGTTTGCACTAACTTGTTCGTCTGATCAATCCGCGTAATTTGAGTACCCACTTAATATACTTTAAACCGTAAATAAAGAAGTTATTTAGGTTTGTCCTTGAAAATAGTTGTTTTTCGCTGTTGCTGCTATACCCTTGGTCGGATCTGAATTCTGTTTGCACCAACTTGTTCGTCTGATCAATCCGTTTAATTTGAGTACCCACATGACATACTTTTCACAAACTTTGTACCCCCCCCTTTTTGGGTCATGTTCAAGGACCTTGGGACTTAGAAATTTTCACAAAGTGGGCTGCACACAAACATAAGACTAACAGTCTCCTGCCTATGTACAGGCCAAGTCCCTAACTTGAAATGCTTAGGGTGGTCCTAAAAAGGACCGTTTGCGTGCTGAGGGATGGTTTGGTTAGGAATGGTTGGTCTAGGGATCGCTGCTTAATTTAAACTTTATTTTTTAAAACCCACTTTACCCTCCCATCTTGTCTCATGAAGTACAACTCCTGGGTGTCGTTTATCAGAGGGGGTGGTGGTGGACAAGTCTGCGGCAGACGCACCTCGACGTAGTGGTCGGTGTGTTGGAAGAGGAACACGTGGTCCCCGTTCCTAGCCACAAACTTGTACTCCGTCATCCGCTTCAGATTCCGGAACTCGGCCTTGGAGGTGTCGATCGGCGTCACCAAATCATTGATCCCCATCACTCTTGTCCGCTCCATCACCTCATCTACAGTTAGTGGTGGAGTTGAAGGTCGAGCTGTGGACGTAGAAGGCTGAGGCT
Source organism: Allygus modestus (assembly GCA_963675035.1). Lineage (NCBI taxonomy): Eukaryota > Metazoa > Arthropoda > Insecta > Hemiptera > Cicadellidae > Allygus > Allygus modestus. The sequence continues at coordinate 291,443,328 of OY776112.1, forward strand.
GAGTTGAGGGTCGCTGGTGAAAATATAATGGGTGACACCGAAAATCACGTCTAAGAGCAGACTTAAAAGCTGAAGGTTTCTTAAATCCGCTTCTTCTTTCCGTCGACTTCTTCAAGGACTCCTTCAAACGTTGAAGTTTTTCGGGAGTCAGAGGAGAAGACATGGTGTTGTTGGATGGAAGGGAAAATGAATAGAGCAAGTGTATACTGGTTGAGAACCAAAGCTGGAATGAGGTGCCAGACAAAGTAAAGCAGGTCGCAAAGGATAACCTTGCCCTATCAATATATAGATAGCAGAGCTGGGTACTAATTAGAACCGGTTTACATCCGGCCCCCCCCCCCGGCCAAGTTCAAGCCCCCCCCCCGGCCAAGTTCAAGCCCCCCCCCGGCCAAGTTCAAGCCCCCCCCCGCCAAGTTCAAGCCCCCCCCCCGGCCAAGTTCAAGCCCCCCCCCGGCCAAGTTCAAGCCCCCCCCCTTTGGGTCAAGTTCAAGGTCAAGGTCGAGGGATAAACTTTTTAGCAGAAAGGGACAAATTCCCAACAAAATCCCGCAACGAAGTAGGGTTATCCCTTATCCCGTTTTCCCCTAAATATCCCTATTTCCCATTTTTCGCCTATATAAGCCGAGATTTCGAGCGTCTCCGCGCAGTAGCCTGCCGCCCTTTAGGATGAACGTCCCACTGGGTTGCAGTGCCTGCTGCAGCGTAGGTCTCTTGAGTGTGTGTGGGCCCAACGCGCAATTGAGAGACCATGCGCATTTGCATGTGTAGTTAAATATATTTAAGGGGATCTTGGTCAGGGGATTATTGTACTTCGGTTCGTAGTACTCTGAAGCCTACACAGTGATGAACGTCCTTGCGGTTTCAGAGTGCACGACTGTTGTAAACTGACCATATTTTGATGCTTTATAATAACATTGTAGATGGAATGTGTTTCCTTAACATTTAATGTTTTGTAGTTTGCTTAACACTTAATGCTTTTATCTTCAACGTGTCCTTGACCTAGATTAGGACTTAGAAAATATTCAAGAAACATTCAATGTACACAACCACGTTTTAGCACAAAATTTATGGAAGGGGAAATTTAATATATACTGCAACAGCGTGGTAAAAATCATCATATCGCTATGGAAGCTGTAGGTGTAAACACTTGGCTTGTTCCTTCCGAGCTTGCTATTTCAGAAGCCTTTCTGTCCATCCTTACTTATGAGTTTCGAGGCATTAAATTAAAAGTAAAAATAGAGCTGAGACCGTTGCATAGAAATGATATGCATTGTATTTTGGTGGAATGGGAATCGCCCTCCGGCATTAATCTTTTCCATTTTATCAAAAGATCGTGCAAGGAGTTTTGCGTAAAACGGATAACAGTCTCCCTTGTTTAAACGTAGTACAGATTTCTTCCAAAGTAAAATAGCAAAGGTAACACCTTTGCTATTTTACAAAATATTTTAACGTGTCCTTGACCCAGTTACCGGACTTGGAGCAATTCAAAGTGTGCTATACAGCGTTAGAACAAACTACTGTCGAAGCCCCCCCCCCGATATATTCCTATAAAAGCGGGAGCAGCCCGCAGAGGGTTCGCAGTCGCAGGCCGACAGCCTAGCTAGCTGTTTGCCCGCGCTGTCCGCAATAGTATCTCTAGTATAGAGTTGGTACCACTATATATTAGAGATGCTACCTTAGCTTAAGGCATGTCTGTGTATTATTAAGCATGTTAGAATAACGCTTGTAGTTTGCTGCTAGTAAATGTAGTTAGTTTAACTGTAGTTAGTTTGGTGTTGGTTTTAAAGTGTTTTTGAAGTGTTTTTTATTTACTAATGAAATATGTACTTTTCTTTCACGCTCCCATTCAAAAAGGTATGGCACGAAAACCGACCTTATGTCTTTAAATATCTCAGGGGGGATTATGTTTCTCAAATAAACACCTTTCCTAACCCCTTACAAAAAGGTATGGCACGAAAACCGACCTTAAGTCATTACGGCGCGCAAACCGGATGACTTTACCTATCTTAACCCTTACTCACGAGAAACAGATTCAGTCAGTTTGCTTATTTTTGGTTAAATTTAAGGGGACCTTGGTCAGGTAATTATTGTACTTCGGTTCGTAAAACTCTGACGCCTACACAGTGATGAACGTCCTTGCGGTTTCAGAGTGCGCGACTGTTGTTAACTGACCATTTTGCTTATCTTGGAGGATACATCATCGGGGAAATAAACTTAAGGGGACCTTGGTCAGGTATTATTGTACTTCGGTTCGTAGTACTCTGACGCCTACACAGTGATGAACGTCCTTGCGGTTTCAGAGTGCGCGACTGTTGTTAACTGACTATATCGTTTGTGTGTTGGGTGAATAATTTTTCGGGGGAGAGGTTAGTGTTCCGTTATCAGGTTTATTTGCCTATAATTGCGAGCTTTAAGCTAGTCCTCTTCTCCTAATACAGAGCGGGGAATAGAGCAGTTTGTGGTCCAAGTGAGAATCACTTACTGCTCTATTCCCCGTTTTGGCAACATGTTCAGATGACCTTGACCCACTTCGGGACTTAGAAAATTTTCGTTTAGTAAAACATTACAACAATATTCCTTCCCTAACCTCTAAAGCCCCCCCCCTCTACAACTGGGTATAAAAGGAGGGTTTTCACCAGTGGTAAAATCATTCTGCTGCTTACACATCACGAGTGCAGTTCAGTTCCCGAGATGTCTGACCGTAGGAAGCAACTTTTGCCGAGGAAGGTTGAGCACTCTTCACCTGCTCCGTCATCTGCTCCGCCAGCTCCTTCCATCCTTCGGCAGGCGTTAATATTATCATGCATTGTTCCTGAGGAGCCTGCACCACGACCGCAACCACTTCAAGAAAACCTCGTTGCTCCCCCGTCCGCTTCTTCATCTTCTTCATCTTCTTCATCGTCTTCGTCGTCTTCATCTTCTTCGGCTACTTCTCGCTCACCTTCTCCATCACCGAGGAAGGATGAGCAAACAACTGCACCATCTTTGGCTTCACCAGCTCCTTCGCTTCTTCAGCAGGCACTGGCAAGCATTCTTCCACCTTCTACACCAGGCTCTTCAACACCATCTGCAAGTCTACATTCTTCTTCTCCTACCAAACCTTCTACACCTTCTGTAAGTGTCCTTTCCCGTCCTTCAGTGATCTGTATTAACAACGAATCTCCTTCAGAGAAATTTCAACAATTAAAAACCTTGAGAAGGCAGTCTATACTTCCTGCACCAAGATGCAGCTACAGTTTTAAAAAAGGTGCAAGGAAAGGGGAACGTTGTGCTAAGTCTTGTGTTTTAAATGAAGAAGTATGCAGATCACATTTAAAACAAAATCACAAGGGCACCGTTTCTCTTTCTACACCCCATCCAACAGTGAGACCAACCAAAATTCGAATTAATAGGCTTTGTAGAAATAAACGATACTTTTTTGTTAAATCAAAGGGCTTTGCAAAGGTGGTGGTTCAATGTGAAGGTAAATTGTACTATGTAGAGTTGCCTAGAGGCATGGACCTCCACGTCAAAGAACTTACCAAACAGAACTATTTAATTCGAAATGATACAGGTTTCAGTGTGTGGAAAACATTTAAAATAAAAAAAGATTAAAAAGTGTATTCCAAATTAAAAATAGTCTTTTCCAAATTAAAAAAAAAGTGTGGACAACCTATTTACAATTTGTAGCATATGCTGCAGAGTGTAAATAGGTTGTCCACACCTTTTTTTTTTACAATGCTACAACGACCTTGACCTAAATAACGGACTTAGATATATTGCACTAAGTCAAAGATAAAACTTAAATGGAAAAAGGAGAAATATTATATTAAAGACATTATTCAACAGTAAAGAGGGGAGGGGGTAAGCGGGTATTTAAGCGAGAGATTCGGAATATAATTATTAGTTGTATCGTCATGAGCGTCAACAGCAACACATGGGGAAAGGAAATTAGCGAAGAGGAGTTGTACGCGATTGTTGAGGCTGCTGAAATGACTGAGGTTTATAAAATTAATAAGGTTGCAGAAAATGGTGCTCAGTCTCAACCGCAACAAACTACATCACCGATGCAGTCTACAACGCAACAACCAAGACCCTATCATGTTATCCTGGAGGAGTACAATGAGGCGATGAGGTACGCCTTTACTAAGTGGTGTGGTCAACCGCGTTCTCCTGAACAATGGGAGGAGCATGATGCAGACTTTCGCCTGGTTGCAGACTTAGAACTTGAGCTTCAAAGAACAAAGGCTGCTCAATAGTGAGAAGAGTTATTGTTTACTTTAAAATACAGAGCGGGGAATAGATCAGTTTGCGGTCCAAGTGAGAACCACTTACTGCTCTATTCCCCGTTCTGGCAACTGGTGTAAATGACCTTGGGACTTAGAAAATATTCGTTTGATAAAAAATAATGAAAGATCTTCTTATTTCTCACAACAATATCTTTTCCTAACCCCCACCACTACCTAAACTAAGTATAAAGGAGGTTCTCCATCGCTGGTAAAAATTAGTACTCTGCTGAAAATGAATGCATCCACTACTTCTATCTCTGCAGCAACTATAATAGTTAGCAGACGGGTCGAAAACATTGATCAGGTGCTTGCTGTAAGGAGATTACTGCTACGGTATCTTGATATAGAGGTTAGTTGTCAATTGTACATGTGGAGACCAACAGGTGAAGTTTATAGTAGTGAAAATGAAGCATTTGAAACAAACTACAGTAGAAAGTTATATAAAATCTTTGGTAATATGGTAAGGTTAGTCGATAAAGGATGGAACATTAATATAACATTTTATATTGTTCCAAACCTGTAATTAAAGCAAAAAAAAAAAAAAAAAAAAAAAAAAACGATGGGTATATAAGCCCGATGTTACAGAGACAATTATCACTTTGGTTCTGAATTGCGTCAAGAGAGCACCTACCATGGTATACCTCCACTATATTGACTCTACTGCTAAAGCGGATACTTTTATCCAGCGTGTTTACCAACTGTTAACGGAGTACCAACATGTTCAGGTCAAAGGATTGGGTATTCGTGGAACAGAAGAAGTAAAAATAGATGTAAAACCAATCCCTTTGAAGAAAAAAATTGTCCAATTATTACAAGAAGGCTACACACTGTGCCTTTATTACACAACCTCATAAACTAAATAAAACGCCAAAGGGGGGGGGAATACAGAACGGGGAATAGATCAGTTTGAGGTTTGAATAAGAATCTCTTACTGCTCTATTCCCCGTTCTGGTAATAGGATAAGGTGACCTTGACCCACTTACAGGACTTAATCATTTGTGTTACAATAATACCTCTTCCCTATCACTTTTCACTACCACTTGCACTTTCAACACTTACCCCCACCACCACCGAAATCATGTATAAAAGGTGGTTTCGTATTAGTGGTAAATCAGTCTGCTACTTGGAATCATGTCGCCCAGAGATAACATTTTCCCTTCTAAGAAGACTATACTAGAATTGATTAAAAATATTCCATTAAATTTAAACGAAGATGAAGACGAAGATGATTCAGAGATGGAAGGTGAACTATTTAGTGATCTTGAACTACTGAGTGAGTTTGCTAGCAGTGAACCATATCTTGGAGAGATGGAGCTGTTGGAGCTGTTGACTGACGACGACGATGTCGATAATAATGAACCGGAATTTCATCATCAGTTGCTTTGCTTGGAGGAAATGGACCTTGTTGATAGTGAAACCCCTCCAAGCAGTATTAATATCGATGATGTAGTTCTAGATCCAGTCACAGGGAACTTTTGTGTTCGTCGTCGCTTATTTAGTGATATGAGCTCATCATCATCATTATCATCGGAAGAATCTGAATAAGTTTTTGTTGTCTTCAAATAGTTTACTTTAAATACAAAGCGGGGAATAGATCAGTTTGTGGTTATAGTGAGAATCACTTACTGCTCTATTCCCCGTTTTGGTAATATCGTTGTATGACCTTGACCCATTTACATGATTAAAAAAGTGGGGTAACTTATACATTTAATGGTGGGGGAACGTCTATTTAAAGACGATGCAACAGTGTATATTTATCATATAGACATGATGAACCCACCAGTAAACTCCGTTTGCTACAGCTTTCCCCTCATCGATATCGATGATGTGATAAAACTTACATCAATAACAAAACGGTTCGAACTCGAAAGGCGACTCATAAAAGTCGACGTAATTCCACAAGATCTTCGTTCGGCAATGTTGACTATTGAATATGTTAAAGATGAATCTACAACTGAAGATCCCTATTGTTTTATGAAATCTTTAGTTGATCAAGATGCAATGTGTACAATCCAACTTCACATCCGAGTTTAAAATTTATCAAATGTTTCTGTTGGAGAAAATTGTCTTAGTTAAATACAGAGCGGGGAATAGATCAGTTTATGGTTTAATATAAAATCATTTACTGCTCTATTCCCCGTTTTGGTAAATTTGTTCAATGACCTTGACCTAAATACAGAAATTTGTAGCCTCCAGCTACAATAGTAAATATAAAATGCAAAAAAAAAAAAAAAAAAAAAAAAATAGTAAACTTAACGTAATACGTATCCCCATTACTTTTGCTAGGGTATAAATAGAGGGGTATTTGCAGTGTTGTTCATTATTGCCTTGACCCTTGTGGAGATCGCACCTACATTATGCATCGCTGCGATATTTGCAAGTCTTCATTTAAGGATGAATTTATTTTAATGATACATAAAGAACTGAAACATAACAAAAACCAAAATGAAGAATATGAAGAAGAAGAATTGAAAGAAATAGATCAAATGTTAGCTCAACACCAAAATTCCAGACCTAGTGTTATTCAATATGCACCATCAACATCGACTTCTACCTCTGCTATGTCTACACTTCACCGTCCTTCAACATCATCATCATCATCTGCATCGACTTCTACGCCTGTTCTGTCTACACTTCATCATCCTTCAACATCAACAGCTGCATCGACTTCTACGCATGCTCTGTCTACACTTCACCGTCCTTCAGCATCAACAGCAGTAAATGTAGAACTACATGCCCGAGCACTTCCGGGTAATGTAGTAACCCACTTCAAAATTGACAATGCAAAATTACAACTCGAAGAGTTTTTAAATAACGCAAAAGGATTGGTAAGCAACACTTTGCAAAATGAATTAAAAAGATTAAATTTTATTAAATTTGGACTATTAATGGATGCTTTATTTACAAACATTCAAAATGAAACTTCACCAAGAGGGTTTTTAACAAAAAACCGAACTATTATGTTTTCGTCAGATATTGATTCAATCGTATCTGAATGTTTTGAAGAGCTAATGACTAAAATACAAGAACATGAAGGAAGAGGCTCTGGATGGAATTTGTTAAGCATCACAGGGCTAGACTTAAGAGTACACAAACACGGCTATGGAATTCGAGGAAGTAGCTACATTCCTCTACCAACAAAGATTAGAAATACCTTATCCTGCGTCAACGTACAAAATCAAGATACTGAGTGTTTTAAATATGCTATGTTGGCCAAATATGTAACAATTCATCCGGAAAGACCAAGTCACTATTATGAAAAAGTACAACATAGATATAATTTCCAAGGGATGACTTACCCTGTTGCTATAACAGACGTTTCAAAATTTGAAAAACAAAATCCTTCAGCTTCTGTCAACCTCTTCGGATTGGATTCGACAAACAATTTGTACCCCTTGCGTATAACACCAAATGAGCGCAGAGATCATACCGATTTGTTATTAATTACTAAAGGTGATATTTCACACTTTGTGTATATCAAAAAATTTGAAAGTCTTGTTTCTAATCAATTATCTAAGCATAAAAGAAAGATGACAATTTGCAAAAGATGTTTTTGTCACGTGAACAAAGAACTAAGAAGGGGAGGGTCTGATTGGTTAGTAGAACACCAGCGGTTATGTAATGGAAACTATGAAGTAAGAATTAAATTGCCGCATCCTAGCAGAGCGCAGATAAAATTTGACAAAGTAATACAACAATACCGTGTACCTGTTGTTGTTTACGCTGATTTCGAGTCTTCTTTACATCCGCTTGAACAACAAGAAGAGGACGTTACAAGAAGAAGCAAATACCAACTTCATTCACCAAACAGTTATTGCATACTAATTAAATCCACGTTGACTGAAGACCATCTTCAAAAATATGGACTATCATCTTCTCCAAAGATTTATCGCGGTGAAGAAGCAGCCAAATACTTTGTCGATGATTTGTATGACATAGCTGCAAAGGTAGAAGAACTGTATGGAACAAAGGTACCCATGTCACCTATGGAAGAAGAAGAACTTCAACATTATGATTCAACAACAACGTGTTATTTGTGTAATAACACCTTTACACTGGATAACGTTAAAGTTCGTGACCACGATCATCTTACGGGAGCGTACAGAGGTGCAGCCTGTAACGCTTGCAACTTGAACTACAAACTACCATATTTTATCCCCGTAGTTCTGCACAATCTGAGTGGTTATGATTCGCACTTCATAATCCCCGAACTAGGAAGAGATAATGGAGCAATAGACGTTTTGGCTACTACAATGGAAAAATTTATAAGCTTTTCAAAAAAGGTGGGTAAAATTAAATTAAGGTTTGTTGATTCATTTAGATTTATGCCTTCAAGCCTCATGAAATTATCTGAAAATCTAAGAAGAACAGATTTGATAGAAACAAGCAAAATTGTACCCAATAGTAAAATGGATTTGGTTCTTCGAAAAGGAGTCTTCCCCTATGATTACATCGATGGACTGCATAGATTTGATGAAACATCACTACCTTCACCAGAACACTTCAAAAACAAACTTAATGATTCGGAAATATCACTTGAGGACTATCAACACGCACGTCGAGTATGGAACGAGTTAGATATGAAGACCTTAGGAGATTACTCGGATTTTTATGTCAAACTAGATGTAACTCTTCTTTGTGATGTAATGGAAGAATTCTGAAACACCTGTTTTGCTGCATACGGTTTGGACCCTCTACATTCGTATACTTCACCAGGATTAGCTTGGCAAGCCATGTTAAAAGAAACAAAATGCAAACTCCAACTTTTAACAGACATTGACATGGTTTTAATGGTTGAAGCTGGAGTAAGAGGCGGATTGACCCAAAGTGTTACCAGACATGTAAAAGCCGACAACAAATACCTACCCGATTACGATGAAACCAAACCGTCAACCTATTTAGGATATTTCGATGCAAATAACCTGTACGGATGGGCAATGTCAAACCCACTTCCTTTTGATAACTTTAAATGGATTAATCCCGACTCTATTGGCGATATTTTACAAATTCCGAAACATGGTGACACTGGATATATTTTGGATTGCGATTTTGAATACCCAGAAAATTTACATGATCTTCATTATGACCTTCCACTTCTTGCTAAAACAGAAATTTCACCAATTGGAAAACACCCCAAATTAATGATGACATTAAATAATAAACAACGCTACGTGGCTCACTTTTGGGTGGTTCAACAAGCTATCGAATTAGGACTACGTCTAACAAAAATTAATAGAGTTTTGGAATTTTCTCAATCATGCTGGTTGAAACCCTACATTGATTCAAATACCATCAGAAGAGCAGCAGCTACATCAGACTTTCAAAAAGATTTCTTTAAATTAATGAATAATGCGATATTTGGAAAAACATTGGAAAACAAAAGAAGACACAAAAATGTTAAACTTGTTACCGACGCAAAAAAATTACAGAAACTAGTACAGCAGCCAAATTTTGGAACATCTATAATTATTAATGAAAAACTTGTAGCAGTGTCTATGAAGAAGACGAGTGTGAAGATGGATCGTCCTTTGTATATAGGCATGTCAATCTTGGACATCTCAAAAACACACATGTACGATTTTCACTACAACAAAATGGTGGCGTTCTACGGAAGAGAAAATATATCTATTACATATATGGACACTGACGCTTTTATATATCGCATAGTAACATTGGACATGTATAAAGATTTACGTACATTTATTTACAAGAACGACTTTGATTTCTCCGATTATCCAAAAGATCATCCAAACTACGACAATGACAGACACAAAAAAGTACTAGGCAAATTCAAGGATGAGGCTAATGGTGTTCTGCTTGAAGAGATTGTTGCACTGATGTCTAAACTATATTCTTTGAAACTCTATAATGAAAAAGAAGAAGAAGAAAAGAAGAATAGCTATATTAAGAAAGCTAAAGGTGTAAAGAGTTTATATTTAAAGAAGAAAGTGCATTTTGAACACTACAAGCAATGCTTATTTGAGGATAACATCATTACAGCTAAATTCAACACCATCAGAAGTTTTAACCATCAGCTGTACAGCGTGACTGAAGTTAAAAAGGCGCTATCCTGTAATGACGACAAAAGACAAACCCTTCCAGACAACATCCACACTTTACCATTCGGTCACTATTCCCTCAACCCTATTGACTAATAACCCTTTCATCGTCCTAGATCCTCTATTCTTTTCCTTTCCGTAAAAAAAGGGGAAACACAGCAATGTTAAGCTGTGTTTCCCCTTTTTTTACACAAGTTTTGAATGACCTTGAACTATATGTATATATATAAGCAGATTTATACAAAAGAATATTTAATACCATATCAGCTGCCTTCGTGAAACCATCATGTCAGACCTGAAGGAGAAGATTATTAATGAACTACACAAACCTGCAAGAATAAAGTTTCCAAGAAGAAATACTGTTATAAAAGGGATAAATGATCTATATCAAGCGGATTTAATTGAAATGCGACCGCATAGCAGAATAAACAAAGGATTTAAATATATACTCACAATTATTAATTGTTTTACAAAAGTTGCAGACGCTTTGCCTCTAAAGGACAAGACTGGTAAAAGCGTAACAGAAGCCATGGAAATAGCCATAAAAAGAGATAAAAACAAAATTAAACATTTACAAACTGATGATGGAACAGAATACTTTAATACAAACTTTGCACAGTTAATGAATAAATATAAAATAAATCATTATTCTACAAATTCAGAGAAAAAAGCTGCTATTGTAGAAAGATTTAATAGAACCTTAAAAGGAGCACTGTATAAACAATTTTCAAAAAGAGGTTCTTACGTATGGTATGATGTTTTACCACAATTAATAAATGATTATAACAACAGGTTTCATAGAACTATTGGTATGAAACCTAACAAAGTAAATAGAAGAAATGCAAAAGATGTATTAAAACGCATAAAGAAAAATACAAAGCCTAAAGTAGAAAAAATGCAGCCAAGAAAATTTAATGTAAGTGATAAAGTACGGATTAGTAAATATAAGGGAGTGTTTACCAAAAAATACCTTCCCAATTGGACGAATGAAGTTTTTACAGTGTATAAAGTGCAACCGACTGTACCTGAAACGTATATCCTAAAAGATAACAAAGGAGATTTGTTGCAAGGTGCATTTTATGGACATGAAATGTTAAAGTCAACAGTAGGTGATGTATATCTTGTTGAAAAAGTGTTACAAAGAAAAAAGGACGCAGTTAAAGTGCGGTGGTTAGGGTTTAACAAAACTGAGGATTCATGGATACCTATAAAGGACTTGGTTTAATACAAGCAACTCATTTCATCGTTAACCTTTGAGCAGGATGGAGATTATTCACCATAAAGATCGATTCAATATTAATAACATAGATGATTTAACTGTGGATAACGTTAAAATCAACAATGGTAAACACGGTAGTTTACTTCCAAACACTGTTCGATGTATAGTAAGTGGCCCCTCAAACTGTGGAAAGACCAATGTTGTCTTTAATTTGATCACTAATCCGCAGGGATTAAGGTTTAGTAACCTATATATTTTTTCAAAGTCTCTACATCAACCAAAGTATCAATTGCTGGATAAAATCCTATCTGATGTGTCTGATGTTAATTTTTACAAATTTAACGCTAGTGATAGCATTATGCAACCAAACGAAGCGAAACCGTATTCTGTATTTATATTTGACGATGTATCTTGTGAAAATCAGGATACTATTAGAAACTACTTTGCCATGGGAAGACATAATAACATCGACAGCATATATATAGGACAAACTTATAGCAAAATCCCAAAACAACTTATCAGAGATAATGCAAATATTCTAATTGTATTCAAACAAGATGATACTAACCTAAAACATATATATAACGATCATGTGAATGCGGATATGCCATTTGAAAAGTTTAAAGAGCTTTGCGGAAAAGCATGGGCGGAAAAGTATGGATTTTTGGTTATTATGAAAGATCAAGCTATAAAAGATGGTCGTTATAGAATAGGTTTTGATAAATTCGTTTTAATACACTGATTAGCGGTATTACTGTACAAGTCGTCAAGGTGTGAAGATGGTTAACCAGGAAAAGCTATTAAAGGAAATAAAATCACTTAGTGATTCTATTAGACAAAAAAACCGAGCTTTAAAATCAGGTATAAATGAAAGAGAGCAATTTTTAGAAACAACATTCAAACCTGTTACTGAACCTTTAAAGCGATTAGCACAAAATATGGAAAGACCTTCATTTCGCTTCGAAGGAGACAAAATGCTACCAATTTCCAAATATGAAGAAGAATTTCAGAATGATGAAAGTTCTGACCAGTTACAAACATCTGAAGAAAGCGACGAGTATGAAGAAAGCGGAGATATAGGAGATTTAAGGGAAAAGAACATTGCAGGAGATACAAGTACAGAAGATACAAGTGCGGAAGATACAAGAGCAGAAGAAGAGGATATCAACCCATCCAACTTAAGCAAATTAGGCACAGATATTATGTTTAAAGGAACACTTGGAAGAAAATATACATTAAAAATGTTACATGGCACACATGCTAATCGAAATTATCATACATATGGAGCTAGAATAGAGGATAAAGGACTAATGATTGGAGATAGAAAGTTAGATATAAACGAAAATGATGATATAGTTATTGGTGATAAGAAATATAAAGGTACAACAGGTTTGTTTGAACTCATCTTTAAAAATAATCCTGGTAAATTTACTAAAAAGGATTTACAATTGTTTAAAAATATACTAGAGTATACAAATGCACATAGAAAAAAATATTCCAAAGAACTACCTATTCATAGAAACAGGTCAATAAAATACACAAACATTATATCTAGTCTTTTCCCCTCGAAATCAAATAAAGCTCCAATTAAAAGAAGAGCTTTATCTTCTGCTGAATTAAATGTTTTGCATAAAAAAAGAAAAACAACTGATCCTACTACATCTGGAAGGGGATTATTAAAAAATTTGTATAAAACCAATATAATATATTACAACGATATAAATAAGTTAGTTGATCGAATGAGGTTATTACATGAAGCTATGGAAGCCGGGCACACTGGTTTAGAAAACGAATGGGTAGCTTTGGTTGATGAACTGCGAAAACGAGAAATAATTGTTCAGTAGACGTATATATATATAGTAAGAACCTAAACGATAGCGATTCAGTTACATCATGAGTGTGGACAAGTTTGGACGGTATTCCGAGTTTGGAGTAAAATCTGGATATAGTGAAAAAAGAGCTGGGTTTCCGTTAACACCTGATGGTAATTATAATTTTGAAGGAAAAGTAATTCAAAATGTTGGTGATCCGCTTTTGTCTTCTGATGCGGTTACGGTACAATATATGGATAAAAGAACCCCGATTGTACATGAAGACCATTGGGGATTTTCCGGTAAAAGGTTAAGCAATATAAAACATCCCATTTATGATGGTGAAGCAGTAAATTTAGCGACTTTAAAATTGTTAACGATTTACAAAAAGAATGAAACTGATACAAGCTATGATGTAAAAAAATTAAAATTGTCAAATGTAGGTGATTGTGAGCAGGATGGAGACGCTGTAAATAAGAAAATATTTGATATAGTACACAAGAAATGGACTACAGAATATGAAAAACATATGGAAAGGTTTGGTGCAGCTTTATTTAATTATATCCATCGGGCTTCAGGAAGAGCTGTAGCTTCAGATGTTGACAGCCACAATTATTTAGACTGGAAAAAGATACACAATCCAGAAAAACCTAATCAATTAGATAAACCGTCTGAGCCTTCTAAAGTCAAGACATTAGGAAAGGGGGATAAAGTGAATGTGATTAATGAACCAACAGAAAACGATGAAGATTATATAAGAGAAAAAAGAATTTAAATACCCATGATAAGGGATAAAGCATCAGTCATATTCGAGAGATAATACAGAGAGGATGATGGAATCCAATATTACTGCGTGGAGTTTAATATCTCAAGAGCCGAGATTTCCCCAAGGAGTGCTGACAGATGGTTTTGTTCAACGGTTTGATAGATATATGGATTGCGAACAACTTTCCATACACTACCTCTTCACAATGACTATGTTAAGAATTTATTTTCACAGAGTTAACTGGATTCATATTTTACAAAGACAACAGTTTTCAGAAGACTTCCTTGTAGAGATGACATCAAATTTTAATAACTGTTGGGAAGTAATAAGTAAATATCAAAATCTCTCTGAAAATTACATTGACAATTTTAAAGATAAACTAGACTGGAATGTGTTATTTAATTACCAACGATTAAGTGGTAAGTTTCTAAGGGAACATGACAACTATTTAGATTTTATTTATTTTACCGAAAACAACGATACCATCACCAGCGGAGAAACATTTGAAACATCTTCAATTACACCTTATTTCTATTTTTACTACTTTTATTTATTATGTCTACATTTAATTAATTAATCCATTTCTATATAATAAATGGATTTTAAACAGTATATATAATACAAGAAGCCAAGACTAATATTACATTCATTGTAAAACATTTATAGAGTGCACCTACTGATTGTAAGTTTGGCTATAAATAGTCATGCCGAGGGTTAAACGCATCAGTCATAATCGAGAGAGATTACAGAGAGGAAGGGGAATAGCATCAACAGCATTTTCTCTATTAAGTAAACCGGTTGGAGCTATAGTTAACAAGGCGATTGATTTATTACCTGTGGAATTACATTTACCTGGAGGATATCAATATTGTGGTCCTGGAACCAAATTAGAGAAACGGCTTGCTAGAGGAGATCCTGGAATAAATAAGCTTGATCAGGCCTGTAAACAGCACGATATAGCGTATTCCAAATTTGGTGATACAAAAAATAGATCAATAGCAGATAGAGCACTTTCTGAGAAAGCTTGGCAAAGAGTAAAATCTAGTGACGCGAGTATTGGTGAAAAAGCAGCGTCTTTAGCAGTAACAGCAGCAATGAAAGCAAAAACTACGTTTGGAGGAGGAAAGAGAAGAAGGCGTGGGAAAAGACCCGCTAAGAAACAAGGAGGTAATATCAGAAGAAAACGTCGATCTACTAGTGGTAAAGGTAAAAAGAAACCAACAATATGGTCAATGATAAAAAAGGGAGGAGGACTATACCTAAGACCGTATCGTGTGTATTAAATAAGAAAGAGCAATTAATAATTAAAAACAAAGAATTAACCAATGAAGAACTGATTACATATGCTTCTTGTTTGAAAATCCCATTTTTTAGAGGAGTATTTATGAAAGATGAATTACCGGTTAAAATGTGGAAAAATGAGACTGGTATAGTAAATTTGGATAATAGTGAAGGATTAGGCACTCATTGGGTGTGTTACAAGAAACTTGGTGAAACGATTTATTATTTCGACAGTTTTGGAAACCTTCCACCACCGAAAGAACTTCAACAATACTTTCGTGCGGCAGAAAATGTTTTTTACAATTATACAAGAAAACAACCTGATGATACATCCATTTGCGGTCATTTATGTTTAGACTTTTTAGCTAAAAGTGTTAGTCAACTTTAAGATGTCTTCGTATACAGTGTCATTAACCGGTAACTCATGTACTTTGCGCAGTATTCTGTTTCCAGCGCTACGTTTGCAAAAAGGAAGACTATGGGAAGCCGCATTATTGGATTTAACAACATATAACTCTATTCCAAACGTTAGTGAAGGAATTAATAACAAAATACATTATTACAAGACAAAAGATAATAAAGGAAAATATTCAGCTTTGGAAGAATTCAGTTTACCAACAGGAGCTTATGAAATTGATAATATAAATGAAGTTATACAAAAACATATGGGAAAAGAAAATATAACAATAAAAGGCAATAACAATACAATGAAAGCTGAAATTACTTCTAAGTATTATATTGATTTTGGCCAAGAACGTTCAATTGGTAGTTTATTAGGGTTTTCTAAGGAAACAAAGGTATTAGAACCTAATACAACTCATTCTGGGAATAGAACTGTGACGATCATCAAAGTAAACAGCATAGACATTACATGTAACATTATACAAGGATCCTACAGAGATGGAGAAAATCGGCATATATTACACACATTCTACCCATCAGTCGCACCGGGTTTCAAGATAGTAGAAAAGCCTCAAAACCTTGTGTACCTACCGTTAAACACCAGTTTCATTTCAGACATCGTGCTGAACATAGTGGATCAAGACGGAAACCTTATTGACTTTCGAGGAGAAGCTATTACTGTAAGAATACATATAAAATCATCCGCTTAGATAATGGGGTTATCATTTAAAAAGAGAGAGCCGACCAGCAAAGAGGCCAGTAGCTCATCAGCTGTAGAAGGATTAACAAGTGACAACATTCGTTTTCTAGAAGAAATTGGATTAAAGGTCATTAACAATGGATATACTGGATATAGCGCAGGGCCCAACATTCGACGAGACCTTATGGGAAAAGGAATATCACACGCACAACCCTTACGCTTCGTCCAAATTAAACAATAACGATGAAATTAGGATTCCTATACAACAACAAGACATTTATACTCTTCCATGCGAAAGTTATTTATATATTGAAGGAAAAGTAACAAAAGCTGACGGTACTGTTGGAACCACTGTTCCGTTCATAAATAATCCTATGGCATTTTTGTTTGACGAGATTAGATATGAAATTTCAGGAGTTACAGTCGATTCAACAAAAAAGGTTGGAATTTCCAGTACATTAAAAGGATTAGCGTCTTTAACACCAAATGAGAAGAATCTGTTAGCTGTTGCAGGATGGGTTGCACCAGACAAAAGTATAATTACTCCTGACGCTTCGGGAAACTTTGATTTTTACGTACCTTTAAGATTACTTTTAGGATTTGCTGAAGATTACAGAAGAATAATAATAAATGTAAAACAAGAACTAGTTTTATTAAGGTCATCAAACGATAATGATATTATTAAAGCATCTGCTGGAACAACTGAAGCCAATTTAGACTGGAAACTAACATTAGACAAGATTGTTTGGAGAGTACCACATGTGCGACTAAATGATGAACACAGGATTACATTATTAAGAAAGTTAAAATCAGATCGAGACATTGTAATGCCATTCAGAAGCTGGGAGTTTCATGAATACCCCGTTTTACCTTCAACACAACGGCATACATGGACTGTAAAAACTTCTACTCATTTGGAAAAAGCGAGATATGTAATCTTTGGATTACAAACAAAGAAAAAAAGTATATTAACTGAAAATGCTGGTGAATTTGACCATTGTAAATTAACAAACTGTAAAGTGTTCCTGAATTCACAATTCTTTCCCTACGACAACTTTAATATCTCTTTTGATAAAAAAGGTACAGTGTTTTATACGATATGTACGCTAGGTTCCAAAATTCATATTACGGCAAAACAAACACACCTCTACTATCTCCCGTACAGTTTGAATCGAAAGCTCCGATTGTTGTAATTGATTGCTCCAAACAAAACGAATCTGTAAAATCGTCTAGTGTTGATATAAAAATAGAAATGGAATTTCAAGAAAACGTACCTGCAAATACATCTGCGTATTGTTTAATTTTGCACGATAAAATTGTTACATACACACCGTTGACTGGTATCGTAAAGACGGTATTGTAAAACGTTGTACCACCACCGGCACCGCCACTGTCGCTCACCTATAAATAGCGGAGCAACAATGCAGGTCTTCAGTTGATCGTCTATCATCGCATGGGCAACATCTTCTACAAAATGAGTTCTCCATCTGTTGTACAAGGTGATGCAGAGGTAGCACCGTTATTGGAACGTGATAATACTAGTGAAGAAAAAATCATCAAGGAAATAACTGCATTTTTAAAGTTTGGTAAAAGAGATAGAGAGGAGGAAAGTAATGCAGACCCATCAAAGGTAGTACCAAAGAGGAAGAAGAAAGTTGAAGAAAATATTCCTCCTCACATTTTAACTGAAGTTTTTTTGCGAATCTTTTACCCCATCTCAGCATGCATCAGTAAAAGTGTATCAGTTGGATTGATGAAGTCATTGGATTATTCCCCTACAGTAATACTACACCATGGAACAAAAAAGGTTTTATTTTCGCAAAATGCTTGGGAGTCATTTTTGAAACATGTACATTTAATAGAATGTTATTTAACTAACAGTTTGTGTGGAAGGAAAACACATATTCGACTTTTGGATTGTGACAATGAAATCGATATTGTTAAACATCGTGGACAACTACAAGTGCGAATTAGAGACTTGACTCAACATGAAAATAAGATTCTACTGTCACATGAAGAATTCTACGTTTTAAACTACGCAACAGAACCTATTACAAGGTACATGAGACAGTTGGTATTTGCAAGCGCTATTATTAAAGAATATTTGGTTGATACTTTGGAAAAACAACCTGATAGCACCATCGTGTACGGACCTGTGGATACATCTATTTTTAATAGAATACCTCATGACGTTTGCATGTGGAGAAAGTTAAAGGATTTTGAACCACTTGTAGAAATCGCTACAGAAGCTACAGAAGAAACAACACAGGAAGAAGAAACGGAGAAACAAGAAGAAGAAGAAAACGAAACACAAGAAGAAGAAGTTAAAAAAGACTAAAGTTTGACTTAGTAAAGAAGAACACACGTGGGGTAGGCCTATTGGGGACGGTGCCCACGTTAAATATACACCAACGCGCCTGCAACTGTACGGCCTGGTATTTAACCTACCGTGGTGTGGAAAACAGTTTAGTTGATCGCTAGGTGCCATGATGAGCGGAGGGGATGAAGAAGTGAGTGTAAAGCCTTGTGTAATAGAATTTCAAGCATTTCGAAATAATGATGATAGGTTTATTATCAAGGAATTAGTAATTTTAGACTTGCTTACATTTGTAGCCTACCCATTCACGTTTGATGCTCCTTTTTCTTTTAACAAACTTAACACCAAAGCAAAAAGTACAAACAAATGGATAACAAACTACTTTCATCACATACATTGGTATGAAGGATTTATAAGCTACAGTAATCTGCACAGTATTATGTTTAACTTTTGCAAACAATATTCACATATATACACAAGAGGATTAGAAAAAAAGAACTGGATACAAAAGTACACGCACGGTGATGTTTTCGATATAACTATCAGTAAGGACTTTAACATTAATCTCGGTAATATTTGTGTCGCTGCAAAAGATCTTAAACACGGCCAAACAAACTGTGCATTGTACAACGCGTATCGGTTGGCTGCTTACTTGAAACAAACGCAGGAATGTGGTGGGGGTAGCGGAGAACAGAAATGTGGTGGGGGTAGCGGGGCCTATAAATACGAGGAGACAGCACCGCTCCAGCACGAGTATTATTCGAGACTCCGAAGAGGCAACATCACAGAAGACACCACAACCACCACTGACGAAGATGGCATCACAACAGTTTCTACAAACACTGGTTGATCAATTCAACACTCATTCAAAATCCGACCTTCTGCTAACTAAAAAGTGTTCAGAACTAAAAGAACAAAAACACTACATTATTCATAACATCAAGAAAGTGGAAACCACACATGGAGAAGCAATTCTAGTTTCATTGAGCGAAGGACCTTTCACTCCAGGAGATGAGCCGAAGTTTCAAGTATTTCTTCCAAAACGATTTGTTCAACTGCTACAAAATGAAGATTTGCGAGATATTCAACCGGGGACGTTGTATTTGGTATCACACGGTGTAAGCGGCAACAACTCGACGGAACTCACTCTGCACATCACGCATCCTTGTACATAATGTCTCTGTTTGTATTTTATTGTTTGTATTTCTAGTTATCAATGTTAAACTTAAGTTTATTGTATTGTAAGATGTTTGTTTAATAAAGAAAATATAAAAAAAAAAAAAATAAAATAAAAAAAAAAATAAAAACAGCAACACAGCAGTATATTATTTTATATACTGCTGTGTTGCTTTTTTTTTAAAATTCAAATGGATGACCTTGAACTTTCATTCAGGGTTAACTTATGAAGAGGTATAAAAGAGAGGGAGCAGTGAAGTTAGTCTCAGTCTTGTCTAACACACGCTGCAGCTAACATGTCGGTGTCACCTATGAAAAATTTATTTTTCGATAACAATTTGAAGACATATTGTTGCGAGTTACAATGTTTTAAAATACCAGGCGATCAAGTTGACGGGAAAGCTTGTCGTAAGTGCAAGTGTTTCAGCTATTGCATATGTAGATGTAAAACGTATCAAATGAACCGACAAGATAAACTACAAGAATTACGCCGAAGGATTGCATTACTGTGGCGGCGAATGTAGTAGCAACCAGCTGCCACCTGCCGCCTGCCATCTGCTGTCCGCCATATTCTCCGCCCCACCATTTTGTTTGATACCAGAACGCTAGCTAGCGAATAGTCAGTACACCTCCGGCTCTCGACTGGTGAACATCGAGTGCTCTTCACAAACGTAAAACATTGTATTAAAATGTCCATTAAAATTAGGTGTATTCATTATGACTCTATTCATCTGGCGACTTTCCAAGACCTCGAGGTTTTTAATGAAGAGTTAAGACTTCTCATTGCGTCCGGTTACGATTTATCTTTGGAACTTTACGCATCAAAAAACAACATGGACTCTGCGCAGGAATCGAAGTATATACCGTCTTTCTTCAGAAAGCGAAGTGATGGCCGCAACTCGTCCGGATCAACAACATCGATGACAACCAACAACGGGGAACTATTGTAAACATGGATTATTGTAAACATAACTTATTGTAAATAAAAATAAAGTAATATTTGTATTAGTACTACCTCGCACTCGTATCATTCGATTGCTTCATTCGATAATTTTCATTCGATATTTTATCGAATTAAAACTATCGAATCACAATCGGATTTTACGCGTGCGAGGTAGTACTTTTTTAAAAATTACCTCCCCGTGACCTTGAACTTTGAACTTTAACTCATTTCGTCACAAAACCGCCTACGTCACTGGCTCAGCCCCAGATGACGTCTTTCATGACTCAGCGCATCCGGTCACGTGACCGGATGACGTCACTTCCGGCGCAAAACCCGCAAACCCACACTACTGAAAACCCCAAAAAACACATTTTTGGGGTACAAAAACCCCCAAAACCCCCCTTCGGATGGTGCGATTCATCTGGTTTTCGAACTTGTTCAAATAAATGGTACTTTACATATTTGTACCAAATTTCATTAAGATCGGACCTTTTTTACGAGAGTTATCGTGCTTACGGACACACATATATATATATAAATAATATATATATATATATATATATATATATATATATATATACATATATAAAAATTTGAACGAATGGTGTTTTTGGCATCTGTGGACCTCAAAATGAAAAGTTATCATGGTCTCGGGCTTAAGTCTTACCATGAGACCTACGGTAATAGTTTCTTCCCTATAGGGGAAATTCGCTAAAATGTAGCTCGCTACTCCCCAACACTGCATATGTGTCAACCATGTTTGCCCCTACAATCAAAATACAGAAATTACACTTATGTTCAATTTTGCTACATTAACTTAGTCACAACAGCTTAATAAATTTACAGAAGTTAAAGGTTGTTACAGTTTAAACACAAAAGTTGTTACAGTTGAAATACATGCAACACACTGCGCTGCGACAGCTAGGCCTAGCTTAAAATAGGTTTAGGTTAATCGTGTAACATAACGTAGGCTAACTTAACCTCCACAATGACCTGTACAACAATTGGTACTCCACAGAAATCTATAACATTTCATCACTACCCCCTAACCTTACCACCTAACCTTAGGCCTACCCTTAACTTTGTATTTCGACCTGGTATTTATAACGGTTGTATCCACTCAAATGATATAAAGGCCTAACTAGTTCTGGTACCGTAACCTATTTTAACTAGTCTTAATTGTAGCCAATTAGCTGTTATAGTTGTGAAAGAAGCCTGAAGATTTGTATTTCATGGAAACCATGGATTGATTATGTGTTCTTTGAGTTTTATATATAGACCCATCTTAAACAAAGGTCTGACTGACAGTCATAATTGGATTCTTAATTATGAATATGGACATATTCAGCTTGAAATAACTTGATTAAATTAAATTGTTGGCTGCTGAGTGAGATTATAAAAAAATAAAAAGTCGGAGAGTAAGTAATAATGGTAAAGAGGTTGTAGGCCTAAATGATGAGCTGCAACATAACCTAAAAAGTTAGTGAAAGTTGAGCGAAAGAACAATGCATCAAATACAGGGTCTAGTTGAATATTGTCAATACAAATAAGTATTAAAACTAATTACCAACTATTATAAATTAGGTTGTTTACCTTTAGGAAACGCTCACAAATCGGATTTCTTGAGTATTTCCATAACAGCCAAAAGAACATAACATCAAACTAACCACTAATTGGTATAATCAGAATCACATTCTAATATAACATAACTAAATCGGAATCATTTTTAATTTACGAATACCAGTTGTTGGTTAAAATCCTGATTCCAGTAATTTCTAACGAATATAATGAGTTATTAAATGTATTTTAATAGTCTTCAAAAGTAAAACCCTTGTCAATCTTACTTTACCGACCGCATTAACCAACGTAGTTCCTATTCCGTCCACGGCGCAGCACTGTCCTGATGAATAAAAAGTGCTTTGCTATTTTGCATTGCGTGCCTGGTCTATACTGTAGTTAGTCTATGGTATAAACACCAATTCAATCCCATATAATGAGGGAGCCACACGGCAGAAACCGCGTCGTGTGAAAGGGGTCTAAAACGGTAACCAGGTATTTCAATCCAAAGACGGTCCAAAATTCCCGTAAACTAAATACATCTGCAGCGCATGTAATAATGGAAACACTGGTCGCCAGCGCTTCTCTGGGAAGGTAACGAAGTATGATTCACAGTATATCTTTCTCAGATGAACCGTCTGTATACACAATCAATCCTCCCATTGTTATATTGTATACATCAATGACTCTTCTGACGTTGATTTTACGCTACCACAGAGTAACTGGTATTTACATAATGAAGTTCACCAATGTTTATAATCAATGGTAAACACACATAGTGCTTGATTCTTACTTTATTTTTATTTTCTAACCATCTTCAGTCAATGGTTGTTGGTTCCGTTGGTTCGCTTCTTCGGTTGTCTGTAGTTGTTATCGTCTCTCGTTTTCGAGGGATAGAAGCTATTTCTCCAAGAAATTGTATTCGCTTAAAGTATTGTCGTAGTTGCCCACCACGACCACGACGTCAGTAGTATTAATTTATTGAAGATATTTCATTGATGGTTTTGATAACTGAAAATTAAGGTTTCCACACAACCTCAGGATGATTCCGTTAGAGTACCAGTCTGCTTGTAATCCTGTAAACTTCGTAGCTCAGGTAAGAACAGTTTTAATAGGACTAATTTTTCTTTGCTTTTATCCATATTTCCTTTATAAACTTGTGATATTATTTATTTACATGTTTAAACTCTTTAACTTAAACATTTATAATTTAGACTTGGACCTATGACTCTGAATTGATAACTTTATCAAGGGTAGGGTGTCCTTATTATCCACAATCAACCGTAATTTCACAATTTCAACAGGGGCCGGGCGTTATTGTGATATTTATAACTTTTTAATATATTACAATAATGTTTACCAAATCACCCCCTTGCTTAGTGTGTCAGTCCATATCAAATCAACCAACAAAATAAAAATAATAAATTTGAATCTGCACGTTTAAAATTTAGCCTACGGTATATAATTTTATTTCAGGTTACGTAAGTTAAACCAGTTGTTAAAATATGATTCAAAATATATAGGATTTTGATCGATATATCGAATGTTTAAGATCGATATATCACATCCGATTAGTTGGTGGCCTCTTAAGAAACTGTACCCGATTTTGTAATGGCGAAAATAGCAATATTTCCACAGTTTTGCTTTAGGCCTACATAGGCCTAGCCTAAATGAGGCTGCAACAATTTATTTTATTCTAATATATATTGGTTTGGCACAACTAAGTTTTATTTGTCAATTGAACATGTTATATTTTACTGAACTAAGTTAACCTTAGGGCCATTCCATGCCAAATCATCCAGGGGCTAACACCCATGGTCTTAGATTTTAATAAAAAATTGTATATATTAAATGACTATAAAAATAAGAAAAAATACTAAGTTTCACCTAATTATAACAATTAGTTTCAGAATTATGATTATTTAAAGTTTTAGAAAAATGTAATTTCCGAGGCCAGTATGAGCGGTCAATCAGCTTGTATGTTTCCACGTTTTTCTAAATAACATTTATATTTATGTAGCTAGAGGCTTCAAACTTTATGAATTTGTTCTAAATTTAATGGAGAATCAGATTATACTATAAGTGTTGGCATTATAACTTTTCATCATTTTTTAAAACATTAAAAAAAACAAAAATTATAGTTTTTTTCAAATTGTGATGGTTATGTTAAAAACAATCTTTGGCTGAAATCTCTCTCCAGATACCCTAATACAACCATATATCACTGAAAAGAGCATAAAATTTCCTTATAAATGGTGAAATGATATTTGTGGGTTTATGTGTTCTAAAAGTTTTATTACAATGTAAAGTTAATAAATAAATTTTTGAATAGCGAAAAAGGTATTTTTATTGACAAAGACAGAGTTTCTGGTAAGGATGATAGAAAGTCAATAATATCTTCTAAAATATAGGACTATGGAGCTAAAATCATATGTAATACAATTTGCATGGCATATTTTGTAATTACATAAGGCTTACTGTTGGATGTAACATGTTTACAACAAGTAATTTTGTACAGTATGATGTAATTTTGAAATTAAATGTATACCCTTGTTAGCCTATGGACTGGAGAGCATGCATGTCAGTCTCAAATGGTGGAATAATGTTTGCAAGTTGTAGCATTACAAGAGTTTTAATATAACATAAAAATATGAAATGACCTGGCTTAAGTGCTCCTTTTTTAACTCAATGCTGAGGGTGTACTGTGTATGTAACAGGCAGAATAGAGATTGCATGCTTCGGCGTTGTGATCAATGCCCTAAAACACCTGAGTCACTTAAACTTTATTTGGAAGGGGTTTTGGAAGACTGGTGATGAAGAGGAAATAAAATGTTCACAGTGGATTAGGATGGCCGGATGAGATTACAATCTATGCTTCTACATTGCCAATAATTTATTGATTTTACCATCTGTAAAATTGAATCCCTAATCCCCCACTCCTTTATTACCAAATCGCAAAATTCATACATAAAGCAGAGAAAAGAAAACCTAGGATTTGATGAAGTTTTGGTCTTAATAGATTTCGCTGAGAACTATAGTTTTTTTCTTCAAAAAGGAAGTACAGTCATACCACTGGAGCAATTTAAGTTGTTCAGTTCATCCTATAATAATATATTCTAAATACCCCCGTCGCAGCAAACCTGCGTACTCAGCGAATTTCCAATGCATAATATATGTCTTAATACCATATAAAGCCGCATACCAAGTTTCATAAAAATATATTCATATATAAGCGATATATACAATTTTAATTATTCTCCATAAGAATAGCATTGGTGATGAGTACATAGGTTTGCTGAAACAAGGAAGACAAACAATTGGTTTTTATGCAAATATAAATATAATTTAACTAGGTGAAGCCACATACCAAGTTTGATCAATATTCAATCATAAGTAAGTACTATATAACATTTTAATTATTCTCCATAAGAATAACATGGGAGATGAGTAAGCAGGTTTGCTGCAACAAGAAACTAAAAAAATGGGTTTTTATGCAAATATAAATATAACTCAACAAGGTGAAGCCACATACCAAGTTTTATTAATTTATGTTCATAATAAGGGAGTCATTACATTTTACTTATTCTCCATAAGAATAACATGCGGGCTGAGTACGCAGGTTCGTTGCTACGGGGAAAATCAACAAAAAATCAATTTTTTGTGCAAATATCAATATACCAGTACTACGTGACCCCACGTGCCAAGTTTCATCAATATACATTCATTAATAATGGAGATATCAAATTTTATTTATTCTCCATAAGGATAACATTGGACAACGTACTGTGTTTAGCACTTTGAATATCTCTGCAACGGTTGGACGTAGAATCACAATTTAAACACCAAAATGATTGTTTTGTGGATCTGAGTTGATTGGTAAAAGCAAATGTGAAGTTTACATTAAAATTAACTTAGGAAAAGCCAAAAACCTTTTTCCCATAAGATTAACATAGGAGATTTTATGAGCAGGTTTTTTTGGATTTTATCCGCAACCACTTAACCTAGCTTAATAATTCAAAATACCATATTATTTGTTTTTTTAAGCTCTATAACATGGTCTAAACCAAAATTAAGTGTTTTAAAAATTTTAGGTTAAAAAAGCAAAAAAACTGATTTTTGGAAAATTTAAAACCCCCATAAACCCCCCTTCCCATGGCCCGATTTTTCTGGTTTTCGAACTTAAAGTCATAAATGTCACTTTACACATTTGAGCCAAATTTCATCGAAATTGGACGTTTTTTACTCAAGTTATCGCATTCACGGACACATATATATATATATATGTATATATATATAGATATATATATATACATATATATAAATTTGAACGAATAGTGTTTTAGTCATCTGGGGACCTAAACAAAAATTTGTCATGGTCTCGGGCTTAAATCTTACCATGAGACCTACGGTAATAGCTTCTTCCCTATAGGGGAAATTCGCTAAAATGGAGATGGTACCTTACTAGAAACATAATTGTGTTTAATTTCTGATGACCTAAAACACTATGTACCATTTGTCCACTCTGTCCAAGAAAAACCGATTGATTTAATTAAGTTGACATTTCCTTCAGTTGGCAGAGTGGAATACATTACTGATGGGTGCAGTGCACAGTATAAAAATTTCAAAACCATGATGAATTTGTGTTGTCACGAAAAAGATTTTCAACTTAAAGGAAGTTGGTCGTTTCATGCAACAAAAAAGTCATGGAAAAACTGTATGTGATGGAATCGCGGGCTCAGTCAAAAGAACTATTCAAAGAGAAACCTCTAAAGTTCAAAAGAATGTGAATAGATTGTAAATGCTTGGTAAATGTTCACATTTTGTAATAATCTGTTTTCAAAAATAAAATTTTTCTTTTTGATTGATGAAGATATTTAAAATATCAGAATAACCCAAAGTAGTCGTTTTGAATCAGCATAAAGTGGATCAAGAAGTTTTCATTTTTTCCAACCTGCATCGTCAGAAGAAATCACAGCAAAAAGAGTGAGCTCAGACTCTGATATCTGTTTAAGAAAAACCATGTTTAACCTATCAGGACCAATGATTGAACCTAACCTCCATTCTTTTGTTGCCTGTGTTTATGAAAGCAACTGGTGAATTGGAATGGTTCAGCAAATTAATGAGGAAGAAGGGGATTATAATATCCTCTTTATGCATCCTCATGGTCCGGCTGAAAACTTTTATTGGCCTCAAAAAGAAGACAACTGTCCTGTACCACCACCTCATATCCTTTGTAAAGTAAAACCTCCAGTGGTAACGTCACAATTGGGTCGAACTTATAAGATTGATTCTGACACTCGAAAAGAAATCAACAAAGCTTGGAACAACTTTAAATATCACTATAGACGGTCATCAGTTTTAAGTTTCAGTGGAGGTGTTTACTTATATTTCAAGTTACTTTCGAACCAAGAGAAGACTTTTTAAAACTATATAACAATTTTTAACTTGTAACACATTGTGAAGATTTACTATCATGTTGTATAACAGAATAATATTCCCAGAAAAACCTGGATAAGAAGTAAGTAAACCAGTACAGTAACTAAAAGTTATCAGTATGAAATGTAAATATTGTATATTGTAATATTGTATATTTCGTGTAGGTATCATAAATTCAGGAGGTTGTTTTTAATATAAGCTAACTCAGTACACCCTCAGCATTGAGGTAAAAAGGAGCACTTAAGCCATGTCATTCTAGTAATATGTAGGCTAACAAGGGTATACATTTAATCTCAAAATTACATCATACTGTACAAAATTATTTGTTGTAAATGTGTTACATCCAACAGTAAGACTTAGGTAATTAAAAAATATGCCATGCAAACTGTATTACATATGATTTTAGCTTCATAGTCTTATATTTTAGAAGATATTATTGACTTTCTAACATCCTTACCACAAACTCTGTCTTTGTCAATGAAAATACCTTTTCCGCTATTCAAAAATTTATTTATTGCCTTTACATTGTAATAAAACTTTTAGACCACATAAACCCACAAATATTATTTCACCATTTATAAGAACATTTTATGCTCTTTTCAGTGTTAATTGTTTGTATTAGAGTATCTGGAGAGAGATTTTAGCCAAAGATTGTTTTTTACATAACTGTCACAAATTGAAAACACCATAATTTTTGTTTTATACGATTTTTTAAACAATGATGAAAAGTTATAATGCCAACACTTATAGTATAATCTGATTCTCCATTAAATTTAGGACAAATTCATAAAGTTTGAAGCCTCTAGCTACATAAATATAAATGTTATTTAGAAAAACGTGGAAACATACAAGCTGATTGACCGCTCATACTGGCCTCGGAAATTACATGTTTCTAAAACTTTAAACGACCATAATTCTGAAACTGCATAATGGAATTTGGTGAAACTTTGCATTTTTTATTATTTTTGTACACACTTAATGTATACCAAATTTCATAAAAATCTGAGAACTTTGGGTGTCAAATTGTAATTTGGCTGGATGATTTGACATGGAATGGCCCCTTACAGAATTTTACAGAACTTCTAGAGTCCAAAAATAATATTTGTATTTCTTAGTAACAACAGTAAAGCAATACAGAGCTAAAATAATAAACATGACTTTGGTTTGAACACCTAGGTGTGCATATTTGAACTGAAAAGTATCTGGTACATGGGGAAATGCAAACATCCTGCCCAAAATTATACCTACCACTATGGAGTGTTTATATTACACAGCATGGAACAATTGATGTCTAAGGACCACATTGACTCTCAATTCGACACATCAGACAGTCATAGAATCACGCTATTTATAAAATTGCTTGAATCTTCAAGTGACGTTGAAAATACCTGTTACATTTATAAGGAAGAGTTTCCCAGTGTCCCAAAAGACCAAAAAGATGAGTGTGTTGAATGCCACTGCCTGAGGAAGGTGGTTCCATGCTCACAAAAACTGTCTACCGAGTGATGTGCCAAGTACAATGGATGTTTTAGAAAAAAAGATTTGTTTTGTCTGCTGTGCGGAAACTACTATGGTAAATATTTAAAATGTTGTTAAAGGCCAAATATCTCTAAACTCCACATTGTCAGGAAAAACATTGAATTTATTTATAGCACAGAATTTACTACTGACACATGTAACACACAAATGACCAATAGTTCTAAACTCACATTTCTTGTCAACATTTCAACAGGTGGAGAGATGTTATCATATAATGAAAACAATTTATAATTTAATACCTTCCGGTTCATTAGTAGTGGAGAGGTAAAGGGCGGCTTGAGGGGAGGAGGAGGCTGCAATCAAATAAATGTATTACGAATTAAAAAATCTATTACATTATTATGAAAAAAACAGGTAAATAACTTAATCTCAAAGAAAATTGTAAAATAACATTAATTAAAACATTAAAAAAGTGAAATATTAAGGTGAGGAATGGGCGGCTTTAGGGGAGGAGGAGGCTGGGATCAAATAAATGTACCGGTAATACGAATTCTAAAATCTATTAGACATGGCTAAAATTACGTTCAAAATGACAGTTTTCACATCACATTTTAACCGAGTTCAGAAGACCGAAACGGTATGACATAGTAATAGGGCGTTGATAACCTCTTACACTTTATAAATAATAATTATAGAAAATTCTACAACACCATTTTTGATTAATGAATTATTGCTGAAAGGTATCAGACTAACAAGTTCGATATGACAGTTTTCACATCACATTTTAATGATGTTAAGAAGACCGAAACGCTGTGACATAGTAATAGGGCGTTAGATAAACTCATAAACTCTATAAATAATAAATATTACCAAATTCTAGAACACCGATTTTGATTGATGGGTTATTGCTCGTGGTTAAAAATAACTTCAAAATGGCAGTTTTCACACACATTTTAACCAAGTTCAGAAGACCGAAACGGTATGACATAGTAATAGGGCGTTAGGTAACCTCTTAAACTTTATAAATAAAAAAATATAAGAAAATTCTACAACACCGTTTTTAATTTATGAGTTATTGCTGAAAGATATCAGCAAATCATAGCCTCGTCTGATGGTGAAAACACCTTTCAAAACGCACAAGTTGAGATTACATATACTTATACTTTTAATCACTGAAACGGTATAACATAGTGATAAGCCTTTAGATAGACTAATTAGCTTTAGTTAAATACCATAAAAGTATGTATTTTCTGAATGGTTTAGTAGTTATGAGTTATTGATGAGATGTTGTACCAGGTCTGTAGACAATTTCGTTGTTGATTTTTATTTATTAGTGGAATGTTTGTTATACATATAATGGTTAAATAAAACACAATAGGATAAGTTTTCATAATTTATTCTTAAATCAATATTATGTGACTCTAATTTCATGTACTGGTAAGTCATCTCTTTTTTGAGGTTAGATTTACATATTTTCGGAAATCTGTTGTCTGCTAAAAGGCGGGAAAGGTCGGTTTTGAGGTTATGTTGCATATTGACGCGGCAGCCATCTTGTTTTTCTCTCAGCTGGTAATGTGACGTCATTGTTTAAATACCCTGAACAATAGAGGAGATGTGATTCCACAGTTTAAATACTCTGTATCTGGAGTTATGGATATTTCCTTGCCAGTTTCACCCACATGATTATCCCTGTGCCAACAGACTGAATTTAATTATTATTTACCTCATTACCCTCAAAGAATAACATTTGTTCAATAAGTTATTGCCTTTCTCACATGAATAACATTTCTCATATGAAATATACCCAAGTTTAAGTATGAAGTTTGATTGAGATTATCCCTGTCTTTGAGGCTGCCTGCAGGCTAAATTAAGCATTTTGAGAAAAAATATGAAAAATAAAAATTTGTTTAGATCATGTCATCTCCGAAGATTTTCTCGCTGACAAAACTTGCCTGACCAAAAAATAAAAAAATATCCTCACAGATCAACTTCTTAATGTCTAAATTCAAATCAAAAACTCGATCTCCTTAGTTTTTAGTTTTTAAAGTCATTAAAATATTTTATTTTTTACTCCAACTTAGCCCATTGCTGTTGACATACTGTTTTATTCAATTTCACAAAAAAAATTATCTTAGCTCTAACTGTACGTTTGACGGTTGTTATGAGACGCTTTGAATTAAAATTTGTGTCAGTAGCGGCCAGTGGCTGAGCCGTTTAAGCCTCTGAGTGGTGGGGAACCGGCTTCAACTACAGTAATATATAGTGGATAGGGATTGCCAGTCTATGCTATTCTTTGGTCGCTTGTACAGTTTCATAAGCGGCCACCAACTAATCGGATGCGATATATCAATCTTAAACATTCGATATATTGAATTGGAACACTCGATATTTTGAATCTCATTTTAACAATAGGTACATAATTTACCCGATATTTATATTAATGTTGTAATCTAAAATCAACAAATTGTATATCGTCAATATGCGAATGCCAGTTACAAATAAATTTTTTGAAACATTTAACTAATAACAAATAAATGAAAACTACAACTAAACAAATAAATAAATAATAAAGAAATTCAGCCAAAACTTAAGTTATCTTTGCCAGGGTAAACTTTATGGGCTGCTTTCATGGACTGAATAAACCAAGTTAGTATAAGTTAGGCAATATAACTAAATAAACTAACTTAGTTAAAATATAACTAAGTTTTTGCTTGATTATCCCTTTATTTATTATTTGTTGTATTTTTAAATTTTATTTTTCGTTTGTTTTTTACCTTGTTAAATGTTTCAATAAAATATATGTGTAACTTATCTTAATTATCGCTCTTAATCCCAGTTTTCAGAGACCGTTTCAACATACGCCATGAGAACTAAAATGTTTGGGTGTTTGTGTTATTTAAGTTAAATATCGATTTAAAATGTGATTCGATATATCGAATGTTTAAGATCGATATATAGCATCCGATTAGTTGGTGGCCGCTTATCAAACTGTACCTCGAGTAATTCCGAAGGACGTAGGTTTCGGTGTCGCTCGTGTTTTTATTGTTGACTTTTACAATATTGGTGCAAACTGATCAGCTGATACCGTGATGCGATAAACCCTAGAACTGATGTGAAGTAATTCAAAGTATGTTTATATATGAGTCTGTCTGGCGGCATAGTCTTGTCTAAGTCAAGCAAGCCTTAAGTTTTTCAATGTTTTTAAGTTAATATGAAAATTAACATTACTGTTAACTTAATATTAATTACGATAATAAACTAAAGATTCAGAGCTTTAATTGGGTAGAATTTCATAAGCGGAACGATATAAATAGCCGAATGAAATTTTTCGATACGGTATATCATTAGGTTGATTGTTTTATCTATTGCAAAATATTTTGTAGCCTGTATGTTAGTTATTACATCATTTTTTTTGTTTTAGCGAATTTCCTCTATAGGAAAGAAGCTATTACCGTAGTCAGCATGGTAAGACCTAGGCCCGGGACCATGATAACTTTTCGTTTTGAGGTCCCCAGACCCCAAAAACACCATTCGTTCAAAATTGTATATATCTATATATATAATATCTAAATATATATATATATGTGTGTGTGTGTGTGTGTGTGTGTGTGTCCATGGGTGCGATAACTCTCGTAAAAAACGGTCAAATTTTGATGAAATTTGGTACAAACGCGTAAAGCAGCATTTATGACTTTAAGTTCGAAAATCAGACAGATCGACCTATCCGAAGTGGTATTTTGGGGGGGTTTTGTACCCCAAAAATGGGTTTTTTGAGTTTTTACACATAATTTTTGAAAAAGTGAAATTTCATTTTTCCATTGGAATCAGCTTAAAAAGACGCATAATTTGGTGTTTTAATCATTGCTCTACGTCAATTGGTTACTGAGATATTGAAAGTGCTAAATACAGTACGGTACGTTGTCCAATGCTATTCTTATGGAGGTTAAGAAAAATTGTATATCTCGCTTATTTATCAACTTATCCTGACGAAACTTGGTATATTGCTTCATTTCATTGTGGACTATTGATATTTGCACAAAAACCCATTTTTTGGCCGATAGTTCCTGTAGCAGCAAACCTGCACACTCAGCCCCATGTTATTCTTATCGAGAATAAGTAACGTGTTATCTCCTTTAATTATGAACATAAATTAATAGAACTTGGTATGTGGCTTTACCTAGTTGAGTTATATTGATATTTGTATAAAAAACCATTTTTAGTGTTCCTTATTTCAGCAAACCTGCATACTCAGCGGCCATGTTATTCTTATGGAGAATAATTAAAATGTCATAAATCGTTTATTTATGAATGTATATTGATGAAACTTGGTACAGTAGACGCTCTTTTATCCGGCATTCTATGAACCGGCACATTCTATTAACCGGCACCAGGCGACCCGGGTTTTTCCAGGTATTTTCGTCGTTTCCGTTTCGTACTGTGACTGCGCTGGACTGTTCCCGCCTTTTTCTTAGTCACCTGTTGTTTGTTTACGTCTCAAGCAGTAACGTTCAGTGATGTTCGTAAACTTTGCTCAGTACACTACTGTATTCAACTTATTTTTAGACGCCAACTTCCGCCCGGCTGTCTGTCCGCCCGTCTGTCTGTCCGCCCGTCTGTCTGTCTATCTGCCTGTCTATCAGTCCACAAATGCAGGTGTTCCGGAGCAGTGCCAAGGTCAACCAACGCACGCGACCACAGCTCATTACTGTAGCGAGATGACAGACTCTCAGATTACTGTATTCCCATTAATAACTAAAAAGTTCTATTATCCGGAAAAATCGATTTACCGGCATGGGCGTGGTCCCGAACATGGCGGATAAAAGAGCATCTACTGTATGTGGCTTTATGTGGTATCAAGATAATATTATATGCATTGGAAATTCGCTGAGTATGCAGGTTTGCTGCTACGGGGGTATATTTTGTGTTCCTTGATGCAGCAAACCTGCGTACTCAGCCCCAATGTTATGTTGTTGTTATGGAGAATAATTAAAATTGTATATATTGCTTATTTGTGAATATATTTTTATGAAACTTGGTAAGTGAATTTATGTAGTATTATTAAGACATTTATATCGCCATTGGAAATTCGCTGAATATAAAGGTTTGCTGCGACGGGGGTATTTTAGTTTATTTTAATTAAACTAAAATAAAATTTTGGTTGTTACTGTCAATACATATTTAAGTAGTCTACGGTAATAGTGGACTCAATATTTGTTATCTGGACAAATTTTAAACACCTAAATAATCATTATACCATATCAAACTAATTTAATTCGGTTTTTTATATCGTTCCCCTTATGAAAGTCTACCCCTTTAATTTGATTTCGGACCCTGATTTATACGTAAAACCTGTAAAGTTTCACCACTGGCTGAGCCAAAAGATTAATGATTTACAATAGTTTATTTACGGTAGGCCTATTTTGGATTTTTTATACCTAATACCATTGACTATACACCTGTACTAGACAGAAAACCTTATGGGCCCTTCTGATAACAAAAGAGGCGGGATTCTCCATGTAGTTCTGATAGCACTGGATAGAAATCGCCACTATCCCAAGCAATGGCTGACGTAACTCTGGCTCATGCCGCTTGGCGCGCCCACCTCAGCCGTGGCGGGTTTTTAAAATCTCATTTTGATAATAAAACCACTGTCTCGCTTTCCTCACAACTCGGAAGTTGTAATATACGATTTATCAAAGGCTGTAAGGCTGTAACAACAAAGGTTGTGTAAAATAAAAATACTATTGTAATAACTGTTAAAAACTTGTAATAAAATTGGTGTCGACGTGATAACTGCCTTTCATGAGCGTCATTCAAGCGTGCTCTGTCTGCTCGTCTGCCTATCCGATTCCAAGTAGTTCGTGTAATGTCTACTAGGAGGAAGCACATGTGATAGCCCCTGTTGCCGACCGCACTCAGTAGATAGTGCAGTTTCTTGGTTAACCGATTTTAGAATTACGTTTACTGTCTACTGCAGGTGTATAGTCAATGCTAACACCCTTACTGTAATAAGTTTAATTTATAGTTGGTTACATAATATCACAGGGATTTCCTCTTGAAAAATACTTAATAAGCTCCGAATTCAAAGCAGCAATTATAGCCTGGCTATAGTTTCCATCCAAAGATGGGTCTATAATGTATTTGGACTAAGGGCCTGTATAACATTGTGTCCAAAATCTAACAGTAAGTTTTAATACAGAGGTTCTTTTAATAATACTAATAATTTATAAATTTTTATTGGTGTTTTGAATCTTGAAAATTAATGTTAAAAGGAAA
Organism: Allygus modestus; assembly: GCA_963675035.1. Lineage (NCBI taxonomy): Eukaryota > Metazoa > Arthropoda > Insecta > Hemiptera > Cicadellidae > Allygus > Allygus modestus. The sequence goes on from OY776112.1 coordinate 291,479,018, forward strand.
TTATCTTCAGTTACTGACACAAACCAACTTAAAGGAAAATAATGTGAGGTGTTGGTCATAAGTTCTAGTTAGCTCTAAAATTCAGATTCAGATTCCGGTATACTTTATTGATTAACATCAATTAAAGAATATGCGTCAGTTAAAAAAATCAACTTCTAAACCAAACCACTCCACAGACCACAGACAACAACCACTCAATTATTCTAAACCCACCAAAATCCTTTGGTCGTAGCCTTAAAGTGTCAATGTTTTGATAATATGTGAGACCGGTTTCGGGTCAGTCCCAACCCATCTTCAGCCACACTTATCTTCTTTCGAAGAAAATCTTTTGAAGAAGATAAGTGTGACTGAAGATGGGTTGGGACTGTTCCGAAACCGGTCTCACATATTATCAAAACATTGACACCTTAAGGCTACGACCAAAGGATTTTGGTGGGTTGTAGAATAATACTATAGGTAAAAAGGCTTCAGAAAAATAAAACCACTCAGTGTTGAGTATTAAAAGTAAACTGAACAAACTCAGCTGCAGCAGGCAAATTAGAATGGCAAAGGCTCAATTGCAACTCCAGAAATTTACACGCAGGCTTAATTTGACATGTTATCTTTCGATTAAAGAACTTCATTCCTGTTGTTTCTACCAGTTTGTAGGCTTTAAATGAATTCAATGTCACACCCAGAAATATAAATAAAAAAATAACAGACATTCGGAGGGCCTACAGTTTTTTCTAATTGTAGAATTTTACAGTTTTTAGAATTTGTATAGTACTATAAGTATAAAAATTCTAAAATTATACACTTTACAGTTAGTGTTCCTAATATACACACTAGTTGGCATGTTATGAATAAATAAACTTATACATGCTTTGAATAAATTGATATTAAATAAAGTCTTGTTATTTAACTACTACACACCAGAGCTTGACAGAGCCAAGTTTCACGCCAAAAGTCTGGACATTGTTCTTGGTGTCATTCGACACAAACAGGCAGATTCTATTGTTATAGCTTAGCAAATGTCCTATTTAGGACTCATTCCATATCAAATCAATATAGTCACAGTGATTTCCTTCACCATCTCAATATTGATCAAATTTTAAAAGTAAATAGGTAGAAGATGCCTTTGAAACCCCTTAAGGTAGCGATCACAAGGAACTACAGAGGATTTTGCAGGCCAAGATACCATGACTATTGACCATTGACTTGTTAAATAAAATAAAATGACTTGTTATTGATTTCAGGATGCCTGCAAACCTCATTATCATCATGGGTGTGAGAGCAAACATGATGGCAATACAATATTCCAAGAGCCAATGACAAACCAGAGTACAGTGGTTGAAACTGACTGCAGCAATTTTGATATTGTCAAAGCCACTCAGGTATAAGACTCAGTGTTTTGATATCATGTTAACTATACTTTACACATGCACTTTCTGCAAGTATTATCAACTCGGTTATCCTTTTTTTAGTATGTAAAACTCATTTTAGGTTCTCTGAACCTAGAGTTAAACTTCACTTTAGAGTGTTATTGTGTTAAGACCTGCTCATCTTGAATTATTCAATAGGCTATCTAAACTCACAATTTATGTTTTAAAGTCTTCGAGCCAAAATGCTGAAATATATAGGCCTAAACAGTTCATGTTCCAACCTAGCACCATTGTTAATAACCTTCCAGAGTATGAAGCAGGTACGGACATGGCTGAAGTTCTATGTCTGACAGGGACAGACAGTCGTGAAATTACCATATCCAACAAATAAACATTTTATTTTCTATTTTTTATCTCAAATGTTGCTCTATTAATTTTGCATAAACAGTTTAAGCACCATTTTCCCAGCGCTAGTGTCATAGGTTTAAATCCGACCTCAGTCTGCAATTTCATGTTTAACTAGTGTATACTTTACCTGCTTGAAAGAAAGCAGAGGCTGGCACCGGCGGAAGTCAACAAAATAGATGGATCCTTTTTGATTTCTAGATTTTTCCGGCTGTTTTGCTACTTTTTACCACCCCCTCACCATCCTAAATGTGTATGCACCACACATTTTACCTCAGAACTGTCGTGGTGCCAACTTATTTGCTAACAATTTAAATGATAATTAACATGAATACAACCTTTCAACTCATGAGTCTTAGGGACTCTTAAATAACTCAGCTACATAACTGTAAGGAAAATTAATATAGGAAACCAGAGCAGAAATAAATTAGGCCTAGTTAGTTTTCCATTGTGGGAGTTATTGTATGACCTTGTCACATTGTATAGTACGGTTCACTGGAGCGCTGCCGCCAGCTGGTGGAGGAGGGGTATGATGTGAACCAGCCTGACAACGAGACAGTGACCCTGCTGCACTGGGCTGCCATCAACAACCGGCTGGACATCATTAGGTTCTACGTGAGCAAAGGCGCTGTTGTAGACGCTGTGGGCGGGGAATTACTCGCAACCCCTCTCCACTGGGCAACCAGGTCAGTATGTTTATCTCAGTGAAGAAAGTGAGCCTATGAGCTCCGCTCAGTCACCTGTTTTAAATTGTATGACCAGTCAAATAGCTCATCTGATCAGATCAATTCAGTATTTTTAATATCCTTTGATTTCACCTCTTTATATAATTTACAGACTTAGGCAAAGTTTTATTGAAAACCATTATATGTCCCTCAGATTTTCTCCCAACCACCTTTTATGTAAGAATGCGGTTGATTGGTGTCTGACTCACGATTTCTTCTAAAGTACCTGGTACGGTTTAACATGACATGTTTACAGGATTTACAAATCATTCAGTGTTAATACAAATAAAAAAATAGAACAACAGATAATGATTAACTGGTAATAAGCTCATGGATGTTCCCTTTTATAAATGTATATAAATTTTACAGTAGTTTGGCCCTGCGTTTAGTTTGGTTAAAATTAATTCTAGTTTAAATACATCTTCTATATAAACATACGGTCAGGTACACAGAATTTACCTGACCGTCACAAGAGGTTGTAAACATAGTAGTTTAAGAAAGAGTGAACTTATCAACGCAATAAAAAACCAGGGAACATGCAATTTAATAAGGCTCCTAAGCATTTCAAGCATAATGAGGATTTTAGCCGCTTTTCTCAGTTGGAAATAATAACAAACTTTATTTAACACACTCCAGGCGGGTGACCCAGAACCGGGTCTTGGCTCACCATTGAAACATAATAATATATGAGATTTTCATGTTTAAAAATGTTTGATGTACCGTAAACCAGGCTAAACCCAGACACTTTTTTACGTTTTTTAGGTTAAAGTGCCTTTCAAACAACGATGTCACCAATAAAAACCATACCATTGTAAAGTATGTGTATCATTTACTATATCCCTGTACCTTTCTGTGTGTTAGATGTAATTATCAAATAAATAAAAAATAAATAAAAGTGTCTGGCTTAACCTCCACAAACGGTCTAATCCCGGACACTGACCTAAATATCATTATAATGCCTAAACTAACCTCTGCTGTCCATAATCGGACGGTATTTTGAGGTTTGCAGATGCCTTTGTACCAGTCAAAGGCTTAAAAATGAAATTACAAAAATTTTGAATGGGTCGGGGATGAATAAAGAGTATTCTTACATCACGTTTTCAGCCGTTTATTCTTTGCAACTAAAATGAAACCAAACAAAGAACCGTAAGGGAAAAGGCGTTTAAAATACAATACAGTTTGAAACAAAGAGTAATACTACTTATATATATTTGTTCAACATGACTAGTGATGACATTTTCTTCCTGTGGGCTGAAAATTGTCTGCTTTCCATGGGGCCCATTATATTTTCCACAGACATGATCACTTATGGTAGATTTAGGCAAAGAATACTTGACACCCACCTAAATAACATTATAACGTCTAAACTGACCTCTCCTGTCCGTATCGGACGGTGCTTTGAGGTCTGCAAATGCCTTTTTACCAGCCAAAGGCTTAACAATTTGATAAATAAAAATATTAAGTAAATACAAAGTATTCTTACGTCACGTTTTCAGCTGTGTATTCTTTGCAATTAACATGAAACTAAACAAAGAACCATAAGGGGAAAAGGAGTTTAAATGAAACAAAGAATAATACGACATATGTATATTTGTTCAACATGATCAGCGATGATATTTTCTTCCTGTGGGCTGAAAACTGTCTGCTTTCCATGGGGCCCATTGTATTTTCCACAGACATGATGATTGATCGTGATCATTGATTATGAGACATGATCATTGATCACGATCATGACCTTAACTTTCCTCCTTTATTGCCTGCTCTAATATCTTGGCTCTTGAATTTTGTTGTTCATCCTGGAGACGGTACTAACAATTTTTCATAAATTAAAAGCACAAATTTTAATAACAATCACAGATAGGTACCGTATCAGGGCCAAACACCACAATGCTGTTATTAGTTACGGTGGGAAATCTGCTTTTTACATCAGTAACGGCAGACGCTAGTTGCAACCGCCGGCCCAACAGTCATATCCACAGTGTATTATTAGTGTCCGGGTTTGTACTGGAATAATTAAATGGGATATATTTTAAAAAATATATGTTGTATATAGCTTTAAATAGCATGGCATTATGCGCTCTTAAATTTTGAATAAAAATATTCCTTTGCGACAAAAATCGGACAAACTTGACGAAAATTACATGCCTTAGTTAGACATACATTTTTTTTTCTCGAAAAGTCATAAGTTGATATACTTGCAAAATAAAACGAAAAAACGATCCCACACAGTTCTAATCTATACAGCTGTGTAGAGCGTCTTCTGCTGTATACGAATGGATAACGATCGACTTAACACGTTCGCTGTGGGCCACCCAATGGCGGGCGGCCCCAGGCGCGGCAGCGAATCAGCGAACGCCTTTGGCATTCAAATATTTCAGTCTGACGAATCACAAACAGTCGCAGTGATTGTGCTGTGTTTCCCCGAGAGTGGACGTAGTTCACTGAAACACCCACAGATAGTAGCACTGCCAGGATCCGTAGCTAGTCCCATTATAATGTCATTTGGAGGGAAAAAATCACCAAGAACGGGACAAAAAGTCGTTTTCTAGCATTGCCAGATGGGATTTTATGGGGAAATTTTAGTACCAAACTACACCAAAATAAAGCTCGTATTCCAAGCTAAAACACTGACATAAAATACCCGTCCTTCCCACAGTGCTGCCACACTGTGACTGAATAGGTTTGGCGGGTAAACACTACGACGTGCGTCGTAGCGCGCCACTTGGCGAAGTTCGGTACTAGGACGTGCGTCGTAGCCCGCAGCGAACGTGTTAATAACCATGCAGGTTAGTTTAGAAATATTTATGTTTAAAAACATGTACATCGTGTCCGGGAAACCCCCCCTGTCCGGGATTAGCCTGTTTTATGGTAGTGAAAATGTTAAACATCAAATTAAATCAAATCAAATTTATTTCCAAATAAAAACAAATACAACGTTATGTACACAAACAATATTGCGGAAAAAAAATTCTCACATATGCCCATCGGCCTGTGCATGAGAACGAGTTCTGCCTCAAATTCAGTGCACTTAAAAAATATTAAAAACCATCGTATTATTGCTAAAACAATATCGGCAGTTGTATGTATAGTAATCAAGAACAATATTAAAATTAAGATTCGTTTTCCATTTAAATATCAAACACTGATTTAAAAATAAGTAAAAATAATACCCCCGTAGCAGCAAACCTGCGTACTCAGCGAATTTCCAATGCATATATATGTATCTTAATACCACATAAAGCCACATACCAAGTTTCATCAATATACATTCATAAATAAACAATTTGTGACATTTTAATTATTCTCCATTAGAATAACATGGCGGCTGAGTATGCAGGTTTCCTGAAGGAAGGAAAACAAAATACCCCCGTCGCAGCAAACCTGCGTACTCAGCGAATTTCCAATGCATAATATATGACTTAATACCACATAAAGCCGCATACCAAGTTTCATAAAAATATATTCACAAATAAGTGATATATACAATTTTAATTATTCTCTATAAGAATAACATTGGGGATGTGTACATAGGTTTGCTGAAACAAGGAACATAAGCAATTGGTTTCTATAAAAATATCAATATAACTCAACTAGGTGAAGCTACATACCTAGTTTCATCAATATTCATTTATAAATAAGCGATATATTCCATTTTGATTAATCTCCATAAGAATAACATGGGGGATGAGTACGCAGGTTTGCTACAACAAGGAACGAAAAAAATGGGTGTTTAGGCAAATATCAATATAACTCAACTAGGTGAAGTCATATAACAGGTTTTATTAATTTATGTTCATAATTAAGTGAGACATAGTATTCTAATTTTTCTCCATAAGAATAACATGGGGGCTGAGTACGCAGGTTTGCTGCTGCGGGAACCTTTAGCAAAAAATTATTTTTTTGAGCAAATAACAATAGACCACAACCAGATAAAGCTATATACAAAGTTTCGTCAGTATACGTTCATAAAGAAGCGAGATATAATTTTGTTCTTATTCTCCATAAGAATAACATTAGACAACGTACTGTGTTTAGCACTTTCAATATCTCGGTAACCGATTGACGTAGAGGAATGATCGAAAAACGAAATTATGTGTTTTTTAAAGCTGAATCCAATGGTAAAAAACTAAAATTTGACTATTTCAAAAATTGTATGTAAAAAGCACAAAAACCCCATTTTTGGGGTACAAAACCCCCCCAAAATACCCCTTAAGGTAGAGCGATATGGCTGGTTTTCGAACTTAAAGTCATAAATGCTGCTTTACACACTATAACAGTACATACATAGCCTAAATGTTTTTAAGTATTTACTTCTAATTAGCCTACACATTTGAAACAACTTTATGTAACATCTATGTACAAACCTGCTTCTAAACTTAGGCCCTAACTTAAATTGTACCTACCTTAAGTTATTCTTTTCAAAATGTTAAACAGTTTAGGAGAGATAACCTTAGAATTTATGTAAATGTATTTTTTTAAGAAACAATAAGCCTACATATCATTAAGTATTTCATAACAAGCTAGGACTACCCATCTAATCAATCTGTCAGAACCAAATTTAGCCTTTCATACTAGCCAAATTATATTTCCAACAAACTAAAAAGACAGTGTAGTATAAAAACAGTTTCTAATATGTAGGGAAGAAGTTAATAACCCAAATGGTACAGATTGGCCTATTTATTTAAAGCTTGAAATGAAAATGCTAAAATATTATGTAAGGTTAGGGACTGTTATAAGTGAAATGTTGTCTCAAACTGAACTGACAGCCAGAGCAAATCAGAAGGCAATAGAGTGAGGATAGGATGTACAACATAAAGAGGCCATAGAGGTATGATATTGTTATATTAGAGCACATTTTTGTCACTTCTCTAAGTATTTTATAATGTATATGATTTGTATAATACTTTTGAATCTTAATTAATTGTATAAAAGAAATCATAATTTTGAGGTTACTTAATGTAAAGGCAAGAAAATAACAATTGTAGTTATATTAGGCATATAAACTCTGTAAGTGAATATTTTCTCTCACAACTTGATAATTTTGTTACATGAAATGTAACATATATTAAAATTAAATAGTGTTTTTTTATTGATTTTATTTTACTATTAACGTGATATTAACAGCTACCAAATAGTTTACATATAGTATGACACAAGTATGGAAAAAGTGATAGCAGTGAATAAGATCTAGAGTGCAGTGGTTATTCTTGTGTGAAAAGGAAGTGAGAAATTTTAAAATCAAAAGTGGTGGTGAAAGGGGAAGCTGAAGAAGAGAGACATTATATTGAACCAAATAATCATATTTTAATCCATTTGAATCTTTTAAATTTTAATCTAAACTAATTTGCAAACTATCTTTAATTTAATTGTATTTATCTAAATTTTCCAACTTAAACAAGAGAACTTTTGAAACAAGAAAAAAGACTTTTGAAAATTAGATTTCAACATGAAGAAATACTAAGTTAAATCCATCTCAGCAAAGCTCTTTGTTTGGTAGCTGCCGCTAAAAAAAAGGAAACTCAATTTTGTTTATTAAAGGTTATTTCAAATTTTGATAATTATGATTTTTTTATGTGCCATGGCAAAGAACCGCCCTTGAGATTAAGAGTCATCATATCTTACATTTGAGAGTCGGAGCAGATATTTGTAAAAATAATTTTGTAACTATAATTCAATAGGCCCTAACTGTAATTATGTTTACTATTTTCAATTGTTTTCTTGAATAAATTTAACTATGATGTAATTGTATTTTTGGACTAATTCATTGAGTGTCTAGGCTACGGTTATGTAAAGCTAGGTTAGGTAAATTAAAATATAGGCTAAGGAGGTTTTGTTATAACACTTATACCAAATTTCATCAAAATCGAACCTTTTTTACGAGAGTTATCGCACCCACGGACACACATATATATATATATAGATATATAGATATATATATATATACAGTTTCGAACGAATGGTGGTTTTGGGGTCTGGGGACCTCAAAATGAAAAGTTATCATGGTCCCGGGCCTAGGTCTTACCATGCCGACTACGGTAATAGCTTCATCCCTATAGGGGAAATTCGCTAAAATGGGGTTTGATACAAATATCAGTATAACTCATTTAGGTAAAGCCACATACCAAATTTCATTAATTTATTTTCATAATTAAGGGAGATAACACATTACTTATTCTCCATAAGAATAACATGGGGGCTGAGTACGCAGGTTTGCTGCTACGGGAGCCATTGGCAAAAAATTGTTTGTTTGAGCAAATATCAATGGTCCACAACCAGATGAAGCCGTATACCAAGTTTTGTCAGTATACGTTCATAAATAAGCGAGATATAAAATTTTTCTTTTCCTCCATAAGAATAACATTAGACAACGTACTGTGTTTAGCACTTTCAATATCTCGGTAACCAATTGACGTAGAGAAATGATCAAAATACCAAATTGTGTGTTTTTTTAAGCTGAATCCAATGGTAAAAACTAAAATTCGACTATTTCCAAAATTATATGTAAAAAATTCAAAAAACCCATTTTTGGGGTACAAAACCCCCCCAAAATACCCCTTCGGATAAAGCGATGTGACTGGTTTTCGAACTTAAAGTTATAAATGTTGCTTTACACGTTTATACCAAATTTCATCAAAAACGGATAATTTTTACGAGAGTTATCGTGCTCACGGACACACACACACACATATATATATATATATACAGTTTCGAACGAATGGTGTTTTTGGGGTCTGGGGACCTCAAAACGAAAAGTTATCATGGTCTAGGTCTTACCATGCCGACTACGGTAATAGCTTCTTCCCTATAGGGGAAATTCGCTAAAATGACATTTGATATAATACAAAGATAATAGGCAATGGCGGGAGAGAAGTAGAAGTAGAAGTAGACGGTAGAAGTAGAAGTAAACGGTATTGTTAGCTTTATATTCAGTGACCAGTTGGTGATGTAAAGTTAGTTATTGTAGTACTCAGAACAGATGAGGGACTCAGGATGCTCAGAACCAATCTCCAACAGCCAGTTAAGGACTACCCTTTTGTAAATTTTAGTTGTGACCTGCAGGTCCCTAATCGCAGGAGGAATGTCCCTGTAGATGAAGTTTGCAATAAAATATGAGTTGGAGTGACTGACTGATCTAACTGCTCGGGGCACCTGCAGGCCAACGTTAACGGAGTTCCTTGTCGTATAGTTGTGTCCCACGGGAGTTATGACTAATTCTTTATGGGATTATGTATAACTAGTTCTTGGACATAACTGGTAGTGGTAATATATGTGTAAACAAACTTAATTAAATTATCTGAAATAACCGTATGAAAGAAACTAGGAATAAAATTTAAGATCCGATTGTTCTTTTAGGAATCTCTCAAAATAGTATCTTACTTCTTTAATAAAATTGATCAGAATAGGAATATCTGTATTGTCGTACAGGCTTATACAAGCATTGACACAAGTCATTGTTCAGCATAATACTGCCATGTCACTAATATCAATTTCTATTACTACAAGTAAATACAAAATATGCCTAAGTTCAAACCACAACAATGCAATAAACTGAAAGTAATAAAAACTAACTGCCATTATTCCGTGAAAAACCATACATCCTCTTCCTACAATTAACAACACCTTGGCACACTCTACTTAGTCTATATACAATGTCACAGAAAAACCAAAATTAATGTATATTAAACAGAGAAAAACCTATCTGTCCTACTAACTATAACTACCCTACTAAAATTCAATCTTGTGCACCAAGAAAAATTCATTTATCGAATAAAAAGGATTATTTGCCAGCCAATCGTAAAACCTTTATAAAATATAAATTAATAAGAGGATTTATTTTATTATACATTTTCAAGAATAATACAACGTGGCTAGGCGATGTTTCGCTCAATCGATTGATCTCAATCGCTGTTTTTTCTCTATTGCGGGTGTTATAACTGTGTTTGTCACTATTTGGAATAATTTCGTCCTGATGTTTAAACATGTATAAGATCATATCAAAGATGTATAAATTGATAATTATTTGAATTTCAAGTTGGACAAATAAAGGTTTGTAGTGAGCTCTCATTTTTGATCTGGTTATTATTCTAATTGCTTTTTTCTGCAGAATTAATATTTCATCAACTCTAGAGCAGTTTCCAAACAGAATCAAACCATACCTGAGAATCAACTGAAAGTAGGCGTAGTAAGCTCTTTTGAGATACTGAATTGGTACCGTACACAACATGTAAGCCGTTTTAAAAGAAATATAACTCTTGATAGCTTAGATGCTATATGGTCAATATGTGGATGCCAGTTATCTTACAATCAATATAACTTCCCAATAATTTAGCATTTGAAACCATATTGTCAGCAATTAAGTAATCTTCAGCTATTCTTAAAGTAAATATAATTTTTTGAGTGTTTTGTTCATTAAGTAAAACTCCATTGGTTTGAAACCAGGACGCAGCTTCTTTTAAAGTTGTTTGGGAAAGCAATTTAAGCTCTTTTACCTCATCTGCAATATCAACAAAAGTAGTGCCATCAGCGATTTGGAGTTTACAGAGCTAGGCAGATCATTGACTCTAATCAGAAACGAAAGTGGTCCCAGCACAGACCCCTGCAGCTTTCCGAATTCAACTAAAAACTTTTTTGAGTATTCACCATTGACTGAAACAGTCTGGTATATGTTTTTAAGATAAGATTCAAAGAATGTTAGGGCAGTGCCAGAAAATCCATAATAATTCAGCTTCAACAAAAGATCATCATGGCAGACACAATCAAAAGCCTTGCTCAGGTCACACAAAGTGGCCCGAGCATAGGCTTTCTCTTCAAAAGTCATAAGGACCTCTTTTAAAAGCCTATCCACAGCATCAATAGCAGATTTTCCTTTTCTAAATAAAAATTGAAATAAATTAATCAAATTATTGTGTTCTAAAAACAAAATAATTTGCTCATGTTAACAACTCAAACAGTTTAGAGAAAACTGGGATCAAAGATGCTGGTCGGTAACTTTCAGGTTGAGCTCTTTGACCTTTTTTATAAATTGGACAGATTTTTGCAATTTTCAATTTTGTTGGGAATACACCTTCTTGTAAGCATCGATTAAAGATAATAAAAGATAGGGTTCGGCAATACTTTGTATCATGTTTTTCAAAAGATCATTGAAAAGGTTATATATGTCACTACTGTTAGTTTTTCATCCTCTTTGCAGCACAAATTACATTATTAGGCGAGATAAATTTCCATTCAAAAACTCTACGATTAATATTAAACCTAGGCACTAGCTCTCTTACACTAACACACAAGGCTTACCTATTTTATGCTTAATTTCTTTAACAGGATTTTTAAATACTCTTTAAATGTATCAGGACATATATAAACTTTTTTTAGCAAGAGAAGCAACTTGAAAGATGAGTGGCAGATAAAGTTTCTTTAGTTATGTAGAATCCCATGAGCGACATACTCAGTGGTATATAATCTATTTGGCTACTTTGCTCAAACCACAGTGTGTGTTATCATTTAAACATATCGCTCTCGCAGAATTACACATAACGTATGTGTTTGTGTCTGTGTTGGCAGACAAGGCCACATCGGCAGTGTGACGCTGCTGATACAGTACGGCGCTGACCCGTCGCTGCGGGATGGCGAGGGCTGCTCGTGCATACACCTGGCCGCTCAGTTCGGCCACACGGCCATCGTGGCCTACCTGGTGGCCAAGGGCGTCAACCCCAACATGCAGGATCGCAACGGCATGACGCCGCTCATGTGGAGCGCTCACAAAGTCCACAGGTACAGTCGAGATGTGTTGAGTTGAGCCTAGGAACATCATCACAAGTTCAGAAATTGGGATCCCAAGGCATATCACCCATTCTACATTCATAACTTATTCATATTCACCTTAAAATACCCCCCTAGTTGCTTTGGCGTCTTACAGAGATATTGGGTTTACTGAGATATACTGTAGGCTATAATTGTTATAATAAGAAATATGATAAAATCTTAACATTCTGACATCTGAAATTGATCACACTTTGGGAATCCCTAAATATGGGAACAACTTAGCACAATAATAAAATAAATGTAATTAACTATTAAGACAAATTACTTTTTATGATTCCATTCTTAATGGGCTGCATTAATTCTCAAAAGGTCTTTAGTGGGTATGTCATATCTCCTTTAGTACTTCATCAAACCAATGATTGAGCTATCATTTTGGAGATTACCTGCACCGCTAAATGCAAAAAAATAAACAACAATTCAAAACTATAAAAAATGATTATTTAATGGGTGATTCTCACTTATGTGCATTGTACTGGTGGCATAAACTTATAGCGACAGGTTAAACTAACTCAAAACAGGTGACAGTACGTTTATGATTAATACAGTCAACTCCTGATTATCCGGGGTAGTGACCGGTTGGAGGGTCACGGATAACCCAAAACCACGGTTAAAACAAAGGGATTCAATAAATTGAATAAATTGAATTGATATTACGAGTATAATAAAGGTTTATCAACATTTTTATACTACAATATTGTGTTTTAATGTTATTTAAGATATATTTATATAGATTAAATACTTTTGAAAATCATTAAATTGTGATAACATCTACGAACAATCAAGATAATAATAGTTAATACTAGCAATGGTTGATAGCGGTAAATACTATCCAAAACGCCGAATGATATTTAATAGGTTAAGAATCTATTAACACCGAACTCTCTAAACTTCACCGAACAGTATTCTATTTAATTCTGCAATGGGGGAAAACCCAATGAGGGTAAACAAAGGCGGGAAGGGTGATTGTTTTGAGATGTTTCTATTTTTAGACGTCCGTGCCCGACCGTCGTCTGTCTATCCGTCCGTCACTGTGGGTGAACAGCAGCCGGAAGGGTGATTGTTTTGAGATGTTTCTATTTTTAGACGTCCGCATCCGACCGTCCGTGCAGTGTCAAGGTCATCGCTCCCCATCACGCGCCCATGGCTCATTAGCGAAAGACAGACTCTCAGATTATGTTGTGCTTACTAAATTGTTTGTATAGTATTTATTCTGATAAACAAAGTAAATTAAACATGATTGTGGAGATAATTTAGCAAAATAAATTGTTACTATTGCTCTATTTATGTTTAGAAGGGGATAAATAAAAATAATAAAAATAAACCTTTCGTGACCCCGGTTAAACCGCAACCTGATTAACCCGCTCTCGGATAATCGAGAGTTGATTGTATTTTAAAAAGTAGATTTGGGTACAAGTGTTTCAATGCGCAAAATGTGCATAGGCCATTTGGTCTCTCTACATAATGTCATGCTGTGATTGGATCATCAGTGTGAATTCAGATGCTTTAAGTCTGTGGTAGTGAGAACATTTTTCTCTTTTTCATTTCCAGTTTAGACCCCACGAGGTTACTGTTGACTTTTGGTGCTTCGACAACAGTTCAGGACAAGTACCAACAGAACACAGCACTACACTGGGCCATCCTCTCTAAGAACCACACGGCCGTCAGCACTCTAGTCTTGCAAGGAGCTAGTCTTGACATCGCTAATGCACAGGTCACAACCCCCTCTCTTGTACTTAAGGTTAAATTAGTTTTAATTTTATTAGTTTGTTGCTCAAGCAGAGTATCTATGAATTTCATCTTAAAGTATTCAAATTCAAAATAAATTATAATGTTGCTTTTTCTTTAGACAGTTTAGTTTTCAAAAATCTTAACTATGTCGTATGTTCTGTTCTAGCTATGCTACTCTTGAAAGAATGGATTATTGTATGACAGTAAAATCTTACTTCTAAATTAATTCCTTTGGGAATTTTTTGTGCAGCTAGCGACGTTTTTTTATTTCATAACCGATTTTAGAGATTGAGGTATCAAATTGAAAGGTTTTCACAAAGATGTTGTTTTGAAAATAATTTCTTTCTCCTCAGTCAGAGCTCCCATATTATCTTTATGAAAGATTATCTTATTTGATTTGGTCACATGTGTTTTTACGAGGGCTGTTCAGAAAGTAACCTCCACTTGCTCTCTGCGTGGGAAGTGGAGGGGGTAGCGCGGCCATTCTTGCGCCGGTGCGCACGGCAGGTCAGTCGGCGTCCAGCCTTGGTAGAGTGAGGGTCGTCCGAGCGCTAGTTGTTTTTCGGTCGCTTGCCAAAATGTGTGCTGCAATAGAAAATCCCGCCAAGTGTGAAGTGCATGCTGTCATTAGATTTTTTACTGCTAAACAATATTCTGCAGCAGCAATTCATAGAGAACTTTGTGCTGTGTATGGCCCAAAGATAATGAGTGGAGTTGTTCGGGAATGGGTGCGCTTTTTTAAAAATGGCTGAACAAATGTCCATGTGGAAGATAAAAGTAGCAGGCTATCTGTGGTCACTGATGAACTGGTTGAGAAAATCAACGCAAAAATTAGTGAAAACCGACGTTTCAGCATCTCAGAACTTTCGGAAGAATATCCACAAATTTCCAGGACTGTTTTGAACGAGATAGTGACTGACAGGTTAGGCTATCAAAAGTTTTGTGCTCGATGGGTCCCGAAAATTCTTTCAGAGGACCACAAAACTCAACGAATGACCTCGGCTCTAGACTTCCTGATGCGTTATGACCAAGAACGAGACTCTTTTCTGAACAAAATTGTGACAGGAGATGAAACTTGGGTCAAGTACGTGAATTCTGAGACTAAAGAACAGTAAAAGGTGTGGGGTCATATGGCATCGCCAAACAGACCAACGAAAGCCCGCAAGATTTTTCCGGCAGAAAGCTCATGGTAACGGTGTTTTGGGACTCAAAAGGATTGCTGCTAGTTGAAATTTATGGAACGTGGTGTGGCAATCAATGCGGATTCGTACACTGCAACACTGCAAAACCTCTGAAGGGCGATCCAAAACAAACGCCGTGGTCTTCTTTCATCTGGCGTAATTTTCCTGCACGACAATGCTCGTCCTCATGCTGCTCAGAAAACCAAAAACCCTCTGGGTCAGTTCTGAAATGGGATGTTTTTAGTCATCCACCATACAGCCCAGATTTGGCTCCCAGCGACTTCCACCTCTTTTTGCATCTGAAGAAATGGCTTGGCTCCCAGCGATTTGAGGATGATGAAGAGCTCAAAGATGCGATTGCCGGATGGCTCAAGGCACAGGCAGGAGATTTTTTTGCAGAAGGAATTTCAAAGTTTAGTTCATAGGTATGATAAGTGCTTAAATGTTCATGGAAACTATGTTGAAAAGTAAAGGAAAGTCGTAGTTTTAAGATGTATATAAAAAAAATATTGTATCTGATTTTGTGTTTTATCTATAAAAAAACTGAGGTTACTTTCCGAACAGCCCTCGTAGTTCATTTCATCAAATAAACATCTGTGGTGGTAACTATTTATAACTGGATACTATCACTGTGATGTTTAATATTTAAGTTTATATTTGTTGTGCAAAATCCCTGTGTGAAGAATGGGAGAATGGCTAGTTATTGTTATTCTTAAAGTGTTAAAACATTGGCTGGCTTTGCAATGATTTATATGTGACGTTTTAAGTTAATTTGATATTTATTAACATACTAGCCGACCTGTTGCAGCTTCACCTGCGTAAACTATGATAGTTGTGTGTGCTACAATCTGTGGCTAGCCTGTGGAACTAATACAAATCAAGATTAGCTGTTTGAATTTTCATCAGCTCAAACCAAAGTGAATGTCCATAAGGAATACTTTCATCAGCTCAAACCAAAGTGAATGTCCATAAGGAATACTTTCATCAGCTCAAACCAAAGTGAATGTCCATAAGAAATACATGGGAACTTTGGGACACAGCGGGGCGGAACACAGGGGGAATTTTGTGATACCGTTTCTTAGCAAGAACCTAGTTCCAAAGAGGAACCTATATGTCAAATTTCAACTCTGTAGGCCTTATAGTTATGGAGATTTTGTGGTAGGTCAGTTAGTCAGTGGTGTTTGGATTTTATATTTAAGATTACCTATATAATGCAAATTTTATAATAGCCAATTAGAGGACACATGTACATTTAAAAATAGTGTTTTTTATACTGTGGTTTCAACGTATGTTGACTGTACAACAATGTATTAATACATTTTTATTAATATACTTTCTTGATACCCAATTTTAGGCATTGAAATTATTAAATCTGGTTACAGGCTAAATAATGGTGTCCTATTTATTTTGCAATAAAATCAGAGGTTGTGCTGGCTTCAAGCCCAACAAATACCCCGACAAACCTTAATATCAGTTTTTAAAGTAAAATTGTTACTATAGGCGATCCTATAGTATATTATAAGTAGCGTAGTTTCCTCTTTAGTAAGAACTTTTCTGTTTAGTGATAATTCAATTGCATAGTTCAAATATTTCCAAAATGCTAATAATGATAAAGTCTTAACCTTGGAACCATTCTGATTCTACTCACACTGCCTGTACTATATAGAATAACTGTATTTTAAGTTAAACTGAATTCAGTTTAGAGTATGACAATACTTTCTGTTCAACTACTGTTCAGTTTTTTATGTTTGTCCTAACTGAAGTGGAGCTTTTTAGTTATTTATGAATTTTCACTAATAAGCCAAAATAAAGAGCATTTGTTTACCAAAAGGTATTGCAAGTAGAGGTGTGCGGATATCCGAAAAGCCGGTTCGGTTTCGGATCAAATCGGTAGGGGTATGCGAGTAGTGATTTTTTTTATCGAGTCGAATCGAGTTGAGTAGTGCCAATTATTTTTGAGTTTCGAGTATTTTCGAGCGAGTATTTGCCATCAATTGGTAGTTTAAAATCGTGTAATGGGATTTGGATATCACCCTAGATTTGATAATCTAAACATGGTTTCTAACTAATACATGAGTAGCAATACAAAGTTTTGGCCAGTACAATCAAACTGGATTACGTATTGACTAACAAAACAAGGTTTGATATTCGTTTCTGGCCGATGAAACTGGGCCCTGTTGTCATTTGGCCAATTTCACCTGATCCAGACATCGCTTATAATCAATATTAAATTATAAAATCGTTAGTCACGGCCGAAATTGCGCGATCCGATCGTCATTTTCAGCCTATTTTACGTGATGTGATCGCCTTTTACGGCCGTTACTACGCATTTTGGCCGGTTG
The DNA here is from genome assembly GCA_963675035.1 of Allygus modestus. Taxonomy (NCBI): domain Eukaryota; kingdom Metazoa; phylum Arthropoda; class Insecta; order Hemiptera; family Cicadellidae; genus Allygus; species Allygus modestus. Next base: position 291,496,579 of record OY776112.1, read on the forward strand.
CAATCGTTCGCGGTCGTCATTTCGGCCGATTTTACGTGATACGATTGCCTTTTGCGGCCGTTACTACGCGTTTTGGCCGGTTGCAATCGTTCGCGGTCGTCATTTTCGGCCGATTTTACGTTATACGATTGCCTTTTGCGGCCGTTACTACGCATTTTGGCCGGTCGCAATCGTTCGCGGTCGTTATTTTCGGCCTATTTTACGTGATGCGATCGCCTTTTGCGGCCGTTACTACGCGTTTTGGCCACTCGCAATCGTTAGCGATCGTTCGGAAATCGGCGGGAAATACTCGCTTGAACTTTCGAGTAGTTTTCAAAACTTCGAGTCGAGTTTGAGTATTAAAATACTCGACCGAAAACTCGAAGTTTCGAGTACTCGCACACCCCTACAAATCGGATATCCGAATCCGATCCGAAGGCTTTATCGATATCCGATAAGGTCTAGTACAAATCCGACTTATTCGGATAGACTGTATATCTTGGGATAAAAAGGTAGAAATGAAACAATAAATATGTTTGGACCATTAAATAAACGTTTTGACTCTTGACGTCGTTCTAGGTAACATGACGCGATTATTCCTGTCGCTTTGAGTGTTTTCGGTACGTAACTCGTATCAATTCATCGATGCGATATTTGTGTAATCATGTATCGTATCGCGATACACGGCCGGATCGTACATCATTTTAGCAAAAAGAATGAAATATTAAGAGAAATGTGCGATAGCAAACGTTTTTGATAGTAAACAACCGCAAATTTATACAATATTGCAACAATGTAACTCGATTTCTATTCACGATTCAAGAGATAAACGCAGACAACAGTAGTGGATTACTGGCGAATAAGTCGATAAATTTTCTTCGATAGTCAATTTCCGATAGTATCAACTTCTCACGAATGCAAAGAGTAAGCTCTCATAGAGTAAGCTGTAATTCAAAAGTTGCATAATGCAAACGGAAATGTTAGTGTATTAAATATAAATTGCTGCTACTGATATTTTCCTTCCATTCAATACAATTAAAAAAACACTGAGTAGAATATTGCTGACTTGCGCAAAACGAGTTACATAGCTTTCTCTACGGCGAAGTGTCCCACTATGATCAACGAGCTTAATCTAGCTAGAGCTTTTATACTCCAAGAAAATACTTCACTTGTTTATCCCTGGACGAGACCTCTAGATATATTAAGCTCGTCGAGTATCTTTACGACACCGTTTAAGCAGCGACGACCTGACGATGGATTCAAGAAGGCATCGCTTAGTTATCTCTATTATTTATTTATACAGATTTCATCGTTCTGATATTATTTGATTTCGTTGAATTCATGTACTTAAGATGGAACCAAAGAGGAAGAAAAGCATGATATGTAAATTCTTTAAAAAGAACGAAGCCGATAGTGAAGTTGCCGATTGTTTGAAATGCAAGCTGACACTTTGTAGTCTGTGACATTTAAGTGACAAACTAGGTTTTAAAAAAGTTTCTAATTTGTAGTAAACAAAATAAATTCAAACTAGGCCTAGTTAGTAAATTTATAAATCAAAGGAAATTCTTTGGTTATGGAAGTTTTTGGTTAACTCATACAGAGTTGGGGGAACTACAGATGAGGGGAACTAATGACAGTCTGGACGATAATCTAGAGAATATTTACAGGAAGCTAGAAAGTGACCTAGACAAATTATGCACACAAAGAACAGTATTTATTACGACCGTACCAAAACGCCACGATAAGCCAGCTATGCATAAAGCAAATCAAAATATAACACTACTTAATAATTACATTATAGAATTAATAGCAAGAAAACAAAACATTTATTTGAAAAATCTGGATAGATGAAAAAGGTATCACTTTACAAATCACGGCCTGCACTTGAATAACAGAGGGAAGAGTAAACTAGCTCAACTTATAATTAATGCTCTGAATTGGAAGTATGAACAAAGTAATGAAAGTAAGAACATGGACAAAATTCAAATTATTCAGACTCGTATGAGAAAAATAACTAACAAATTTCAAGATGATAAAAACGTGGCCTTTGCACACTCAATATCTGCAGACATTCATAATGATAGGCAAATGAGTAAAGGGGTTGTAGTTGTTTTTAGAGACACTTTTGGAAAACCGAAACACTCAGACTTTCTCAACAAGCGTTTAACCTGTCAGACATCTGTAGGAGGAGCTACAGTTTACAGTCTGGTGACCAAAGCTGAGTTTCATGAGAAGCCTACCGTGCCAGATTATAACAAAGCTTTTAATGAATCGACTCAACATTTCAAAACAAAGGACTAGAAAAACTTATATATTCGCCCATCGGCTGTGTTCGGGATAAAATCTCAAGTGATGTATTTGCTGAGAACTTTGTTAAATTTCAGCTCAATACTGCAGCGTCTGTGAGTGTTATTGTTTTTGATGAAAAGACTAATAGACCAATCAGAAATGGTTTAACTTACTTAACATTTTTGAAGGAGCTTAATTTCACCATTGAAAAGTACGCCAAAAGAACCTCAATTGATGCACCGTTATCCAAAACAGCCAGGTTAACGTCATGTATTCAAGATATGAACTCCTTCCCACTATTACACTTGGCAGAACATCAGCTCTTGAATCAACAGGGAGAGAAAGCAGTACTGGTGCAAGAAGAGGAATCTCAACCGGCAGTAACTGAGAGTGAAGCTGTTACCCGCAGGATACCCCAGTCCAGCCCAAGAGCCCAACTGTGTACCAGTGTTGATACCCATTCAACTCCGGAGTGTGCCAGTGTAGTGAATGAGTGTTTTTAGAGCTAAGGGGAAAATCCGTTTACAAAATGTAGAAAGACAAAGCCAAGCAAATCTACCTGTCAATGTTCAAGATAACGGTGTGGTAGAAATATTAAGTAAACCTAGCTGTATTTTGTTTCATAGAGAAATTAAATTGTCTAAGCCATTGGCTGATTTTCAAGAAATGTTGGAATATCTGGATCTGTATATAAATGATTTTATTAAGTAACCTACCATGCAAGGAAAACTTCATAAATAATATAGCGGCTGTAAAAAAAATACTACTTTGAAAAAATGTACATGGTTATTGCATTATAATGTTCAGGGTTTGAGGTCAAGGGAAAATATAGAAGAATTTAAACAATTAATATGTGGGCTGGATATAGAAATCATTTGCTTAAATGAGCATTGGTTAAAATCAGATGAAATATTTATAATACAGAATTTGAAAAATTATAAGGTAGCAGCTTTTTATTGTCGAGAAAAAGGTATTTGGGGGGGGCTCTTGTATTTTTGTTAGAAATAATTTGCAGTATAAATTGAGAGAGGATTTAATGATTTATTTAAAGGAAGACCGTGTGTTTGAAATTAGTGCAATCAAATTTTCTGATCAAAATAGAATTTGTCATGTTGTTGTTTCTCTTTATCATAATACAGATGTTAGTAATATAAATATTTTTCTGTATAAGTTGGAAAGATTGTTTAGTTTATTGAGAAAATAATCTAAAACAAAAAATTTATATAGCCTCTGATTTAAATATTGATGTTTTGAATAAATGACGAAACATGGTTCTAAGGAACCGTCTTATGAATTTACTAGCAATATATGGGTTAGATATAAATTTCCATTTACCAACTATGGGGACAAATGAGTCAAAAACCTGTATAGACAATATTATTTCTAATAAGATTGTGTGCCAAAGTTATCTCATGAATATTGAATTTTGTGTGTCTGATCACAGAGCTTTATTAATCTCACTCTTTGGAAATCCTAAAAATGTAAGCCGAATAAACAAGATTTTTGTAAACAAGAGATATTTTACAGAATTTTGCATGAACAATTTTTCAAAGGCTATCAAATAAATTGGGAGTACAGTAAGGAAAAAACATCACAGCAAAATTTTGATTTATTTTTCTCATTGTTCAAAACCAAATTTGAGTACTACTTTCCACAGAAATCTGTGCATATTAAGACACGTACAACTTCTAAATTTGTCAACAAAAAATGGGTTACTAATGGAATTTGTATCTCTAGTATGCGTAAACGAGAACTCCCATCAGTTATCTAAAACCTCAAAAGACAAAACAGTTTTACAATATATTAAAATATACAAAACAGTTTTTAAAAAGGTCTGTAGTGCAGCTAAAAGAATGGCAAACAGTAAATTTATTGAAAACGCTGAAAATAAAAGCCAGGCAGCTTGGTATTTAGTTAAGTCTGAATTAGGGATGCAAAGGCCTGTAAATAGTAGTTTTGAGAAGTTAAAATTCACTGGTAATGAAATTCCTGAAGGGAGCAAAATTGCTTTTAATTTTAATAAACAATTTGTGAATGCAGCCTGTGAATTAAACATCTTACCTGATAATGAGACCGCAAAAATACTTCTAAACAACGCTGGAGAGCCAGACAATGAATTTGAATTTAATCCAGTTACAAGACATAAGGTGACTGAAATAATACTTAACCTAAAAAATAAAAAATCAGTTGGATGGGATGAAATCCCAATACAGATGCTAAATATAACTGCAGATTGCATTTCACTTCCTTTAAGCTGGATAATGAATCAGTGTTTTTGTGAGGGAGTTTTCCCAAGCCAATTAAAATATGCAAATGTAATACCCCTTCACAAGAAATGTAGCAAAGACGATCCCGAGAACTATAGGCTCGTTTCAATTTTACCAGCTTTATCAAAAGTTTTTGAAAAATATGCTAATGACCAGCTGAGTAATTTTTTTTAAATAGGGAAGGAATCATTTGTAAAAATCAATATAGATTTCGAAAGGGGCATAGTACTGTCGATGCAGCTGCAGAGATGATAAAACATGTGACTAAGGCTTTGGATGGGTCACAGAGTACTGCAAGTATTTTCTGTGACCTGTCCAAGGCGTTTGATTGTGTTGACCACCAAATCTTATTAGAGAAACAGCATTTTTATGGAATTACTAAAACAACTCTTAACTGGTTTAGATCATACTTAACGAATCGAAAACAAAGAGTTATTTTAAACAAAAAAGATCAAAAATCAAAGATCAAATATCAGATTGGAGTGACGTTAATCGTGGGGTACCGCAGGGTTAAATTTTGGGCCCACTGTTATTCATTATTTATATTAATGACTTACCAACAAATATTATTTATGCCAAAATAATACTACACGCAGACGACACTTCATTGGTTTTAAAATGTGCAAATAATATTGATCTAAACTTGGCAATGAAAGCAAATTTAACAGAGCTAAAAAGTTGGTTTGACGTTAATGGATTAAAGTTAAACTGTTCAAAAACTGATATTTTAAAATTTCAAACACTTCAAAATAAAAACAAGTACAACAGTGACACATTTTTTGATGGGAGTGTCATAAATGTAAATAATTTAGTAAAGTTTTTAGGTATAAATATTGATAATAATTTAACTTCGAGGCCACTGATAGAAAAGCTAAGTAAAAAATTAGGTTCAATTTGTTTCCAGATGTATATTTTAAGAGAAACTGTGGACTTAAAAGTCAGGCTTATGGTATATCATGCTTGGTTTGGTTCTTTATTGCAGCATGGTGTAGAATTATGGTGGAATTCTTCTGAGGTCCAGACTATTTTTAGAATGCAAAATACCCCTGTCGCAGCAAACCTGCGTATTTCGCGTATTTCAGCGAATTTCCATGCATAATATATGACTTAATACCACATAAAGCCCCACACCAAGTTTCATAAAAATATATTCACAAATATGCGATATATACAATTTCAATTATTCTCCATAAGAATAACATTGGGAATGAGTACATAGGTTTGCTGAAACAAGGAACATAAACAATTGGTTTCTATGCAAATATCAATACAACTCAACTAGGAGAAGCCATATACCTAGTTTCATCAATGTACATTCATCAATAAGCTATATATCCCATTTTGATTAATCTCCATAAGAATAACATGGGGGATGAGTATGCAGGTTTGCTACAACAAGGAACGAAAAAAATGGGTATTTAGGTAAATATCAATATAACTCAACTAGTTGAATTCATATAAGAGGGTTTATTAATTTATGTTAATAATTAAGGGAGACATAGCATTTTTTTCTCCATAAGAATAACATGGGGCTGAGTACGCAGGTTTGCTCCTACGGGAGCCTTTGGCAAAAAATCATTTTTTTGAGCAAATATCAATAGACCACAACCAGTTGAAGCCATATACCAAGTTTCGTCAGTATACGTTTATAAATAAGCGAGATATAAAATTTTTCTTTTCCTCCATAAGAATAACATTGGACAACGTACTGTGTTTAGCACTTTCAATATCTCGGTAACCAATTGACGTAGAGAAATGATCAAAATACCAAATTGTGTGTTTTTTAAAGCTGAATCCAATGGTAAAGACTAAAATTTGACTATTTCAAAAATTATATATAACAAGTTAAAAAAAACATTTTTGGGATACAAAACCCCCCAAAATACCCCTTAAGATAGAACGATATGGCTGGTTTTCGAAGTTAAAGTCATAAATGTTACTTTACACATTTATACCAAATTTCATCAAAATCCGACCTTTTTTACGAGAGTTGTCGCACCCACGGACACGCATATATATATATATATATATATATATATATATATACACATATATATATATACAGTTTCAAACGAATGGTGTTTTTGGGGTCTGGGGACCTCAAAACGAAAAGTTATCATGGTCCCGGGCCTAGGTCTTACCATGCCGACTAGGGTAATAGCTTCCTCCCTATAGGGGAAATTCGCTTAAAGATACATTAGAACGATGATGTTTTTAAAACGCAACCAATCTTGTAAATCTTTTTTAGGGAATTAAATATTTGAACTCTTCCTTCATTGTATATTTTTAAATGTTTAATTTTTGTACATAAACGAATTGATACTTTTTATGATAGGCAAGTAGTTCATTGCTATAATACATGGTCTAAGGATCAACTCCAATATCCCATACTTAGACTAAAGTTATATGAAAATACTCCCCACTATATGGGCTTAAGGTTTTACAACAAATTGCCAAATCATTTTAAGGAATTAAATTTAGTAAAATTTAAGTGTGCCTTAAAAGAAATTTTAGTTGACAAGGTTTAATATAAAGTACATGATTTTTTTTTTGAATGACAATACATTGGAGTTGGTCTAAACAACAAATTTATTTGATATCTTGTTCATGTATAGAATTAGTTTATTTTATAAGAGATATTGACGAGCAAACTGTTTACTTTGCAAATAATGTATTGTTTGTAAACTGTGTGAATGTTATGTTGCAATAAATATCTTGAATCTTGTTGAAGCCCTATACTGATTAATTGTTTCAGTAGGGTCTGATTGTCTATGTCGTGCTAGGCCTTTAGTATGTTGTGATGTTGTGATGTCTACTTTGCTATCAACATCAGTGATTCTGGTCTTTTAAAAAGGCTGTAATAATATTAAAATGTTTCTTTGTTGTTTCTCTTGCCTGACCATATGTTTATGATTGTTTTTTTAATAGGCCTACACCCAGATAGGATAAGGTGTTATAGCATAATGATAAGGATTAACGATTTTCAAGGTGACATTACATGATTTGAGTAGCCTAACCTAGGCCTACTGTTAAGTTATTAAATTACCTATATTTTTTCTTATACCTATAAACCCAGTAAACATATTTCTTGTATTTTTCACTGCAGAGAAGATAATATTCTCGAGTATGTACAGAGGTTGGTATATTGCTCCTCAAATTAAACATGCTGTTTTCTGGTGAGGTTATGTGTAGTCCAATCTTCAATTACTCAGAAAAATACTTTTGTAAAAATAATAACCACTTGTGTTTTGAATAAAATGACGGAGTTTAAATATATTGTATATTTATATCTTGCAAGAAAAATGAAAATATTACGTTCCAACTTAAAAATATGGTAGTTTTAGAGATCGGGGTAAAGAAGGCTAAATATCCGAACCCTTACTATCTGATCTGTATCCGATCCGAACTTAACACTTATACCGAAACATAATTGTTATAACGTTAACCGAAACATCCGGTCTCACAGACCTCTATTTGTGTTACACTGGTTTTATGGGAAATACAGTTATACCACACATTTTAATAACAAAAAGACTTTATTCTTAAAATATATGTCAGATACATATAAAAATATGGAATAAAAGTAGTTACAAATTATTAAATTGAGATATTATAAAATTGAAACTAAATATAAAATTACAATATAGCGCAAAAATCTGGATTTAATAAATCCAGATTCAATAACCGTGAATATCATCAAAGTAAAAAAAATACAATACGTGATACAAGATTTATAAAAATATGGGAGCTAAATAAGAATAATGAATAAAAGTAATAAAAATTGTTAAATTGAGATAATTGAGTATAAAAGTGAATACAACAAATGCAAATTTGGATGGCGGTGTTGGATCATATGTAGGCCGAATAACTTTTGACTTTACCAAAATAAAAGTTGTATAAAACATAAGATTGTAAAACTACCTTTGAAATAATGTAAAAATGATTGTTACTAATATAAGATGTCGAAAAATATAAAAATACAGAAAAAAGAATGATCATTTGTTACGAGAGGTCGGTACACCTCAACCACTTTTGTCTTTGGCACAGTCAACACACAGTTTACGATTACATTCTAAGCATATTGCTTTTTACAAGCAATGCACATGTAGCTTGTCTTCCGTTTCTTGTAGGAAGGGCATGAGGAACATGTTTTTCTCTTTTCCATCTTGTCACTTGGGACAGTTGCTTGGGCTGGTCCTTGTTCTTGTGGGTCGTCCGGCTGTTCTTCTTCTACTTCCGGTTGCTACTGTCTCTGCTGATTTCCTTGCTGTTCAGTTTTGTTTTCTGACAAAACGTTCTCTATGCTAGACTTCAAAGCTCTTGGAAGGTTCACAGTTTCTGCCAGTCTTTTCCGAAGATGAGGAACAACCAGCTCGTGACCTAGCTGTTTTACAAACTCGAACCTTTTCATTACCGGTGTGCCTGCGAAACTCAAATAGGCTATGAATGAATTTATACAACCGATGTTGATCATTCGGTAAAATACAGCAAGTGGCCACCGCCTAGTTTTCCTGCTGCAGGTAAAAACTACGCACTTCATGTCTAGCAAGTCAACGCCACATTTCGTTTTGTTATAATAACATATGATTTCGGCCTTCTTTTTTTCAGGGTTTGTTTGAACACTGTGATGCGTTGAAGAAATCAAAACAACCGATCTATTTTGCTTGGGCACAAAGCTAAGAAGAGTCAATGTATCTCTAAATCCGTACAGGCTTTAGAGTTAGGTAACTGGTCTTTCTGAGTTAGGTAGGAATTCAACGGGGATCAATTTTTTATCTTTCCTTACTGTACCCACATACGTTAGCTTTCTCTTTGAAAGTTCGTCGACAACTTCTAGAGATGTGAACCAATTGTCTGCTGTGACGTTTCGATTAGACCCTTCAATAGGCCTGCAAACTCTAACCACAGCTTGAGTGGGTATGCTTAATTTTTTCTCTTTTGCTGATAAAGATGCACTGTCACTGCCTTTATATGCAAATGTATATATATGCATTTAGTAGATACGATGTCTTAGCATCGGCTACACACATGACCTTGATGCCGTATTTCTTATGTTTATTAGGCATATAAACCCTGAAACTGCATCTGCCTCTGAAGGGTATCAACATCTCATCTACTGTAACTTCGGACAACACGCAGTAAACACTTTGACTGTTTGATATGAATTTGGCAAAGATCTCAGAAATTGGAGCAGCTTTGTCAGTTTGCTTTCTTTCGTCCCTTGTGTTTACATCGTCAAATCGTAGGCAAGAAGTCAAAATCTCATACCGTTTCACTGACATTACGGCAGAAAATATTGGCCGGCTGCAAGAGTCTTTGGTGAACAACGAAGATATTTTTTCATCTTTAGAACTTAAAACTGATGAAAGAACAAACAGTCCCAAAAGAGCATTTATTTCCTCAATACAAGTATCTCTATAATTACTTTTGTTTGTTTTCTCGCTTAAATTTGCCCTTACATTTTGTATCTTTACGTTAGTACTATCTACAATTTGTGTCATCATTTCTTCGTCCAAGAACAATTTCCAGACTTCTGTTTTTGAAGGGCTATTTCCTAAGAGCCTGGCACGGCCTCTGATGCCAGGTAAGCCTGTTCTAATAATATTCCTAGCTGGAACTCTGACCTGATTTGGTGGAGCTTTACTTCGCCATGCATTTGGAGGACCTAATTCTTTCTTCTTCATCCTCTCGACGAAAAACACTGGCAAGGTGTGCTGTCCAATATTTTCCAAGCTGTCATCCTCAAGTTCTTCCTCTAAAAGGTTGTCTTCATCTGAGTCTGTTGTGTCTGCTCGATTATTTTCTTCTTCAGGTAGCACATAATCGGGATCAGCATCCGAATCATCTATTTCCTCACTACTGGGATCTTCATTGTCACTGTTTTCATCGTTCAAAAGTTCTCGAATTGTGTCGCTGAAGTCGGGATCCTTTGCACTAACTCGACGAGCCATTTCAATGATTTTATTTAGTCACAAAATGAAAAAGACACTTATAAATAAGTTAACCGAAACACCGGTCTCACCGGCCACTACATACTGTACGCGAAACACCGGTCTATAAGACCGCTATGCAAGGAACGGTAACCGAAACACCCGGTCTAACTGACCGCTATGATTTTGTAAAACGATGCTTCAAGGTCAAACGCCAGAGCCAAACTAATCGATATTGTACCGCGTGGTAGGGGAGGGGGAGAAAGTAAGCTATTGTGAAGATCGGCACTGCCAACCCCCCAGGACTGTCACAATTAAATAAACAAATTTCCCTGGGTGCCTGTGAGACCGATGTTTCAGTAAAAGTGTTAAGCTATCCGAACCGAAACTGATCTGAACTAAAAATTCACTATTCGCACACCTCTAATTGCAAGCTTATCACACAGAGGGCTGTTAAACAGTGGCAGTCGTTTCAGATTTCAGATATGGTATGTCAGATTAAACCATCCTCCAACAAGCAGAAAACAAGTGTTCCAAGTGTTTCCAGATAACACTTTGAAGCCCATTAAATCAGTTAAAACAATTGATTTGAATCAAGGGGCCATTGAGGTCAAATACTGGGATTGGCTTAATCGAATAAAGTGGGTTGTTTAGAATTCAGACTACATATCTAGTTTCAACTAAATTTTACTTTAAAATTCTTTAAAATGTCTAAATATTTACTGATATACAAAATTGTCTCTTTAAAATTCTCTAACATTTTAATATCTATTAATAGAAAATAACGTATGTTCCACGCTGTTATCAGCTCAATGAGAGATTAAATGCCCAGTTATTGTCCTCGGTGAATTACATATAAAAAACTATCTTTTTTATATACTTGAAAAAATTTAGTTAAAAAATTACAAGACCAATAAAATGATATGTTTTGTTTATGAATGATTGTGCCGTTGTAATGAAATATTATGAGTGAAATTAAAATTACATTTATTTATAAAGATTATATACCACAATATACTTCTACTTATTGTACTAGGATTGCTTTAATTGACCTCAACTCCTCTTCTCCAGGGGGAAACGCCATTCTCGCTGCTCAGTTCCCCGAAGACGGTGTCGTGGGTGGGCAAAAAGGTGCTGGAGAAGGTGGTGGAGCACTCGGGTGCTCACAAGCAACAGAACTTCTGCCGGAGGTTCACAAGTGATAAGGTAGGGGCGGTGTCTAGCGATTGTTATTAACTACTGGGTAGCGTAATGGTTAGAGTGCCTCCCTCGTAATCTGAGGTTCGCCAGATGGATCTTGAGCGAAATCTGAGAATTTTGTGGAGGTTCAATACTGAACCCATATTCTATTAATCTGAGATTCGCCAGATGGATCTTGAGCGAAATCTGAGAATTTTGTGGAGTTTCCATACTGAACCCATATAACATTATTCATTGGGCTATTTATTAATGGTGCTTTCTAACAAAACGTCTACTTAATATAGTAGTGAGACCAAAATTTGGGTTCTTCCCCTTCAAAATGTAAGAAAAACCATTGGCATTTTTACAAAACTAAACCCCATTTTTCCTTTAATCTTTGAAATCAAAAGTAATTATGCTATTTAAAGGTGGAATTAACTTTTTGAATTGGAGATGCTCATGTTAGATTGAATTGAAATTAGATTTCAATAGATATATAGGTTGAATGTGTTTAGATCATACGTGAAGAGCTTTTGATATTTTAACTGGGTAGCTTTCCAATATATACACATTTATTATCAAATAATAAATTGTATTGAATTTTAAAGTAAATGAATCTTAACATTCTGCTAAACACATTCACTAATATAAACACTTAGATATCACACACACATAGATCAGCTCTATTTTAGGAGAAAAATCAAGCAATTTAATAGCCTAATAGAGTATTTCCCAAACATTTGATTTTTCATGTCACATCTTTTTAATAAGCTAGCACATTTGAAAGAAACAATAGGCTTATGTCCCTTATATGTGTATAGACTGAAGTGGTTCGTACTGGTATGTTTATAAAGAAACTCATAAAACCCTTTATAATAAATAGTGTAATTATCATAATCAAACTGATTACCCTTGGTTATTGAGTGTATTTGATTTGTTATTTCTAATTTTATTTATAAAAAACCAAGGACACTCAGTTTAATTATGATACTTACAATTAGAGGTGTGCAAGTTCTCAAAACTTTGTGTTTTTGGCCGAGTATTTCAATATTCAGACAACTCGAAAATTCAAAAAAAATACTCTTAAGTTCGAGCGATTATTTTTTGCCGATTTCCGGATGATCGCTAATGATTGCAACTGGCCAAATTGTGTAGTAATGGCCGCAACAGGCGATCAGTTACATAAAATTGGGATGACTAGAAACATGAATTGGTCATTCAAAACAACGGAACGTGTGTAAATGACGATCGGACGGTAATTTTGGCCGTAAATGACGATGGAATATCGACAAAAATGATGACTGGATCACTGAAAATGACAGCGGTAAACCTAATATCGGCTAAAATGGCGACTTGGTCTCTTGATATCGACCAAGAAAATGTAAATAAATAATAAATAATGAATAATGAATAATGTCATAAATAAATAATTATTTTGTCATCTAATATTGATAAAGCGATGTTCGGACCAGCTAATATTAGCCAAATGGCAACCGGACCATTTTTTTTTTTGTCAATACATAATCCAGTTTAATTATACTGGTCAAACATTTGTGTTGCTACTCATGTACTAGTTAGAAACCATGTTTAGATTATCAAATCTGGCGTGGTGTCCAAATCCCATACAGTTCGGGGCACGGTGCTTGGTGTCTGGGAAAGGCGAGAAAACGCTCAAATTTCTCATTAATAAAAGTAGACAACAAGAAAAATAACCAAAACAAATGTTTTAAAATTAAATAAATGAATTTTGCTTTCTGTTTACAAAAGTATACTGTAACACTAACGGTAGTAAGCCTAAATAGAGGCGAAAAGTCATTCCAGAGCATACGCTAACCAGACGCCAAGCACTGTGCCCCGAACTGTACATATTTGAAACTACCAACTGATTCTAAATATTCGCTCGAAAATACTGGAAACTCGAGAATAATTGGCACTACTCGACTCAAACAAAAAAATCACTACTCGTACACTCCTACTTACAATGTTAGTAACCTTATGTAGTGAACTCAGTACCAATAATAACATGAATATTGATCCTTTGTAATAATAATATGTTTACTTTGATTCTGTGTAATCCGCTAAAAGTGAATGTTTGTTTAGAAATCAAAATTAATGTTTATCTGAGTGAAGACAAAGTCCTATTTCAAAAGTTAGTAAATTATGGGTTATTCAGAAAATTTACTACCGATAGAGTTTCTTTCAGAGTAGTCAAGGCTGTATAAATTATGCTATCCAAAAATAGGAGGAGGGGTCCAGATTAAAAATAACTAGGGGTGTGCGAATAGTCTGGTGCGGTTTCTGGCTCGAGTCGAGCCGAGCTTTTTTCTAAGTTCTCGAGCTTCGAGCTTTCTCGAGCCAAGCTTTTTTAATGGAAATTTTCTTTAGGGGTGTGCAATATACTGGTAGTGATTTTCTGACTCGAGCCATGATGGGCAGAATTTTTTAAAAGTTCTCGAGCTTTGAGCATTTTTGATTAGGCCTATATGTATACTTTATTTATATTATGTTTAAAAGAACAAACATTTTATTCATTATGGTATGTTTTATAACTTTAAATATTTGTCATCTTTCATTCACTTCTTCTAGATTCATTTCTCCTACGTTCAATAAATAAAGGTCTACATTGGGAAAATAACGAAATAAGCAGGTTACTAAAGAGACAAAATTATTGAGACCACTTGTTGATGGTAACAAACAAATTTTCTTTCAATATAAAGTAGGTAGCCTACATAGAAAAAGAATATACTCTCCATATAACCAAAGACTTAGGCCCTAGCCTTGGGAATTGCCAAAACCCAGTAAGCCTGTCTCTCATTCAACTGTTTGTAAATAGTAAACTTTAGGTTATCCTTTTATAAATATAAATATAAGTTAGTTAAACAAATCTTTGTACTTACAGAAATAAGTTATTCAATAGTCGTAGGCCTAGCTACGTTCTATCTAACATATTACCTAATAGACTTAACCTATTATATCTGCTTCTGAAACCGTCTGTTTCAGAAGCAGAAGGTGGAAGCGGATCGTCAATGCATTGTCCTTCCATCACTGCTTTAACAATTTGATAGCATAGAATTATTACAGAGAATGATATGCTTTCTACTTCTACTGACGTTTATTCTCAAATTCAAACAATCCCGCGGAGCTAAACAATATGATTTTAATCGCACAGCTGGTAACGTTACAAAACACTGCGCTATTTTGATCGCGTCTTGATCTTAGTTAGGGCCTTCGGCGTACATAGAATATAATAAACCTTTTAAATAATATGACCACCGGTATTATAAACATGCGTTACGTTCCCATTCACAATTTTTATAAAATCTTAAAAGTACTATTTCGGCTGCATATTAAAACGCCGTCATGATTATGGTTATCACCTACAACCATAGATTAAGAATGTATGTTTAATCCATGCTACAACTTTTTCCCTAGCTATTGGTCACCCTAGATCATTATTACATTATAACCATCTTTACTCAATGTCTTAAGGCAATTCACGAAGTGGGCATGCCAACAGTATTGCCAGACATAATTTCAGACTCCAGGGAATATAATTATTGTGTAATGTACGAAGTTTAAGTTGTAGAACAGACTGTACCGATGCAACAGTTAGAAAAAGTGTTTTCATGGATTTTAGTTTTTTGCTGTGGTACTTTTTCTAGAACAGTACGATTGTTGTATTAATTATTATTTACTGTGAAATATTGCACAACTCAACTGGGCAACGGCAACACTGTACTGCAACAGTCCACTTGATGTGATTGTGCGTAGAGAAAGTAGCTACATTGCATTGGTTGATCAGGTCGGAAGTTTAAAATATTACAGCACTTTAATTTTTGGTTATTTTTTTTAAACGACTTGTAGACGACCCTTTTCACCACTCGGGCGTTTTAAATATTCGGCTCGAACTTCAAACTTTTTTACAAATCTCGAGCCAATTCTTGCAGGCTCGAAAAAGCTCGAAGTTTGAATACTCGCACACCCCTAAAAATAACACTGAATTGGTGGGAGGGAGGGGTTATCAAATCATGTAATCACAATTTTTGTAGAATTTAAAAAATTACACTTGTTTTTCATTTTTTAAATTTTGTTACAGAGGATAAGATATTGGTGCATGGTGGGAACACCATTTCTAGCGTTCTACGCCATCGGTATCACACTACAAACAAACCTACCTTACCCTGTCAAAATAGCCACCCTAGTCATTGGCTACATTGGTATTTACTTTGCCGGGAGATACGTCTTCGATGATAGGCTAATGAATCTTCTTCCGATGTCTGTATACCTAGCTACTAAGGTAAGGGCTTTTTAAATGTTTTATAATTTGTAAACCTAGAACTTAGTTTATGCGGTCTTTTTACAAATCTGGATCCCTTATCAAGACTTTTTTTGAATATTAAGTATTTATATTTTCATACGCAAAGTATACTCCAAACATAAATTAATTATATAAAAGGACCCTTTTTTCTAATGGATTTGAAAATGTAGGTATTTTATGAATCAGATACCTATGGGAATCTATGATTTTGCCAACAAATAATTGTAGTTCCCTTTTAACTTATTACTTCAGAGGCTTGATTAAGCCTTCAAGAATGGTTGAAATAGTACCAATACGCTAATAGATAATTGAAGTTATTTGAGTTTATTTTAAGTTCATAGAATTAGATCATTTATTCTAACATCTCATAAGTAATATTATAGCTTGTGAAAAAAGTTCAGTTGTTGACTGTTCCTGAAGTGAAACGTCTGGTCATTGAATGTAACCAAATACGTACATACAAACGTTTGAATTGTACGTGTACATACTATTTAATTAGTTCTGTCATTTGCCTCACTCGACATCTGTTATTAAGTGCACAACCGCCACATGGCACTATGATCAAAAGTAGACAAAATGACTCACAAACTCTCTGCTGAAGCCCCTGTGGTTAAAACTACAATTTTACAGCCCACCAGTTTTTAAAATCTGGGTTATTAGTGAATTTCCTTTGGAAAGTGAACTATTAGCATGACCCGCACGGTGAAACTTAAGCCCGGGACCACCATAGAAGTTCCTAACGTGACCCCCTGAACACGTTTTGGGGGGTCATTCAAAATTTTATATATATATATATATATATATATATATATATATATATATATATGTGTGTGTGTGTGTGTTTGCACTCTAGCGGTCACATTTTTTGTCCGATTTACTTCAAATTTGGTAGGGACGCTCCTTTCTGTAATCAGTTGGACAAGTTCGTTGGGCAAAACAATCGGAAAACTCTAAACCCCTTTTTTTGGGGATTAATCTTTCAAGTTTCGAGTTTTTGGGCTCAAAAAGTGTCATAAAAGCTCCAGATGTAAAATCAATGCATGTACAAAGATGGGAATTAGAGAGACGAAAGTTTTAAGCCCTCTCTCGTCATTCTAGCATAAATATTTACCGAGTTATTAAAGAAAATGTGTATCGACTAAACACAGTACGTTGTCTTATGGGGGTTTTACACTAGAGAAGCCTATTATTCCTTTGTTAGAGTACTTTTATCATCCCCAGCAACCTCACGCCTTCTTTCAAGCCTGTCTGGACCTTCTCCTAACCTTATAATGCGCAAAATTGTATTCCCAGCTTTGCAAGTAAATGAAACCAGGAGTATCAGAACAGCCAAAAAAATCAATGTTTTTAGATTTCAATAAAAATCGGATAAATGTATGTTTTTACACTTATTTTGAGTTTTACAAGTTTTTATGTGGAAATTCACCTCCCTCACGTCAGCGTGCTGCGTGCGAACTCGTTTTTTATTTTGTTATTATCTGGTGGACTTAAAGCCATGACATAAGGGTTTTTCTCTTGCACCATACAACAATTTGTTAATAATATAATTAAAAATTAACAGTTTATTCAAGGGTTTTTCTCTTGCACCATACAACAATTTGTTAATAATATAATTAAAAATTAACAGTTTATTCTTTAAATTTATTTGTCTTAACAACTTTTATTATTAGAAATTCATAGAGTTACATAAAGTATTTAAGAAGTTTTTTTATAATGTAGGTTTATTATTTAAACGTGTGTTGAACACTTCAGCTGTAAGCTTTCTTAAAAGCACTGAGCCTCAGTTAATTTTTCTTATCAAAGAAATAATTCGTAAAACTCATAAGCTCCTTGATGGATTCTGTTTTGAGGGAGAGGCGGACAATAGCTTTATGCACACAGTTGGTGGAGTGGGACTCCTGCCAGATGCAGCTTACCCACTACAAAAACTCCTCTTCTTGTGGACTCTAACCTGGGAACTGTTTATCTCATGGTTTCGAGCTAGGCCTACTTTAGGATTTAGGCTCCTTCATTGATTAATTTCCTTTGTTTTGCATTACAAAAATAATACAAAAATAATACTATGAAATCGTGGTATTACTTACTGATTGTCTTGTTCCAGTTTTGGTTCTACGTGACGTGGTTGCTGTGGGTCGCGCCTGCCGTAGACTTCCTCGAGTCCCTCTTGTTCCTCACTAGCTCACTTCTCCTTTGGCACTTCTTCCTCAAGTCGTGGAGAGGAGATCCTGGAGTGATAGTTGCCAACCAGGACCAGAAATTTAGGGTAAGATTAACCATATAGACCATGGAGATTCTTTCTTCATCCTAAAATTTACGTTTTGTTTATTTTGCTACTATTTGTAACCTAAAATAAGTAAGACTTATACTTTAACTAGGATTTTGAAATACTATACTGATTTTAAATTCAAGCATTACCAATCATTTTAAAAGTTTGGATTTGACCTTTGTTTAGTATTTTAGAGCCTCTTTAACTTTTTCAAAAATTAAATGACACTGATGGTAATTAATCCAAGACTTGATTGCAGTACCTAGCCGATCAAATTCTGTTTGGGAACAGCAATTAAAACTCATTAGTGAAGCCATGGTAGGTCCTTGGTTCTTTTTGATCGTCATCAGTTTGTCACTTTTGCTAAGTATTAGCCAGGACTCACTGTGTAATTATCTTAACAAAAGATAAAACAGCTTGGCTTAAATTGAACTCTGTTAAAGTTACTAATAATAACGCTTTTGGCAGTTTCATTCTTACTTCTGTTTTTTATTTTCACCTAAACGTTTCGATACCACTTTGGACATCTTCATCTGTAGGAAGGTTATATAAACAAAACAAAAGTTAAGTTGTTTGGTCAACCCCAGTAGGGTAGAAGCTCAGCCATTTGAGCCTTAACACTCCCTATTATATTTTTTAAAGTGAGTTTGAGCCAAACGTTTGACGATCCTTAACATACCAATACTCTGAGAGTGAGTTTGGTCAACCCCAGTAGGGTAGAAGCTCAGCCATTTGAGCCTTAACACTCCCTATTATATTTTTTAAAGTGAGTTTGAGCCAAACGTTTGGCGATCCTTAACATACCAATACTCTGAGAGTGAGGTCAACCATTCTCCTCGACACTCTAGTTTCTGTAAATACTTAGTTCTCGCTGTCTCGATGTTACAGACAATAATCGAGCTGGCGGAGAGGGGAGGGTTTGAGCCTCAGTGGTTCTGCAGCTCCTGTCTTGTACGGAAGCCGATCCGCAGTAAGCACTGCTCTGTGTGTAACCGCTGTGTTGCTAAGGTATGTAATTCTACTTTGGAATTTTACTTTATTAGTACCTAAATATTCATTCGCTGCAGTCAAAAAACATATTTTCCCCAAAAACACAAACTGTCCAAAGCTCCGTTACATTTTAAGAGGTGAAAAAATGTTTAGGACAACACAAGCATATAAAATAGTGAACTTTTCATTTATAAATGATGACCGCACCGAATGATATTGCCCAAATGGCAGCCGGACCGTGTTTAATCGCCTGAAAATGATGGCCAAACCAGGTTTTGTTTGTCTATACATAATTCATTTTGATTGAATACGCTAGAAATGTTTATTGCTACACATATATAAGTTTGAAACTATGATTCTGTATTTAAATTATATCTGGAGTGGTATCCAAATTCCATGACACTGTTTGAAACTACCATCAACAATTTAATGCTGATGGCAACTACTAACTCCAAAATACTCGAAACTTGGGAATAATTCACTTGATCTAAAACATGACTACTTGCATACCCCTAGTTGTCGTTATGAACAGTTATAAATGGTTTCCTTTATCATTTTCGACCGATTCACATGCTCCACGCGTCTTTTTTTCCCGTTAATACGGGATTCGACAGTATGTATTTGTTAGTGATCCTCAAATATTGTTCTAAACTTCAAGTGAGTCGAATATTGAAAAACTCAGCTAGTAAACTCAAAAACGTTTGAGTACTCTCACAGTCCTATTTGAAAATGTGATATCTTATGTAGCCTACCTATATCAAACCAATATACCTACTCGTAACTTTTTAAAAGATATAGCTATTGTAAGCACTCTAGAGATTGTGCTGTAATTTAAGTAATTTCAGCTAATAATATATTTGAATGGTGCAAAACAGTGTTTTATCACCAACTGTTTTAGAATGCAAACTCAAATTTCAAATTGATCTCCATGTTATCCTTATGGCAAAAAACAATATTTGAGTCTCCTCAAACCATATTCATATTTGAAACAGTAAAAGTTGAAAACTATTTTGCAGAACTAAGAATCAAGGCCATTTTCTTGAAACCTCGATCTTTCAAATCGGTTCAGAGTTCTGTTTACAAAAATCGCCTTAGCGAATTATAGCTGTACCGTAGATGATCATTAGGGATGGAGTTTATAAATTTGGAATGAAACAATCTTCATTAACTGTTAACAGTTTTGTTGGCGTAGAATCAAAGAATCGTTATTTATTATCCGAGCATTTTGATTACCAGTTTGACCACCACTGCCCGTGGGTGGGCAACTGCATCGGCGCCCGCAACCACCGCCACTTCATGGGCTACCTGCTGATGCTGCTGGTGATGTGCGTGTTCCTGTTGTACGGTTGCACTCAGTTTTGGCTCACCGCCGTGTGCTTCGACCTCTCCCAGCCCAGGCCTCACTTCTGGACGGGTGAGTCACCACATGCAAGACAACGATCGTAATCATTATTAGATGACTGTTCTATTTAATCACGTTTTATGATTTCATGGTTCTACAGAATGCCACAATAATTCTTTACCATCACTCGGATTTGCAGGATTTATACAACTTTTGGCCCTTATTACTGCTGATTTTGGGGATAATGGTTTAGTGATTAAAACTTGTACCTTTTTTAGCTTTTGTCCGATTAAAGATTTTTTAAAGTAAAATATGGCGTTTTGTTTTACAAATTAAGTTTTTTTATAATTTTGGCAGAAAACTTTTTTTAAAAACAATATCGACCTATTTCAGTATGGCAGATCCAAGATCATATTAAAATTGCAATTATAAGGATATTTCAATGTTTCTTGATCGTTAATAATAATTATATTAAAAGAATAATCTTGGTGATGAGTTACAAACCTTATAAAAATCATAAAACAAACCTCAAAATATGTATTTGCAGAGAATTTATTTGATACATTTGATCTTATTTAACAAATGAAATTTGAGTTTTTTTTTTTATATTGACCACTAAAGTTTGTTGATTTGGAACACTTTTTTAAAGAAGTGTGGAAGAACTAGGAAACTGATTTGAGAATCAGCCTAAGTGTTTGGTTGACCTGTTGTGTTGTGTTGGGGACAGTCGGCCTGGTTGACTCGGGCATGTGGCAGTACGCCCAGTGTGACTCGTGGGTGGCCTGGGTTGCGGCAAACGCCTTCCTGCACTCCATCTGGGTGGCAACACTGTTTGGCTGCCAGCTCTATCAGGTAAATACTTCCGTAATTCATATGATATGTGAAAGTACTGGTTTCTTAATGAGATGAGATTCTAAAGTACAAGTCTCTTAATGAGATGATATGCCAAAGTACTACTAGTCTCTTATTCAGACAAGATGCTAAAGTTATAATTTGACCACTAACTGCTGCTGTTCACAGTAAACTCATGCTGGGCATATGAAAATAAACCTGAATTACTGCATGGCAAATGTTTGTCTTCACATATACAGTATAATCTTCACTCTTAGGCTGACAAATGTGGGACATTACTATTTTTGGATTACCAGATATTAAGGATTACTGAGGCTACCATTATAATAAGCTTTATAGCCTACTTGGTGAAAGCAGGTAAAACATGTAATATACATATATATATATGTGTGTAATATATATTATATATATATATATATATATATATATATTTAAAGTAATAGAAATTAAAATATATCACTGTACTGTACCTTAAAGAATATAAACCAGGGATTCAGCTGGGAAAAAAATTATTTGAGCAAAAATGCTACAAGCTCTTAGAGACTTGTAGCAAAAATATTTTCCTTTTTGCATTTTTATCGCGTGTCATTATACTATTTTTTGGTCATAAGTTGTTTTATGCTTGTATTTGTTTTTAACGTTTAACATTTAAATAATATATAACTCAGATGATCCTACTTTTCTTGGTAATTTATCCATTTTAACTATTAAAGTCTGTAATGGAGATATAATAACATTCTAATAGAATAGGCCTAATATGGCGCCAGAACAACTAAAACTCACACACCCCAAACATTACACACTCTGAAACATAACCTCAAAGCATATCGCGATCGCATTTGCGCATCACCGATTTTGAGTTGTCTGTTTTCGCTAAGGTACCTCTACACTTTCGCCCGATCGTTGCGATTTCGAGCGACTCGTGTTCGTGTAACCGTCCACATTCTGCAGCGAGTCGAGACCGTGAGCGGCACTAAGTATGAAGGACCTGCCGCTCGTCTTCTTTGACTGGGTCACAAAAACCGACAAGAATCGGTGTGATGGTGAGGCGAGCGCAGTCATCCCTTTGGTGGCGAACTAGCCCTTGACATTCTCGCATTTGCCGATTCGCTCAGCTAGACTCGGCTACTAAAAAATGCGCGCTATACCAAGTCACAGCGCATGACATCTGCTATGGGGTTAGCTACTGTCACTACAACTGTCATATCAGTAACTCGCCCGTTCCGTTTACACGGTACTTAGTTGAAATCTACAGCAACTGTTTACGTTATGGAGGCTCGTCTCCTCTACCACTTGCTCAGAGGCGATCGGTAAAGTGACGTGCAACCAACGGAACGTTAAGCCTCTACAACATCTCAACTACTCTTCTAATGTTTTTTGGCTGTGGATCGTGATCACGGTCCTTTAATACAATTTGTATTGATAAAACCAGATTTTCTGTAATAAAATTAAAAATTTCTTATACGTTTCATTGTAGCAAAAAAGCGACAGCCTGCCCAAATATTGTCGCATTTTCGTGGTGCGTGTAGCATTTTGAGACAAATGCGACCGCAGCTTAAACCCTGATATAAGCTGTTGTTTGACATGCAAATTTTTCCCCGCCCCTACCCTGCCGAGCTCATATGCTCTCTGTCGCACTCACAGAAGTCACACCGGCGCGGCCTTATCAGATAATCAAACATGATTGCCAAGCAAATGTCGGACTATTAAGTATGGCGACATCTTAAACTCAATTTAAAGTGGGGAACACTACTAATTTTGATTACTAAACAGATTTTTATCGATACATCCAACCAGTTTTACCATAGTGCCTCATTAACCACAGATATCGGTGCTGGGGATGACGACCAACGAGCGCATGAACGCGGGCCGCTACCGTCACTTCCACGGGGCCGCGGGAAGCACCAGGAGCCCCTTCCATCGCGGCAAGTGCCAAAACATCGTCGACTTCCTCCAGTGGCGTTGTTTCGGACTGTTTCGACCCGACCCGACTGACTGGATGACAAGGTAACATTTTGCTTATGTGTAGAGTTGCGCTGGAAACAAAAAGCCTTCAGAAAAAAGTTGTCGTCCTAAAATTGTTATTTAAAGTAAAAGGCAAATGCTTATTTTTCAAAATAAAGTAACTTTTACAGTAATTTATATACCGTATTCTAACTTAATGCAAGTGCGATAGCCAATGATGATGTGAATGGCTGTAGTTAGTTCCCAGTGTTTTCGGGATGTAGCGATGGAAGAACTGCTGCTTGTTGCACTCCTTTTAGTGTTGTAGTATCTACAGTCACAAAGTCTTAACTGCATTGCAGAATAAAAATATGTAAAAAAAACTCTGAAAATTATCCTTTTATGATAATTGTTGATGTTTCATTCAATTTATAAAATAAATACAACTAAACAAAAATGTAAATGTTTTAATAGGCCTAAATTAAATCAAATACAATAATTAACAATCACTGCCGTTTCCATAAACCTGTTTTTTCATTGAAGCCTGTTCATTTTTCCATTTTTAATTCCTAAAATATAGCCAATTTAGAGAGTTGGAGTTTATTTAAAAGTCAGTTTTACAAAGGTTTCAGTAGGAGACATTCTGAACACATTCAATGTTATACTAAATTGATTTGATAATTGCCAGGTACCATGTCCGCAGTCCAGTGGAGCAGGAGCCACTTCTCAACAACAAAGAGAATTTCCAGTATGTCTAACCAAACAAGGTTTGTTCATTAGTTTTGGCTGTGCGAATTTATTTTGTGTGTACGTCGGTTCATGTGTCACTGGCCTAGTCTAATTTATATTTAGTTTTTAAGGTTATACCTCTTTTATATGTGATTTATGTATAATTTACACTCAGTTAACAAACATATCTTACTAAATATATTAGTTTATAACAGTTATGTTAAAGTTATTGTAACAGGTTTTCTTAGTGTTTTTGACAGCCACTGTTATGGTCGGTTGGATTACAAGTGCAGTTGCATATTCGTATTCTGCATACAATTCAACGTAACTTAATTTGAATACCCACATAAAGTAGTTCAAGAAAAATATTTTTTACTATTTATTCTGTAAGCCCGGCGACTGTGCTTAAAGTTTAATCGCAATAGTTGGTATGGTATGTGTTAAGGATGAAATTATGCCCAATTCGAGTGCCCACAATATCAATTCCAAAACAAACCATTTTACAGGTTTTTCCAATTCTGTGTGAATTTCCTGGATTTATATTCAGATAATATGATTTCCAGGATCAGGAAGTTAATAAGAATATTTTGGTAAACAAATTTTAATTTCCGGAGAAGTACTGGATATTGCAGAATCATATTTTTTTTTATATATATTTTTATTACATTTGGTAGGGGAATTTACTAAATAGACTACTTAATTTGTACCAGATCTTTATTTGTTCCTGGGTTGTTTATGGGTGTACATTATAACTTACAAGTCTATGTTAAATATTTGTATATGCAACATAAAAGCACCATAGTTTAATAAGGGCATAATAAACATAGTTGAGATACAAATAAAAATAGTTTTATTTTAAAGTTATAATTCTATTTTAATCTTTTAGTTCAAAATCAAAGGAAAACTATTCTATGCTGCTCTGAAAATTTAAACTCGGGAAAGTGGCTATTGAAGGTTATAATGCAGGCAGTTCACCTTAATCCAAACCCCTTTACTATGAATCCCGCACTACTCTGAGCTGCCTTTGGCCGTCTGCAGTCAGTACAATACATACATATTTGTAGATTATCATGTTATGACTTATATTAAAATAGAGTAAAATACCATACTACATATTTTATTTAACTGTAGCCTACTGTTTAATTATACTAACGCTAGCATAATTTAACAATTTTATTCTATTAAAATTATTCTAAACGTAAATCTGGCATTTTTGTAGTATTTGCTTGTTAATTTGAACATGCTGATAATCCAAACATCCCGGGCTAATCAATATTTGGATTAGCGCGACCTGCCTATAAAATGATATTGTCTAAAAAGTTTTGTTGATATTGTTATTGGTTGCTATAGTAGCCAAGTGGAGAGGGATTGTTGTAAGTTATTAGACTAAAGAGCAAGTTAACCCTTAACCCAAGGACTTAGGTCCTTGCACCCAAGGAGCAAGGGGGACTTAACCCTTTGAGTGCTAAGCTTCTGAAAGGAGTAGTTGAATCTGTGATGTTTTGTTGATTTTTTAAATGTCTTGAACGCCTGAACAGTTAAAACTAATAAGTGCTTCCGCTGGACACACACACAGTAAAGGATAGGTAAAAAGTAGCAAAACTTCTGATCAGATGTGCAACTCACAAAGAATCCACCCATCCAGCATGGACCCGAGCCGTCCACCACTTGCTTAAAGTCTGCCCTTCCCTTCAACTCTGCCACAGACAGGTTAACTCTCCATGAGTTACACATAAAACCACCGACTGTGACGGGACTTGAACCCTTGATCCAAGTGTTACCCCCGACCGGGAAGGTAACGCCTTTGACCGCACAGCCACTGATCAGACTAGCAGCTGTAGCGGACCAGGTGTTATTAGAGCCTAGGCAATGGACGAGGTAGTTTAGTTTGTGTCTACCAGGTTTTACCACATGTCAGACTCAGACTGCAGACTGAGCGCCTAACGGTACAGTCGCTTATGAAGAAGTAACAGTGTTTATTGATAACAGATTCAAAAGACGATATATCAGTCCATAGCACTCAAAGGGTTAAAAGCAGTCACTTTACCTTATGTTAGTTAATGACATTCATCTCTAAAATGCCTTTCACTGCTTGATTTTGGAACATGCAATACTAAGTATTGATTTGTGCATCTTGACTAATCAAGCACTACTTGAGGGGATTCTTAATTCTATCAACCACCTTTTCTGTGGGAATAATGAGATTTAGCAATTATAATTAATTGTGTAATCAGAAATAGATGTCTTATCTTTCTTTTGTCATGGGTCTAAAAATATATGCATGCCGCATTCCAGTGGTTTACAGCTAAAAAGTCTAGTCTAATCAGTTGATTCTAATTCGGATTCCTAAAACTATTGCGGACCCACTGTGCACCACCAGTGTCTACTACCTTCCAAATTTTACCATTATATGTCAATTATCTGGCTATAAAAGCAAAATGTGTCAAAGTAGTAAACATATGTGGACTGAGGAGTCAGCTAAAACTTTTTAACCGATTTTAAAAAAGAGGAGGTTATTATACCTACTGAGAGATGTTATGATCTCAGGAATGTACATTGGCAGAGTTCAGAACTAATTTCAGAGTACTGAGCTGATTTCAGAGTTCACTTCTGGCATACTACATTCATATAAGGCTAAGAATTATTATTTTTTATCCATAATCAGTGCTAGTATGCAATGCAAATAGACTTGGCACAAGAAAACCACACAAGTTTTGATTTTGGTTTTGAGCCTTCTTTGGAGCAACGATTACAAATAAATATTAAAATAATGATTTTAATTAACAACTTACTTAACTACTAAAAACCTACCTTTATTTAAATGCGTTCAAAAGTGAGTGTTTGTTAGTGGGCAATTATTTAGGAATAGTTCTTTTGTAATTTTGTTATACTTATTAAAATATCCATAAATATTACTGAGTGTCTCTATTAACTGTATTTTAATAGTGTAAGTAAAAATATGCATTGAGGGTATTGAAAGAACCTGATTTTGGTTCCTATTTACTGGAAATAGAAATTTTACAACCTAGTCGCAAGTGAAACATTACTCTAGTTTCATAATTATTTCAACATTCGTATTTTTGAACTGTAAATTAGTAGACATTATTAAGCCACGACACGTAAACTAACTTAACTAAATTCACAATCAGATTTTGAAATGAAGAAAATAGTTAAATAATACAGTTTAAACTGGTATGCGTGAAATTCATCAGTTACCTGCAAAAAAATGTTATGACCAAAACTGTCACAAAGCTGAGTATGTTAATTTCTGTTAGTATATTTACTACCTCACGTCAATAGAGCTTAGTTGTTATTTTCAGTTAGCCTATACATTATCTATAAAAGACCTGTAATTCACTATAAATACAATTTTCAGCATTTCTTATCAGTTTCAAATTTTAGTGATGGTTTTTTGCTTGCCTTTAAGAAAACCTCTAAACATTATCCTATATATTAATACGCTAGGGGTTTTTTCTTCACAGTCATAACTCGATAATGGTTGGACAGATTTTAACGTTTGAGGTGTCAAATTAAAGGTATTTTTACGTATATTTGCCAATATGTCTCAGAATTTTAAGAAAGGGCATCACTCAAATACAGTAAAGGCCTGAATTTACGGAACAGTGGCGCCATCCGTCGGCGGAAGTCTAAACTACGTGTTGACTGAAAGTACGTTATCTGCATTATTTTCAGATTTTATCACCCATTTTAATATCAGATTTTTTTTATATTTGTTTACAACTGAAGTAACCTTTTGTTGGGTAAAAACTTGATCGGATTCAAGCAACAGGACAACTAGTAACACATTTAATACAAAAATTATACCCTATCAAGTACAGACCTCCAATATTGTTTGATGGTTCCCATTGTCGAAACTCTGATAAATTTTGTTTTGGTGTAGCAATACTGCAATTTCCAACATTTTGAAGATATTGGCTTAAATGGTTAAAAATTATACTTAGACATAACCTGTTGTTATTGCTGTGCTTTAAAATGCTTTGTTAAATTATTCTGATACTAGTGGCTTGAAGGGGCAATAGCCCCTAAACTTGCTCCAAGTCGGATCAGATGTCAGTTCGTAATCAAAGAACACACTTAGATCACATGTTTTAATGTAAACAAAGCAGACATTTTAAAATCCCTATGCTTTTCTTACGGGGGATGTTTTACGTTATTGCTCGTTTGCTGGTAACATTTTGGAAATACGGCTATCTTTTCCCTAGTCGCTGGGATCAAGACCTTTAATTTGAGCTGTGTTCTCCCATCGTCCTGCGATTTTCCAAACTCCCACAATTTTGACTTAATAATTTTGCTTACAGAATTATATATAAAGGTGTTATATGTTGAATTATTGTTGGATTTATTTTTTCACTGCCCTTTCAGGTGCATTTTTAATTCTGGCTGAAATCTAAGATAGTTTTAACTTATGGTCATCTCTTCTTACATTTGCGACTAATGCTCTTGTATTAAGTCGTTGTCTTAAAGTTGCTTCAGACTCATTGGGCCAATAGCGGCCAAAATAACAGTTAATGAGTTAATAAAATAACTCATAGCCAAAGTCTTTTGTTGCTACCCTATAAAATATGTTTGTACGTTGCCCCTTGTTAAGATTAAGAGATACACTTAAAAATGTCTATGTCTAGCTTTGTAGATAATATGTGTTATCCTTATAATGTTGATAGAACAGCAATAATATTTTTCTAACTGTTTATTGTTTGTTTACTGTAGCTCTTTGTTTATAACTTTTTATGTGAGGAGTTTGTCATTATTCAGTTTCATTAATGTTATGCTGTTTTCTTTCTCATTAGTTCTTTAATTATTGCTTGGTAACTCCAATTAGAATAGGGTAACACTAATTTTACAGCTTAAGGTGGCTTGATAGAAAAAATCCCAGACATGGAACAAAATCAATCAAGTCAAGGCAAGAAACACAGATATAATAGATGTTATCTTCTCTTTGATTAATAATGTTTAAAGACTAATATGACAGATGAGTCAGTTAGGACAGCAAAAGTGGGATCGGGTTAAGAAGAAACAAACTGTTGCTCTCATATACTATTTTCACATTGTTACATACTTTGACACCTCAGTAATTAGACACATTCATATAGATTTCGCAGTCATTGGCAAAGGCTGCGAACAAATAAAGCTGTGTTAAAAAAGCAAAAATGTTGTGTAAAGTTGTGCAATGAAGCTATGTAAAATATTATTTCAGTATTTATCGTTACAATTTAAACTTGTAGCATTGACTTTTACTTAGTTTATATTATAGAAAATGCTCTTTTAACAAGGGAAATTGTCTAATCACATGATTGTAAATTTTGCTAAACATAACAATTATATTTGGTTATTTAAGTATTACATAAATTATTGTAAGACTATACTACTTACGAATATTCACGTCAAAACAGCTCAAAATTTGGTAACTGGTGCGTCAAAACATGTTTCAATATAAATATATCATTTTCAGCTACTTCTGATGGTAATTATAATTAATGTGAAGTTGTCAACTGGATGGTTTCGTCAAAAAACACATAAAACACTAATACAAACGGACTGCAAAACATAATTATTTAAAACTAAAAATCTTGAGCTGTTTTGACGTAAACAGCTCAAAACAGCTTGAGCTGTTTAAACGTAAGTAGTATAGTCTTACAATAATCGTTCCTACAGCTCAGGGGCTATAAACATGGATTATGAAAATAACATAAAAGCAAGAACTAAGCTGAGGTCAGTGATAAATTTAGTTTCAAGTTCTACGTTGATTAAAAATGTGTTATAAGATGTTTGAGTAGGTTTATATGATTAAGTATTCTAACTATACTTTAGATTCTAACAAAAATGCACAATAAGTTTTATTACTGTGCTTTAAAATGCTTTATTAAATCAAAGGCTAGTTTAGAATTTATTTTTTCAATGCTCTAAAAATATTATTTTTTGTAAAAGTGAATAGTTGATAATTTAGTCATTCTGCATTGCAACTGTGGATTATATAAACTGTTAATAATTACATAATAATTCCAGTTACAATAGCTCTAAATATTATCTGCTTTGTATATTTTGACTGAAGCACCTGTGGTTGTTGGATTGTTTTGTAAATAAGCGTCGTTATATACCAACAGCTAATTGTACAGTGAAAGTCGAGTATTGTATATTTTGTATTAGTTTAGTCATAAGATGATTGTGTTGCATTTGTATATATATATATATATTATGTAAGATAAATATTTTTTTATTCTGTTGATTTGTCTTAATTAACTGTGTTCTTTGTACATTAACTAAACTTCTCTTTATAAATATCAAATATTGTTCCTCTAATGCAACTAAGAGCACTTTTAGCTTTCTCAAAATATCCTATTATATTGTAACTGCTTCCTTACATTTGTAGCATATAAAATACATTTTTCAGCACTTGTTAGTTGTAGATTTGCATCAAAATAATAAGTTTTAAGGTATTTATTCTAAATAACCCATGGTTTTACTATAATTCTGGGCTGTTAATCAGGAGAGTGACTCGATATTTGGCACGTGTGTTCATAGAATAACTTCCAAATTGTATAAAAAACAAAAAAATTCATCAGGTGTTTTTTATTGCTATAATTTGTACTTTTTAATCTTTTTGTAATTTGAAAGCATTTTTATTTATAAAAATAGTTCTTTGTTTAAATTTGATTGCAATGATTTTTACCAACCCCCAAATTGCAAAACTTCATTTGATAAATTTGTTGTCGTTATTTGATATTGTTAAAGTAAGCAAATAAACCAATGTAAAATTAATTAGTGTATGCTATCATTGTCATAATTGAATGGCTCCCGCCAGTTGTCAGCGACAAATTTCACAAAATCGAGATATCTTGCAGTAAGCTTGGAAACCCGTGCAGGGTATTTATTTGTTGATATCTATTAAGTTGGCAGTACTAGGACTTTTAAACGACCGTCGTTTACAACGTTTTTGCTATTCTGAAATCACGTATTTGGTCATAACTTAATTACTACATGAGATAGTATTGTGATATTTATTTGAATGATGACTTTTACTATTTAATACATATGTGATAAAAAAACATACATTCCATTTTTATTTTTCAAGTTATTTGTTTTTTTTTCATTTCCTGAAAAGTTTACATTTTGTCACTTACAACGTTGCTGGCAGGAGCCATTCAATTGTGACCTCAAAAACTAAGTGTTCAAAGTCGTGAGGAAACCCCTACTTAAAGCAACTTCTGGTTACAGAATATCCATTTTTTTTTACTTTAAAAAAATGTGTATATGCCAACAATATATCTTGCAGATTAAAAAAGCTTCAACTTACAGTTGAGTGTTGAATAATTATTCTCTAATATACAATAAATACCCCCGTCGCAGCAAACCTGCGTACTCAGCGAATTTCCAATGCATAACATATGTCTTAATACCACATGAAGCCGCATACCAAGTTTCATAAAAATATATTCACATATAAGCGATTTTAATTATTCCCCATTAGAATAACATTGGTAATGAGTACGTAGGTTTGGTGAAACAAGGAACACAAACAATTGTTTTTGATGCAAATATAAATAGAATTTAACCAGGCGAAGCCACATACCAAGTTTCATCAATATTCAATCATAAATAAACGCTATATAACATTCTAGTTATTCTCCATAAGAATAACATGGGGGCTGAGTACGCAGGTTTGCTGCTACGGGAATAATCAACAAAAAATCAAATTTTTGTGCAAATATCAATATACCAATACTACATGAAGCCAGATACCAAGTTTCATCAACATACATCCATAAATAACCGAGATATCAAATTTTATTTATTCTCCATAAGGATAACATTGGACAACGTACTGTGTTTAGTACTTTGAATATCTCTGCAACGGTTGGGCGTAGAATCACAATTTAAACATCAAAATGATTGTTTTGTGGAGCTGAACAGATTGGTAAAAGCAAATGTGAAGTTTACATTAAAATGAACTGAGGAAAAACCAAAAACCGTTTTCCAATAAGATTAACATGGAAGATTTTATGAGTAGGTTTTTTTGGATTTTCTCCGCAACCACTCAACCTAGGTTAATAATTAAAAAAACTATATTATTTGTTTTTTTAAGCTCTATAACATGGTCAAAACCAAAATTAAGTTATTTAAAAATGTTACGGTGAAAAATGCAAAAAACTGATTTTTGGAAAATTTAAAACCCCCATAAACCCCCCTTCCCATGATCCGATTTTTCTGGATTTCGAACTTAAAGTCATGAATGTCATTTTACACATTTGAGCCAAATTTCATCAAAATCGGACCTTTTTTACTCAAGTTATCGTGTTAACGGACACATATATAGATATATATATAGATATATATATAGATATATATAAATTTGAACGAATAGTGTTTTTGGCATCTGGGGACCTCAAAACAAAAAGTTATCATGGTCTCGGGCTTAAGTCTTACCATGAGACCTACGGTAATAGCTTCTTCCCTATAGGGGAAATTCGCTAAAAAACAATCAATGATAGTAGTTTGGATGTAAAATTATAAAATATAAAACTGGTTATCTTAGACATAGGGTTTTCACCTTTGAAATATATCAAATCCCAGCACTTTCACTCCCCAAGTCTTTATCAGGTAGTGCAAATGCAAGGTTTGATTTGTTACTGGACCCAACTCAAGTAGCTGACAATAATTACTAGCTTCAAGTAAATTGTTCCTCTTTGGCTCACAACCTTACATGATTCCGCAAGTTGTTCAAAGATCAAAATAAAGCTGCGGTTTGATATAATTTATATTAATATATTTAGTGAGGAAATTTTGTTTATAACAAGGCTTACAGTAAAACCAAACAGCATTTTAATAACTTTTTGCTAAAGTATTTGATTTATTTAACATAAGTAATTTATATTATGACTGATAGTATATATAAATCTTGTTTATTATAGTTTATCATGTTGACTTAAGAATTTTGTTAAAATATTTATTTTTATACACCAAATCAGAATTTACTTAATTTTATTTCCTTCAATAAAATATTGTGTATCATTACCATTGAATTGATGATTAAGATCAATATATTTATGAAGTATTTTTATTTATCAGGTCAAAAGTCTGACTAAAGATATTTTTCTTGATTGTTTTTGTTGTCAAGCTTTAAATTTGGTTTGATAATTGCTTAATGTTTCCATTTAATTAAAGTAAAAATGCTCTTGTCATTGAATTCTTAGGTTTGCAGTGAATTTGTGAAATATTGTTAAAGCTTTGATGTGTGATATGATTTATTATTTTTAAATCTAGAGTATCGTAGCTTATGTAAGTAAGTATTGTTATAGATACTGATAATATATGTATAAACTGTAAATATTTTCAAAATAAATATTCACTCCATTGTGTATTGAAAAAAGTGAGATCTCATTATCCTTT
Organism: Allygus modestus; assembly: GCA_963675035.1. NCBI lineage: Eukaryota > Metazoa > Arthropoda > Insecta > Hemiptera > Cicadellidae > Allygus > Allygus modestus. Next base: position 291,530,069 of record OY776112.1, read on the forward strand.
ACTTCAATTTAATCCTTGATAATGATTTGAGTGGTTAGGTGATTATTGAAAACTTGTCTTTAAATTTAAATTTAAATGTTAACAGTTGCAGATCTGCTGTGAGCTTTTCTTTTTAAAAATTACACACACACACACACACACACACACACCCCTTAAGTTAGCTGTGCAGACAAGAGTATAATTTAAATGTAGAAATTCTCCTTGGCAATTTCAAGGTTCAATTTCCGTTGCAGGAGGTCATTAAAGAAATTACAAGACAAAAATCTATAAAGATCTTACTTTCTAACTCCCTAAGGAATTTTTTTCCGGTCAAGTACGATTTTATTTCCCGACTGATTTTGACAGTTGAGGTTTCAAACTTAACATATTTTCCTGTGGGTGATTCTAAAGTAATTTATTTCCGAAGTGACTACGTACACGTCCAATGTAAGGGCAAATTCACTTCGCTACCGCTTAGGTTAGGTTAGGTTAGGTTAGGTTAGGAGGTTTTCTGGCTCTCAATTTGTTTTAAAAATCACAGGAAAATTAACGTACGGTGCATAATTTGGAACGGACGTGAACAGTAGCGGCTCATGTTGGACGTGTACGTAGCCTCTGCCATTTATTTCCCCTCAGAGCTGAGGGCCCCACCGGTCCTTAAAGTTCCCATGTTGTTCGTATGGAAGAAAGATGATCTCAATAAAAATATTGTTTAGAGATTTGAAAGATATTTACTTTTTTCACATTTTTTTATTTTAATATTTTGATTCAAATAAACAGCTGTTGTAAGAAAAATTTAAACTGTGACTGTGTTTTTTTACATTTTGAGTATTTTAAAATTAAAGGGTTGTTCGTGGAATCCCTGTATGAGGAGCAAGACATCAGCTAGTTTTCCACGAATTTCCTATGGATAAATGAGCGATAAATCCTTTGAGTGAGTGAGTAGGGCTTTCAGTGAGACTAAAGCCTGACCTCACCATATACATAATTAGACTTTTACAACATTACGTTAAAAACAATTAAATAGACTAATGTGCTGTAATTTTTCACCTCCCATAAAAGTACCTGGTAGACAAATTAATGAATTTGTCTACTACTAAAGCTCTAACTCTGTAGAATGAAGATAAGCAAAGCTGATTTATAAATTCAGCTAACCACAGTTGTTGAGCTAGAAAAAGCTAATCCATAAACAAAGGAAGCAAAATGATTTGTTAACTCTCTGATACGATTTATTTAATCTTTAACTTTTACTCCAATTGATGGTTTACCTATTTTATTTTTCAACTAGTATTCTTTGGTAATAATTTAATTGGTCTACTCTACCCTCTTTTTGTGCAAAAGACACAAAAAAGGTTATTGTGTCTTATCAGCTTTACTTTTTTACTTAATTCCTCTAAAAATAAATCACAGTTAATCTGCACCATTTATTTTTCTCGGCCATGTGTTGTGTTAAACATAACAGACAAATCACCAGACTAGATTGCTATTATGTTATCTTGATCGGGAGTGAAGATAGCAACCATAGAATGCTTTGGACAGCTAACCTTATCTGTTTGGTGAATTTGGTTCAAGCCTCTCTACCATCTTTATCAGAAATTGTTTCAAGAACAAGGTTGTGTCTGGGAGAAAATGCCCATGTAAGTAATTTTAATTTTATGTTCTAAAGTTTTAAATGGCTAACATTGTTTTTTGTTTTTTTGCTGTCTACACCAGTGGCATTTCGTTTACAAACATTAGAAAGTCCAAACCTCTCAAAGTCTTATGGGAATCGAACCCGTGACCTCTTGCACCGAAATCTAATATAATAACTGTTTGTCTTTTGGTGTTTTTCCAACTTTGTACCTGACCTTTTTCAAATTCCCTCACTTTCCAGAAAGTGTGAACCGTGTAATAGCAAACACAAACATAAATAAGTTATCTAATAAACAATTCAGGGATATATTTTTATTTTAATCGTAAACGCAAAGCACTTCTATGCAAGAATAAAAACTTATTAGACAAAAAGTATGCATTCCGAGTCGTGCGTCAGGAAATATCAACTTTTTTTGTCAGAGAAAGTCAGGGAAATCATTAACCAAATCAAAGTGTGAACCATGTAATACGAAACATAGAAAAACAAAATCTTGCTTTGATATACTTAACACCACGAGACAGACAGAAAATACCAGATTGTCCAAGAACGAACAAAACAACGGACGTGCGTGAAGTATGGCCGTGTGACGGCGCGTTTGATAAATATGGCAAAACGGAGGCGTCGAGTTATTAGGAGTCGAGTTTGTGAGGCTACCGTATTTGCAAATAGTGTGGGACTGCCATTACGAGTACAGTTTTTCTCGGTTTCAAGCATCAGGTCTCCACATATTGTTTAATATTTGCTCATAATACAATTTATATAAACATTTAATTTACACACCACTGTTTTTGTTTCAGTGTCCAGTAAATATATTTAAAAATCTGGACCTGTGCTGCAAGCCATTAGTTTGTACTGTGGTTCCAAAAACTTGCAAGCCTAATTTTATAAACAAATATTTTAATATCTCAGATTACAAAGATCGCAGATGTATGTTCCCTTCAAAATCACTTTCCTCCTCTGAATCATCAAGCCAAAATGTAACTCCTGGACCTTTAAATTCTACATACATGACAAATGAATTTGCAATAACTACAGACAATGAACTCACGAATGACTATTCCAATGGTACTGACTATTCTAAAGAGATGAAGATGACTGAGATTGACAATTCTGGTGATAGCACCTATAACAAAACAATGCACACAATATCAAATCAGAGTAGTTCAAATAATGAAACGGAATATGAATCTGATGAGGAAAGTACTGATACACCTTCAGAAAAGTCATTTCATGGGTCGTTGCTTGATAGTGAATCTTATTATATAGACAGCAACAATGAGATAAGGCGATTAGTTAAAAGGAATGTCTCGAATTCGTCTAGCTCAGAAAGTACTCTATCTATTTCCTCAGTATCACTTGAAGGAGGACCTAATAATACTTTTGAGCAAGAGAGCCAATTTTCAAAAACTTCAAACGAAAGTGGAAATAGTTTTGTATCTTCACATCCACAGACTAATGCTTCTCAAGAGTATAGTGATTCAGGGAGTGTTGCCGAGTCAGGTGAAGTTTATGATTATGAAAATAATGAAACAAAAGTAGAAGAACCAAGTACACACAACTTTGCTAGTGATTTAAAACATAGACCATCTGAAAAGATCTACTCTACCACACCGAGAGCTTTAGCTGAACCAGAAGAGGACTGGCATTCTTCGGACATGAAATCTGACTCCCGGCCTAAGGTGTTCAAAATCGTTACAATTCCGCCCCTGCGATGGTTCCAAACAGGTGCTCAAGTGGTGAAACTAAACCTCTCTTCCGAAATCAGTGAATAATCATTAAAAAAAATAGTTTTATTATGAAGATCTGCTATGAGCTTATGTATTGGCAGATCAATGTTGTGTTGAACTCTCAATCTCTGTATAAGATGCTGACACATTAGGCCCTAGTGGGACTCTTTAAGTTTCATACATTGATCAACCTAGTTTGGTTAACTTGAGTTTCAAATAAAATAACTAAATCAAAATAGCAGAGTGCTTGATTGCTCATAAGACCAAAGTGCAAATAACTACTTCAATACCAACTGGTCTAACTGGACTGATAAGCCATTTAGAGGAAAATGAGGTCCACACCTCATTTTCCTCCAAATGGCTTACCTCTTTGTGCAGAGGTGTGCTTGGTCTGACAGACAGACTGATTCAGACCTCATTGTTCTCCAAGTTCATATTTATAATATGTATTTGAAAGACACTGTCGAACTGAAGTAACAATAGAGTTCTCATAAGGTTTTGGTGTATTAGTTGAATTATTTTTGTTTGTAATGATAATTTTGTGAACTCATCCTCTTACGCGATAATAGATGAGCGTACTCGTAGTTTAAAAAGTGGCATTGTGTCATTAGTAGAAGTAGAAACACTTGTATCTTATTTATATGTTGTAAAATATAGGTGACAGGGTAATTTGAGTAAAATAGATCTTGTACTTCAGTAATTTCAAATAAAAAGTTTAAAAACTAGTAAGTGTTATGTGCCAAATGAGCAGATGCAAGTTTAAATAAAAATTAATGTGATGATTAATTTAAAGCATGTTTAGTTCTGGGATTTAGATTACAATTTTCAAAACTAGATGATCTGGTGTCTCACATTTAAACAGTAATTATTCATCATTCCCACAGTCACTTTTAAGTAAATCGTTATGATAGGTTCCGTCTTCACAATCTTGTTTAATGTATTTGCTGTTTAAAATATTCCACATTCCTTCTGAAGTAAAATACAACTTGGATAAACCATAGAATTGTATACGTTTTCATTTAAACACCACACTAGTTTTACTGTGAAATACACATTGAATTAAAAATATATTGTTAGTTAATAAATTTTACTTTCACTTAACAGTTTTGATTTTGAAATGTCCTTCCTTAAAAACAGTACAGTCTGATTTGTTTCTTTAGATAAAATTATCCTCGCTGCTTTGTTCTCATAGATAGAAGTCCCCTCTATTAAGAAACAAGGCAACCAAGAATAAAGGAATCGGCTCTGCTATAAAATTATTTTTCGTTGAAATGCTTATTCACAAACCAATGCAACTTTTCAAAACTTTAATTTTAAATTATAAATTGAATATGTAACCTCAAAAGGCTCATGAGATAATCGTTTAGGACTTTATAAAAATTATAATCACAGTTTACTGAGCCACAGACTGATTTTATTTTTAAATTGCATGATACTGTTTTCCATCACAATTTGTGTTGACTTATAGTATCAGGAAAGTTAGTGTAATTGTGTTCCATATGTTGGAAAAAGGCTCAAAACTTTAATTTAATCTGTTTATTCCACAGTTAAAATGAAAATCTTAAACTTGATTATGTGTATAGGTTGAGACTTTAGGTAACAATAAATGTATACGCTGAAGTAAAAGCAATTTAATCTTGTCATTTGACTAATCAAAATGAATTAATAATAATTAAGCAAAAATTACCACTTTGGTATTTAAAAAAAAATAGTTATTGGGTAACATACAAAACATTAAAGATTTTCATTAGGAATTAATTAACCCAATACATGTATAAGTTTAATGCATTTGAAATTAGTGATTAGCTAATGCTTTGATTATTTCATAATATACGTCAATACCCCGAAGGAAAGTTTTCTCGTTTAAGAATTCGTCATTGTCATGAAGAAGTGTCGGTGTGTTGCTCATAGGAGAGAAACCAAATGCAGAAATTCCAAGCTGAAACAATATTGAATTACTTGCATGAGAAACCAACTTTTAAAAAGTTACTTAAAACTGATTGTTAGATAATAATATAATGATATTGCAGACTAATTGTCACTATATGCCACTGCATATAGGGGCCACAGTCCCTTACCTTTTGTTTAAGATTACACAAGCGAATCCAGTAGCTCAAATTCTAGCAAATATATTTTCCTTTTGGGATTATCCAGCTCATATACGGTTCTATTAGTTTAAATTGTGATACCATTCCAGAAGATACATTGAAACAGCTATTCTGGCTGTCTACTGTGTTTTGTTAGTATCAACAGCTTTTGCTAAATGTTGAATGACAAATTATATGAACTTCTACTCTTCCATAAGATTAACTTTGGAACTTTAAAAGCCGGGGGGCTGGAGCCCTGAAGGTAGATAGATGTTTTCTAAACCCCCAAAAGGCACATCTAGGCGTTAGGAGCTTTAAAGTTAAACCTTTGACTTGAGACTTGGTAGTTTTATCAGAAGCCTTGTCACAAAAATTCTCTTAGTACTGTAAATGTATAAGTAACTACCTGTTGCCCGCAGGCTTCGCCCCGCAAATGATTTATAAATGATTTATAAAAACAATGACAGTTGTGTGTGCTGCATTCTGTGGTTAACCTGTGGAACTACTACGGATCTAGATCAGCTGTTTGTATTTTTATCAGCTCAAACAAAAATGAATGTCCATAAGAATAACATGGGAACTTGGAAGTCCCGCGGGGCAGAGCCCTGAGGACTTTTCAAAACGGAAATAGACCTATGTGTTTATTTGGTATATAAGGAAAATTCCTGTAAATTTTCATGCCAATCGGTTCAGTAGTTTTTGAGTTATTGAGGAAGAAAAAGCAGACACACACCATCCCATTTTTATATATTAGTAAGGATTTATTTCATTTACAGTATATCACTTTTTCTATAGACCGTGGTCTATATAACACCAAAGTGTCTAAAAGCGGACAAACTTAGTCGTAATCAAATAAAATTTATTTTTTAAGAGCTCACTGTTTAATTTCAAATACCCCCGTCGCAGCAAACCTGCATACTCAGCGAATTTCCAATGAATATATAACATAACACATTAAAACACTTAACAGGATTCATAAGAAATGTATTCACAAAAAAGCGATATTTAAAATATTAATTATTCTCCATAAGAATAACATTGGGGATGAGTACGCAGGTTTGCTGCAACAAGGCACACAAAATAATGGGATTTTATGCAAATATCAATAGAACTCATCTTAGTGAAGTCACATACCAAGTTTCATCCATTTACATTCATAAATAAGCGATATATAACATTTTAAGTATTTTTCATAAGAATAACATGGGGACCAAGTACTTAGGTTTGCTGCTACAGGAACCATAATCGAAAAAATTTTTTGTGCAAATAACAATAAACCACAACCAGATCAAGCCATATACCAAATTTCGCCAGGTTATGTTCATGAATAAGCGAGATATACAATTTTTATTTTTCTCCATAAGAATAACATGAGACAACGTACTGTGTTTAGCACTTTCAATATCTCGGTAACCAATTGACGTAGAGCAATGATAAAAATACCAAATTGTTTGTTTTGGGTAGACTTTCATAAGTGGTGCCAAAAACAACCGAATGAAAAAATCGAAATTTGTAATATCGATATTTTCTATCGAATGAAAATTCGAAATTTGTAATATCGATATATTGATATTAATAATCGATTTAGAATAATAATTTTAAAACATATGATATTTTAATAAAAATTATAAATAAACAAAGTTGAACTAATTTTTTTATAAAAATGACGTTCAATTTTCGTAAGCTTTGTAATTTAGCTTTAAAGGATGATTTGCAATGTTTTTTATATTTGCAAGAGGTAGAATTAATACCAAAAACTCCAGATTGTGACATATGCGGAAGACAACGGATCTATGGAAATCTTACTTCGGTTTGACTGACAAAGGGTATGTTCACTTTACAGTCAATCATAGTAAGAATTTCATAGATCCGTTATCTGGGGCAAATACCCAGACAATCGAAAGCTCTTGGAGAGCTGTTAAACGATCCTTGAAAACCGAAATCAGATCCGATTACTTGGCTGAACACCTTTGCGAGTACCTTTATCGCCGTGAAGTAAAGATGACGGACGAAGATGGATTCTTTCACTTCATCAAATCAACTAAAATGTTATATCCTGGACTATAGTTTTTTTCTTTGAACCATGTTCTTATATTCTTATTTTTTTAAAGAAAGTTATTTGTTTTGTTTCTGTTTACGATTGAATGTTATTTAATATCGTATGATATATATCGGTAGAAAACATCGATATTACAAATTTCGATTTTTTCATTCGGTTGTTTTTGGCACCACTTATGAAAGTCTACCCGTTATGGCTGAAACTTATTTTCTGTATTGTATGCTCATATGAGAAGGTTTTAGATGAATTAAAACTAGCATAATTAAGTCTTTTAGCGAATTTCCCCTATAGGGAAGAAGCTATTACCGTAGGTCTCATGGTAAGACTTAAGCCCGAGACCATGATAACTTTTCATTTTGAGGTCCCCAGATGCCAAAAACACCATTCGTTCAAATTTTTATATATGAATATATATATATATAAATATATATATATATATATATATATATATATATATATATGTGTCCGTAAGCACGATAACTCATGTAAAAAAGGTCCGATCTTAATGAAATTTGGTACAAATGTGTAATGTACGATTTATTTGAACGAGTTCGAAAACCAGATGAATCGCACCATCTGAAGGGGGGTTTTTGGGGGGTTTTGTACCCCAAAAATGTATTTTTTTGGGGGGTTTTTACATGTAATTTTAATGTAAATCAAATTTTATTTTATACCATTGAATCCAGCTTAAAAAAACAAAAAAATTTTTGCGTGAAAAGCGGGCAAAGGTGAGATGCAGAGCGTTACCAACCAACCAACCAACAGACAGAAATTGAGATAAGGCTTGATTCAGATTCTCTGTCCTATGAAACGCAAAAATAACCAAGAATTTCATTATTCTAAGCAATGTACAGACAAAACTATAATTTTATTTATATAGATAATAGATAATACTCTATTTTTAAGTTAACAAAGCAGACTCTCAAACATATGTGGAAATTTAATAAATCAGACGTTTTCCAGTCCCCGTGCCTTTTTGTGGGACATTTTTAATTTTCTAACATGAACTTTTACAAAGATACTATTGTCCGTAAGTCCCTTATTAGGCCACCTTTAATTTGAGGCATCTTAAATAATCCCGCGATTTACCAACCGTCCACATTTTCTCTTTAAAAATGTCTATTACAGCATATTACAGTATTTTCTAGTGATAACAATAATCAGCTGTATACAAAGACTTTTTCCCATAAATAAATCCCATAGACAATGCCTAAGTTCACAGAATACCTAGACAAGTATGACCATAGCCTACAAGTCAATTTTGTAAATCCTGTTTTAGTATTAAGTAATCAATTTATTTAGATATCAAGGATAATTCCCAACAAGTATATGTACAAAGAATTAATAACCTTTAGATAATAAGCATTGTATTAATCTATGTACTCACAGAATAATGTTAATCCAAATCATCCACTGGCCTATCTCAGGATACCAAATTTAATAAACATGACAAGGTTAAATGTGACAAATTGGTTCCGGTACGTTTATTTATTTTATACCAGAACAAAAGAATTTTGTATTAGGATTTAAGTAACCCATGTCATTTGTAAATAATATCGTAGAAAGATTTTAATTCATTATGTACGACTATATTTTCACAACGGAAACAACCTTTCTAACACTGCACTTTTCTGAGAAGATTAGCACTATTTCGAACTATATAACCGTAATGATTGGAATTTAAGATTAAGTAGGACACTTCTCCCATCCATTTTAACTATAAGATTCACACACAAATGTAATTTAAAAACGAAATAAATGTAAATATGTAAACATACAACACCATTCCCTGATCCACGGAAGCCATTTTGTTGAACGAGTGCCGTCCGTTACTTACCACCCAGCCGGTCCATTCAGTGCCGACACCTAGCGGATAAACTCTGAACTACTACCGTATAATTGTCCACACAGCACATTGTATCCTACCGCTATTTTTAAGACATTATTTTACATTTTTTAAATTCAAGTGTACATTATAATGAAAAGTAAATATTTTAACAATTGAACTAAAATTAATTGTAAACTTAGGGTATAGGAGAAATAACCTAAATATGTGCAGAAATTAAATATTTAACCAAACATTGCAAATATTGTGAAACTTGTATGATTTCCCTAAACAGCTGTTTTTTGACATGGTCATTGTAGAAATGCAATTATGAGTATTTTTAGTTGAATTTAATATATTTTAGTAACTATTTCGATTCTTAATCATATTTTCTAGTTTTGAAGACCTAAATTCATGTTTTTCCAAATTCAATTATGTAGAGAATGATTTTATAAATTCAGTGAAGTGTACAACCAATTAAAAGTGTAATTTTCAGCTGTTAGCCAATAGAAAAATTAGACAGATCCTGGATTATTGGCAAGCGACGCTATTGGATAATAGACCTTCTTCTACAATTTGAACAAGAAGTGAGAGGAGTTGCCTTTGGGAAGTCTTAGGGCAAGGAGCATGTTGCTCTAATCCAGAAATTTAGAAGAAGAGAATTTGTCCAGTTTTTATTATTTAGTGCGGTTTAACAAATTTAATAAAGTCTCCCCCAGCTGTATTAGCCCACCTGAATCCTTTTTTATCTTTTATCGTTTATCATAGGCCATTAACAGGACTTTGGTGAGATCACTCCATTTTTCAGAACTAACCTTTTTCAGCTCCATTTGGAAGAACTTTATTGATTTTAATAGGAACTTTTGGATTCATCTAAACTACTAATTAATTATTTTGTCAACTATTTTAACTTCAAGAAAGGAAAAGTGTAATACAATCTCAGCAAGCTTTTCGAAAAGCCTTTGAACATTATTCTTTTTCAAAAATTTAATATCTCTACATAATATTTTGCATTGAATATTCTAATTTGATCTTTATGATAACTTTTGTTAACAAGCCAGAAGCATTTGAACCCATGAATATATAATATCCTGAGTTATAGAGACATTTTGAACATTTTTCTGTGAATACTATTGATATGTTTTTTTTTGTAACTGATGTATAGTTTTTCATAAGTGAGTAAATTGATTTTTCTTTGTTCATTGTAACTAACAGCTGTGTCTTATTTCTCTCATAGAACTATTTATTTATTTTGAATAAAAGATATAATATAATATTTATAATAAAATGGCGCAACAACGTGGTGGCTTTATGAAACAAAAGTTATCATACAAAAAACAAACTCAAAACTCATAATTGCATCTTAGTTAAGATATTTAATTAGAATAAGAATATTAGATTACTTGTACCTAAGATAAGAATATCCCCAGTAGGAAACCCCAGTAGGAATTCCCCCCATTTTTTTTACCCCCATTATTTATCTAGGACCTATCCCTATTTTTTGTGTATTCCCCAAGAAAATGACATCTCCTTATAACCTTAGAAAAAATCCCCGTAAAAGTGCCAAGTTAGCGGAAGGCGGCGAAGACGAAGACCTTACATATCCTATAGAAGAACTGCAACACTTACAGTTATTAGAAGACTACACAACTCCCAACATGAACACAAACACTATAGACACCACAAACACTCAAACAGAAGAGAATAGACACGACATAGCTGTAGGAGGAGAACCATTAATACCTAGCCTAGACAAATACAAAACCACAGAAAATCTAGACCCTTCCAACATAAACCCTATAGAAACCGAACAAACAGAGCTCAAGCACTTAATCTTACAAATGACTACCCAACTGACAAACCTAGTAAACACTCAAATTGGTACAGTCAATTCTAAAATCGAAACTCAAATTGGTACAGTCAATTCTAAAATCGAAAATTCCAATACCGAGTTGAAATCCCAAATCAACTCCGTCCAAACTGACCTAACTCAACAAAATATAAACCTAGAAAGTAGCCTAACTCAAAAAATGACTGACAATCTAAACATGCTTGAAGATAGGATAAATGAAAAAATCTCTAAATTGGAACTTAAAACTCACACCCAAAACCTACAAATGAAAAACGAAATCTTAAATCAAGTAAATACTAAATTTGAAGAGCAAAACACCAAACAAGAAACTCGCATTCAAACACTTGAAGATCAACTACCTAGTCAAATTCAAAAACAAACCGAACAGCTCCTACTAAAAACTAGTGAAAATTTAGAAGAGTATATAGATAACCAAATACATACGGTCAACCATCAATTAAATAACCACATCAAGCAGCAAGAAACCTACAATGAAAGAATTAATGAGCATACATTAGTCCTATCTAAACAGAACACCACTTTAAGTCAAATTGAGCGGGAGATAACCCAGATTAAAGAATCCCCACAATCCTCCCCTCAAAACATAAACCTATCCCAACTACCTGAAATAATCGTAAATTACATTGGTGAACACACAAATAACATAACTACTAAAATACCTCACTTTAATACAAAGACTAAAAATCCACCCGAGTTTATAGAGCAGTTTGCGAAATACTATGAAGGCTACACTAAACGAAATTCCCGAGATTGTCTCAGTTATCTGGAATTAATCGAGCAATGTTTCGAAGGCACATCCGCAATGTGGTTTCAGATAATCAAATCCGATCTTAAAAACGCAGATGATTTCAAAACCAAATTCCTCAAACAATACTGGAGTTCTGATGTTCAGAGATCCATAAGGAAACGTGTCGAGATGGAGCATTACCGACCGGACGGAAAAATGACTATGACTGAGTATTTTATTGATAGAACCATAACCCTCAAATCTATGATACCTCCTATGGAAGATGCCGAAATAATCGAAACCCTAACGAATAATTTCAACGAACAGATCCGAGCTTCAGTAGCCGTACAAAATATACAAACCTTTGAAAGATTCATAGAACTGCTAAATCGTGAAGACATGCACAATAAAACGGAACGGATCAGAAAAAATTCAAACGAGTATAGGCCTAACTTAAACCAGTCACACAACAACTACCAAAATCCTCACACAAACAGACCTAATCGGCAGGATAACCACTATGATCGATATGATAAATTTGTTCCCTCAAGACACCACCCATATCAACAAAATTACCACTCAAATCAGCCCAAACAAAACCACAATCTCACTTACAAACCTCAAAACAATTACCATAATAATTCACCACAACACAACCGACCGAACACACCATATGGTCAGAGAGGACAGGAATACCACTACAATAACAGACGAAACTACAACGAACCGCGTCACCAGCTGCAACACATTCAGGTCGACCAACATAACCGAAACAATAATCCCAATCGCTATCCCACCACTGATCAACGGCAGTGGACCCGACAGCTGTCGCCCGCCAGCAACGAACAAACACGACAATATCCGAATGTGCCCGAGTACAATCGAAATCACCCGGAGCCAGTCGAAACACAATCTGTCAGTTCACACGGCAGACAACAGCCATCGGAAAACTAAAACGCGTTGATAATATGAGTACAGAGGAGGGACCTATATGCTTTACGAACCACGTATCACACGTCCATGCATTTGATACAGATAACATTTTATCAACGCTTACATTTAATAAAATCGGAATAAATGAGGTCCGAGCTAATAAAACAAGTAACCATAATCTAACCTTAACAAACAATTTAATAAGTACTACGTACTGTGATAGAGACTTTTTATTAGAAGAAGAGCAAACTAAAACAAATACTAATAAAATATCATGCCCTGAAATAAAAATAAAATTAGGACAAGTTGAGACCAATGTATTACTAGATTCCGGAGCATCCATCAGTTGTATGTCAGAACAGTTTTTCATCCAAAATAGTAAACATTTCCATAACTTAGAAATATTCCCCTTAAGTAACATAAACATCACAACTGCTACAGGTCAAAGAAGTAAACAACTAAAGAAAATAATATTTACTGAAATCAGTACAAACGAAATGAAGTATTCCGTACAATTTGTATTAGTTCCAAATCTCATACGCAATGTAATTATAGGTGTGGACATTTTAAAACAAGCAAAGACTTGGATGGATTTCAATAATGAAAGAACTATTATTTTCAATGATAAAACTATATCCGTGTGTGAGGACTTCGTCAATTTTGTGCAGGATACCTTAATGTTCGGTCACAATGATAATATCAATACAAATAACGATAGGCTATCATGCCAATGTAATGTCAAGCATTTTGAAGTAATAACGTATAAAACTACTATAGTAACAGAAGATAACTGTAACCTAATAATTGAACATTTAAATTACACCACTGACCAACCACATTCAAATGAAATAACAAACAAAACATCCAAGGAAGCATTTTCAAAAATAAATGACATCGTAAACCAATTAGACTCATTAGATACTACACAAAAGGGGCAATTAAAACATTTACTTAACAAATATACCCAAATCTTTTCTGATAAGCCAGGATTATGCAACAAATATGAGTACGAAATTAAAGTAAAAGAAGATAAACCGTTTAAAGGACCAAATTACCCCATACCGGCCTGTTATGCAGAAGCAGTCGAAAAAGAAATACAAAACATGTTAAATGACAATATCATTGAACGTAGCATGAGCTCATATATAAATCCCTTAGTAGTGGTACCCAAGAAATCAGGCGAAATAAGGTTATGCATAGATGGCCGAGCTATCAACTCTAGGATAATCAACGATTATGACACGAATCTAAGTATAAACGAATTATTGAGTCATGGCAAAAATACGCAATTCCTAACCACAATCGACCTTACTGCATCTTATTGGCAAGTTCCTTTAACGCCATATTCAAGGCAATACACGGCTTTCCAATTTAAAGGTAAAACGTACCAATTTACCAGAGTCCCATTTGGCATTTCGATATCCCAAGCAGCCTTACTCCGAGCTATAGAAACAGTGTTCGGAAATCAAACTAAAAATTTCATGATCATGTATGTCGACGATGCTTTAATCTATTCAACCTCATTCGAAGAACATCTACAACATTTAGAGTTTATTTTTTTCAAACTGCAAGACAGCGGTATGACCATCAAGCTTGATAAATCCTTATTTTTTCGAGAGAAAGTACCTTTTTTGGGACATATATTCACTACTACTGGTCTTGAACCAGACCCAAGCAAAATTAAAGCCATAAAAGAGTTCCCGGCCCCCAAGACAAGAAAACAGCTCAAAGGATTTATTGGACTTGTAAATTTTTATAATCGTTTTGTCGATAAGTTTTCCGAAACTATCCAACCCCTTATGAAATTAACCTCCAAAACTACAAAATTTGTCTGGACCGAAGCTGAAACTATTGTGTTCAATAAAGTCAAAGACCTTTTCATCCAAACCACTCTAAAACATCCGGACTACAACAAACCTTTTCATTTACAAACAGACTGCTCCATACAAGCTATTGGGGGCCATCTATACCAAATTCATGACAACGGGGAAAAGACAGCAATAACATTTATATCTAGAACATTAAAGGCGCATGAAAAACGCTATACTACTACTGAACTTGAGTGCCTAGCTATTATACACTGCTTGCAAAAAGTAAGACATATCATTTTAGGCCACCAAATCCATATTCAAACCGACCACCAGGCTTTGACGTTCTTAACCACTTCTAAGCTTTTAACTCCAAGATTAACCCGCTGGATGCTAGCATTACAAGAATATAACTATACCATAGAGTATTGTACCGGAAAAAGCAATGTTGTAGCAGATACTTTAAGTCGGACTAAATTCCCTACAGACCAAACTGAAGATTCCCCACAAGATTTGATCATTGCAAGAGTCACCCCTCAAATTAATATACAATTCAAGAACATCCTCAAGAACATTTCAGTGCACCAACGTCAAGATCCTAAATTATTAAATTTCATTGAAGACTCCCCCCATTACAACAACATATACGAAATTGAATTACCTTCTCCCAAATTTATTGTAATTAACAATCACTTATATAAAGTAACACAAATTGGATACAAATTAGTAATTCCCAAGAACCTCATTCTACCCCTAATCAAGGAGTGCCACGAATACTATATCCACTGCGGAACACAAAAATGTTTGAGCCTTCTACAAGAAACTTTCTATTTTAAAAATATGTCAAAATGCATACGAAAATATATCTCACACTGTGACATTTGCCAAAGATGTAAACATCTAACTCACCCGAATCACGGCGTAGCTATAGGTCAACAAAGTAAAAATATTGGTGAAACCCTGTCCATAGACTTTCTCGGGCCATTACCTACTAGCCAAGGAAATACCAAATATGTGTTAATCGCTACTGATAATTTTTCTAAACTTACAAAATTGTATGCCACACAAAAAGCAAACACGAAAACTGTTTTAGACAAAATTTTTAATCAATACATACCCATAATCGGAAAACAAAAAAAAATTATTTCTGATAATGCCACTTATTTCAGAAATTCACAATACATAGATAAGCTCACAAAAAATGATATTATACCAGTTTTTATACCCATTAGGCACCCACAAATGAACCTATCCGAAAGACACATACAAAATGTCAAAAAAGCCATGCGAATTCTCTGCCATAATCATCAACAGAATTGGAACCATCATCTACAATGGATCGAAGATTGCCTAAATGAATTACCTAATGATACCACCAAACTAACACCCAATGAACTACACTTCGGAACAAATAACAAACGATTTTGGGATAAATTCCTACCAAAAACTATGTTTAACAACCAAGACCATCGAGAAAACATAATCTTAGCAAGGCTGCGCATCAGAACCAAACAAGAAAAAATTGCATCAAAAATGAACTATAAAAATAAACCTATCACTTTTGAAATAGGAGATCAAGTATTAATCAAAAACAACAAAATTTCAAACGCTTCAGACAAAGTTACCAAGAAACTATTTGAATTGTATATAGGACCATACATCATCCACGAGAAACTAGGACGAAATGTGTTTAACCTTAAAAAAATAGTCGATCATAGCATCATAGGACCCTTCCACACCCAACTACTACGCAAATATAATGACCCTGTAAATATTAGATAAGCGACCTGATCTTTTATTAATTTCATGTTATATTTAGTTAAACAATTTAGTTAGGTTACGTTTTAAATGTTCATCCCTTATTCCCATATATTCCATTTTAATGTTTTGTTACCATTGTATTTAATGTTAAGGTAAGTCATGTACAGTATATGTATTGAAATGTTAACTGTAATTTTTGTTTGGACTCATTTTGAACTGAACCATTCGCCAAACAAAAAGGGGCTTTATTACAGTATTTTCTAGTGATAACAATAATCAGCTGTATACAAAGACTTTTTCCCATAAATAAATCCCATAGACAATGCCTAAGTTCACAGAATACCTAGACAAGTATGACCATAGCCTACAAGTCAATTTTGTAAATCCTGTTTTAGTATTAAGTAATCAATTTATTTAGATATCAAGGATAATTCCCAACAAGTATATGTACAAAGAATTAATAACCTTTAGATAATAAGCATTGTATTAATCTATGTACTCACAGAATAATGTTAATCCAAATCATCCACTGGCCTATCTCAGGATACCAAATTTAATAACCATGACAAGGTTAAATGTGACAAATTGGTTCCGGTACGTTTATTTATTTTATACCAGAACAAAAGAATTTTGTATTAGGATTTAAGTAACCCATGTCATTTGTAAATAATATCGTAGAAAGATTTTAATTCATTATGTACGACTATATTTTCACAACGGAAACAACCTTTCTAACACTGCACTTTTCTGAGAAGATTAGCACTATTTCGAACTATATAACCGTAATGATTGGAATTTAAGATTAAGTAGGACACTTCTCCCATCCATTTTAACTATAAGATTCACACACAAATGTAATTTAAAAACGAAATAAATGTAAATATGTAAACATACAACACCATTCCCTGATCCACGGAAGCCATTTTGTTGAACGAGTGCCGTCCGTTACTTACCACCCAGCCGGTCCATTCAGTGCCGACACCTAGCGGATAAACTCTGAACTACTACCGTATAATTGTCCACACAGCACATTGTATCCTACCGCTATTTTTAAGACATTATTTTACATTTTTTAAATTCAAGTGTACATTATAATGAAAAGTAAATATTTTAACAATTGAACTAAAATTAATTGTAAACTTAGGGTATAGGAGAAATAACCTAAATATGTGCAGAAATTAAATATTTAACCAAACATTGCAAATATTGTGAAACTTGTATGATTTCCCTAAACAGCTGTTTTTTGACATGGTCATTGTAGAAATGCAATTATGAGTATTTTTAGTTGAATTTAATATATTTTAGTAACTATTTCGATTCTTAATCATATTTTCTAGTTTTGAAGACCTAAATTCATGTTTTTCCAAATTCAATTATGTAGAGAATGATTTTATAAATTCAGTGAAGTGTACAACCAATTAAAAGTGTAATTTTCAGCTGTTAGCCAATAGAAAAATTAGACAGATCCTGGATTATTGGCAAGCGACGCTATTGGATAATAGACCTTCTTCTACAATTTGAACAAGAAGTGAGAGGAGTTGCCTTTGGGAAGTCTTAGGGCAAGGAGCATGTTGCTCTAATCCAGAAATTTAGAAGAAGAGAATTTGTCCAGTTTTTATTATTTAGTGCGGTTTAACAAATTTAATAAAGTCTCCCCCAGCTGTATTAGCCCACCTGAATCCTTTTTTATCTTTTATCGTTTATCATAGGCCATTAACAGGACTTTGGTGAGATCACTCCATTTTTCAGAACTAACCTTTTTCAGCTCCATTTGGAAGAACTTTATTGATTTTAATAGGAACTTTTGGATTCATCTAAACTACTAATTAATTATTTTGTCAACTATTTTAACTTCAAGAAAGGAAAAGTGTAATACAATCTCAGCAAGCTTTTCGAAAAGCCTTTGAACATTATTCTTTTTCAAAAATTTAATATCTCTACATAATATTTTGCATTGAATATTCTAATTTGATCTTTATGATAACTTTTGTTAACAAGCCAGAAGCATTTGAACCCATGAATATATAATATCCTGAGTTATAGAGACATTTTGAACATTTTTCTGTGAATACTATTGATATGTTTTTTTTTGTAACTGATGTATAGTTTTTCATAAGTGAGTAAATTGATTTTTCTTTGTTCATTGTAACTAACAGCTGTGTCTTATTTCTCTCATAGAACTATTTATTTATTTTGAATAAAAGATATAATATAATATTTATAATAAGCATTAGAAACTTTATCTATGCATAATGTTAGTGTTAATTATCTTGCATGGTCTTACTTTTCTCAAGAACCGACTGTCTGTTCCTCCTGGTGTTATTATTGGCTTCAAGTTAATCCCCCTGAAAAGTTGGAAAACATTATTTCAGTGAAGTATTTAGATAATACAAATTCAAAAACATCATACATATGTTTTGATGTCTGTCTACAACTTTTGAATTTTTAATGTTCTGATAGGAAACAGTCCAACCCCTGGTCTTGTTATTAGCTAAAATGTGCTAAAGTCATAATATTGCTAATATATGGATTTATGATGTTATGGCCAAAAAAGGTTCTTGTAACTTTTGAGAGTAAAATTCAACTAAGTAAATAATAAACAAGCTAATAAATTAACTTTCAGTTAACTGTGACATAACTTTCTCATTTTAGTTGAATTATTTTAACCCTTTTAAGGTTGTGAATAAAGTGGTTTTGTTTATATCATACATTTTTTTAATTATACTATATGTAAACTGATAAACAAATGTGTTTGTGGAAGACACACATACAAAGTGGGGATAGGTAAATGTAGCAAAACAGCTACAAAATGTATTCTAATCAATAAAATATTCTGCAGTTAGTAAAATTTGGTAGAAAAAAAAACAAATCATTACTTATTGGAATATTTGTGATCGGTTATTCATATCCTATCCTATCCTATACTCTAATATGAGTAACGTTTGCTTGCTTGCTTGTAACTCTGATATCAAAAACGGCTCCAACGATTTCCTTCAAATGTAGGAAATAACTCATTTCTGGAACAGAAATAAGTTCTAGACAGGTCTCATCCCCAGGAAAAAACAAGTAATGAAAAACTAGTTCGCACGCAGCATGCTGACGTGAGGGAAATGAATTTCCACATAACAATCTTTGAAACTCAAAATGAGTGTAAAAACCTACATTTATTCCATATTTTATTGAAATCTGAAAACCTTGATTTTTCTGCTGTTCTGATGCTCGTGGTTTCATTTACCTGCAATGCTGAGAATACAATTTTGCGCATTATAAGGTTAGGAGAAGGTCAAGTCAGGCTTGAAAGTAGGCGTGAGGTTGCTGAGGATGATAAAAGTACACCAACAAATGAATAACTGGTTTTTCTAATGTAAAACCCCCATTAGACAACGTACTGTGTTTGGTCGATACACATTTTCTTTAATAAATCGGTAAATATTTATGCTAGAATGACGAGAGAGGGCTTAAAAGTTTCGCCTTACTGATTCCCACCTTTTTTCATGCATTAATTTTACATCCGAGGCTTTTCTGACCCTTTTTGGGCCCAAAAACTCGAAATTTAAAAGATTAATCCCCAAAAAAGGGTTAGAGTTTTCCGATTGTTTTGCCCAACGAACTTGTCCAACTGATTATAGAACGTCCCTACCAAATTTGAAGTGAATTGGACAAAAAATATGACCGCTAGAGTGCAAACACACACACACACGTATATACCACGCATACGTTTGCGTATATACATGTTTATAGATATGCATATATACACGTTATATATATACACGTTTTGGGGTGTCGTTCAAAATTTTATATATATATATGTGTGTGTGTAAGCACTCTAGCGGTCGCATTTGTTATCCGATTAACTTCAAATTTGGAAGGGACGTTCCTTTCTGTAATCAGTTGGACAAGTTCGTTGGGCAAAGCAATCGGAAAACACTAAACCCCTTTTTTGGGGATTAATCTTTCAAATTTCTAGCTTTTGGGCCCAAAAAGGGTCATAAAAGCCCCTGATGTAAAATTAATGTGTGTAAAAAGATGGGAATTAGTAAGGCGAAAGTTTTAAGCCCTTTCTCGTTATTCTAGCATAAATATTTTCCGAGTTATTAAAGAAAATGTGTTTTGACTAATCACAGTACGTTGTCTTATGGGGGTTTTACACTAGAAAAGCCTGTTATTCCTTTGTTAGAGTACTTTTATCATCCCAAGAAACTCACGCGTACTTTCAAGCCTGCCTGGACCTTCTCCTAACATTATAATGTGAAAAATTGGATTCCCAGCTTTGCAGGTAAATGAAACCAGGAGCATCAGAACAGCCAAAAAATCAATGTTATCAGATTTCAATAAAAATTGGTATAAATGCATGTTTTTACACAGATTTTGAGTTTTAAAAGTTTTTTTGTGGAAATTCACTTCTCTTACGTCAGCGTGCTGCGTGCAAACTCGTTTTTCTTTACGAGTGATTCACATATCTTACATTTGATCAGCAGCTCTTCTAAAGGCAGTCCACCACAGGTTGTCATCACTAATGTTGGTAGGAGCCACTATGGGGTCCTTGCTCTCGTACTGTATGGACGTCCCTTCGCCTGCCTCCTGGCAGAACCCTTCCAACATGTTGCTGATCTCTTGGAAGTCGTTGTCGTTGGATAGACGAATATCAAATCCCAGCTTTATTTCAGCTGGCACAACATTCATTTGTACTCCACCCTGTGGAAATATTAGAAAGAACTAATATTTGTTTTTGCAATTGTAGAAAGTAAGGACAAACTAAGTGAGCTGTCATTGAAAACAGTTAGGTAAGTATTTAGAGCTTTTTGAGCAGACGCACACATCACACACAGAACACACAGCAGTGCTCATGCAGTGTTGAGTATAGTAAGATTAAATTGATCACAGAAAGCTTACACTGAGCACAGTTAGTTAGGTTAAATTGAGCTCAATAATCTTGCATTGAGCCCAGGGAGCTTATATTGAGCACATTGAGCTTATATTGAGCACATTGAGCTTTCATTGAGCACAGTGAGCTTACATTGAGCTCAGTGAGCTTACGTTGAGCTCAGTGAGCTTATATTGAGCAAAGTGAGCTTACATTAAGAACAGTGAGGTTGACAGTGGTAACGTCGCTGATGGTCAGTTGGGGGTTGGAGTCCAGCTTGTCTTGCTCTCGCTGCCTCCAGTCCAGGAACCTGTCGATGATGACACGAGCCTTGGCGGCCGCCGTGTCTCTCACCAGAGCTGACCCATGTCCCGTGGCTCCCCGGCACGTCACTACTGGCCCTAGTGTCAACAGTTAGTAGAACTAGGTGATCGCCCTAGCGATTCCCCTCTATTCGACCAAAGATATTTCTACTAAAAAAATCTTTTATAATGCACAATGTACAAAGACAGGAACTTCGTCAGTAGTGCTAAACTATAATTACTTAATATATAAAAAATTAAAATAATAAAAATAAAATTTGTTAATAGTTGTTTAAGACAGATGATTAAACTTATGTTTATATCCCCAGGTGTAACTGGGGTTGTTAGGACTATAACTGAACTATTTTGAAATATTTGTGTGTGTAGAGGAGGAAAACACAGACCCCTTTTTATGTCTTCTATGTTGGCAAATCGAAGGTAGGGTAAGGGAAAGTGTTACCTATTCCACGTTTCCATACACAACCTTTGGTAAGAAAAACTTGATGGGCTAATATTTTATTTTAAGAGATTTCATTGCTCACTTATTAGTGAATATATTGATATATGGAAAGTGAACTATTAGCATGACCCGCACGGTGAAACTTAAGCCCGGGACCACCATAGAAGTTCCTAACGTGACCCCCTGAACACGTTTTGGGGGTTCGTTCGAAATTTTATATATATATATATATATATATGTATATATATATATATATATAGACATATATATATATACGTGTATGCACTCTAGCGGTCACATTTTTTGTCCGATTTACTTCAAATTTGGTAGGGACGTTCCTTTCTATAATCAGTTGGACAAGTTCGTTGGGAAACACAATCAGAAAACTCTAAACCCCTTTTTTAGAGATTAATCTTTCAAATTTCGAGTTTTTGGGCCCAAGAAGGGTCAGAAAAGCCCCGGATGTAAAATTAACGGATGTAAAAAGATGGGAATTAGTGTGGCAAAACTTTTAAGCCCTCTCTCGTCATTCTAGCATATATATTTACCGAGTTATTAAAGGAAATGTGTATTGACCAAACACAGTACGTTATCTTATGGGGGTTTTACATTAGAAAAGCCTGTTATTCATTTGTTGGTGTACTTTTATCCTCCCCAGCAACCTCACGCCTACTTTCAAGCCTGACTGGACCTTATCCTAACCTTATAATGTGCAAAATTGTATTCCCAGCATTGCAGGTAAATTAAACCAGGAGCATCAGAACAGCCAAAAAATCAATGTTTTCAGATTTCAATAAAAATTGGAATAAATGTATGTTTTACACTGATTTTGAGTTTTATAAGATTTTTATGTGGAAATTCACTTCCCTCACGTCAGCGTGCTGCGTGCGAACTTGTTATTACCTTTGTGATGATTTTAAAGTATGTTTCTAGCTAATATTCTCTAAACAGTTCTAGCTAATATTAACTAAACAGTTTTGAAAAAAATATTTAGTTTGTTTATAATCATACAAACAAATGCCTTGAATACAGAATGCCAAAACAGTTAAGTATAGTTTGACCCCTATGAGACATTTGTACACATAAAAACTCCACACATTGTGGTAATCGAAAAAAAATCTGAAGTACAAACGGTGACAATTTTAGGAACTAAACTTTAACAGAAAAGTCATCTTGAATTCAAGTTAGAGCTGATGGTAAATATCTCTTTGGCTGCACAGTTTTATTTTTCAATCTACTAAACCTGTTCAACTATACATTCATCAATATATATTTTGAGAGTTAGAAAAGCTTTTATGAGTTTTAAGTGATATATAAATTACTAGCTGTTACCCGGCAGACGTTGTCATGCCTTTGACTATTATCAACTAAAACCAATATCACCAAGATCACCTGCTCAAATAAACATGTCATTAGCTTTCATGTAAACAAAAATATCTTTCCATAAGGTTTATATGGGAACCCTTTTGGGCCTCTTGGGAGGAACCCAATTGAGTTAGAATGAAATGGACGGCTTAAAAACCTTCTCCCTGAAATATTACACATATATACCAAGTTTTATGGCAAACGGTCCAACGGTGTCCGAGTCCATAAACTTCAAATATATATACAAACAAACAAACCAACATCCATTTTTATAAATATAGATAGATAAAATTTCATAGTCGACAAAAAAAAGAATTGGAACCTGATACTCACACACATAGATCTTTGCCGTTAACTTTACTTTACTTCTGAAAATTATAACTTGTATTTACCTTGGCCTTAGAAAGGTCGTGCGGAACTAACATGTATAAACAAAAAATAAATTTTTAACCAATGGAGTTCACACTTCATGTGGCGTAATGTCTTTAAATTGTTTCTCATTAATTTTAATTAGGAAAAATATCATATGTTTCTATCAATTGCCTTAAGCCTTAATCAATGTAAGTATGTATTTAATGAGAACAACAGTAATTATTAGAAAAATAAATTATTTATCAACATATTCTGTTTGTATGAACTTTTGAATTAAATAATAGACTTAACAACGTATTAACAATACAAATCCAGTAATGAATTAAATTACCACACTAAATACATTAATGTACACACTGCTAAATAACAAAAACTAAAGCTTTCATTGCATTGTTTTTCTGTATACAACTTATATTAAAATGACAAATTCTGCAAATTGTAATACTTCTTTTTTATTTTCTAAGAATATACATATGGATTTAATGTGCACAGTACAGTTGTAATGGTTACATTGTAAAAAATTAAACATATTATACTCACTCCACATTGTGCGTTCCCCATAATAGACATAAAATGCATCTTCGGGACACGATCTAGCCTCATCAAGAGAACAACCAACGTTGAGGCCTCGGAACTCTGGAGTGTTCACAAACTTGCACATTCCTTCGTTTCCTTTCTCTTCATCTGCTCTAGAAAAGTTATAGCATTTTAACAAGAAAATGTCTATTATAAACTGCTTCAGTTTTGCTTAAAACGAACTTAGCAAACAGGAGCATGTATGCATTAAATCAAATGTTAACAAGCAAACTGCTTTATCATAAAACAAAATTTAAAATATGTAAGACTGTTACTAATGTTAATCTTATGGAGACTAAATTAAACCAATTATTTTTTTATGGAGCAAAGACTTGATACTCGACACAAAGACAGAAAAGAAACTAGTTTGTTTTAAAATAAAGTTCTAAGAAAAATATTTATACCTGCCAGAGAATGGCAACACATGGAGGATTAAGAACAACTAGGAAATCAGAGATATCTTCAGTTCTCCAGATATTGTTGCTGAAGCCAAGAGCAGAAGGTTAAGGTGGCAGGCTATGTTATTAGAAGGGAATAGGGACAAATTATAAAAGAGGTATAGAGAGGAAATCCAATAGGGAGGAGACCCCGCAGAAGACCTAAACAACTATGGAGGGACCAAGTTGAGAGGGACTTGAGAAAACCAAGAGGAATGGAGGAATATGGAGGCAGCTAGTGGTTGGTGAGGCCAAATACCACCTTGGGCATCTGTGGCCGTGGGACTAAGGAGTAAGTAAGTAGATGTCTGTCAACTGCTGATGTCAGTTTAGCAGCAACCCTCAACATGTGAGGCTAGCCAACATTTTTACCTAAGAAATTAGAGTAAAGATGAAATATTTGCCAATAATGTTTCACCTGGTACAAAAGACAAGTGTATGGTTCTCTTGAGTAGGATACCGTCTTGCTTGATTCTTCGAATGGCTTCTAGATACTGTATTCCAATGCTTTTCATGTCCTGGGCTCCCCTGCCATATATATTTCCTTCCTCATCCTTTTCAGCAGCAAATGGGTCATGTGTCCATTTTTCCTATATATAAAGAGGACAAATAATTAATGTTTAACATTAACATAGAATAAAATAGTCTTGTATAAATGGAAAGGCCTTACCATTTTCTACTTAAACCTTTCTACATTCATTTTCTATTTTGTGTCACTAATACTTCCAGTTCCTGAGATTATACATAATTTAGAATTGTCATAGTTATTCTTTGACCTCAGGGCTTTGCCCAGCTGGCTTTCAAAGATGCAATATTAATCTTATGTGCTAAGATATCTTTATTAGTTAACTAAAGATAGTTAATTTCATTAAAGTTCATGAAAGTTCATTAATTTATAAAGTTCAACTAAAGAATACATGCAACTGTTATAAAATTTAAAGATAAACAAAAGTGAATTTGCTCTGTGAATGTTTGCTCTTCATATGCTATTTTATTGTACATTTTATTATATTGAAATCAACTGTGTTCTGGGATAATGTGTGTTTTCCTCTTGTGGGAATCAAATTACATAGCAAAATCTTTTCCGCCAGGTTACTGGTGTCATTCTGAGAGCACAAGTGGTGGTTTACACAACTGGCTTTTTACTTGATTAGGGAGAACGAAGAATAACACTATACTTCGTATTAGTATACAGATACTAATGTTACAGTTTGGCCGATAAATAAATTATCTTATTACATATTTTTGTAAGGTCTATGGAACAAACTGTGTGTGTAAGACTATTTATATTTCCTAATAATCAGTGGCCCAAATATATATATATAAGCAGGTAAATTTTAAACAAAACTATAATTAGATCCCCTCGATGAGCTCTGTGTTCACATAAGTTTGCCAGATCGATCCTGAGCAAAATCCTGAGAAAATGTTGTCAAGGTTCGATGATGGATCCAGATGCCACTGGACATTGGGCAATTAGTGATCCTGACCAAAGAATCAGCCAATCTTAGACAGTAACAAGGCTAAACAAGGCAATAACTCACCCATTCTACACTCATAATTCATTCATACTCACCTTAAAATACACCCTTGTTGCATAAGCCTTTGATAAAGTGATTAAGTGATGATTAAGTTTTTAGGAAAAAGCACAAGGCTTGAACATTTCAGTAGAAGGAAAAATATAGGATGCAGCTAACTCTATTTAAATACCCCCGTCGCAGCAAACCTGCGTACTCAGCGAATTTCCAATGCATAATATTTGTCTTAATACCACATAAAGCCGCATACCAAGTTTCAATAAAAAAAATATTCAAATATAAGCGATTTTAATTATTCTCCATAAGAATAACATTGGTAATGAGTACGTAGGTTTGATGAAACAAGGAACACAAACAATTGGTTTTTATGCAAATATAAATATAATTTAGCTAGGGGAAGCCACATACCAAGTTTCATGAATATTCAATCATAAATAAGCACTATATAACATTTTAGTTGTTCTCCTTAAGAATAACATGGAGGCTGAGTAAGCAGGTTTGATGCAACAACGGAAAATGTGTTTTTATGCAATTATCAATATAACTCAACCAAGTGAAGCTACATACCAAGTTTTATTAATTTATGTTCATAATTAAGGGAGTCATTACATTTTACTTATTCTCCATAAGAATAACATGGGGGCTGAGTACGCTGGTTTGCTGCTACGGGAATAATCAACAAAAAATCAATTTGTTGTGCAAATATCAATATACCAATACTAAGTGAAGCCACATACCAAGTTTCATCAACATACATTCATAAATAATCGAGATATCAAATTTTATTTATTCTCCATAAGGATAACATTTTGGACAACGTACTGTGTTTAGCACTTTGAATATCTCAGCAACGGTTGGGCTTAGAATCACAATTTAAAAACCAAAATGATTGTTTTGTGGAACTGAACAGATTGGTAAAAGCAAATAACCTTAGGAAAAGCCAAAAGCCTTTTTCCCATAAGATTAACATGGAAGATTTTATGAGTAGGTTTTTTGGATTTTCTCCGCAACCACTTAACCTAGGTTAATAATTCAAAATACCATATTATTTGTTTTTTAAGCTCTACAACATGGTCAAAACCAAAATTAAGCTTTTAAAAAATTTTAGGGTGAAAAATGCAAAAAACTGATTTTTGGAAAATTTAAAACCCCCATAAACCCCCTTTCCCATGGTCCGATTTTTCTGGTTTTCGAACTTAAAGTCATGAATGTCATTTTACACATTTGAGCCAAATTTCATAGAAATCGGACGTTTTTTACTCAAGTTATCGCATTCACGGACACACACACACACATATATATATATATATATATATATACATATATATAAATTTGAACGAACAGTGTTTTTGTCATCTGGGGACCTCAAAACAAAAAATTGTGATGGTCTTGGGCTTAAGTCTTACCATGAGATCTACGGTAATAGCTTCTTCCCTATAGGGGAAATTTGCTAAAAGTACTGGTGAGTGAAAGAACATATAATTGTGTGTATATTATGTGTTCTTTCACTCATCAGTGATGTTTTCGGATTAGTTAGCTGTATCCTCTCTTTTTCCTTCTACTAAGTGATAAGTATCAAAAGGTTGCATAACCTCAGAGATATTCTATTCTATTGATTAAACATAGACATGGTTATGACTGCATAACTCACGGGGTAAGCAGGCACCACATCCATGTGTGAGTTGAGCAGTAGGCTCGGTAGCTCAGGCTGCTGCCCCTTCCATGTGATGATGACCACAGGTTTACCAGGAGCACACGAGTGCACCATCCAGAGCAACCCTAGCTCCCGGGCCTGCCGCTTGATGAACTGGACACAATCTTCTGGGGAGGAACAACATTTGTTACATCACTTTGTATTTGGAGAACGAAAATTCCTCCCAT
This sequence comes from Allygus modestus, assembly GCA_963675035.1. Taxonomy (NCBI): domain Eukaryota; kingdom Metazoa; phylum Arthropoda; class Insecta; order Hemiptera; family Cicadellidae; genus Allygus; species Allygus modestus. The sequence goes on from OY776112.1 coordinate 291,558,273, forward strand.
CCCTCCTTTTTACCAAAGAATATTTGGAACATGTTGTCCCTAGCTCTGTGGGATGAAGGGCCCCTTTTAAAACCACTGTGTGTAGCAAATAATTCTGTAGTTCCCAAAATCCCAAAAAAGAGATTTGGGTTGATATTTCTGAAAAATCTCATTATAAGGGTGTCTATACAAGCTACCATACTTTATATTCTATATTTATTACATACTGTAAAAAAGGCATAAAGTATGCGTGCTAAAAACCCCCTTACAATTGAGCGACCTGTCTGGTTCTTGAACTCATGAAAATAGATGCTCCCTACACGTTTATGGCAAATTTTATCAAGATCGGACCATTTTTACGAAAGTTATTGTGCCTATGGCCACATTTATATATATATATATATATATATATATATATATATATATATATATATTATGAATGTGAACGAATGGTGTTTTGGGGATCTCAAAATGAAAATTTATCATGGTCTCGGGCCTAGGTCTTACAATGCCGACTACGGTAAATTTATGCCGACGTCCCTATAGGAAAATTCGCTAAAACCTTGGTAAACTTTTTATTTAGAAGATTATTACAGTTGTTACACCGTATCTCTTACTCTACTTGATTCTTACATACTCAATACACATCACAGTATAAACAAATCTCTACTTTTATAGCTTTTTTTAGCTGGCCTACACGTTTATGGCAAATTTTATCAAGATCGGACCATTTTTATGAAAGTTATTGTGGCTACGGCCATATTTATATATATCTACATTATGAACTAGTGGCTTGAAGGGGCCACAGCCCCTAACCTTGCTCCAGTACTCTGCCTTTTCTTATTTTTTACTCTTTACATGCTGAGGAAGAACACATGTCAGTTCGTAAACAAAGTAGAAGCTTAATCACATGTTTTAATGTAAACAAAGCAGACGTTTTTAAAACACCAGGCTTTTCTTATGTGGATGTTTTACGTTATCTCTTGATTGCTGATAAAATTTTGGAAATTCTGCTATTTTTCCCGAGTTCCTGAGATAGATACCTTTAATTTGAGCCATCTCCCATCATCCTGCGATTGGCCAAACTCCCACAATTTTGACTTACAAATTTTGCTTACAGAATTTGAGTAAGCGATATAAAGATGTGAACGAATGGTGTGTTTGGCATCTGGGGATCTCAAAACGAAAAGTTATCATTGTCCTGGGCCTAGATCTCACCATGCCTACTACGATAATAGCTTCTTCCCTATAGGGAAATTCGCTAAAAACCTTGGCAAACTTTTTATTTAGAAGATTATTAAAGTTGTTACACCGTATCTCTTACTTTACTTGATTCTTACATACTCAATACATACCAAAGTGTAAAAAATCTCTACTTTTATTTAAAATAATGCTTTTTTGACTCTTAGGTACATCACCTCTTAAATTATACTTTTACATCTGATTTATATTTTTAAGCTGTCACTTACCATAGTTTATATCTGGATGGACGGAAGGAATTCTGAGATATTCTCTAAAGTTGGTAACAGCTGGATGTTCATCACTCTTTTGTTCATGCTTGTTTACTGAGGAGTCGTCCATATGATATTTAGCTACTTGCAGTCACTCTGTAAAATAATTCAGTGAGTCACCACCAAAAAAGCTATTTCAATTTCAATAGATAGTGTTTTATTTAATGGCCATTTAGATTAGACATCGGAAGTAATGGTGTTGTATAACAAGTAACGATTATTATTCAACTGTAAACAACTGAGTGAGCCTGCCCTCTCCGTGACAGTTAAGATGACAAGAGTCTATTCATTTTGGATACTTCATTTTGCTTTTCTAGCTTTGATGTTCCTTTAGAAGATACGTTCAAGATTTTTGAAATGGGTTTATTTTCAATTGGTTGAAGTAATATTTTACATCAGGAAGCTATCAGATTTGTTTTAAGTTGTATGCTCATTAAACTGAAAATATCTGCAGTCGACAGAAAATCTCCTATGTCAAATTTTAAGTTGACTTCAGACCCTACCTTGGCGCTAGAACAAAGGATTATCAGCAAATATTTATTATTGATTCATTTGTCATTGTATGACATCCAATAAACCTTTTGAGGACTCAGTAAAGTGGAACAACAGTTAAGTGGAAAAATTTACAACATAATAAGCACGATGGAAATATTGAAATATTTGAAGCTTCATGTTATGGGACTGCATTCATATAAACAATGTATTTGCAAGAGGACCGAGAGAAAAATTACAATTTATTTTCAGCAATAATATTGTTCTATTTAAATAATTTTAAAAATACTAACATGTTTGTGGCAATAAAGTACTAAAATATTTAATTCTTTTGGCTTATTTTTACTGCTAGTTCCGCAAACTAAATTTTGGTTTTAGAAAACAGACAAAATATAATGTCCAGGACAATCAGAACCAACGATGAGGATGGCCATCTATGCTAAATTATGAGTATCCCGATAACATTTTGAGTGCACACTAAGTATTATAATTGTACCCAAAATTATAATGGAAATTATAATGGAATTTGGGGGTGATGTCCCCCAATGAAGAAAGATGGAATTAACTCTTCCGTTATTGCTGATACTGTTAGAGTATGTATCTGCCGAGTGTTTGCACCCAGCTTACATTGCCAGAAAGTCTGTTTGTTTAGCTAAAGAGTCTAAGCAATGACCTACTGGCTAACGGTTTTAATCTTGCACCAGTCAGTGGTTTTATTGACACAACCAATGGAAAGTTTCCAGCGAGTGGTAGGGATGAAGGGGATTTGATTTGATTTTTAATTTGATTTATTTAAATTTACATAATTAAATTGGACTATAAGTCTAATGTAACGATGAATTACTTTATGAGCATTACAATAACTTCAAACTAACCAAATTCAATGTCGTAATAAACTTAGTAAATAATTTCTTGAGTAGCATACAAGAACATGGGTTCTTGTAGCATAGGTGTTGTTACAATTAAACCGGATAAAATAAACTACACCTCACAAAACTGCAAAATATATAGTTATGCAATTGCATAACACTTCTTTCAAATCAGAACCTATAAGCATTTCCTTTATGATGTGTACAATTAAGGTGTTTGAAGTTTTAAATTGCAAATTTGTGTTGTACATATCATAATTCATGTAACATATACATTCATAACACATTCTCTACATCAAAGCCAGTTTTAAAAGAATAAATTGTTTACTCAATTGTTTAACCCATTAAGGTAGTAATTTTATTCTATTCGCTATAGCATACAATGGGATTCAAATACTGCCTATAATGGGAATTGATTGGTGCTGCACTCTAGTGGAAAAATATGTAACTAATAACGCGGGCGTCTACGGTTCTATCCGCTAGGGGCGCGGACAGACTGAAAAACCTTAACATCGCCGCCAGGCCTTTGGTCGTGTTAGCTGAGTTGGCTACGTCATAGAAACACCTTGGCCAGGTGTTGATACAAAGTTCGAGAGTTTGATTCCTGCACATGACCAAAACTGACTGGCTGTGCAACTCACAATGAGTTAACCGGTATGCGGCAACGAAGGTGAGAGGGCCCAAGTAAAATAAACGGTGGCAGGCTTGCTTGGAAGTTGACGGGATCAGTTAATTCTTTGTGAGTTGCACATGGTCAACACTGATTTTGCTACTTTTTACTTATGTCTACTGTGTGTTTGCCAATGCAACTTTTAAAACTGAAAAAAAAAACAGTATTTTAATGAAAATGTATCATTAATCCATTTAAAAACACAAATTTTCTATTCCAATTCATAGGTTTAAAAAATGACAAGTAAGGAACGAGGCTAGCTTGTATGTCTACGCCAATGGGTTAAGCATTTATAATTTAAATGTTAAATGCGATTCAACTTAAGCAATTCCATTCTTATTTGAATGCAACATTAATTTTCAATTAAGGTAAATATATTTTGTTGACTTAGATAATTCTTTGAACAGTATTAAATAAAGCATTTAAAATAAGAGTTCATAAACTTACGTAAACCTGAGTTGCTTTTAATTACTATCTTGAAGGAGGAAAATATTATTAGTGCGGGGTAGAAGAATGCTGTAAATATACTGACAAGATGTTGTCAGTCATCTAATCCCCCAAATTCTCCTTACTATCTTCAGATAACCTAAGTCAATTTCAAATAGAAACTTAAAACACTTGCATAAGATTCGTCCTAATTCTTTCAACACTAATTTAGGTGGAGGAATAGAAATATTTATCACCCGTTTCACATTTACACATTGTATTACATAAATACTGCACAAAATCCTAATTTATTACAGAAATAAATAAATTTTTCTTTCACCATGAAAGTTGCTACATTAAAGAATAATAGTAGACATTATGTAATAAGAGTGTAAACTATTTGTACAAGTCTGGAAAGTCTAAATTTAGATTTATTTAAGAAGTATTATACCATATATTCAATGATTATACTCAATTTTTTGTATAAAGGCAACAACTATGATTTGTCTAATGACATAATGTCAGCCATTATAGTTATACAGGGTGTTTCAAAAAGAATCATCCGATTTTAAAGGTTTATAATTTCAAAACTAATGATCATATGGACATGAGGTTAATTTCATATTAAAGGACAACTAATAAAGTTTTTTTACATACCATTTACAGGTGCTCAATATGGCCCCCTTTAGATGCACAGCATATGTCTATACGATATTCAAATTCGTCCCACACCTTAGCTAGCATATCTTGAGTGATCGATTCGATGGCTGCTCTAATGCGGTTCTTCAGTTCAACCAATGTTGTTGGAAGGGGAGGGATATAAACATTGTCTTTTACAAACCCCCACAAAAAGAAATCACAAACAGTAAGGTCCGGTAACCTTGGAGGCCAGTGACTTAACGCGGAATCATTAGGTCCAGTACGGCCGATCCATCTTTGAGGAAGCCTACCATTTAAAAACTCTCTCACATGAAGATTCCAGTGTGGTGGGGCACCGTCCTGTTGGTATATGAAGTCATCAGAATCTGTTTCCAATTGAGGGAAGAGATAGTTTTCTAACATATCGAGATATGTTATTCCCGTAACAGTGTTCTCAGCAAAGAAAAAGGGACTATACACTTTATTCCGTGAGATTGCACAAAAAACATTAACTTTTGGGGAATCTCGCTCATGCTGTACAATTTGGTGTGGTTGCTCGGTCCCCCATATTCTCACATTGTGGCGGTTAACTTTTCCACTCAAATGGAAAGTTGCCTCGTCACTAAACACTATGCGTGATACCAAATCTCGATCATCATTTTCCTCATCATCTACTGCCATCTGGCTTTGGATAAACTCACAAAACTGAACACGTCGTACTTTGTCACCTTCATGCAAAGCTTGTAGTAATTGAATCCTGTACGGTTTAAAACGCAAACGGCGGCGCAAAACACGCCATACAGATGTCGAAGGAATGTTAAGTTCCCTACCAGCACGGCGAGTGGATTTTTGCGGGCTACGGGTGAAACTCTGGCGGATGCGCTCCACGTCTTCATTGGACACACGGGGACGACCTGATGATTTGCCTTTACAGAGACAGCCTGTATCACTAAATTGCTTATACCACCTTATTATGCTCTGGGCTGTAGGACGATCAACACCATATGTGGTACGAAATTCACGTTGCACGGAAATCACAGACTCGCATCTAGCAAACCGTATAACACAAAACGCTTTCTGTTGTGCAGACGCCATTTTGACAACTACTGAGCTGGGCGTTGACAGAAGCGCGCTACTGCTACCTGGCGGAAACGACGTTAAACTCCAGAGCTTCCTCTTTCTAACAGTACATTGTTCGAGCACATCGGATTCACAGATGAATAGCTATGATTTTTCTAAATCGGATGATTCTTTTTGAAACACCCTGTAGATTGTAAAGATAGATACAATAGATAATGGATAAAAATCAGGCATTCATTCCCCCTCTTTATTTTTACTATGGGATTGACCTATCACAGCTTGTACCTAAAGCCAAAATTAATAAAAAATGGACTGTACACATGTATTAGTAACTACAACAGGAAATTGCATAATCTATCCTGGAGCAAGATATACAATAATCAGCTTTCTTGTGCAACAGGAAAGTGCAAGAACTAATATTTTATACTTATAAAGGTCACTTAAAATTAACACACACAACAATTTATTTACAACACTCAGAAAACACATAAAGACACTTCTAAATTTATCCAAACAAATATATAAATTATAAAATTATATAAATATATAATTGTATTTTGATTTTCCCAACAATGATAAAGTGTTCACTCAGGAACACTAGATGTGACACTGGCTTGATAAGATGTGATTATCATTCTTTTACGACGCACTTCCCGCTTCTGCAAAAGGTACATAGACAAGAAACCCTTGACCCCAAGAAATATCAGCCCTCCAAAGAGCACTCTGGTTAACTTGGAGTCGACAGAACTGAATAAGCAGCTGTTACCAACCACACTGGCGGCAACAGGAAGCAGGGCACTACTGAATACGATCCGAGCAACAGAGGACTCTTCTGGTAATCTAAAGGGAATCGGAACTTCTTCCGGTATAAACCACTTGCCACTTGCTCCTGACAGTCTATTCAACTTTCGCAATCCCTTGAGCAAATATCTCTCCCACGGGATCGAATTAACAAACACAAGCGAGACGGATGTCAAGTGCAGGCACATCACTGATTCCAGTTTATCCGATTCGGACACTTTGGCAAGAGTTTCGTCCAAGCCATAGACTTGAGAGTGGGTGAAGATTCCGAATGTGGTGCAAGCTGCGTCGAAGGCTACGAGGCCGAAGAACCAACCCGCCATGTACTTGCAGGCAGGGTAGACGGTTGTGTCGATGAACTCCAGCGTCGCGACCAGCGCTCCCTTCTCGGGCCTCAGCCTCAGCTTGGTCCTGCACTGGGGGCAGGCCACAGGGCTCCAGGGCCGAGTTGCCTCGTGTTCCCTCACCCACCGGATGAGGCAGCCCTGGTGGACCCACTTGAGGCTCCCGGAACACTTGCACGGAGACACCCAGTCACCCTCCACCCCCTCCTCCAGACAGATGTAGCACTGGTGGCCTGCTTCACTCATCAGTAAAAATTTTGAAACAAATTTTTTTAATTTTATATTTTTTCAAATTTAAGGTTTTGTGGAATCACTAAGCAACAATTACTGCATTTTGATAAAAAACCTTACAGCTATCATCGTTATATTAATAAACAAGCACATAAATTGTGGTACGCTTTTCTCAGTGTGTGTGCTTCATAGGGGAAAATCCATATTCCCCCAACAAACACACACAATTGATCAGTAAGGTAGGTCAGTAAAGTAGGTTTTCAGATATCTTCTAATTTACATTAGTCCTCAGGGTTCCACCCCAGATGGCTTCAGCGTTTTATATAACTCTTATGGAAGAATAGTAATCAATTTAGTTGCATATTTTACAGCTTTTGAAATAATAAAAAGCACAACCTCAAGAACAGATGTTTCAAACATAAATCAAAGATGGCCGCCATGTGTGACATCTACTCATTACATTAAGAATTACATTAAATTAAATTAAGATGCACAGAAGGGGTGCATTTCCTGCTGTGCATGAGCCAAAGAAAAGATTTAGTCCTTATTAATTTTGTTATATCTTGCACCGTTTATGAGTTATTTGTCAGTTTCTGTAAAACATACAGTTTCCACAGTAACAATACAATTTCAATAGTAAATAGATAACTACTGTGACCCCTTGGATGCTTACATTATCGTAATTTTTTTTGGACTGATCACCCATTGCCTTGGCAAAATAGGGAAGTGGTAGGAGAAGACAGTGGGGTCTGCCTTGAGGTCGGGAAAAAATTATCTTAAGTTTTTTATCCTCCTAACAACCTGGTATTGTCCGGAAACAGATTTGAGGAGCCTTTTTCACTATCACCTGGAGTACTCTGTTCTCCATAAAAATAACATGGCAAGGTTATAGACAATGGGGCGGGGCCCTAAAGTTGGGGTTATAAAAAACGTATCCAAATGTTATGGATGGATGACAATTGGCTAAAATCATCACGCATACAATCGGAAAGAACATAGCCTTTTTACAAGAGGCGTAGCCCTAAGGTTGGTGGGGGGGGAGGGGAAGGGACATATCCAAAGTTGTGGCATAATTAAAGACATGAATCTCTGTAAAGAAAATTCCAAAGAACCCTCACACATCAAAATTGGATGTTTCGAACTGATAGAAGAAGCCAGTGGGGTGGAGCCCTGAGGTCGGGGTCATAAAAACCTACCCAAAATGTTATGGATCAATGACAATTGGCTGAAATCACCCAAAAAAACATCAAAAATAACATGTCAATTTTGTCAGGTTGTGGGGGGGATGTTACCAACGGTGGGATATTATTCTTCAAGACATGCAGCTTTGTAAAACAAATCCAAAGAACCAATACACGTCCGGGAAGTGATAGAAGAACCCAGTGGGGCGGAGCCCTGAGGCCGCGAGAAAAATTATTTTAAGACCTTTTTAGGCGGTCGCCTAGTTCGCCTATACGGTAGTGCCGGCTCTGTTAATAAAGTCTATCCAGCAGTATGTTGTTAAAAAAACTTTCAAAGAGTTCCTAATCAATGTGTATTGAATTCAAATATATTTCTTTCATATGCTGTTTTGTTTATTTTTGACTATCTCAATACAATAATGTTTGTGATAAAGCCATAATATTTAATGATACAAAATAGAAAATCTATAATAATGAACTATAATTGTTTTTATTTAAATGGTTATTTTAGTTTTGAATGAACTGATTTTTGGAAAATTTTAAACCCCCATAAAACCCCCTTCCCATAGACCGATCGATCTGGTTTTCAAACTTAAAGTCATAAATGTTCCTCTCCACATTTGTGCCAAATTTCATCAAAATTGGGCACTTCTTTCAAATGTTATCGCGGTAACGGACAAACACACATATGTATATATATACATTATACATATATATAAATTTGAACGAATAGTGTTTTTGGCATCTGGGGACCTCAAAACAAAATGTTATCATGGTCTCGGGCTTAAGTCTTACCATGCCACCTACGGTAATAGCTTCTTCCCTATAGGGGAAATTCGCTAAAAAGGATTTTAGTTGCAAAAATGTCATGACCAGGTCAGATTTTGGACCTATGATCTTTGGCTTACTGTCCACACGCCTTAACCCCCGCGGCCGTTCCTTCTCATGGGAACACTAGGATGGAGTGGGATATACAAATGACCAATAGTCTACACCTACACGACTCGAACAATACTTAAGTTTTATTTTTCTAATCGAATCTGCTCGTGCACCTCACTGAAATAAAAGTAATAACAGTTGGAACAAATTTATTTGGTTCATTTGTTTTATGTATCTATACTTGCCATGTAATATGATAAACTGGGAGCAAATTAATATATATTTAATATAATTATAATAATAATATAATTAAGATAATTAATACTAAAATAATTATAACAATGGACACATCACACGGGATATCTTGGCCTGTGGCTTACTCCACTGCTGGAGTGACTGAGATAACCACCTGGGCCATATCGAGCTTCAGTTTGACTGAACAGATGATGGAAACAACAGATGAAAACAGTTCCCACAGGCCAAGATATTCCGTCTGATGTGTAGCCTTTAAGCTAATAATACTAATATAATATAATATTAATACAATTTTTACAACAATTAACCAACCTTGGTCCAACAATATTGACAATATTAAAAGGCCATTGCACCACAGATTATGACTGTTTTGAGGGTATAATTCCATCCCAAAATAATCCCGATGTAAGATAAATCCTGCCCGAAAAATTCCCGAAATTTTGGTAATCATGAGCTAAGGAACAACTAAACTAACTTTCTGTCAAACTAAGGGCGCGTGGAAATAAAATTACCTCTAGCCGATTGATCACCGCACTTCTAAGATTATTTAAAAACATCGAGTCCCTTGGTTGACTGGCGCCCTAAGCTGCAGCCTAGTCAGCCTAAAGGTTAACCAGGCCCTAGTTTTCACTTGTGCAACACGCTGTTTTTAATTGTCATTGACTTATAAGTTTGATAGTAACCCTCTAAATAAACTATTGTTTATTAAAAATTATTAATTATTATTATCTAAACCCTAGGAAGGTATTATCTTCCTCCTATTAATTATCATACTAACTAATTAACTATCTGTTAGGGCAATTTCATTACTATTTCCCAATTACATGATTTAAAAAAGGTTTAATGATATGTACTACACCAAATATCACCCTGTATAATTCAAACTATAATCTAGTATTATAGCTTCAATGATGCATACTACACTTAATAATACTCTTTATTATTCAAGGGCCACTCAACCTTGAATGCCGTGGCTGAAGTCCTGGGCGCCGTCCAGCGGGCTGACACGGCCTGCCATCAGGCCAGGCCGATCGTGCTGCTGGTCACCCTGGACGTTAAAAACGCTTTTAACTCGGCCCGTTGGGTGGACATGCTCGAGGCGTTGCAGCGGGACTTCAGGGTACCCGACTATCTCTTGGTCGTGGTACAGGACTACCTGAAGGAGCGCAGGCTGCTATATAGCACAGAAGCAGGGGTCCGTTCCAAAGTGGTCACCGCCGGCGCGGCGCAAGGGTCGATCCTTGGCCCTGACCTTTGGAACGTGGCATATGACGGAGTGCTTCGCCTCGAGATGCCACCACAAGCCTATCTCGTGGGCTACGCAGATGATGTAGCCGCAGTCATCACGGCTCGGAATCCGGAGTTGGCCCAGCTTCGCCTCAACCAGGTGATGTTTCGGGTCAACAGATGGATGAGCGGTCATGGACTTGAGCTGGCGGTCGCCAAGACCGAGATCGTCATGCTCACGCGACGGAGGATCCAAACAGTAATCCCTATGACTGTTGGTGATGTGGAGGTCCAGACGAAGACTGCGGCGAAGTATCTGGGAGTGGTGCTTGACCGCCGCCTCACATGGTGGGAGCACATCCAGGCGGTTTGCAACAAGGCGACGAGGGTTGTTCTGTCGCTCAGCAGATTGATGGGGAATGTTGGAGGCCCGAGGTCCAGCAAGAGGCGACTTCTCATGTCCACCGTCAACGCCACTCTCCTGTACGGCGCAGAAGTGTGGGCGGGTGCCATGAGAGTCAAAAAACACAGCAAGAGAATTCTCTCCGTTCAGCGCAGGGCGGCTCTTAGGGTTGCCTGTGCGTATCGCACTGTGTCTGGACTGGCTGTAATGGTTGTGGCTGGAGTGTTTCCCCTTGATCTGCTCGCCGCTGAGAGGCAGAACATCTTTCGCCGTGCTCCTGATCTCGGAAGAGACCAAGCTGCTGTGGAAGCCAGACTCGAAACTCTGCGAGTTTGGCAAGAGCGTTGGAACGGTGGACTGGAAGGGCGATGGACGTTTCGTCTCATCAGAGACATAAGCCCGTGGTTGAGCCGTGCATTTGGGGAAATTGACTTTTTCTTGTGTCAATTCCTGATGGGCCACGGGTACTTCAGGGAATACCTTTTCCGCATGGGGAAGGTGAGGTCACCTCAGTGTAGTTACTGCCCGGGGGAGGTGGATGATGCTCATCATACTTTCTTCCGGTGCAGTCGTTTCGCTGAAGACAGGAGGAGGCTCGTCTCTGCTGTCGGCGATCTGTCCCCGGACGTCGTGGTGGGGGCGATGCTTCGAAATGAAGACTCCTGGAGAGCGGTTGCGCTCTTCGTGCAATCCGTTCTTCGGGGAAAGCGAGACGAGGGATGCTTAGGTGACCTCTAAGTTTCCCGAAACGGTGACGTGACCCGTCTGGGCGCAAGACACGCGGACCAGTGCCGAAGTTGTCCGATAAGGGTTCCGGCCTGGTTTTTCCCCCGCGGCTCCGTAGGAGGTTTAGTGGGTATACCTCGTAAGAGGGAGTCCCACACTGTTCCTTTGGGTTCGCGCATTAAGCGTTCCTCCTACGTAAAAAAAAAAAAAAAAAAAAAAAAATAATAATAATACTCTTTATAATACCAACTATCATTAGTACAATAATAATACGTATTTCACTCAATAATACTGTATGAGTCAGTTTACTGGTATTATAACAATTTCCTGTGGTACTTTTATGTTTATAATACCCAATAATATCAATGATACTTATTTCATTTAATAATACTGTATAATACAGTAGACTGGTATTATACAATTCTCAATAATACTAAATTTCTTACTATAGCCAATAGCACAGTACTATTACTTCTCACAGATATCATAGACCATATTATTGAATATTATAAAGTATCATTTACGTATTAATAATACTCAATGATCATTTTTGCATAGGGGTGGTCCTGGAATATTAATTTAATACAAACATTGATTTGTCTATAGAGAGACTATACTTTACCTTTGCCTCTGCCAGTTGTCCTATGAAGCTTATTGTAAGAGGTAAAGAGCCTGTTTAGTCTTCTAAAAGATGATGGATACAGGGTGTAGCGTGTGTTTATTTATGATAACAATTTTCCTTATGCTGAATTTAAACAAAAATTGTTCTACAAAAAGTGTACTTATCAGTGGATGGATTTTTATTTTGAGCTTTATTAGCTAGAGTTCATTATCATTTATTTAGAAAATTTGATAATAATTTACTTATGTTTAGATTCATTTAGTCTTATAAATTTGACAATGCTATATGTTCTGTTTTTATAAATTATTTAGTCATACTAAGACATATTTTTATCCTAATCTCACTTCATTAATCTATCATAATCTTCAGATTTATTAAAAACTAATAAATTCAATATGAAGTCCACCTTATTGTGAGCAAAGCACAGGGGTACTCTAATCTGTAAAAAATGCAACTTTATTTTTGTTTACATTTTTAATTAGTGCAAAAATCATTATATAACACTAGTTCATCAATTTCATTTATTTATTACAATATCTTTAACTGATGTGGATTATTTATAAAATGAAATATACTTCTTTGTTTCAAGAAGTATAATTCTTATTTTATGTATAAAACACAACTGCACTGCGATCAGTGGAGAACGGCGAAAGTCCAATGCCGCCCGTCCGGTCGGTGCGCAGATCATTGGTACGACCGGTACGGCAGCTCGGAAATGTCCTGAAGTTCGTTCTCCCGGACTTTTTAACAAAAGGCGGAAGGTGCCGGTCCTCCGTTGCCGGCCATCTCGCTGTAGTGGGCGCATTCACGTTACATTCAATGTTATTGACTTTTGAAAATTGTCGTGACTGCCGTCTGTCCGTGCCGTGCTGCCCTAGTGCGCACTAGGCTTATACAAATACTTTACCTTTACCTCTGCCAGTTGTTCTGTGAAGCTTATTGTAAGAAACATCTTCATTTGACTATATTGTAAGAGGTAAACAGCCCGTTTAGTCTTCTAAAAGAAGATGGATACATGGCATAGCGTGTGTTTATTTATGATAAAAATTTCCCTTATGCTGAATTTAGACAAAAATTCTTCTTCAAAAAGTGTACTTATATCAGTGGATGGATTTTTATTTTGAGCTTTATTAGCTAGAGCTCATTATCATTTATTTATAAAATTTTATAATGATTTTTTTTAAATTTTTATAATTTATTTTTTTAGTTTAGATTCCTTTAGTCTTACAATGCTATATGTTCTGTCCTGGCCCTTCTAGCTGTAAAATAATGCAACTTAAAGCAATAAAGATATTCTTATTCTTATGAAACTATCTACATTTCAAATCTGAGTTGTTTTATGCTGATAGTTTGTCAGGCCAGCGATATGGCTTTACGATGGGGTGTCAAGTCAGCATTATGAGGCATGAGGATCCAGCGATGGGTATGACAAATACTTCGCTAACCTATAAGTGGTTAACCTACTTAGTTAAATTAGGCTTGCAAAGATTCTTTTTGCCACTACTGGTTTGCATCTCACTTCCACGCTCATCGCTTACTACAGTATCGCCTCTCCCATCCCCACCATCCCTGCTGGTATCAAGATGCTGTTGATATAATGGCTTTGGAACCACACACTTTGGCGATTCTTTAGACCTAATCATGGTGATTGTCGGGTGTTTTGTATTAATGTGGTAAGCCATTTTCCACTGGACAATTATAAGGGCTAAACATCATCTCCACAACTCTTTGGTGGGTGTACATTTTATTAATAGTTTGTTAGAATAGAAATATGCTTTGTAGGGGTATTCTTGAATTTAAATAATATTGTGAATCAAGTTGTAATGATAATGATAAATGAATAAAAGATGAAAGGAATCTTATAGAGGTTTATAATACCCCCATCGCAGCGAACCTGCGTACTCAGCAAATTTCCAATGCATATATATGGGTATCACTACTACCTAGAGCCACTTACCAAGTTTCACAAGAATACATTCATTAATAAGTGATACATAGCATTTTATTTATTCTCCAAAAGTATAAACATTATAATTGAGTACGCAGGTTTGCTGCAACAAGGAAGATAAGAAATGAGTTTTTTTGCAATTATCAACATAACTCAACCAGGTGAAGCTACATACCAAGCTTTATTAATTTAGGTTCATAACTAAGGGAGATATAAAACTTTACTTATTCTCCATATCAATAACATAGGGGCCGATTATGCAGGTTTGCTGCTACGGGGAAAAATCAATGAAAACCATTTTCTTTTGTGCTAATATCAATTACCACAACTACTTGAAGCCACATACCAAGTTTTATCAATATACATACATAAATAATCAAAATGTAACATTTTATTCATTCTCCATAAGGATAACATTGGACAACATACTGTGTTTAGCACTTTGAATATCACTGCAACGGTTGACGTAAAACAACAATCAAACCACCAAAATGATTGTTTTGTAGAGCTAAACTGATTGGTAGAAAGAAATGTGTAGTTTTTAGGGAAATTAGCTGAGGAAAATCTAAATACCCCCATAGCAGCAAACCTGTGTACTCAGCAAATTTCAAATGCAGATATAAGTAGCTTAATACTACATAAAGCCCCATACCAAGTTTCATCGATATACATTCATAAATAAATGATTTATGACATTTTCATTATTTTATATAAGAATAACATGGCGGCTGAGTATGCAGGTTTGCTGAAGCAAGGAACACAAAAAATGGGGTTTTATACAAATATCAATATAACTCAAGTAGTTAAAGCCACATACCAAATTTTATTAATTTATGTTCATAATTAAGGGAGATAACACGTTACTTATCCTCCATAAGAATAATATGGGGGCTGAGTACGCAGGTTTGCTGCTACAGGAACTATCGGCCAAAAAATGTTTTTAAGTGAAAATATCAATAGACCACAACAATATGAAGCAATATACCAAGTTTCATCAGGATAAGTTGATAAATAAGCGAGATATACAATTTTTCTTATTCACCATAAGAATAACATAGGACAACGTACTGTGTTTAGCACTTTCAATATCTCGGTCACCAATTGATGTAAAGCAATGATCAAAACACCAAATTGTTGGTTTTTTAAAGCTGATTCCAATGGAAAAAAACAAAAATTTGACTTTTTCAAAAATTATATGTAAAAAAATCAAAAAACTCGTTTTTGGGGTACAAAACCCCCCAAAATCCCCCTTTGGATAGTTCGATTTGTCTGGTTTTTGAACCTAAAGTCATAAATGCTGTTTTACATGTTTATACAAAATTTTGTCAAAATCGGATTATTTTTTCGAGAGTAATCCTGCTCACGTACACATATATATTTATATATATATATATATATACATATATATGGATATATATATATATATACAGTTTTGTAAGAACAGAGTTTTTGGCATCTGGGGATCTCAAAACGAAAAGTTATCATGGTCCCGGGCCTAGGTCTTACCATGCCGACTATGGTAATAGCTTCTTCCCTATAGGGGAAGTTCGCTAAAACCGTATTCCCATAAGATTAACAAGGAAAAATTTTATAGACATATTTTTTGACTTTTCTCCATAGCCACATTTTGTTTTTTTAAGCTCTATAAAATGGCTATAACCAAAATCTAGGGGTTTTACAATTTTAGGGTAAAAAGTTAAAAAAAACTAATTTTTGGAAAATTAGAAACACCCATAAAACCACCTTCCCATAGACCGATCGATCTGGTTTTCAAAATTAAAGTCATAAATATTACTCTCCACATTTGTGCCAAATTTCATCAAAATCAGGCGCTTATTTCAAAATTTGTCGCGGTAACGGACACACACACACACACACACACACACACCACACACACATACACACACACACACACACACACACACACACACACACACACACACACACACACACACACACACACACACACACACACACACACACACACACACACACACACACACACACACACACACACACACACACACACACACACACACACACACACACACACACACACACACACACACACACACACACACACACACACACACACACACACACACACACACACACACACACACACACACACACACACACACACACACACACACACACACACACACACACATATGTATATATATTATATTTGAACGAATAGTGTTTTTGGCATCTGGGGACCTCAAAACAAAAAGTTATCATGGTCTCGGACTTAAGTCTTACCATGAGACCTACGGTAATAGCTTCTTCCCTATAGGGGAAATTCGCTAAAACCAAGTCCATTAAATTTGCAAGAACGTTTTTAAAGGGGAATAGATTGAATTGTAAGTCAAACAATGAAAATATTATTTTAGTTTTACAACTTATCATAGATTTTATGCATAAATAGGGCAGCAAGCTATAAATTTGTACTGGCTGGTGCAGTGACTGGCTTCATATGGGGTGAGTGTAACTACTTGTGAGTGCTGCATTCTGTAGTTAACTGTCTAACATATTCCAAATAATGAACATCTGTTTCAGTTATGATCTGATTAAATAAAAGTGAATGCCCTTAAGATAGTGAATCTGAAGGTCTAAGGGGTTGAACCCTATAGGAATTTATTAAAATTATTGTAGTGGGTACACACGTTTCTGGAAAGAATTAACAGACCAAGTTTCATGATTTTGGGTGTAAAGGATTTGCCAGGGGTTCATAAGTTTTAGCAAATAAGGGTGTTTGTTTTATTTAAATGTTAATATTATTATTATCAGCAGCCCTAATCTATCAGAAATATTCAATATATATACAGGGTTGGTGAAAAGTCCCGGGACGGCTTAATATTTTTGTAACCGTTACAGAAGGAGCTATACAAGTTGGTACACTGTTACTGGGCATAAAACACTATTTTACTACAATTTCAATGAGCCGCTACCACCTCAGGGGGACGACCCACAAGGAGTCGGAAGAAAATCTTGAATAGAAGCATAGGTTGATATGCACATCAAATTAAAGGTCTTTGTTATTAGAATACAATGCCGCAAATCCGACTTTAAACGGACAACCGAGCCCAAAATCACAGCTATTAAAAGATGGCTTGAATTTGAAATGTTGATAAGTAGCTGTGTGTAATCTAATGTAACACATTTAAATTTTGCATTAAAATGTAAAATTACATTAATGTAATACATTTCAGTTTAATTTGCAAAAAATTACTCTCCTAGCTAATAAATTACTAAACCGATTCAAAACTTCAGCACATCAAAATTTCAAATTCAAGCCATCTTTGAATAGCTGCCATTTTGGGCTCGGTTGTCCGTTTAAAGTCGGATTTGTGGCATTGTATTCTACTAATAAAGACCTTTAATTTGATGTGAATGTCAACCTATGCTTCTATTTAAGATTTTCTTCCGACTCCTTGTGAGCCGTCCCCCTGAGGTGGTAGCGGCTCATTGAAATTGTAGTAAAATAGTGTTTTATGCCCAGTAACAGTGTACCAACTTGTATAGCTCCATCTGTAACGGTTTAAAAAATATTAAGCCGTACCGGGACTTTTCACCAACCCTGTATATATATATATATATATATATATATATGTGTGTGTGTGTCCGTTACCGCGACAACTTTTGAAATAAGCGCCCGATTTTGATGAAATTTTTCATAAATGTGGAGAGTAATATTTATGACTTTAATTTTGAAATCCAAATCGATCGGTCCATAGGAAGGGGGTTTTATGGGGGTTTACAATTTTCCAAAAATCAGTCTTTTTAAACTTTTTACCCTACAATTTTAAAACCACTAGATTTTGGTTGTAGCCATTTTATAGAGCTTAAAAACAAACAATTTAGTATTTTGAATTATTAAGCTTGGTTATGTGGTTGTGGAGAAAAGTCAAAAAATATGTCCATAAAATTTTCCATGTTAATCTTATGGAAATACGGTTTTAGCGAATTTCCCCTATAGGGAAGAAGCTATTACCATAGTCGGCATGGTAAGACCTAGGCCCGGGACCATGATAAATTTTCGGTTTGAGACCCCCAGATGCCAAAAACACCATTCATTTAAATTTGTATCTATGTATATATTTATACATATGTATACATGTATATGTATGTGTCGTAAGCATGATAACTCTCGTAAAAAAGGTCCGATCTTCATGAAATTTGGTACAAATGTGTAGAGTACCATTTATTTGAACGAGTTTGAAAACCAGATGAATCACGCCATCCAAAGAAGTGTTTTGGGGGGGTTTTGTACCCCAAAAATTATTTTTAGAGTTTTCACATGTAAGCTGTAATTTTTATTAAAATCGAATTGTAATTTGCACCATTGGGTTCACCTCAACAAAACAATCAATTTGGTGTTTTGATCATTACTCTATGACAATTGGTTACTGAGATATCGAAAGTGCTAAACACAGTACATTGTCTATTGTTATTCTTAAGGAGAAAAATAAATATTCTATATCTCACTTATTTATGAACATACACTGACGAAACTTGGTATGTGGCTTCATCTGGTTGTGTTTTATTGTTGTTTGCACTCAAAAAATTTTCGCCGATGGTTCCCATAGCAGCAAACCTGGGTACTCGGTCCCCAGTGTTATTCTTATGAAGAATAATTAATATTTTGTATATCGCCTGTTCCTGAATATATTTCTTATGAATCCTGGTCAGTGGTTTAATGTGTTATTAGGACATATATATTCATTGGAAATTTGCTGAGTATACATAGGGCTGCTAACATCAACTTGGAAGGAAGGGCCGCACCACCAGGCCTGCCCAGGGGCCCGTAAAAGCTGAGTACGGCCCTGGCTGTGACAACAGGGGTATTTTGTCTTTATAGATATAGATTTTCAATTTTAACTATGCACTTATTGAAAATAAATGTCATGATCATACAAATAAACTCTGATATACTGATTGTCTTTATTTTGTTTTCATTTGTATTTCAGAAGAATCAAACAATTACAATAATTGTATGCATGCTGCAAAAGCCAAAGTAGGCTTGCCTGCAGCTCTTAAGTAGCACACACACTGTTTATATACTTTTGTTGTCCACCAATCAGCCTCTATATTATATTAAAGTATTATTATAAGCGGAAACATTCTTCTAGTAGAAGTTTTAAATTATTTAAAAATTAAACTATAAGTTGGTTAGCTTTTCTAACAGATGTATATCATGGAATCTGTAGAACTTCAGTATCTTAGTCAATGGTTGAAATCTCATAGCTTTGAGGGTAATAAATCTTCGGGTGACAGGAAAAAAAGTTGCAAGGAGAGATAATAAGGGAGAATTGGGAGGTTAAAATTAAACTCAAAAATTAGATTAAAATATGTACAGTTTATTGCAATTTTATCATTACACTTAATATGTAAATTATCTATATTTACAAGTTTAACTTAAAACTGCTTAACTAGAGAAGTTACAAAAAAATACAAAACGTTAAACATGTAATACATTTTTATTTTAAAAATATCTTTATGCCAAAAAAATGTGTAATTTTCAATATGACCTTGCATTTATGAAGGTTCAAATCAATTTTAATGTATTACTTTGTGTAGATTGTATTTCAATATTGTAAGGTAAATCAATTTCATGTTTATTCTCTCAATATTTAGACCACTCTCCTTATATTTTGACAGTACACAGATATAATATATATCAAAGAAAATAATTTTTTTTAGTAGCGCATAGTAAAAACTTATTGTAAAGAAATCATTTCCACCCTGCAAACGAAAATTACAGTAGTTTTGAAGAAAAAACATAGGCAAGAAGAGTCTTACCAGTGTTTTACACAACTTAATCCAAGAACATTTTAATCAATATCTGACAAGAAATTACACCACAATAGAATGAAATCAGATAAATGACTGATATAAATAATCCTAGAGTTGCCTCCCATTTACTCTCATAATACTGTTCATTGAGAGCAGATCATGTTTTATGATTCTCAGAAGAGCAAAGAAAGAAAGAAACCTCATAAACCTCGTATAGGTAAACATTTCAGAATAAAATTAAATGTTATTTTACCTTTAATTGAATGGAATTATACTGTAAAACCTAATTAGTAAAAATATCTTCAGAAATTAAAACAAAAATATTAGTCCCATTCAATATAATTTTAAAAGAGTGGGCAAATATGAACTTAATTTTAGTCTTAATTCAGTTACAACTACGATAAATAGTTTTTGTTTACATAAAAGTTATTACCTTTTTTCCACAGGCATTAACACATACATCCTTTTTTTGATATTTTCCGCCATATAATTGATATTTTATGATTATGTATTTACATTTTACTGGAAAATAATTGACAACTGTAATTTAATTCAACTAAATTAAATTATCTTAGGTCAAAGAGAATATAGTTAAATCTGTACAACAACAATTTGTCTGTAATCTCACACTGCATACTAAACTCCTCAAGAAAGCCGTTATTTTAAGAACACAGAATTAAGAGAACGTGACAAAAATCTTAATAATGGTAAACTTAGACATACATGGAATACTTAGACATAAAAAAATAGCTTTATTGCTACAAGGTTGTTAATGTCTTGATAATTTTAAGGGATGCTGTTTAAGTTTATTTTATATTCATGTGTTTTACTTTTGTTTCGCCAGTAAAAACAAAGAACAAATCTTCCATTTGATCAATTTTTCTTTATTTTTCTCTTTTATTTATTGACAACAGTGGTATAAAGACATTTTGATAGGGGACAGATCAAACCTGGACATGTTAAAATCTAAGGTGGGCCTTTCTTTGAAAGCATTACAAATTAATCCCCCAATGACAAATGACTGGATTCAGTTTCAAACCTTCATACAAATTTGTACCGTTTTTGCTCAGGATCAAACTGGCAACTTCAGATAATAGGCGAGTGCTGCAACCCAGCTAATGAATATTTGGCATTTTTCTATCACCCAGTTCAAGCCTCGCTCTACTTTTCGGGCAAAGAACAAAATATGAGATACCTGTAGTTCAACAATCTTATATACACTTAGCATTTTAAAAGCATAAAGGAAACATGGACTAGTGAACTGGGACTGTACAGAGGTAAGCTACACTAATGTCCTCACGCGGCACGGGTCACAGTGGGGCCTCTTAGCTCCGTCAGCTCGAGCTCTTGTGGACCGTTGCCGCCTGCTGCTGTAACTGCGGGAGGTTGTTGCTGTTGTTGTTGTTGTTGAGGTCCCCTGAGCCCCGGACCGAACTACTGGTAGGTGGTGCCTGACAACAGAGACCATTTGTTATACTCACAGAATATAATTAATAATCAGAATTAATAAACATCACAAAAAAATAGAAATTATTCATAAGAGGCTCAGTAAAGTTCTGGAAATGTTTTCAAACCAATTTGGTATGCTTTACATGGTAGCACACCATTCAATGGAACCCAAATTATGGTAAGGGGCTGACTGCAATGATTTATGAACACTGTAAAATTAAATATCAAATAAAAGTACTAACATTAGAAAAAATAAGACAGTCATTGTGAAATGAAATTTCAGAACATTTCTGTCAACAAATAAACTATTTGTCATGTATTGTTGTACAGTACTTCAAAAGTGCTATTAAAAAACTTTTTTTTAATATGAAAGAAAGATGCTATCCAGTAAAAGGTAAGGATGAAAAATGTGGTCATTCAATGAGTTGTTAAAGAATCCATATAATTTTACTAACAGATAACAAATTTTTTATATTTTTCAAAATATTTTTAGAATAGGAGGTAGAACTAAGATTAAGTTCTTGGTTGATTATTAGGCATTCTCATCTTCTTTAAAACTATATTAAGTAAAACAAATTTAAAATTTAAAATTTGTTTTACTTAATATAGTTTTAAAGAAGATGAGAATGCCTAATAATCAACCAAGAATACAATTACCATCTTCAACAACATCAGAAGGATTTAGAAGAAAAATAAGATTAAGTTGTTGTCTTTGTTATACAATTATATTTATTTATATTATCCTCTCTGAAATATTCATGTAAATCGCCTTATTTTCCTTGGTATATTCAATTCCCTAACCATTTTCCAAATTTCATGGTAGTTACCAAGTCCCATCATTCAGACAACTTGAAACTGGGCTTAGTCAGACAAAATTATACCTCTGAGGAACCTTTTACTTGAAATCAAAACTGTGAGTTGGCAACCCTAGATTATCGTACTGAAAGAAAAACAGTATGGTGGAGGCCAAGGAGGTTTATTGTATACCTGGAGGTAACACTGCTTCACTATTTTTATCTAAATAGAGAGCCGGTGATTTTGTCAGGTTGGTACACTGTTGAGGCAAATTTAACGTTCTTTGAACTATCCTGATTCGATGTTTTATTCCTATAAGTGAATCTACTCATGCAAATCACTGGAGTAAAAGTAATACAAGTTGGAATAAATTCATTTTTTCGTTCGATTTATGCATCTACTCTTGTCGTGAAACATGATAAATTATGAGCAAAAAAAGAACAACTTTTTTATTAGCATATTACGTGTTGTTATTACTTACAAAAAAAGAAATATAACTTTATTAATCCCCAAATCATGAATAGGCATTTGTTTGAATCACTTAGTCGACTCGTTCGATTTCAGCGAATAGTTCTTTGCCTCGCCAAATTTGGCAAAGAACGGCTTGTAATTTTGTTCATCAGTGTTGCCTCCAGTATTACCAATAGAAGCCCTTGGTGGAGGCGTACCGGGAGCGTGTTGGTGCGCTGTTTGAGCTGCGCCAGAGTGGAGGGGTTGTAAGCCATGTTAGCGAACACCAGTCGCTCCTCATAGTCATACTCGCACAGGATCTTGTTGTCGCACAGATAGAACCGATCGCCCACGCAGAACCTGTAACATGCCATAGTGGAGGTGGTTATGTTGGGACGGTTAACAAATAGTTATGGCTCTTCATGTGAATTGTATTAAGAGATTATATTAAACATTGGCGGCGGTTTTCAAAACAATATCAAGAGATTTAATAATGTACATCATTCAACATAAATTATGTTTTTTGCAGAGGCTACTTGCAAAATTATTATATAATGAGTATATTGTAAGTCAATGACGTGGTGTTTGGCTATTCAAGAGCCCCATGTTTATGTCAGGAGCCTGAACTGTAAACTCTTAAAGTACAAATGTATCTTAAATGTTTGTAATTAACAATTCATTATCGATTTCACCCATTGAGTAAGCGTAGTTATTATGGAAACCTAAGGTCCTGTAAAACATTCCTTGTCCAATATTAAAACTATTTTAGTTTTAGTCCTTTTTGAAATCTTAGAATGGGTCATTATGTTGACAAATCAAACAATAATTTGAAGAATACCCCAACAACTAACTGGTTTCTAATTTCATTGATACGATTATTTTATTCTACTCATAAAGAAACACTGGATATTCTTTATTGAGAGCTATAGGTATTAAAAACTAAACTAGAGAATCCCCCACAAAAGATTTGCAAACCACAACCGGGATTACAAGAATAAAACAGTTGTAAATGTGCTGCATTCTTTTGGGCAATAGTTTGATTAAATAATTGTACCATATCCTTAATATTAAGATAGCAACATTGAAGACCTAAGGGTTGAAAAACACAATTTAAATGGAATATATGGATATAACTGCATACTATATAACAATAAATGAGTTCGCACGCAGCAGGCTGACGTGAGGGAAGTGAATTTCCACATAATAAACTTTTAAAACTCAAAATCAGTGTAAAAACATACATTTATTCCAACTTTTATTGAAATCTGAAAACATTGATTTTTTGGCTGTTTTGATGCTCCTGGTTTCTTTTACCTGCAATGCTGGGAATACAATAATGCACATTATAAGGTTAGGAGAAGGTCCAGTCAGGCTTGAAAGTAGGTGTGAGGTTGCTGGGGATAATAAAAGTACACCAACAAATGAATAACAGGCTTTTCTAATGTAAAACCCCCATAAGACAACATACTGTGTTTGGTCGATAAACGTTTTCTTTAATAACTTGGTAAATATTCATGCTAGAATAACGAGAGAGGGCTTAAAAGTTTCGCCTCACTAACTCCCATCTTTTTACATGCATTAATTTTACATCCGGGGCTTTTCTGACCTTTTTTGAGCCAACAAACTAGAAATTTGAAAGATAAATCCCCAAAAAAGGGGTTTAGAGTTTTCCGATTGTTTTTCCCAATGAACTTGTCCAACTGATTATAGAAAGGAACCTCCCTACCAAATTTGAAGTAAATCGGACAAAAAATGCGACCGCTAGAGTGCATACACATATATATATAATTTTGAACGACCCCCCAAAACGTGTTCAGGGGGTCACGTTAGGAACTTCTATGGTGGTCCCGGGCTTAAGTTTCATCGTGCAGGTCATGCTAATAGTTCACTTTCCATTGGAAATTCACTAATAATAGGAAATGGCTGGTTTAGAATGACTAGAGGTGAAAACCTTGCAACAATTTCAAAACAATCAAGTTTTTTACAACTTTTCGAGGAAGCTATTTTATCAGGATTGGATTTCTCATGTTAAATTACTATGTACCCATACCAAACAATCTGTAATAGTAGAAATCGGGATTTTGGTATTATTAATTCAACTCTGAGATATCTATAAATTTGTTTAGAAAAATTGTTAGGGTAAAAATGCATTTTTGTTGTGTTCAAACGTTAAAATCAGACTAAAACCAAATTTCAGAGTTTTCCGCTATTAGAATTTGAACCCAAGACACCTGAACAAATAAACAAAGGGAAATTAAAGGTAGAACTGTTGTTGTGAAGTGTAATATACATATACAAAAATTCAGCTTTATCTGTTAAAGATTATTTTGTACAAGAGACAGTAACTACTGATAAAATGGCTACCCTGATGTATATTTTTCTCCAAAATTAGGTATTTTATAGTTTATTTGAACTTTGTATTGGACTGTAGCCAATCTCGTCCAATGAACTGTAATTTTATTAGCCTCGATCAACAAAGTTAGGCAATCACGGCGTCACGCCGCTGTAGCCGGATTGCCTAGCCAGCGCCGGACTCCTTGATTTGTTATTTCCCAAGAGTTCGTCTCCATAGCTGCTTGTCGGTAGATTTCAATTGGACAGATAAAGATGCAGGCTCCGTTTGGCTTAATTTTGTCAGTTGCCGATTCCAACTAAGTGTAAAGTACAATCCTGGAGTCCAAAAAAAGGGAAATGTAAAATCTATACAGAGCACAATTTGGTGTTCACAATTGGTACGTTCGTGATAAAAAAATATATTTTGTACAGCAGGAACTGAATTAGTTTATATTAAAAATATGTCTTTTCATTCGGAGTTTGCCCCTGTTCATTGTTTAACATATGTTATTACATACAATTGAGCTTATAATTGATGAATGAATCGTATAGTTTTCCGTTCAGATTACAACTATGAATAAGTGAATGCATACAAATGTTTTAAAGCACAAAACATCTTCCTCTTGGGTATTACTTTTAAAATAGTAAGAAACTCTGCCATTCAACGAAATATGCCCAACTTTTTGTCTTAAATTAATAAGGACGACGCGAAAAAAACAAGGATCAATCGTTTACAGCATATGCCGTTGTTAAACGTCATTGCTGTGACAACAAATTGCAAATAATTGTGAAAATTGCGACAAGTGTCTTAGTCGAGCCTATGGTTTGAAATGTTTGGGATTCCCATAGAAAATGTCAATACTATCATCACATCAGCAAGTTACGTAGTTGTTTCAAAATTTTAGATTCGTTGAGAATATTGATGTGTAATCATCACTCGCACAACGCGGGTTTAAGGTAGTTACGAGTTTGTAGATGTACAAAATTCACGAGCTTTTCCGACTAAAACAAACTTTCGACAACATTGGTAACGTAAACGTGTCACAAAACAATTTTGTATAGGTATAATTTACCTATTACATTTGGGAGTGGAAATAAAATTGTATTACAAGAGTTTGAAACGTTCTTTAATAACTATTACGAGACCATTTTAAAATGAACAACAAGAATTATTGAAATAAACAATAATTTAATTCATAAAAACTAAATTATCCGTGAAAACAATAAAAACCATTTAGCTCAGCTACTCATATTAAACTCCAATTCCAACCCTCCCTAAAGACGTTTTTTTCGTAAAAATATGATTTAAAAACGCAATTCCATCGAAGCTATAAACCGGCGGTGGGGACCGGACTTATGGGAAATTCGCGCGTTATAATGTCGGCATGTATATTTCAAAGTAATATTCAGCATGCAAGGAGAAGAAGATTGCTTCCCGGTCGCGGCTGACAAAAGTGATTCCCGGGCAATATTAAAGATGGCGCCACCGGTTACAGCGCCCCCGGGAAATCAGGAGCGTCGAGCGCCACTGCCGGACACTGTAGTGCGCCCGACCATCCCGCCTGGCCACCTGTACACGACAACACGGCAACACCACTGCCGGACACTGTCGTGCGCCCGACCATCCCGCCTGGCCACCTGTACACGGCAACACTGCTACACGGCAACACTGCTGTACGGCAATACCACTGTCGGACACTGTATTGCGCCCGGCCATCCCGCCTGGCCACCTGTACACGGCAACACTGCTACACAGCAACACTACTACACGGCAACACTGCTACACGGCAACACTTCTATACAGCAATACCACTGTCGGACACTGTATTGCGCCCGGCCATCCCGCCTGGCCACCTGTACACGGCAACAATGCTACACGGCAACACTGCTGCACGGCAACACCACTGCCGGACACTGTAGTGCGCCCGACCATCCCGCCTGACCACCTGTACACGGCAACACGACTACACGGGGCGTCCGTAATATGTTCCGATCGTGTTTGGAAAAGGTTGTAGTGACACTCGTCCAGGGAGATGGGTTTGATAGTTATATTTATAATTTATTGAGTGGATTAAGTTGATATTCCATCAACTATAATTAAAATGGTAGTTAACTTGTTAGTGAGTTTCCTATGGAAAAGTGAACTGTTAGCATGACCCGCACGGTGAAACTTAAGCCCGGGACCACCATAGAAGTTCCTAACGTGACCCCCTGAACACGTTTTTGGGGGGGGGTCGTTCAAAATTATATACATATATATAGATATATATGTATATGTGTGTGTACGTATGCACTCTAGCGGTCGTATTTTTTGTCCGATTTACTTCAAATTTGGTGAGGATGTTCCTTTCTCTAATCAGTTGGACAAGTTCGTTGGGAAAAACAATCGGAAAACTCTAACCCCCTTTTTGGGGATTATTCTTTCAAATTTCGAGTTTTTGGGCCCAAAAAGGGTCAGAAAAGCCCCGGACGTAAAATTAATGCTTATATTATGATGGGAATTAGTAAAGCGAAAGTTTTAAGCCCTCTCTCGTCAATCTAGCATAAATATTTACCGAGTTATTAAAGAAAATGTATATCGGCTAAACACAGTACGTTGTCTTATGGAGTTTTCACATTAGAAAAGCATGTTATTCATTTGTTGGTGTATTTGTATCATCCCCAGCAACCTCGCACCTGCTTTCAAGCCTGACTGGACCTTCTCCTAACCTTATAATGCGCAATATTGTATTCCCAGCATTGACACCATTCTGTACTTTTCAGTTGTACTTTATGAATAAAGATATTTTGAGTTGAGTTGAGTTGAGCAGGTGAATGGAACCAGGAGCATCAGAACAGCCAAAAAAATCAATGTTTTCAGATTTTAATTAATTGGATTTCAATTTATGTTTTTACACTGGTTTTGAGTTTTAAAATTTTTGTTTGTGGAAATTCACTTCCCTCACGTCACCGTGCTGCGTGCGAACTCGTTAAATTTGGAACTGATCAAGTTTTGTATTAGGAAAGGTTCGCACAATATGTTTACTTAAACAGTTTTCCTAAACCAAACGTATGATCAAACTACTCTCAAGTTGTAATGAAACGGTTGACTTTATAAGGTATGATGTATTTAATTATGGTGATATCCGTTAAAATTAAACACCAGAGCAACGAAGTAGTATTCGTCTACAAATTTAAACATCGATTAAAAACAAGGCTAATATTTAAAGCGGTTACCAAATTAACTCTCAACTAACCGGGGTTCGTTTTAAACCCAGAACATTCTCATAATTTAAATACCAAAGAAAAAGAAAGGTGTTTAAAAAATACGGTCGGTTTGTGTGTTTATAAGTGATATTAGTAGGTTTATTAGCATGGGGAGGGGAGGTACACATGCGAAGTTGCATGCCGGCGTGTTTATACAGCGGGCAACGCGAGCGTTCACCAGGACCAATGCTCCTTAATCCTTCATTTTCCGCTAACTGGCCCTTCCTTGAAATATTTATTCGCTGACAGTTGAAACGGTCACGAACTCGCATTTACCTTAAACGCTGTTATTTAATAAATGTGTTTCCGTTTTCGAATAGAGTGAATAAATTAACCCTCGTTACCATAAGTTTAAGATAATATCTGGACTGGTGTTAATGCGTCTGGCCACGAGTGCTGGCCTCTATTCTTATCAGAGTTTTAAGATTGCTGATAAATGTTCAGTCATTTAAAATCCATAACGATTCCGAGACGATTTTCATTAAACATAACTCTTTTTCAATTGAGGTATAAAAGTCAATACACAGACAAAGTTCGAGCGCGCGTGGCTAAACCAGATGGAATGAGGGGGCTCACTCCTAAAAAACAATTACATTCTTAACATTCTTTTCGATGTCGTTTTGATACATCATTAGAACTGGGTCAAAATAATGAAATGTAAACAAACAGTACTTCCGTACTACTCTCTGATATGTAATAATACTTTATTTTATAGTAAATAATTTTATTTATTTTGTAATACTTTATAAAATACGCAAAGGGCGTCCGCCTATTCATGTTGGGAATTTGAATTATTAGTACGGTATGCCACCATGTTTGAACTTTAAGAAATCGAAATCCGAGAGAGCAGGGTTTCTTTTGCTTGTAAAGTAATTATGAGAACCTTTGGTGAATCACAGACTTAACATTAAAATTCGTAAAATATGACGACATAAATCACTTAATCCTAATTAAATTTCATTCTATTCACAAAGAAACAAGTTCCAAGTGTCTGTGCGAGTCTCAAATTGGCACTCGGATTTATTTGAAACCACACAAAGCCACTAGAACATCTGAGAATTATATGGGGAAACAGAAGTCTTTATTCTCGTTGTATACTTACTTCGTGATTCGGAGTTTCCCATCCGTAAACACCTATTACCTTCCAATCTGAAACAAAAACCTCACAAGTTGCACAAGAGGCAACTGTGTCGGCAGAGGAAAGTGTGCAAGCGACATGATGACACCGGGGGAGCGGGGAGGGTGTTTTGGATCTTCATTAATAAGTTAATTAATTTTCTAGACGGTGGGGTCTAATCTAATTAAAGCAGCTTCTATCTGTGCAACAAAGAACACAGTGTAGCGGTAAATTCAAACAGCACTGCTTCAAAACACTGCGTTATGTTACTGTTTTATTCCTGAAAACGAGTTAACCTCAATGCATTTCGCCTTGTAGTTTTAAATAAGATGACTTTTAAAGAAAGCTTTGAAGAAATTTAATACACGATGGGGTTATTTTCCAACCCGTACCACTTTCCTCCTTTTTACAGTTGCCACTAAAGTGGTATGGAAGAATTTGTATTTACATGAGAAGCAACGATTTCGCATTTACACAAACGACGCTGGCGGAGGTGGAAGGGTAGTTAGCAATAACGATGGTTTAGGCGCGACTGCCTCACGCAAGGGGTCTATCTTCGTAGTTACTGGCGCATGATTTGAATATTCTACACTTCCTTTTGTAATGTATGAATGCAATGGTGTTAAGAGTCTTGCAATCCTCTGGTCGTAAGATAATCACAACACAACAGTATGTAAGTGCAGCCCACGAACGTGAGCCTTTTCCTTGAGTGTTATCAGATGACTCTGTACTAATCCGTTTAAAACATTTATCTATACAAAAAACAATAACAATAATTGTCATATTTAAAGTTTTTCTGCGCTACCGCATTCACGAGGTATGGTGTATCATCTAGGTGAAAGTTTTCTCACAATGTAGCCTACCCTTGGAGCAATAACAGAAACAATAATTCGCTACACAGAATTATTACAAATAGTTTCCGCAACTATCGTATACAGTATAGAAACAAACAAGTAGATTTTAGAGAAAAAATAATAATAGCAGCACTTACGGCAAACTTGATATACACACAGCCAAAGACTACTGTCTCAGGCAAACATAAGCTGTTTAGCTACTACAGTTACAATATTTATTGTTGCATTTGACTGTTCATACAAATTATATGTTGTTTGCAATAAAAGGCCCCAGACCATAGAAAAAGATCAATTTCGTTCAAACTTGATATGCTTGTCAAGTAAGCATTGACCAACAGAGGAAATTCGAAATATGTTGCCCTTAATAACCCTGGGGGGGAATAGGAGGCATTTCCCCTCTTAAAACCACGAGTGTAGCAATGGATTCTGTAGTGCCTCCAACGCAGGGATTTGGGTGGATGTTTTTTAAAAGAACTTGTTTACAAGATTTTCTGTACATTCGACTGTGCTTTGTATTCTATATTTAGTAAATAAAAAGTAATTTATTCATTAAAGTTGGGCTAAAAGGGAGAAAGTATGTGTCAGTTTCCTGATACCGTTTATTCCTCTCTGCTCACATGACAACCAAAAGAGTAAATAACCATCCTCTCAGCTGACAAACATATTATAACTTGTTAAGAGAGGATCTGATTGGTTACATAAGGAAAATGGCGGTCAGCATGTAGGCTTCACTTTTTTATCCCAGACGAGACCTCTGATTTAATTAATTCATGGGTAGTTATTTTTAACACGCAGGTGAATACCCTAATAACCTAATTTCTTCCTATCCCGAACCGGTCCCATATCCAATTAATCCGGAAAGTTGGAGATTTACTGCATTATTTGTTGGTTATAGGTAATTTGAACATATTTCTACCAAGAAATCCAAAGCTTTATAAACAAAAGGAGGGAAATTGATTCTTGAACCTAATTTGTCCGTCGAGAATCTTGTAAAAGTTGACATACCGTAGCCAAAGGGCATTCCGTCGAAGCCACCAGTCTGCTCCGACAGCGGGTCGGGCGGGGGCGGACGGTATGGGCCATGGCTTAAATGAGTGCTTATATTCGCCACTGCTAACTAGCGGCCTCATTAGAGAACAACCCTCCCTCGTTACGTCCCCGGCTCGTTACCACAGATGCCCCCCTCCCCCTCCCCCCACTACTACCCTCTCTCTCACACCGTCTATCTCTTTATTATTTACGCCCTCCACAGGACACGTTTAAACGTCTCTGCTCCAGGACAGCTTTAATTCCCACTTCCCAAGTCTCGTCCGCCATCCTTTGACCGGCAGCCGCCTGATTGCGTATTGTTGGCGTTAATTACTGCAACTGAGCCGAGGGACGATTACGCCTAGGCGATGGTTGCTGTCTGTCGGCCTGTGTGTTCGTGTATTGGTGGTTTCTACTCGCGCTGGTGACTTATGCTCCCAGTTTGATTATAAATTTATCAAGACGTAGGCAATGATGGGAAAGAGGGGAGATTCGAAACTGTAATTGTATAGGGCGAAGCACAAAATGTAAAAGGACAACACTCTTTTATATCATTTGAATTATACTATCAATACAAATGTCATTTATAGAGGCGGAGGCAAAACCATTTATTGCGTACGGTTAATTTGCATTCTAATAATTAATTCTGATTCATAGAATGAACACATTTTAATAAACTACTGAAAACGTATCCGGTACTGAAAATTGACACTTTTCAAATTATTACGGAACAATTATTTTAACAATTGTTGTTATCCATGCAGAAAGAACGAAATTGTAAGAAAATAGGTGCGTAAAGGGAGTTGCAAAAAACGAAGGGAGGGTTTTTATTAATTTGTTTCCATTGTTCTTTGTTTTGATTGGTACTTAATTCGTATGCATTTCAAGCTGGTTACAAATTATTCCTGGTTAAAGCACAATTTTTAAAATTCATTACAAGTAAATTGTTAAAGGAAACCA
This sequence comes from Allygus modestus, assembly GCA_963675035.1. NCBI lineage: Eukaryota > Metazoa > Arthropoda > Insecta > Hemiptera > Cicadellidae > Allygus > Allygus modestus. The sequence continues at coordinate 291,590,586 of OY776112.1, forward strand.
TTGTGCATATATTCTCGGAAACAGCCAAATCAACCAGGATATCTCAAGTTCAGAAGGTAAAGAAACAGTAACTACTAAAATAACTCTATAATTATAAAAACATGTTTAAAGCAAACTACCCTAGAGTAGGGTATTTGCTACGTCAAGAAAATGCAAAATAGATTACCAGCAGGCATAGCCTCCTTGCAGTATACAAGTATACAACGCCAACAGCGCCTGACCAGTGACCAGTATACGAGTGTATAACACAAACAACACCTGACCAGTGACCAGTATACGAGTATATAACACCAACAACACCTGACCAGTGACCAGTATACGAGTATATAACACCAACAACACCTGATCAGTGACAAGCATACGAGTATATAACGCAAACCTGATCTGACCAGTGACCAGTATACGAGTATATAACGCCAACAGCACCTGATCGGTGACCAGTATACGAGTGTATAACGCCAACAACACCTGACCAGTGACCAGTATACGAGTGTATAACGCCAACAACACCTGACCAGTGACCAGTATACGAGTATATAACGCCAACAACACATGACCAGTGACCAGTATACGAGTATATAACGCCAACAGTACCAGACCGGTGACCAGTATACGAGTATATAACGCCAACAGCACCTGACCGGTGACCAGTATACGAGTATATAACGGCAACAAAACCTGACCAGTGACCATTGTACGAGTATTTAACGCCAACAGCACCTGACCATTGACTAGTATACAAGTATATAACGCCAACAACACCTGACCAGTGACCATTGTACGAGTATATAACGCCAACAACACCTGACCAGTGACCAATATACTAGTATCTAACGCCAACAGCTCCTGACCAGTGACCAGTATACGAGTATATAACGCCAACAGCACCTGAACAGTGACCATTGTACGAGTATATAACGCCAACAACACCTGACCAGTGACCAATATACTAGTATCTAACGCCAACAGCTCCTGACCAGTGACCAGTATACGAGTATATAACGCCAACAGCACCTGAACAGTGACCAGTATACGAGTATATAATGCCAACAACACCTGACCAGTGACCAGTATACGATTATATAACGCCAACAACACCTGACCAGTGACCAGTATACGATTATATAACGCCAACAACACCTGACCAGTGACCAGTATACGATTATATAACGCCAACAACACCTGACCAGTGACCAGTATACGATTATATAACGCCAACAACACCTGACCAGTGACCAGTATACGATTATATAACGCCAACAGCTCCTGACCAGTGACCATCAGTATACGATTTGTATAACGCCAACAGCTCCTGACCAGGGACCAGTGTCGCCACTGTCCAAACACATTGCATGCGAATGGTATCGGTTATCTGCACTGTTCCTAAATCTCCGTCATAAATACTATCCTAAAACTACAGGCTTTAAATAAACCGGAAATGCGGGATTCTGATGATTTAACCTAAATACAATGTTGCGACATGCGGTGCTAGACAAGTCTTGCTCCGACATTTCGTTTATCTATAAAAAACGAATGATAAACCACTTAGAGCCAGTTTCTAGGCCACCCCTCGTGCAAGGGTTAAGTTTAATGGAAATTATTCTCTATTTTTTATCCACGCCAGTGGCATTTTTTAACCTTTTGATAGGGAACTGTCCAAACCCTAAGGTCTTGTTACTATCTAAGGTCGACCTGATATTAGAAATCATAATTAATTAACCATTTGGTGTTTTGTTCTTTAAGAAAATGATTAGCATTAAAATAATAAGCTAGCCTATAATTTATAAAAATGGAAAAATATAACTTCTAAAAGATATGCAGGAACGCAGTGGTTTTACAGTATCTTCCCTTCCTCTACTAAGATTGTTTCTGAAAAGAAAAACACGCATCGGGCAATAACGAAGCAATGCCCGCATCCACTACACAGGCAGTGGCACTGTAGACATCATTACTGCTGATTACCTTCCACTGGGTCTTAGCAGCTCAAACAAGACTTAACCAAGGAATTAGAATGACAATCTAGTGCTTCCACAGGCAGTCTATCGCGGGACAGACATACTTTTTACCTTCCATAAAGACGCAATACAAGGCACCCTTAAAGTATTACTCGCACAATGTTGATAGGGAAATGTAGTAAGGTAAACTATGAAAGTCGGAGAAACTACATTTACTCAAGAATTAATTTGCATAAGCTATAAGAAAAAGTGGTAACTGAAAAGTAAACATTCGTTCGTCTAACTTGTAAAGAATTGGTCAATAGCCATGGGTATGCACATTCGAGATCGTAATTAGAGTAAATAGGATATCAATTTCAAAACTTTACTTTGAGTCATTATAGTGCTTAATACATTCATGATAATACAACATCAGCATTACAACTTATTACTTAAAACTAGATTTATTTTAAATGTTCTCTTCATGCTCTTCATTGGTAATTCTGATCTTCAAAAAAATCATCCACAGTATAATATAACTTTGTTCAAGAAGATGAGATTTAAATTTTGATTTGAACTCTCCAGAAGGTAAATTTTTAAACTTGTCTGGGGTTTTATTCATTAATTTTATTCCATGAAATATTAATTGTCGTTTGAAAATTGTTGTTCTATGATAATTTATGGGTATAATATTCTTTTTTCGAAGATTTAAATTGCAAGTTTTTATATTTACGTTTTGAAAAAAAGATAGTTTGTTTCTGACTAAATTTAATGTTTCAAATATATAAATTGGCCAAAATGTTAATATTTTGTTTTCTTTAAAAATGTTTCGACATGAATCTCTTTAATTCATATTAAATATAATGCGTAGAGCAGCTTTTTGCAGTTTAAAGATATGACATACATTTGAATTTGCCATACCCCAAATCTGAATGCCGTATGTAATGTTAGGGATGAATAGAGAATAGTAAACTTTTCAAAGTACTTGTCTGTTACAAATTTGGGATAATATTCGTAATATAAATACATTTGTTGGCAATTTATTAGAAATTTTATCAATATGCTTGTCAAATTTAAGATGTTCATCTACCAAAATACCCAAAAAGTTAATGGAGTCAACTTTTTCGACATTTTCACTTCGTAGAATTAAATTTATATCATTTTGCTGTTTGTTTGGTTTCTTAATTAAAAATTCGACATATTTTGTTTTGGAAAAATTTATTTCAAAGTAGTTTTCTTCAAACCATTGTATTATTTCAGATGATTTAATATACAATTAGACTTCTAAATCGTTCTTATTTTCATTTGATAATGTAGTGTCATCCGCAAATAGGTAAACATCTGATGATTCTAAATTTTTAGTTATTTTATTAATATAGATGATAAATAATATCGATCCAATAACTGATCCTTGTCGTACTCCATATTTAATTTCTAGGACTTTTGAATTTTTATATATCATACAGTTATTTTTATTTTTGTACGGAATTTGAACATATTGAATTCGATGAGATAGATAAGGTCTTAACCAATCTAGAGCAACTCCTCTTATTCCAATTTAATTTAATTGATCAATTAAGAGATTGTGATTTACCATGTCAAAAGCCTTTTTTAAGGTCATGAAATAAAGATACAGCATTTTTCTTTTGATATAATTGTGAAATAGTATTTGATAAAGCTTGGCATAACGCATTTACCATTGTCATTTTTTGTCTAAATACAAATTGGTTGGTTGATAAAATTGTATTATCTTTTAAAAAAGAAAGAAGCCTTAGAAGGACTACATTTTCAAAGATTTTACTTATTGTAGATAGCAACGAGATAGGTCTGCAGTTACAGTAATCTTCAGGGTGTCCTTCTTTCAATATTGGTAAAATTTTGGCTGTTTTCACATTTCAGGAAATTCTCCTGTAGAAATGGATAAATTTATTAGGTATATTAAAGGGGATGCAATTTCATAGTAACAGGTTTTTAATATGGTTGACAAAATGCCATCATACCCAAAATAAGTAGAAGTTTTGAGTGTATGATGTACTTTACAATTATAAGTACTTATTAATTGTACTTATAAGTGACTGTAGTGAATAAAGTTTCCCGATAAAAGTTCTTGAAATAGTTTTGAATGTGGTATTATAATTACTGTATAGTCGTTAATAGTTAAAAGCCTCGCTACTGTTAGGTTCTTGCCTGAGTTCTTGAACACAATCCCCAATAATCAAAATTGAATTTCCTCATAGTGCAAAAACTGTGTAAGGAACTATAAAACTTACTTATCCTCAATAAACCAAAGCGGATTCAATCCTATCCACTACGGAAGGTTCTTACCGCGGTTTTTTTGGCGGTTCGGCAGTCCGACAGGAGAGAATCAATTGCTGTCGGCGTGAAGCGCGTCAACAAGTCAGCCGGTGACGACGTGCAGCTGCAACGCCCGGTTAGTTATGGGTTCGATATCACCTGGTTTCTCACGGATAAAAAGATGCAGTTTATATCCGTGAAAGGCCTTGAAACAATATAATTTGATACATCATAATTGGCATCGTAAATGTTTGTTCACAGTGTTGTAAACGGACTTAAAAAGTATTTGATATTCGGATTTTTCTTGCGCGTGTTAATTTTCTCAAACATTTGTGTTGGAAAAACTGTGGAAAACGAAAAAGCTTATATCAATGTTATTGCTAAAGACATTATATCGTCCTACAAACAACCAGCTCCCCTCAAACTCACATTGAATATTTCAGATAGTAGGTGAACGATGTGTCTTAGTTTACCAGTAGTAGATTATTTTCTACAATTTGTCATAGAGAACGTTTAAATACATACAAAAACTGGCCATGTATTACCTGTGATTGCACTGCTGGCAAGCGAAACACTCAAGGTGGTACACATTACTGCGCGCTCTCATCACCATCTCAAAGGCGGGGATCACCTTGGAGCAGGCGGCGCAGTAGCCCGTACTGCCGAACAACCTGCGGGAAAACACATACATCATACACTGTATAAGGCGGGGATCACCTTAAAGCAGGCGGCGCAGTAGCCCGTGCTGCCGAACAACCTGCGGGGCAACACATACATCATACACTGTATAAGGTGGGGATAACCTTGGAGCAGGCGGCGCAGTAGCCCGTGCTGCCGAACAACCTGCGGGGAAACATATACATCATACACTGTATAAGGCAGGGATCACCTTGGAGCAGGCGGCGCAGTAGCCCGTGCTGCCGAACAACCTGCGGGACAACACATACATCATACACTGTATAAGGCGGAGATCACCTTAAAGCAGGCGGCGCAGTAGCCCGTGCTGCCGAACAACCTGCGGGGCAACACATACATCATACACTGTATAAGGCGGGGATAACCTTGAAGCAGGCGGCGCAGTAGCCCGTGCTGCCGAACAACCTGCGGGGCAACACATACATCATACACTGTATAAGGTGGGGATAACCTTGAAGCAGGCGGCGCAGTAGCCCGTGCTGCCGAACAACCTGTGGGGCAACATTTACATCGTACACTGTATAAGGTGGGGATAACCTTGAAGCAGGCGGCACAGTAGCCCGTGCTGCCGAACAACCTGCGGGGCAACACATACATCATACACTGTATAAGGCGGTGATAACCTTGAAGCAGACGCCGCAGTAGCCCGTGCTGCCGAACAACCTGCGGGACAACACATACATCATACACTGTATAAGGTGGGGATAACCTTGAAGCAGGCGGCGCAGTAGCCCGTGCTGCCGAACAACCTGCGGGACAACACATACATCATACACTGTATAAGGTGGGGATCACCTTGAAGCAGGCGGCGCAGTAGCCCGTGCTGCCGAACAACCTGCGGGGCAACACATACATCATACACTGTATAAGGCGGGGATAACCTTGAAGCAGGCGGCACAGTAGCCCGTGCTGCCGAACAACCTGCGGGACAACACATACATCATACACTGTATAAGGTGGGGATAACCTTGGAGCAGGCGGCGCAGTAGCCCGTGCTGCCGAACAACCTGTGGGGCAACATTTACATCATACACTGTATAAGGCGGGGATCATCTTGGAGATTGGGTTTACTTTAAGTCTGAAGACTGTCATAAAACTAAAGCAAGTACTGAAAGCCCACAGCTTTCTGGTAATTTAAAGGAATCATTCATTAGTATGATCATATTTGCAATTTGAGAATCGTTAATTTCAATTTGTTCAAATCACTAAAACCACCCTAGAGACCAGGCGGGACCTACGTCACTGGTACCGAACTGCAGCGATCGCTTGCAGGTTTCTAAAAAATTCAAATATTGGTTGCCGAAATCTTGTGCAGCTTCAATCGTTTGCATCATTACAGAAAAATAACTGTGGCATCATGTATAGGCCGTCGCAGATGTAAGTCTGTTTTGCTAGCATTTGTTACCAGGAGAATTGAAAGCTTGTTAGATGAGCACTTTATGAGCTCAGATTTTTAAAATTGCAGCTTAATATTGTTGTTCCTTATACTTCTCCAAATAAGGAACAAACCACGCAAACATTGAATTTGTATAACACCAGCTGTTACCCGCAGGCTTCGCCCCGCAAATGATTTATACAAACTGTGACAGTTGTGTGTGCTGCATTCTGTGGTTAGCCCTTGGAACTAATACCAATCAAGATCTGCTGTTTGTATTTTCATCAGCTCAAACAAAAAATAATGTCCATAAGGAATACATGGGAACTTTGTCAGGATCTCTGGCGGAGCCCTAAGGTCAGATCAGGATGAAACCCATTTAGTTTTCCTATTTCATGCCTAAAGAATCAGTGTACAAAATTTCAACTCTCTAGGGAAATGGGAAGTAGGAGAATTCGTGATGAGTGAGTGAGTGAGTGAGTGAGTGAGGGCTTTGCCTTTTATAGGTATAGATACTCTGCCTTTATCACAATGTCTAAGCATTGTATACGGCAACTTCACTTAACTCGATGCTTAGATATTGTTTGCGTGTATAGTTATTTCAGCGATCCGTGATGAACTCAAACTAAAGTTTCCATTTGTAGAAAGATCGGGCGCTTTTCATTAATTCGTCACGAGGAATGAAACTTTTTGAAAGTAATCATCATAAAGGATCATTAAAGTCTAAATAAGGCGAATGACAAACATCCACCGCACAAAATAAAATCGTTATAAAAGGAAAACATTTCCGAAGTGAGAATTCACTTACACGCACATCACCCTGAACTTATCTGCCGGAATCAATTACTCATTTAACGACCGCATCTGTTGCAGTAACGGTAATTAGCAATAGTGGCAGACTCGCGGGGATTGTCCCAAGACGGTCGGATTAAAATTCAAACTGAGCCGTGCCTGCGTATGATGCGCGGGGTGAATTAATGAGGGCTTGACAGTAAAAAGCAATTAGCACATACTCGGGGTAGACACGCAAGCACCCCCTCCCCCTTCTTCTCCCTCTCCCCCCCCCTCATCATGGAAACTCGCACTGAGTCACTGATGACGCTGAGTGCGGTAACGACGCCAAAAAAGTTTTCAAAAGTGTAAAAGATGATTTCTATACAAGAGGTGGGCTTCCTCCGGTTTTCTTAATTTATTTAGGTTGTTTCAAGCACGCTCTTAACCTCTTAACACAAACCGTAGTGAAACTTGCCTTAGCAGGAAGTGTATTGGTATCAGAATTGATCAGGGTTTAACCATGATCAATATAACAACATGTATGAATTGAACCGAAGTTAGTATATGGTCTATCAGCCATTTTCACCTTGGTATTTTGAGAACGGTGTCAATAACTAATTGGAATTGGGAATCATTTGATTCTTACATAAATTCTCAATTTAATGAAAAGTAGTGTATATCCTTGTAGCAACGCAAGCAATAGACTAAGTCAAAAAAGTAATATTTATAGGCCTGAAATAATAACTAACAAACATGTAGTTATAAATCGAAATATAAGCATGGCAAATTATTAAGACACACCAAAAATATACATACAGAAATAACATGTGTCACTACAAAGTCAAGAAACAAGTAGTATTTATTATTGTCAAACAAATATCATTCGTGCATCAACTGTGGTTACTTTCACACCTTTTTTAGTTTTTAGTTTATGCAAATTGTCCACTACACTACTTAGACTACACTAGAATTATAATAACCATTGTATTTTTTGTACAAATTGGCGTTGCCGTATATAAATAAAATAAATAAATAAGAAAAAGCATTAATTTTATGTTAAACAAACACATCAACCGAATAAAAAGGGTTTATCACCAGCCAATCATAACAATTTTGCTTGAAAATATTTACCGTGTAATTTCTTACTTCAAACTTTTGCTTATTAATCAGTTTCAAACCTACAGTATCCGCCAAAATATCCCTCAAAACTGTTTAGTGATTCTGAAAGTTTGTTAACAGGTATATTAATGTTGTTACAACTTCTGGTATTGTTTGGGTGTATATCTTATTATTATTATAGGGTATAATAAAGTAGTATAGACACATACGAACTGGCAACTGTCATTATTATTAAAATAATAAGTCGTACATTGTTATATTATACTGTACGAAAATCAATATTAATCCTAATATTACAAAAAGTAAAATGATGCTTTGCTACCTAACCTGGTGATCAAACCTTGCATTCACCAAGATTTATACCCTATTTTTATATTTTATTAAAATTAGAAACGCATTACTTAAAATTTATCACTTTGCAAAGCTCGCTTCAACAGTGATAATGAGTGGGAGATGTTTATGTTTATGACGTCTTAACGCGCAGTCACGGCCCAACCGCGTAAATACATAAATATTTCTAATTTTCATCCTTAAGACGTGACCTCCCATTTGAGGAGGACTTTCTTGGTCTGTTCGAACTTTTCGAAAACCTTACAACAAGCTTAAATTAGTGAGTGGAATTTCATGAACACCCTTTGTTAATGTTAATTGCTCAGTTCTTCGTTAAACCATTAGAGAAAATAATGAGAAGATGACATATTTTAATTTCTCTGTAAAATTATTGTTTTAAAACTAATTTTTCGATAGAGTTAAACAATGGGTTCTTTAACTACTAATGGAACATTGTCTTACAATTGATTATAAATTGTGGAACCGCATTCTTATAAATTTATATTACGGAACATCGAATTTTCAACTAAAGCTTGGGCTGCAGTGTCTGTAGTATAGAAAAATATCTTAAACCTTTAATGGTTGTACAATATTGTTCCTGAGAGAATGTTTGAGCTGGACTGTTGTATGAAAAAACTTTAAACTACCAACAGGGATCAATCAAACAGAAATATCTACAACACAGTGATATAACATTATAGCTCTGAAAGACTGTATGCCCAGCGGGGGAATAAACCCTCAAGCCAGTAGCCGAGTCTTCGACAGCCAATCCCACGAACACTTTAGAAGCGAAGCGTGGATACTAATGTATTATTAAGTCTGGTTTTACCTGACAGCACAATACTTATTATTGATTTAGTTACTCTCTCTACTGAGTGCTTTAGACATTATTAATAAATAAATGTATATACTTTTTTTGTGAAAACGTATTTTATTTAGTAATGTCTCGCCACTTTTTAAACAAAAAAAAATATATGTGATTATAAAAGTGCAGTGATTTTCTCACGTACCCATTAAACATGTCATGTATCATGTATGGGTATTGAAGTAAAGAACATATTATAATTTTGAATTTGCACCTTTGCTGCGCTGTTTTTTAACAAAAAGCTCAGCATGCAATTTTTCAATCTAATACTAGTCATTTGGGGAAGGGGGGGTCCTATTTATCTGATCAGGGACGATCCAATGCATAACTGTTTACAATATATAGTGTTGTCCAAGAATACTAGTGGTCTATAAGCTAACAAAAACCACGGAATCCTCACTTAGACTCACTCTCACTGCTGTCAAGATATTCACTTAATACAAAAAATATGATACTTTAACAAAAAAATCAATAACAAATAACAAGCACTTGAATTTAAAGAGATATCCATCATTCGATTTAATAGCATCTCTGTGAGAACATAGCGGCTAAAATAATGACAAACCGAATAAGGTCTAGAACACAATCGACTTTAAATTCCGTCGAGATGAGAATTTCCAAGAATAAAGAAAACTCGTTTATTTTTTAAACGATTTTCCATCAAGCGGCTGGGCTGACACTAACGCGGAATGCTATTTATGAGAACTTTTAAAACTCAAACTAATTAAGTAGGGGAAGGCTGGGGGAGCGATCAATTAAACACGGTTTTACTGGCGCGTGCTGCCGGAGCGTTAGTGGTGCAATAAAAGATATTATTGCTGTGGTATTACAACAATCGATATGACGGAAAAGAAGAGCGAAGAGACCGAGATGAAGGTGGGGGCCCTGATTCGGCATCTACTGATGTAAACGAGTCGTTCTCAATCAATGACCGAGATGAAGGTGGGGGCCCTGATTCGGCATCTACTGATGTAAACGAGTCGTTCTCAATCAATGACCGAGATGAAGGTGGGGGCCCTGATTCGGCATCTACTGATGTAAACGAGTCGTTCTCAATCAATGACCGAGATGAAGGTGGGGGCCCTGATTCGGCATCTACTGATGTAAACGAGTCGTTCTCAATCAATGACCGAGATGAAGGTGGGGGCCCTGATTCGGCATCTACTGATGTAAACGAGTCGTTCTCAATCAATGACCGAGATGAAGGTGGGGGCCCTGATTCGGCATCTACTGATGTAAACGAGTCGTTCTCAATCAATGACCGAGATGAAGGTGGGGGCCCTGATTCGGCATCTACTGATGTAAACGAGTCGTTCTCAATCAATGACCGAGATGAAGGTGGGGGCCCTGATTCGGCATCTACTGATGTAAACGAGTCGTTCTCAATCAATGACCGAGATGAAGGTGGGGGCCCTGATTCGGCATCTACTGATGTAAACGAGTCGTTCTCAATCAATGACCGAGATGAAGGTGGGGACCCTGATTCGGCATCTACTGATGTAAACGAGTCGTTCTCAATCAATGACCGAGATGAAGGTGGGGGCCCTGATTCGGCATCTACTGATGTAAACGAGTCGTTCTCAATCAATGACCGAGATGAAGGTGGGGGCCCTGATTCGGCATCTACTGATGTAAACGAGTCGTTCTCAATCAATGACCGAGATGAAGGTGGGGGCCCTGATTCGGCATCTACTGATGTAAACGAGTCGTTCTCAATCAATAATGTATTAGTTATAATTGATTAACTTTTACAAATCTATATATTTAATTCCGTACGCGAATCGGTACCTACGAAGTATCTCGAGCTAGGAAGAAGATAAGTTAGGTTATGACGATTCATTTTAAAGCTTGAGGGCCAAGATGGTGGGAAAAATATCAGAAATGTCAAAAATTTCGTGGGCTACGCCCACTTGACTTCAACGATTCGATGATGTATTATGGAAATATCACTACAGTGTTTTTATTAGTAAGCAAAATGAACTAATGATCAGCTGTGATTATCCACTGACACAAAAACCATATGTTAGGGGCTATAGCCCCTGTAAGCCACTAGTTATTATTTTAGAGTACCTGTGGGGCCGAGCTTTGCTCGGGGGAAGGTCAGTCAGTTTGTTTAGATGACTCGGAGTAATATTTCACCACTTCCCCCTACTGATAATCAGATTTGTATTATTCATTTGCCTCTTTTCTACATTTTTAAGGTCCCTCCAGTTGTTATTTATAGCTTAATGCCCCTTTGATTTATTTTACTACTCTGTCTAATCTTAACTCAAATCTTTTAATCTCTGCTCTCAGGAAACCACATGTTAATAATCATAAACAACATGAGCATTACTTTGACAGTTCCCTGGTTGATTATGTACAGCTGTTACAATTATTTTGTTTTGATTTGAAACTCCATAAGCCCAATGTTAATTTTTTTAACTTTTCATTTTAGTTTTTTTTACATTATTTGATTTTTCCTAGGGATGAGGCCTGTCTAGAACTTATTTTTATCCCAGAAATTAGTTATTTCGAACATTTGAAGGAAATCGTTGGAGCCGTTTTTGAGATCCGTGTCGCAAGCAAGCAAGCACGCAAGCAAGCAAGCAAGCAAGCAAACCTTACTCATATTAGAGTATAGGATAATTTTGCTCAGTGACAGAACACAAGCACTATAGTTAGCAAACGTTTTGGATTATCTCCAGAAGTGTATTAACATACCAGTAAAAATACAATCAGATAAAATTTTGGCAATAAAATTGTTGTTTAAATAAACACGGAACAGGAGAAGCGATTGCAAATATTGGCGGGAGTTGGTTAACTTTCACATGCAATAGTATTTGCTGACAAAGATGTCCTTAAATTTCTCTTCTGCAGTCGGTTTCTAGAACAAAAATATTCTGTAAAGGTTAATATGTAAAGTTACTAATATACTGCATAAATTAAAACACAGTTTGGCCCAACTAATATATTTGAAATTTTAACCGTAAGAATAAGCAACACATTACAAAAAAATCAATTCCCATATAGATTCAAGTCTTGATTATTCCAATGATATTCCAATGCGGCTACATCCTCACTCATCAGAAGGTAGTGAGTTCGCGTCAGCCCGGGAAGTGGGTAGAGAAGGAAGTGAGTTCGCGTCAGCCCGGGAAGTGGGTAGAGAAGGAAGGGTCCAGCTGATTAATTTGGTTGGAAAACGTAATTACAGTCAGCTGCTTAATGGCCGCCGCTTGTTTGATACAGAGGTATTGATGAGTTGCCTTAATTAGAGTTGCCAAGTCGGTGTAAACCGCCACATCGGCAATGGCGTACAATTTGTATCAATATTGCTCCATATTGCTTTAATGAACGGGGCTCAAGTTCCCCCAGGCCTCATTACCCAACTCCGCTCAGAACACTGAACATTGAACAGTGTTCATTGAACTTCATTGATGAAACAGTATTTTATTTTTATAAAAGGTTCAACATATATTTTGTTAATTGCATTCGTAATTACAGAATCCAATATTTTAGGAATTTCAGCTAAAACTTGAAGTTCTCGTTCCTTCTTGTTTTTGCCGTTTATTTTTCCTTTTCTATCGAAGTCCCCAATTTCCCTAATATAGTAATTTTTACTAACGAAAATTAAGCTAGTTATGTACGACAAATAGCTTACTTTTTATAACTGATTCGGAATTATTTTGTAAAAATATAAACAATCTGTTACAAAAGGAACGAAACGGATACGACCGAGTTTTCACATTTATATTTCTTTTACTTCATTATTTAAACTATGTATACAATAAAATTGTAATACAAACAATGTATGCTCCGGGATGGTTACGGTAGGGAGTCTTTCTGCTGTGATCTGAGGAAATAAATAAATAAAACCTCGAATAAAAAATACTGCGCAACAGTTTGGCCACGAAAACAACAACACATCTACAGTTCTTGCTTAAGTTTCATGAACCTAGGTAACACAAAATTATTTTATATTCAAAGGCACTTTATGCACGCGAGGGATGGCTTTATCCTAATGCAAGAAGCTGACTAAAGTAATATTTATTTATTTATGATAACTCTATTATTCCAGTAACATAAAAATAACCCCTACACGATTAATTGCAGCATTAGGTTTGGTTTGATGTTCATACTGAACACTAAATACGAGCAGTAGCAGCTAATCGTGGAGGGTGAGGGCTATTCCACCAATTGCAATAGCTAATCATAGTACGTCTTTGGATGGCCTCTTAATCAAGCTAATGCACAGTTATATCTACCTGAGGTAATCCCTGCGGCACAGTATGAGGTTAGCTTTGGTGTAGAGGGTGGACCCGACCTCGCCGAGTCTACAGTCGCAACAGCCGCACTTGAGGCAGTCTTCGTGCCAGAACATGTCCAGTGCCTTCAGCAGGTACCTGAAACAACAACAAACAGTTAAATGTAGCTGAGATGGTCCCTGTGGCACAGTATGATGTCGAGGGTGGACTCGACCATAACAGCATCGCCTGAGGCAGTCTTCGTGCCAGAACATGTCCAGTGCCTTCAGCAGGTACGTGAAACAACAACAAACAGTTAAATGTAGCTGAGATGGTCCCTGAGGCACAGGATGATGTCGAGGGTGGACACGACCATAACCGCATCGCTTGAGGCAGTCTTCGTGTCAGAACATGTCCAGTGCCTTCAGCAGGTACCTGAAACAACAACAAACAGTTAAATGTAGCTGAGATAATCCCTGCGGCAAAGTATGATGTCGAGGGTGGACACGACCATAACAGCATCGCCTGAGGCAGTCTTCGTGCCAGAACATGTCCAGTGCCTTCAGCAGGTACCTGAAACAACAACAAACAGTTAAATGTAGCTAAGATGGTCCCTGCGGCACAGTATGATGTCGAGGGTGGACACGACCATAACAGCATCGCTTGAGGCAGTCTTCGTGTCAGAACATGTCCAATGCCTTCAGCAGGCACCTCAAACAACAACAAACAGTTAAATGTAGCTGAGATGGTCCCTGCGGCACAGTATGATGTCGAGAGTGGACACGACCATAACAGCATCGCTTGAGGCAGTCTTCGTGTCAGAACATGTCCAGTGCCTTCAGTAGGTACCTCAAACAACAAAAAACAGTTAAATGTAGCTTAGATAGTCCCTGCGGCAAAGTATGATGTCGAGGGTGGACACGACCATAACAGCATCGCCTGAGGCAGTCTTCGTGCCAGAACATGTCCAGTGCCTTCAGCAGGTACCTGAAACAACAACAAACAGTTAAATGTAGCTAAGATGGTCCCTGCGGCACAGTATGATGTCGAGGGTGGACACGACCATAACAGCATCGCTTGAGGCAGTCTTCGTGCCAGAACATGTCCAGTGCCTTCAGTAGGTACCTCAAACAACAACAAACAGTTAAATGTAGCTAAGATGGTCCCTGCGGCACAGTATGATGTCGAGGGTGGACACGACCATAACAGCATCGCTTGAGGCAGTCTTCGTGTCAGAACATGTCCAGTGCCTTCAGCAGGTACCTCAAACAACAACAAACAGTTAAATGTAGCTTAGATAGTCCCTGCGGCAAAGTATGATGTCGAGGGTGGACACGACCATAACAGCATCGCCTGAGGCAGTCTTCGTGCCAGAACATGTCCAGTGCCTTCAGCAGGTACCTCAAACAACAACAAACAGTTAAATGTAGCTGAGATGGTCCCTGTTGCACAGTATGATGTCAAGGGTGGACCCGACCATAACAGCATCGCTTGAGGCAGTCTTCGTGCCAGAACATGTCCAGTGCCTTCAGCAGGTACCTCAAACAACAACAAACAGTTAAATGTAGCTGAGATGGTCCCTGCGGCACAGTATGATGTCGAGGGTGGACACGACCATAACAGCATCGCTTGAGGCAGTCTTCGTGCCAGAACATGTCCAGTGCCTTCAGCAGGTACGTCAAACAACAACAAACAGTTAAATGTGGCTGAGATGGTCCCTGAGGCACAGTATGATGTCGAGGGTGGACACGACCATAAGAGCATCGCTTGAGGCAGTCTTCGTGTCAGAACATGTCCAGTGCCTTCAGCAGGTACCTCAAACAACAACAAACAGTTAAATGTAGCTGAGATAGTCCCTGCGGCAAAGTATGATGTCGAGGGTGGACACGACCATAACAGCATCGCCTGAGGCAGTCTTCGTGCCAGAACATGTCCAGTGCCTTCAGCAGGTACCTCAAACAACAAAAAACAGTTAAATGTAGCTGAGATGGTCCCTGTTGCACAGTATGATGTCGAGGGTGGACCCGACCATAACAGCATCGCTTGAGGCAGTCTTCGTGCCAGAACATGTCCAGTGCCTTCAGCAGGTACATCAAACAACAACAAACAGTTAAATGTAGCTGAGATGGTCCCTGCGGCACAGTATGATGTCGAGGGTGGACACGACCATAACAGCATCGCTTGAGGCAGTATTCGTGCCAGAACATATCCAGTGCCTTCAGCAGGTACCTCAAACAACAACAAACAGTTAAATGTAGCTGAGATAGTCCCTGCAGCATAGTATGATGTCGAGGGTGGACCCGACCATAACAGCATCGCTTGAGGCAGTCTTCGTGCCAGAACATGTCCAGTGCCTTCAGCAGGTACCTCAAACAACAACAAACAGTTAAATGTAGCTGAGATGGTCCCTGTGGCACAGTATGATGTCGAGGGTGGACTCGACCATAACAGCATCGCCTGAGGCAGTCTTCGTGCCAGAACATGTCCAGTGCCTTCAGCAGGTACGTGAAACAACAACAAACAGTTAAATGTAGCTGAGATGGTCCCTGCGGTACAGTATGATGTCGAGGGTGGACCCGACCATAACAGCATCGCCTGAGGCAGTCTTCGTGCCAGAACATGTCCAGTGCCTTCAGCAGGTACCTGAAACAACAACAAACAATTAAATGTAGCTGAGATGGTCCCTGCGGCACAGTATGATGTCGAGGGTGGACCCGACCATAACAGCATCGCTTGAGGCAGTCATCGTGCCAGAACATGTCCAGTGCCTTCAGCAGGTACCTCAAACAACAACAAACAGTTAAATGTAGCTGAGATGGTCCCTGCGGCACAGTATGATGTCGAGGGTGGACACGACCATAACAGCATCGCTTGAGGCAGTCTTCGTGCCAGAACATGTCCAGTGCCTTCAGCAGGTACCTCAAACAACAACAAACAGTTAAATGTAGCTGAGATAGTCCCTGCGGCAAAGTATGATGTCGAGGGTGGACCCGACCATAACAGCATCGCTTGAGGCAGTCTTCGTGCCAGAACATGTCCAGTGCCTTCAGCAGGTACCTCAAACAACAACAAACAGTTAAATGTAGCTGAGGTGGTCCCTGTGGCACAGTATGATGTCGAGGGTGGACTCGACCATAACAGCATCGCCTGAGGCAGTCTTCGTGCCAGAACATGTCCAGTGCCTTCAGCAGGTACGTGAAACAACAACAAACAGTTAAATGTAGCTGAGATGGTCCCTGCGGTACAGTATGATGTCGAGGGTGGACCCGACCATAACGGCATCGCCTGAGGCAGTCTTCGTGCGCGAACATATCCAGTGCCTTCAGCAGGTACCTCAAACAACAACAAACAGTTAAATGTAGCTGAGATGGTCCCTACGGCACAGTATGATGTCGAGGGTGGACCCGACCATAACAGCATCGCTTGAGGCAGTCTTCGTGCCAGAACATGTCCAGTGCCTTCAGCAGGTAACTCAAACAACAACAAACAGTGAAATATAGCTGAGATGGTCCCTGCGGCACAGTATGATGTCGAGGGTGGACACGACCATAACAGCATCGCTTGAGGCAGTCTTCGTGTCAGAACATGTCCAGTGCCTTCAGCAGGTACCTCAAACAACAACAAACAGTTAAATGTAGCTGAGATGGTCCCTGCGGCACAGTATGATGTCGAGGGTGGACACGACCATAACAGCATCGCTTGAGGCAGTCTTCGTGCCAGAACATGTCCAGTGCCTTCAGCAGGTACCTCAAACAACAACAAACAGTTAAATGTAGCTGAGATGGTCCCTGCGGCATAGTATGATGTCGAGGGTGGACCCGACCATAACAGCATCGCTTGAGGCAGTCTTCGTGCCAGAACATGTCCAGTGCCTTCAGCAGGTCCCTGAAACAACAACAAACAGTTAAATTTAGCTGAGATGGTCCCTGCGGCACAGTATGATGTCGAGGGTGGACCCGACCATAACAGTATCGCTTGAGGCAGTCTTCGTGCCAGAACATGTCCAGTGCCTTCAGCAGGTACCTCAAACAACAACAAACAGTTAAATGTAGCTGAGATGGTCCCTGCGGTACAGTATGATGTCGAGGGTGGACCCGACCATAACAGCATAGCTTGAAGCAGTCTTCGTGCCAGAACATGTCCAGTGCCTTCAGCAGGTCCCTGAAACAACAACAAACAGTTAAATTTAGCTGAGATGGTCCCTGCGGCACAGTATGATGTCGAGGGTGGACCCGACCATAACAGCATCGCTTGAGGCAGTCTTCGTGCCAGAACATGTCCAGTGCCTTCAGCAGGTACCTCAAACAACAACAAACAGTTAAATGTAGCTGAGATGGTCCCTGCGGCACAGTATGATGTCGAGGGTGGACCCGACCATAACAGCATAGCTTGAGGCAGTCTTCGTGCCAGAACATGTCCAGTGCCTTCAGCAGGTACCTCAAACAACAACAAACAGTTAAATGTAGCTGAGATGGTCCCTGCGGCATAGTATGATGTCGAGGGTGGACCCGACCATAACAGCATCGCTTGAGGCAGTCTTCGTGCCAGAACATGTTCAGTGCGTACCTCAAACAACAACAAACAGTTAAATGTAGCTGAGATGGTCCCTGCGGCATAGTATGATGTCGAGGGTGGACTCGACCATAACAGCATCGCTTGAGGCAGTCTTCGTGTCAGAACATGTCCAGTGCCTTCAGCAGGTACCTCAAACAACAACAAACAGTTAAATGTAGCTGAGATGGTCCCTGCGGCATAGTATGATGTCGAGGGTGGACCCGACCATAACAGCATCGCTTGAGGCAGTCTTCGTGCCAGAACATGTCCAGTGCCTTCAGCAGGTCCCTGAAACAACAACAAACAGTTAAATTTAGCTGAGATGGTCCCTGCGGCATAGTATGATGTCGAGGGTGGACCCGACCATAACAGCATCGCTTGAGGCAGTCTTCGTGCCAGAACATGTCCAGTGCCTTCAGCAGGTCCCTGAAACAACAACAAACAGTTAAATTTAGCTGAGATGGTCCCTGCGGCACAGTATGATGTCGAGGGTGGACCCGACCATAACAGCATCGCTTGAGGCAGTCTTCGTGCCAGAACATGTCCAGTGCCTTCAGCAGGTACCTCAAACAACAACAAACAGTTAAATGTAGCTGAGATGGTCCCTGCGGCACAGTATGATGTCGAGGGTGGACCCGACCATAACAGCATAGCTTGAGGCAGTCTTCGTGTCAGAACATGTCCAGTGCCTTCAGCAGGTACCTCAAACAACAACAAACAGTTAAATGTAGCTGAGATGGTCCCTGCGGCATAGTATGATGTCGAGGGTGGACCCGACCATAACAGCATCGCTTGAGGCAGTCTTCGTGCCAGAACATGTCCAGTGCCTTCAGCAGGTCCCTGAAACAATAACAAACAGTTAAATTTAGCTGAGATGGTCCCTGCGGCACAGTATGATGTCGAGGGTGGACCCGACCATAACAGCATCGCTTGAGGCAGTCTTCGTGCCAGAACATGTCCAGTGCCTTCAGCAGGTCCCTGAAACAACAACAAACAGTTAAATGTAGCTGAGATAGTCCCTGCGGCACAGTATGATGTGAGGTTGGACCCGACCATAACAGCATCGCTTGAGGCAGTCTTCGTGCCAGAAAGTGCCTAGGCCACTAGGGCCTGGGACAACAAATATATCTGCCTGGGATCCCTGTGGAACATGATGAGGTTGGCTTTGGTGGCGTGACTCCGATTCTATACGTCAGGCCAATTATAAACTAAATTTTCACTAACAAATGTTATAAAATCAACAGTAAATTGAATGTATTTGATAAGGTTATGCAGGATGAGTTTTAAATGAGTCCCCCTACCGTTTTCTTTATTTCTTGAGATGTAGACTCCGGACCACCACCGATCATTATTGATCAACTTATATTTCATTTTGACTTAGTTCATATTTTTGGCCGCCTTCTTGGATCTGCCATATTGGAATTAAATATATTTTTTCATATGTAAATGTGGGGATGTGACCCATCATTTAGGACTAATTTTTTACGTTAAATATAATACCGCAATCCCTTTTTGAAAATAATTATTTGTTCTCAAGATATTGATGATTTTTAAAGATTAATTTTAAAGACAATTTTGAATGCCCCAATCTTAAAACATGCCCATATTCTCGTTATTAAATCAAACATTTACCAACAACTGCTACCGATCATTGTTGAGGGGCTTTTAATTCATTTTGAACAAATTGCAATTTTCGGCCTCCATCTTGGATCCGCCATTTTGGAATGAGGTAATTTTTTACCAGCACCGCTCAGGTAATGTAATATTGTAAAAAATTGAATTCTTATCCCCTAAAAACTGAATGAATGATTGAGTGAATTTATTGACCTTTTAAAAATTAAAATGGTGAACCTATTACTTTATTATGTAAATTAAAGTAAGTTCCACATATAAAAACGTACCGACGGAAATTTCATGAGAAAATGTTAAACTACTAGATACCAGGTTGTTACAAATGTGGTTAACTAACCTTTCTGCAATGGTCTTTCCACAGCCGGCACAGTCTTGGTTACATCCTTTCGATTCCATCTTCATTCCTAAAACACAAGCAAATCATTATTGTATTTATGATTCAGTATTTAAATAAATACATGCGAAGCTGTTGGGAAAAGGTAGTTAAATTAATTTTCATTATGTCATTATCTGATCCAATACAAATTTTATGTCCATAAGAATAACATGGAATTTATGACAACCCGTGGGGTAGAGTAAAGAGGGAATTTTGCAAAACCTAGCCTTATTGCACATTGAAAGCATGTGATGAACCACCATGCCAAGTTCTAGCTTCAGAGTAATTAAGGTTTTTGAGAAAGAATGATTGTGAGCTAATGATATTCGGATGAATTTATAAACGAATTGTCTAATGAAGTACAGAAGAACATTTATTTATGATAGTAATATTATTTGTTATAAGAACGGTGTTATTCAATTGTTAATAATAAGTCTGGATTGTCTGATAATACAGGGAGTGACAAAAGTTTGTATTGTGCAAAAAAATTAGTTCTCAATAAAGGTAAACACACTTATTACATTGTTGCTACTTAATGATTTGCAGCATCCCGATCACAACATAGAAGCTACCACTCACTCCATGGCCGGTAAGTGCAGCGGAGAGAACACTTATATCGATAGCAAATAAGAGGTTGGCTAAACAAAAGCTGAAGATCGATCCAAAATCCATTAGCGAAGACAGTTTCCTCGTGAAATGACTGTACCGACAATTGGATGAGTACACAAAGCTCAGTTTGGCGTGAAATTGATTTCCTCCCATAGTGGTGTTTGTGCCGTCAAGCCGCCCCCTCTTCAAGCGATAATGTGCCGTAATGCTCGATACACACTCTATTATAAGGATTTTACAGGGTGCCATTAATATAACTAATTTCTGGTAAAGACTGTTGCCTCTAACCCATTTCTGAGCTTGCACCTCACACGGCGTTGTATTTTTAGTTAGATGGGCTTTTACACTTACCCCTTGTTAAAAGTAAAATATTTAATGAGCTGTTTCCAAAACATTGAATCTCCTCGCAGGAACATGTTATATGGTCGATTCTATTTTATAAGTAGATGTGTTTAAAGCATTTAAGAGTTAAATATGTGCTAACAATATAATACTAAAAATAACTTAGTATTTACTCTGAGTTCTAAATATTGAACATGCGCAATATTTTCAAGAAAGTGGGACAGTATTTATTCGTATTTTTGTTTAGTTGAAGACATTTTCTAATACAGAGAGAACTGTGCAATGCAGACAAACCTGAGTAATTGTTAGCAATTACCTATTCTCTTACGTTCACGTACGTTTGTCTGACATGAACACCGGCAACTTTGCAACTGACCTAAAGGCTAGCATGCCCCAGAGAAGATTAGATAAAGATTAAGAATAGTCTAAGTAGTTCAAACAAACTATTACTCACTTACATTGTTTAAAAATACCAATCTTCCGGATATTTTCATAATTTATCATGGGAAAGTTTTGTATATCTTTTATTTACCTGAAAGCTAGAATAAATATACTTGAAAAAATTTCGGATTTAGAAAATAGTAGTTTTATTCACCTCAATCTCAACCAGTTTTTCTAAACTCGAAGACATCTTCGTCTTTTGTTTTATTTATTTTTGGAAATAAATTTTTACGTTGCGCGTTGGTTCAGAAAAACGGTATTTCAGCATGTTGCTAAAAGTAATTTATTTTTATTGGAATCGAACCCGAATCCCCCCGGACCAAAACGTATATCCGGATGCGGCGAAGATTCAAAGCAGCTCCCAAACTCATGAAATATTATTACGATTCTAAGAATGGCAAACTTAGTTAACCGTAGGCAGAAGTCTTCACGTGGATCTGAGTATAAACAAATTCAAACTAAATTTTAGAACCAACTATTAACCTACGATGTTTGTTTTAAAATGGCACATAACCACATAAAAATGGACCAACATACAGTTGGCACAGATGTTTTTAACTACAATCACAGTGATGGTTTCCATAACAACTGTGGCAGAATCAACACACTACCAATCAGCGTACCAACAATAAGACGACAAATACCCCCGTAGCAGCAAACCTGCGTACTCAGCGAATTTCCAATATGCATATGTTTCTCACTACCACATACCAAGCCACTTACCAAGTTTCATAAAAATACATAAATAAATAAGTGATTTATAGCATTTTATTTATTCTCCATAAGAATAAAATTACGGCTGAGTACGCAGGTTTGCTGCAAAAAAAAAGAAGAAATTTGTTTTTGTGCAATTATCAATATAACTCAACCAGGTTTTATTAATTTATGTCCATAATTAAGGGAGATATAAAACTTTACTTATTCTCCATAAGAATAACATTAGGGCTGGGTGTGCAGGTTTGCTGCTACTGGGATGATAAAAAAAAATCAATTTCTTGTGCAAATATCAATATACCAGTACTACGTGAAGCCACATACCAAGTTTCATCAATATACATTCATAAATAATCGAGATATCAAATTTTATTTTTTCTTCATAAGGATAACATTGGACCACGAACTGGGTTTAGCACTTTGAATATCTCTGCAACGGTTGGACGTAGAATCACAATTTAAACACCAAAATGATAGTTTTGTAGAGCTGTATTGATTGGTAAAAGCAAATGTGGAGTTTACATAAAAATGAACTGAGGAAAAGCCAAAAACCTTTTTCCCATAAGATTAATATGGGAATTTTATGAGCAGGTTTTTTGGATTTTCTCCGCAACCACTTAACCTAGGTTAATAATTTAAAATACCATATTATTTGTTTTTTTAAGCTCTATAAAATGCACAAAACCAAAATTGAGTGTTTTAAAAATGTAAGGGTGAAAAGTGCAAAAAACTGATTTTAGGAAAATTTGAAACTCCCATAAACCCCCCTTCCCATGGTCCGATTTTTCTGGTTTTCGAACTTAAAGTCATGAATGTCACTTTACACATTTGAGCCAAATTTCATCGAAATCAGACTTGTTTACTCAAGTTATCGTTATCGTGTTAACGGACACACTCACACACACACACACACACACACACACACACACACACACATATATATATATATATATACATATATATAAATTTGAACGAATAGTGTTTTTGGCATCTGGGGACCTCAAAACAAAAAGTTATCATGGTCTCGGGCTTAAGTTTTACCATGAGACCTACGGTAATTGCTTCCTCCCTATAGGGGAAATTCGCTAAAAGCAATTCCATAAAATATTTGAACATCTAATTAAAACATTGTAACCTTTCAAAAACATTAATTTAGATCGGACTATACTTCATCAGCACAAAAACAAACAGGATTGTCTAAGAGGACAAGAAGAATGCGCAATGAGCCTAATCCCTCTCGAGCTCGTGAGTGAGTGTTTGCGTTTAATTAGTACCAACAATGATACAGGACCCCAACAAGCGCGATCAAAGTAAGGGTTGAACACGTGGGGAGGGGGGGGGAGAAATTAAACGAGCCCCGAGCTTCAGTAACCACCGGCTCTCTGCTACTGAAGCAACTTGTGCTGATGACACTTGCTTTCAGGGTAGAGTGCCGTTGCTCATTTAGGACTCCCAGGTAACTGAGGGTTCGTAGGATTCCTGGGAGAAGGTTTCCATTGAAGTAGCGGTATCACCACTATGACCAATATACGAGTAGGGTTTCTTAGGTAAACGTATAAAAGGAAATTAGTATATGGTTAATGGTTTTGAGGCATTAGTTTCAATCAAAGAAAAACTATTGAAGACTTTCAAGTTAAAGGTCCGAATAGGAAATGCTAGTTAAAGTTGTCATATTAAGACCTTTTATCGCCAATGAGGTAGGTTGTACCTAGGGAGACCAAAATATGACGGTTACTGAAGATGTTCCGTTTAGAACCTCGCAGGAAGCACGAGGAGCTTTTAGATTTTCTCCTGGACGTGGAAACTCCCCTCACCTACACAACTTTATTCGTTCAATGTCTACACATGGGTCATTGTTCAGGAAATTCAATCGGCAACTGTTCCTGCTGTACACTAAGCAGTACATGTTACAGGACTCCACTTGAAAGAGACGCATCTATTCTCAAGGAAATGTGAGAAATAAACGTTGATGGATTCCTCACTTTACAACCAAAGAACAGAACATTAAAAACATCCGTCGTGCAACGTTCAGTCTCCAGTAAATAGTAGGTTCAACCGCATAAATACAAGAGCAAGTAAAACATACCCCTAGACACAACGCGTATCATAAAGATGTGTTTATCAGGCTACGCTCAGTCTACATGTTTAATATCCTCAAGAGCTATTTGTATGCAAATAAATTTCATCCCGCGATATAATACAGCGCTGAAACAAGAACCGGTAATAACTTATTCACAGAGTAATTAAAAAAGAAACGGGTTTGCAATTCCCCAACCGTATTAATACTCTCTGTACAAAACCTAATTATTGCGATCCGTAAACCCGACGTTATGAGGGCGCTAGATATGAAATCTGTGAAATAAGCTTTCCAATAATGAAGTGCTGCGATACGGTTTCGCTATGTACGCATGAGTCTGAGATCTCATTATATCGCCTTGGAATAACACCGGCAATGTTTTAATGAGATTAACCCGCGCTCTATAGGGAATTAATTAACTAATTAATGAACCTCACACGAGCTGCCGCCATTTTTGTCGTTATTACTTGTGTAAACCCGGAATATGCGCGTGCCACGTCACTCGATGCTGAACGGTGTTTGCACGTTTAGTTAATTGCGCCAGCCGCGGCGGCGGGGATTCATAAATAAAAATTAATTGAAACCAAACAAATTTATGCTAAAGTGGGTTTTACTTGAGAAATTACGTTGTTAGAAGATAGAATCTATGGAAATGAAGCGTCTGTTTGAGGAGCGGGAATCTGGAATTCGAAATGTTGAGGGACAGATAACAGGGAAACGCTACTCTAACCACGTCGTTAAAACGGCGGTAAATTAAATTACATAGTGATGCTATGATGGTTACGTGCTATGCTGCGTGATGCTATTAGTAAACATTAATTTAATTGCATATTACACACTAGTTAAATTATATAATCGTTCAACGTTACTTTTTACTTGTATACGATTTTTGTCGTTCTACGAAACATGTTACGATTGTCGCAGTAACTGTTAAACACAAGTAAAGAGATAACTAAAAAAAAAACGCATAAGAATAATATTAGAAGACCGCATAGTGCATTATTTACTTGTTTGTGGTTGAGATTTTGAGAGGATTAAACCAGTAAAACCAGTTAAATTACAGTACTTAAATAAAATTGTAATAGGCGAGATCTCAAAAGAAATATCTTGGGGAAAACTAGTATAGAGAAAAGAAATACAGGTTACTTTCTACATTGTTAAAACGCAAGAAATCGTCCTTAAAATCAATGTATTTTTTAAAACGTCTGTATTATACTTTTATTACAAAACAACGATAATTTCCAGTTATTTCCAGTTTATAAAACAAAAGGACATTATAAAGCTACAGGAAAGGGGTAAATGGTAAATTTATCAAAAATGATTCTTTATTCCAAGTGGTTTTACCACTCTGTGGTTCACAACACCACGGATAAAGTGGACTCTCATAATCCAATCCCTCCCACCCCATCCAAAGGATGCTCCTCTACTAGGGTCGAAAGGAAGCAAAGACCAGACCGCAGCGGTAATTTGTTTAAAGTGTAGTGCGGCAAAGAGAGGCGGTTCGTCCGAGTGTAAAAGCGGGCGAACGTACGATCGGGGAAGGTAATACAGTCATTAGGCGATAGAGTCCATTATCCGATTGCATCGATCCTTCCGTACCAATTTCGGCTCCGACTTTATCTGATTTAATCTGACCACATTACAAAATTAGTTCTATCGTCCCTGCCCGGATCCTCCCACGGTCCAATTAAGATTTAATAAATCGAGAAACACGAGGTGAGATGCTCCGGGGCGGGGGTGGCGGAGGTCGGTCTATAATTCATAGGGCGCTTTTAAGGAGATTGGCGCGGGCCCGGCGATCACAATTTGTTTAATGGTGGAAGATGGGATTGGATCGTGTCTGCCTTCACTCATCGGTAATTGGTACAAGTTGTGGCGAGTATCTGCACAATAATTACAGAGACACCCTCCCCTCCATCCCCTCCCCTTCCCTCCCCACCCCTGCAACCGGTCCCTCGTTATGTGACATATGGAAAAACTGATAGATCATTATTTCTTGAGGGCTGCACCAATTTGTGGAGATTACATCTGGTGTCCCTTGTTAATGCCTGGTCGACTCGACTTTGATCTGCCCTCATTACTGGTCCGATTGCCGAGTATCGGGTGCGCGGGACACTTACGTGCCTTTACGACGTGTTTGAGACAATTTTATTTTAGAAAAACTCCTTTATGGGTTTTACTGTAAAAAAGAGGCACAAATAATATCCTTTTAAGATTTACGGTGCTATGATTACCTTTATATTAAATTTAAATTTTTTTACTTAATTATTTTAGAGACTTGAAAATATTTAGGGAAGAGCTTCCTTGTGTAACTAAACACTGTTTTTGCTATTTTTTCTTGATGAACGTTTTATAAATATATTCACATTAATAATGCAATCTTTGTTTAGTGGATTCATCACCAAAAGTAGCAGGAAAAAATCCTGAATAAAAATAACCAATACCCACACGATGGAAACCCAGTTACATTAAGCAAGCTAACTTAATCAAAATACAATATCATAGATATGAAAAATGGTAAAAACATCAGGGGCACAAGGTGTGTTGCCCGGGATTTTTTCGTTGTAAGGTTCGTCTTCTTAACGTGTGAGGACGTGCCCGTAAATCCTCTCTTGTAAATACCCGGGAATACAAAATATATATATGGCGGTAAAAATGTATGCCAGTTGTATAGACGATAACCCAATGAACCTTCTCGACCGGCAAATATCTTGTTACAAATTTTAAGTTTTCATAACCCAAATAATAACCTTGGACTAATGGGGAATCTCCAAAGGAGTTACAAAACGGTATGAGGGTACAATCTTGCAAAGCATCAGTTATTTATCCCTCACGGGTACAGTTTCATGAGAGGTTCGATTATTTTCAATCGATATTTTGATTTCGATATTCTCTATTTTTTGAAACCGTATCCATTTTTCGCCAACCCGTGAAAGGAAGTAATCGTTATTAATATTGCTAGACAAATAACTAAATCCTGACATCCCTGTTAAACCAAGGCCGATTGCCCTATACCATTACATATCATAAAAATATTGGATAACAATTCATTGCATGTTACGATCAACATAAGTTTACAATGGTCATCGTATTTTCCAGACCACCTCCACTTGATTCACATTCATAAACCATAATTGCACAATCTACAAACAATAGTATAAAAAAATTAAAGATTAAAATCGAACAGATTAAGATCAAATAGAATAAAACACAAGAAACGTTGTTTATATCTACAATTAAAAAAAATTCACAATACCTGGAAATAGCTGAGATGAAAATACACGTTTTAAACTTATACTCTTTAGACTTTTTAAATAAGAAATTAAATACCCCCGTCGCAGCAAACCTGCATACTCAGCGAATTTCCAATGGAGATATAAATGTCTTAATACTACATGAAGCCACTTACCAAGTTTCATAAAAATATATTCACAAATAAGCGATATATACAATTTTAATTCTCCATAAGAATAACATTGGGGCTGAGTACGCAGGTTTGCTGCAACAAGTAACACAAAAAATGGGTTTTTATGCTAATATCAATATAACTCAACTAGGTGAAGTCGTATACCAGTTTTTATTCATTTATGTTCATAATTAAGGGAGACAGAGCATTTAATTATTATCCATAAGAATAACATGGGGGCTGAGTACGCAGGTTTGCTGCTACGGGAGAATTATGCAAAAACAATTTTTTGGAGCAAATATCAATAGACCTCAATGAGATGAAGCTGTATACCAAGTTTCGTCAGTATACGTTCATAAATAAGCGAGATAAACAAATTTTCTTTTCCTCCATAAGAATAACATTAGACAACGTACTGTGTTTAGCACTTTCAATATCTCGGTAACCAATTGACGTAGAGGAATGATCGAAATACCAAATTGTGTGTTTTTTTTAAGCTGAATCGAATGGGCAAAACTAAAATTTGACTTTTTCAAAAATTATATGTAAAAAATTCAAAAAACCCATTTTTGGGGTACAAAACCCCCCCCAAAATACCCCTTCGGATAAGTCGATCTGTCTGGTTTTCGAACTTAAAGTCATAAATGCTGCTTTACATGTTTATACCAAATTTCGTCAAAATCGGATCATTTTTACGAGAGTTATCGTGCTCACGGACACATATATATATATATATATATATATATATATATATATATACAGTATCGAACGAATGGTGTTTTTGGGGTCTGGGGACCTCAAAACGAAAAGTTATCATGGTCCCGGGCCTAGGTCTTACCATGCCGACTACGGTAATAGCTTCTTCCCTATAGGGGAAATTCGCTAAAAACAATGTGTTACTGTAATTGTAATTCGATATAGTTTTTATTGTTATTTCCCTGACGGAAGAAAACACATAAAATGTAATATAAAAGTTTTAGCGTGGCTTTATGTGGAAATGTTTTTAGGAATAAATGAAAATCTTCTCTTTTATATTCAATCAGAATTCTTAACCTAAAAATGCATAACATATATTACACGCACTTACAGCTCCACTGTATTGCATGCAATAACAGCACGTCGGTCATCAACATAGCCGCGTAGGCTACAACACAGGCTCCTAATCTGCTCTAATTTGATTGGCGAACTACTCCAATTAATGATTAGAATAATTAATTATTATCTGCCATTTAACGACACTCGAGTTAATGAACTACAAATTGACTCGCTCATTACCGGACAATTACTCGAATGGCCGCGAGGCTTAAATAGCAGATTTAATTTCCATACTTAACTGACCCGTAATTACGGGGTGAGATTAAACTAAAATATTCTAATATTGGTAATGACGCAGTAAATGTAATTAAACGAGCGAAGTTGTGCATTGTTTGCAAGTTTGCTGACAAAGTCTTGTACGAGGATATACATTTGAAGTCAGTGGAAATTCGTATAAATCATTTACTAATGGGCGTGGCATTGCACAAGAGGAACAGCAATTAAAATTTGAGGTTTCCTTTTTCAGAGTGGTCTGTCTGGGAGGAGAAGCATCGGGAAGAGAGTGGAGGGGGGAGGGGGGATTGAAGGGAAATACTTTGAAATGTCCATAATACTATCGGTATTAAATCCTGCATATAAAAAGTTAAGATTATGTTTTAAGTAAAAAGAGTCTGTTTTTTACTAATTAAAAGTCGATAAATTTTAAATAATATTAAAGTCTTCATCATGACTCCCTCAAAAACTTAATTTTTATTTTATATACGGTATACATATAATCTATTTACACAAATTAATTTTAACTAAAACAATTTAGAGGACCCATGGACCACTCTGATATTGCAACATGTAAAATAAATATTGCTATAGTAAATATTGATAAACATTTTGAAAGGGGGCGGCGTTTACTGTTTGGTATTTTGTTTATGGTTTTGGAATCCTCCAAATAAAAGTTTGGGATTTTTTTGACAGAGTTAAACTAAGTTATGTCGACTACTAACTTACACAAAGTATTAAAGTTGTACAACATCAGGTTTTATGAGAATTATGTGAAATCATGGCCTCTCCTTCGAAAACTAAATTTTCAGTTTCTATATAGTATACATATAATTTATTTGCACTAATTAATTTAAACTAACAACATTTTAGAGGACCCATGGGCCACTCTGATATTGCAGCATCTACAATAAATGTTGCTAATGTAAAAATTGATAAATATTTTGAAAGGGGTGGCAATTACTGTTTTGTATTTTTTTATAGTTTTAGAATCCTCCAAATAAATGTTTGGGATTTTTTCGTCAGAGATAAACTAAGTTACGTCTACAACTAACTTAAACAAAGTATTAAGGTTGTACAAAATCAGGTTCTTTGAGAAATACGAGAAATCAGTCAGACCTTCAGGCCAATTGGTTTGAAAGTGAATGAATGAATAAATGAATAAATGAAAATAATTCTTTATTTGTCACAAACTTTCAGTTTACAAACATCATATGACATACATACATAAAAATACTAGCAAGCAAGTACACATAATTATAGAACATACATTTACAGATATCTTAACATTAATCTTCCAAATACCTTATTCGAACACCATTAAATTACAATCAAACATTTAGTTTGCGACAAATAAATTAGGAGCCTCCTAGGCAGAGCTAGTAATGAGACTTCCATCACACGATAACTAAATACAGTAATATAATTGGCTAGAAAATGGTTTAGTTACAAACATATTATAAAAATAAGTTTATATATTATAACTTTCAATTTACAAGCAAGTACCTATGTGACAACAACATAATAAATAACAGCACTACTTTAAAATAATGTTTATGTATGATTAAATTTAAATCTATTTCCAGATTACGTTTTATCCCCAGTAAATTAAACAACAATCTGAAACAAGTAATCAATGCTTGGTTGAGTCATTAACCAGGATTTTAGGTTCTTACAATACTGAGCATAAGTGTTTCTATAAACAATATAGCCTGAAGTAATATTAAAAATGCGTCGTGCATTGGAATTAAAAAAACTGTCTATACAATGTGAGTTTGGGACGGGGGACGGGCACTGAATTACAATTATTTCTGAGATTATACCTCAATATCTGCACCGAGTTATATTCATTGCTAAATTTTTTGTGAAATAAACTTAGAATTTTGAAAACATATAAATGACGAAGTGGTAGAATTCTGAATGTAGTAAACAAAGGCCAAGAATGTTCAAGTCGGTTCTTTTTACACGTCGTCAGGATTTACACGCTACACATTTTGCTTCAATATCCATAGAGTACATACGGTTGATTTCCACCATAAGATTTCAGAGTGAACGTTATTCTACGAATGTGTACAAACTATTGAAAATAAATACAATTCCAATTAATTCATCTGAGAAAGAAGTATAAACATTACTCAGATCTAATTACAAGTCAGTATTATTGATCTACAAAACTGACAGCAGCAACAATACAAGCAATTAAACATATTCTAATAACGATAAAACAATACTCTGAAAATATTACAATTCCTCCGTAATTACGGATTATAAGTGGTTTACCCCAAAATCCAATCGTCTCGAAGTTATTGATCCAAGACACGGACGGTTATGCGTAACAATTACACAGTCTGTACTAATGGCCGAGGCCGGGGGGGGGGGGGTGAGTTAGGGCCCACTAAACGGAGAACGTAGTTCGCCGCCCCTGGGTAGTTATTATTTTCAATCAAAACTTGGCCATGTGCCTCTACTCGAGAGCTGCATTATGTTCCGAGACTGGGTTCGCTTACTCGGGCTTTTATACGGCAACTTATACGGTTTTAATGAGCTCTCATAGGACGTTAAAGGAGGTCAAGTTAATAAAAAGGATTTTGAATATTTAAGTCACTCGGGAAACATGATTGTAGTGGAAATTTTAACGATCGACTATAGAGTAACGTGTTAATCTTCACTAATACTAGTTCCAGTTTGCCTCATGGACTATAGAGTAACGTGTTAATCTTCACTAATACTAGTTCCAGTTTGCCTCATGGACTATAGGGCAACGTGCTAATCTTCACTAATACTAGATCCAGTTTGCCTCATGGACTATAGGGTAACGTGTTAATCTTCACTAATACTAGTTCCAGTTTGCCTCATGACTCTTAGTGCGATGAGTGAAACGAACTTATCAACTGACAGCCAAAAACACATTTATCAATTTCATCAGGGATAATTTCCCTTTTAGATAACCCCAAGTTACAATAAACCCATGTCATGATTAAGAGTCGTAACATTACCATGCAACAAATCATTTAACGGCCACCATTCACCTGGTCGTTGGGCAGTTATAAATATTAACAAACTAGTAAACATCCACTATTTTTGTTTGCGACTGACTACTTCAGTTAGTTGATTTTCAACTACTTTAGCTGAGGTCTTTACCATTGTACTGGAATTTAGTTTCCGCACTGGATCTTTTTAATTATTTCTCACATTAAAAGTTGAAAATTAACAAGCCCTCCAACAGCGTTAAATTCTTCGTATTTTGATGACTGCACTCAAGCCAATGCATACATAGGACAGTCAGTATTCTTGACGACCTCGGCGGCGGCGGATGTCCACGTGGTCGTTATCTTATCACCGGTATATGGGGGCGGTTCCGGCGGCGGCGGCGGTCGTGGGTGATACGCAGTATTGCATCCACATCGTGTTTACCCCGGGTATTTACAAACTCCGGGTCGGTTTGACAATCCCCAGACTGGGTGGCAGCCCACAGTTGTGTCTAATAGGTTCAATTCAATTCACATAGTCTTTATTTCATGTCTGTACAAGTGATACCAGAATGGAGTTAAAATATCTAAAAAAAGATAAACCTAAAAATTAAACATCGTATATAACTTTATGTCGTTTTAATAAATAGTACCTAAGGGCCAAGCTTTGTTCAGGGGAAGGCCACTCAGTTTGTTTAGATGACTTGGAGTAATCTTTCACCACTTCCCCCTACTGATAATCAGATGTTTATAACTCATTTGCCTCTTTTCTACATTTTTAAGGGCACTCCAGTTGTTATTTATAGCTCAATGTGCCTTTGATTTATTTTACTACTCTATATATGTAATCTTCACTCGAATATTTTAATCTCTGCTCTCAGGAAACCACATGTTAATAATCATAAACAGCATTTTAGTATTACTTTGACAGTTCCCTGATTGATTATGAACAGCTGTTACAATTCTTTTGTTTTGATTTTTAACTCCATAAGCCCAATGTTAACTTTTTTAACTTTTCAATTTCGTTTTTTTAAATTATTTGATTTTTACTGGGGATGAGTCCTGTCAAGAACATATTTTTATACCATAACTTAGTTATTTCCAAAATTTGAAAGAAATCCTCGGAGCCATTTTCGAGATAATTGTGCAACCAACCAACCAACCAACCAACCAACCAAACAATCAAGCAAACATTGCTCATATCAAAGTATAGGATTCCTCTGTTGAGTGTAACGGAGTGGATAATAAATTATGAAACTTTAAAATTAACTATATTATTTTCTTTCTTTATAAAATCTGGTATAAAATCTCTAGTGCAATTTTTTTGCAAACCCTTATGGTCTATGGGTTTGAGTTGCAATATATTTCCCCAATTTCTTTTGTTAAACTTATGGTGTTCACCTATCAAACATAGATCCCTTAAGTTCAGTTTACAATACGTGATCTTTTTATAAATTTAGTTTTGTATAAACAATAATTTTGTTTGTTATAGCACAGTTGCTGCTAACTTCCAACATTGCTATTAGCGTGTTTATACGCAAAATATATAATTTTTAGTGTTTCTAGATTAAAAGTCTGTCGCCTTGACCACTACGCTTGCGACTAAATCTATTGTCAAAACCCAAAGAATGTCATAGGTCTATTGGTAACTTAGTCAATTTCATGGATTAAGTATGACTAATAAGGAATTCAAGTAATTTTAATTTTCAGCAATAATAGGCATGTATATGTGGTAACTAATTGTGCTAACTATTTTGCTAATTTGTACTGACTAATTGGCATTATATTAGTTTCAGCAGAATAATGTTTTGCATTTGTATAAAGTTCTCCAGTCTACATATGACGAGCGCACTACATATTCACTACATATGACGAGCGCACGGAGCTAGTAAAATATATATTAGTGGCCTTCATGACCGGCAGTGTATTTATAGTAAATTTATGCTCGTAAATGTGTGTTTGCATGAATGGCGTTTAAAACAGCTTAAAAATATTAATATGTAATAAAATTTACTTATAGAATTTAAAAATATCTAATAAAATATTGTCTACAATTATTATTCCACGACTAATGGTTGCAAGGAGAATTATAATGTTCATGTTGTCGGTAAACAAACTACATTGTACAATGTTATTCTTACGTAGAACCAATGCAATATTTTTGGTCTTTTATTTAGTAATAACATCCATTAAAACAACATTTACACTGAGTACAATAATAGTGGATATTCGGAATATGATGTAACCTAATCCTAGTGGAGAAGAGGCCCCTAGGAGAAACACTGATGCATGTAGTACATTACTCAGCAATGCCTCCAATAAAGGAATTGTGACCATTTCTGGGAAAAAATTGGAAGACGTAAGACTAATAGTTGCGGTTATATATAGCCTAACATCCTTTATATTATATAAATAGTAAACAGAAAGGAATTAAGGGATGGAAAGAAATTATTACAAGGAGAAAATATGTGCCAATTTTCTAACGACGCTTGTAATACAATTGTAAAATATAGTAAAAACTACATATATATGCTACATATATATACATCTATATGTATTACAAGCGTCATTCATAAAAATATACATAAATTAATCTGTAAATGAATAATTAGGTAAATGCCAGAAATAATAATATTCTCTCTTAGATGGTAGAAGGAATAGTATTATACCTGTACAAATAATCACTTTAACAATATCTCTATTTAATTTTGCAAACGATTGAAAACAATAACAATTTAGTATAGGTTCTATCCCCAATAAGAAAAGTGAAGAACGTTTTAGCGAATTACACTGTAAAAACGTATCCATCTTTGAAGAAGACAAAATAACAAAAAAAGGGATCCGAAACCATGAATTAAATGAGAAAGCAGATTAAAGATGGACAATAAACTGTAACGCTAGAGATGGTTTACTTATCCACCCATTACTATAGCCTGAGAAAATAAAGTGGAAAGAGCAGAATTTAATCGTTTACTATAAAACTGCTTTGACTTCACCGATCTCCCAGCTGCGTGTATCAGGTCGCGGAGTAGTGTCCTAGACAGTCCAGTACATTAGCAGACAGAGGGCCGCCGTGTAGCTGTCATCTCAAATTTGAGCTGCGGGACTGCGGCGGCGCCCCATTACACTGAGTGCCCCATGATCGCTGGGATGTCACCCTCCTCCCCCTCGCACATGATAGAATATCCCGACAGCAAACTGTGTTTTATAACTCTTCAGGTGATAGCTAGAATTGTGTACTCGTATAAATTCATGATTCATACATAAAGGTAAGTTAGTAAAGGAAGTATTACGTTTTGGGAATAACATTATTTTGCGTACAAATGTAAACCGATCAGGATTTTCCACAAAAACAATTTATAAATTTAAATCGAGTCTAACCAATGGAAAAAATTGCTGTAGGATTTAGGGGGCAATAAACTATCTTTAACACAAAATATCGTGATGTCATCTCGCCTTAAACATATAATTTGTTGGAAGCTTAAATTTAATTTATCTCACCTTATATATTCTCAGTCATTATCAAATTTCAGGAAAGATGATTCGAATCCAAGCGGAAGAAAGATTTATCCACTTTTCTTATTGGAGTTAAACTATCTAAATTTTTAAAATATTAAATGAATAATATAGTAAGAGTTCTTAGATGCCCCCCGCCCCGTATAAATGTCCACGAATACGATGATATAACTGTTTGCACGGTAATGTTAAACGACACTTATTATAAGAACTTAAAACATATTGAATTCGACGCAAAAATCAATAGAAATAAAAAAATTTGATCTATACGCTTTAAGGGTTGGTAATTGAGAATTGTATAGGAAATATATAGCCTTTGTAATAATAACGTGTAGTGCATTTTAAATTTATCCGTTTTTAAATCCCAGACTTATTTTTAAACTTGTTAAACGTGTTACAGCTACATCTTCAAGGAAACATATAATTGAAGGGTACAGGAAATAAAAGGGCTTAGTCACATTTCCATAAATTTGCAGAATCTCGAATTTTAGATTCAACACGCTACCACAATACCCGGGACAGGGTTTTTCCCACGCTATATTATCATAGACATAGCTCTTTTATTCCAAAAACGAATAACTCATTAGATTCAGCATTAAAACCACTACAAGTTACCGTTGATAACTAAAAAAAATGTTTGGACTATGCCCCTTTATTCCCTGTACTACAATGGTACTTATAAAACAATTGTACACAAACTTTGCAGCAGTGTTTTTCATATTTTAAAACTACGTTACTATTTTTACATCCAGCAAAAAGTGGCTTTAATTAATTACAACTTCATTTCTCAAAGTTTGTCAATGGCTAAATAATTAGATCGTTGGAAGCCTTTCACACAGTCGATTCAAGTTGTAGCCAAGTTTGATTGGAAAACGGAAATAATAACTTGTTGGACTTGATTACCTGGACCCCGACCGCTTTGATTGGCGAAAACCGGCAGCGATCGCTGAAATGTCTTCCAAAATCAATCTCCTCAGAACGGCTACTTAGAGAACAGATTGCGATTGGAAAATATTCTTAAATATAGAAACACTCTTAGATGGATTCGAGTCCCTCGGGAATTTTTATTTTTCAAGTTAATGTATTTGTAGTTAATATTAATTGCATTTAGAAACCTGAACTACAATACAGTAAGTATTATATCGTA
This sequence comes from Allygus modestus, assembly GCA_963675035.1. Taxonomy (NCBI): domain Eukaryota; kingdom Metazoa; phylum Arthropoda; class Insecta; order Hemiptera; family Cicadellidae; genus Allygus; species Allygus modestus. The sequence continues at coordinate 291,627,288 of OY776112.1, forward strand.
CAGCAGTTGAAATATTGTAATGTACTTAACAGTTTAATGTTTGCAATTGTAAAATCTGGAAATTAAAATTCTACCTTGCGAGGAATCTTATTAAATTTTAATGATTTTTAATATATTATTTTGCTTGTTTTAATGTCCTATCAGATTTGTGTAAGATGTCGTGCTAAATTAATAATAAAAAACTGATTTCCCAGAAGCTTTTAAGTCTTGAATGTAATAATTTTAAAACAATCATATTTAACAAGAATTTTTTTTTTCGTTTTTAAACTTACAAAACCGAGTTTTAAATTATTTTATGGGGGAATACTGCATTATTAATTCGTTATAATCTAACCAGTGTTGAAAGAAAACCTATATGCAAATTGTACTGAAGCACTACCATCAGGAACTCTAATTAAGTTGGTATGAATGAAGTTGCAATAGACTTATTTTTGTTCCAATCATCCAAAGTTTGACTTTGTCAGTTAGAGATTGATAGATGAATCCGACACTACCTGTGTTGGGAAAATATAATGTCAAGAATGTGAAAATGCCAACTGAAACCAAATTTTAATTTAGCTAAGAGATATTAATATAATTTAAGATGAAAATACTGAAGAAAACTAAAATGTTTCTGATTTGTAATAGTTTATTAAAATGTTTCTCTACTCTAAACCTTGTTCTGGAAACTGTATGTTCGGATAGTATTAGAATGGTCGGATTCATACTGTATCACGCTTAGACCACCATGCTTTATAAGAGCAGGAGCTTTGTGATACAAGCACAGCAGCTGTAAGCTGAAAGTCTTTTTAGGGAAGTTATAAATCCTACTCATAAACACAATTTGCTAAGAAGCCAAAACACTGTGACAGAAGCCGAGGGGAAGGGTACAAATAATGAGCTCGTAGACCAAATTGTGGGCCGCCGCCCAGTCTGGGGATTGTCAGGCCGACCCGGAGTTTGTAAATACCCGGGGTAAACACGGTGTGGGTGCTAAGACTGCGTATCACCCACGACCGCCGCCGCCACCGCCGGAACCGCCCCCATATACCGGTGATAAGATAACGACCACGTGGATATCCGCCGCCACCTCCGAGGACGTCGTTACTGCTGAATGTCTTCTACGAATGTTCGTAACTGAACTTGAGTCTTACACATTTATACCTCTCCTGTACGTAGTTGTGATTCGAAGCATATAAGTTAATAGACTCGGAAATGAATTGCGATCAAGTCTGTGTGGTTTTGACTGAATTAGCATACCCTGTTTTAGAGGGTTTGTAAAGCAAAGTTCATGTAACCTGGCCTGGTCTGTTTCAGCGATGTCAGGTTATAATAGCGCCTCTGAAATGACCTATCGACTACTTAAGTAGCCGGGACCAACGGCTTAATGTGCCTTCCGAAGCACAGTGTGGCAGTCTTAGTCAGATGGATTTCCCGCAATTGTTGATCTCGGGTACTTTAGTTGGCAGGCCAGTGCTCAACCCTCTCAGCTGTGACTGCTACAGGGCTTTGTGAAACCATGCAGTTACTAAATTCTGTTGCGTTTTTATTTACTAAATCGTAATATGAAATCGTTTACCAGAATTCGAAAGATGAATAAGAGAGTAGGCCTACCTCTATCACTCTCAGAACAGAAAGAGATCAAGCAATAACAAAAGTTCAACTAATTCGTTCTTTTAAAATAGTGAGAATAGTTCATTCGGAGTGTTCACATAACAAAATATGTGCAAATGATCAAGCATATAACTAAGCTCATTCATTCAGTTCAATATTGTATTCGAACGCCGGTTCGCCCAAAGTAAATTTGTTACTGTAGCCACATCTAAAACTAAACTGGACCGATGAGAAGTCAGTCAAATTGGTCAAGTTGGTCCACTACGGTTTAAACAGCAAACAAAGGCAACTGAAGAAACTTTCATATCCAAAATATATGTTAGGTTAACTGGTATCACATTTTAAAATGTTTTTCGCTGATACCGTCGATAGATATCAAAACTTCTAAGGTCAATAGTCTAAATATATTTGTATTCATTCTGTTTTGTTTTTATAAAAATGTATTCACAGTCTCGAACATAGTTTGTAACACTACTTATATTATGATACAAATTGAGAAATGTAAAAATAAGAACAATTTTCAAAAGGCATATTGCCTAATTTTAATCTAAAAGTAGGTTAATATTCCTTTTGAAACGTCAAGAAATTTTACTGACGTTTAACTTTAAATTTAATAAAACCATTTTGACTAGATATTTTACATAATTTATATTAAAAGACAAAACTAAATCTCAAAACATGTGTATTCATGAAGGAAGTCCATTAAAGAACCACTTCCCTAGATAGTTTTCCCACAACAAAAATGTAATACCTCGATACGTTTACTTTGTACATAAACACTCTCAGCCTCTAAAGAAAAAAGTTAATTGTTCGGTTAAAGTATCGGCGATAGGACCGTATTGGGAGCGTTGTGAGAATATCTCAAATAAAACGTCCCCACGGCCGTCCCACTGCGGATATTCGATACAGATATTAATACGCAAATCCTCGGTAAATTGAGCGATTAAGAGTCTGGGTAGTCGTAAGCCTAAATAATGAGGTGTAATATTAGCCAAGAGGCTGACTGCGAACCTGGGCCAATCAGCGCGCTCGTAAAGTCAGACAATTGCGGAAAACCGAGCAAAAACTCAATAGCTATTTTATGCAAGTCGCTTCATTAAGTGTAATAAGTTAATATGCATGAACGCCTCCGATGTTGTCGTTTATGAGGACGCAGAGCTGCACACGTCGCCGGATGAAAACTAATTAAGTAATTTGGGAAAAGGGGCTGATTTGTTTTCTGAGAGCTTGGGAGGATTTGGAAGTTGATTAACCTAAATAGATTAACATTGTACGTGGATCTAAGATTGAAATGTAGACTGTAATTTTAAATATACTTTTGAAGTAAATTACGTTAGGAAATCCACATTTTAAATTGTCTTTTCCTAATATTTTCGTGTGCATTAAAAATATAAATATTTCAGTTTTACTACGTACTGAGCACTGCAGATGAGCGTGTCGGATCATTAGTTGTAAGATCATTAGTTGTAAGATTGAAATCTTGGTATCGTCAGCAGACGTAGAATAACATTCGAAACACTTCTACAGAAAAGGATGATATCAGACAATGTCTGTTCGGTTTGAAACAAAACGTCGTATATTTATTAAAGTAAAGATGCTATCACAAAAAACGGAAATTTTTCCTAGCTTAAACGTAATTTAACACAAATAAAAATAGCTTGTAATAGCATGATTTAATACAAAGTTAATGTTTTTTACAAGTTTTCCTAGTGGGGCTGTTTAAACTATGATGTTAACTACATGAAATGCTCTGTAAATTACGAGTACCATGGATAGAGAAAATGCTGTGTTCACTCTCACATCTAAGTAATATTTAAACAGCCTACGGAGAATTCCGTAGTGAATATGTTGAACCATTTTTTGAACACACGTTTAATTAAGTAACCGTCGTTACAATAAAACGCCCCAATAAAATACGATTGACATTGCAACTCCTAAACATCGAGCATGGAACACTAGTGTTCTTTGGCCGTTGCTTCTAAAGCCCCACTTGCAGATTTGCTCCGGTTTAATGTCATATCATGCCGCTATGTCCCAGACGCTACGGCTACGGCCCGGACCATGACCACACATCATGCCGCTATGTCCCAGACGCTACGGCTACGGCCCGGACCATGACCATACATAATGCCGCTATGTCCCAGACGCTACGGCTACGGCCCGGACCATGACCACACATCATGCCGCTATGTCCCAGACGCTACGGCTACGGCCCGGACCATGACCACACATCATGCCGCTACGTCCCAGACGCTATGACGGCCCCATGTTTACCCATCCCTTCCACAGCCAACTTCCGCCCCGCTGTTTGCCGAGTGGCCTTTATCAGTTTTCACCTCTGAGAGTTTTTCTATGTATCAGTCCGTCTGTTTGCCGCTGCGCCCACGTGTGCCCGGGCTATCACTGAAATAAACTGTGACCAAACGTCCACTTCCGCCCCGGCTGACAAATTTAAGACCAATAACATCAACACCTTACTCTAAACATTATTCATTTCTTTTGGTCTGTTGTAAGTTTGCGCTGACGAAGTGAGTTTTGGAGTATTGTCAACTGTGAAGTCAAGAACCGGGATACTTCATGCATAGGTGTAGAATGGATGGTTGTGATTATATTTAATGCAGTGCTATAAGTACGGTAAAACTGTTTCTCCACTGAAATGTTGTACCTCAAAACTTTAGTTGTAACCAGGCGATATTGCAAGTTAGTTATTGGTTATTATTACAAGGAATTAGTCTCTATCTAATATAACACAAAGTTTTGCCCATGGTTGTAGTATTCGAATATTTAAATATTTGCATTTAACAAAACCGCGCATTGATATTGCTGAACATTTAATTCAAATATAAATATTCAATATAGTATAAAACTTGTATGGATTAGAAAAATATACAGTCACAGAGAGGTTTAATAAATACATATTTTAGGAATTTGATCCTTTTAAACGCGATAACTAAGTGCATTATTTGCAAGTTAATGAATGGTTATAATTACAAGAGTCGTATTACATTATTGTTATAACAATATTTATTCAAAACCAATTAGTCTCTGTTTAATATAACTTAGGAACTGAGAAACCACCTAAAGCAATCCTTGTGAAGTTCAGGCTTCAAGTAACATGGATTATAATTATAATATAACAAACCTGGCGTCTATCCACTTTTCCTCTACCGTCGTGAGTAATTATATGAAATAATTAGCCTAACCAGAATGGATTAGTCAAATTGCATTGGATTAGCAAAGTGCATTTCACAGTGGAGCCTAGATACAAAATGTAGTAAGGTTAATTTAATTTTCCCCCATAAGCCGCCCCGTCATGTTGCATACAGCACCGCACTCCTGTTGTTATTAGATTGGCTCAGTAATATCGTGTCGTAATATAGAAGCTCTTATTTTGATTAATTTTGGATTTTACATTAATCATAGAGTTATGACATTAGTGTCAATTGTATACAATGGCAGATTGATGAGAATATTCTACATTTACTGCTGACAGAGCAGCTTTTTGTCTATTTAAAATCGGATTCGCGGTTTATTTTTTATTGCCAAATATTTAGTGACCTATCAAACTAAAATGTTGGAAATTTAAACGTAGAAAATAAAGACTGATTAAATAAATCTATAGTGCTCACACCTTCTTTGAACATTACAGAGTGATAATAATATAATGCATGGATGGAGCACTGAGCTATGACAAAAACTGGTGTGCCCAACAATTTAAAGAGCTTGGCGAACACTCCCATCATGAACAGATGAATTCGCCATTCATGAAGTTAGTTTTGGAAATCGTAAATGAGGAAGAATGGGTAAAAGAAGTGGCACAGTTATGAAACTACTCAGCAAACTGGTTGACTCGCTCTATGCAAAGCCTGGCCCCCGTACTAACTCCTGTATAAACTGTAAACTCAGAGTATAGCTGGGTTGTTGGTGAAGAGCATTAGGTATTGGTATATTTCGAGTTTTTGTTTTTGTTGAAATAATTTTGTTTGAATATTTTTAAATTTTACTTTTATTTAACTGCTAGTCACATTGTTTTACTTAATTTCTTTGTTGACTGGGAGTACACCATTCGGTTTCTGGTCTTTTATTGACGAAAATCTTACCAAAAAGGAAACATTTTCGACACCCTCGTGATTTTAAACAAACATTTTGAGGAACACCCCACTGTGTTATTTGCTTCTTACGATGAAAACCATTCAGACGGTATTGCTTTTTTGATCAACGCGATAAATATGACATTAGAATACAGAAAACGGAGAATCCCGCTCGAGTTATATCCCTATCTTGGCAAATCTCATAAATATCGATTGATGATTGCCACCGACACGTGGGAGGGGGCGTACAACCACGATCGGTCCAAAACCACTCATACATTAGGGGAAATGAGCAGTCGCAATTTGTATTTATTGTAGTCTACTCAATTCCAGGGACACAATGAACCCAATTATTTTTTAGCCCCCCACTCCTGCCCGCGTCCCACCGCCTTGATTGTAAAGGGCGGTAAATTGCCTTTACGTTTTAATTCAGGGACTGTGTGCCGAGGAGTGGGGGGAGGGGGAATTAATAGAATTTGTAACGAGTTTCGAGATTGCCCACTCGATAGAGTGAAGTGAAGGTATACAAGCAGTCGCTGCCACAATTATTATCAAAGTTTTCTACTTTTATTGCATATAGGGCTGTTGGCATAAAGGCTCGAATAACCTATTTATATTCTTCATCCTGTCCAATCTCGTCGCTTTGTTAAACCCGTAAACTCTGTTGCTTGTTTCGCTACAAGTCACTCCGCTCCCGCGCCGCTTGTCGCTTGTCTCGCCATCTTTCATTTCCTTCACCACTTTTAATGTTTAATTTACTCTAAAAAAAAACTGTGCTGAAACACTTTTTAATAATTTAAATTTAATTTTATTATATTCTCAATTTACAAATGAAAAGCGTAATGGGCAAAAGTAATCAGGACAGTCTTCTTATATAGGTGAATATAGTTAGTTTCAAATGACCAATGTTTCTTTGTAATATAAAGAAAGGTATTAGCTTTAGGTTATCCTAATCTAAATAATGATAAGGAAAAGTAAATCTTAACGAATATAGGTAAAATAACTGAACTTAAATCCATGAATTAATATAAACATAAAGTTCCTGTGTAACAATAAGTAATAATCACGTGCGGGCAAAAAGCTGACGCCTCTCGCATACGAACCACGAGAAGATGAATTTCTGATCCTGCCTCAATCACACTATATCTGGCCTTCGTCACGTTACAGTTGAGAATTGCGTAAACAGTCTTTATCGTATCAAATGAACATAAGAACAATATTTCAGAGGAATCTTGTAGTGCAATTAGCAATTCGACTAATAGCCCAACTTGAGTTGTTAATAGCCTAAACTTTCTTCACTCGTTAAACCATTCCTCGTCCCCAAGCCCTGCTAATTTCTCACCAGCGCACCAGCCGGGTATGTCGCATCGTCGTTGACGAATCTCGTCAAACTTTTCAAAATCGAAGCCCCACGAGTCCCCCGGGGCTGTCAACTATTAATTGGTTTCCCACCGCCCAAGTCTCAGCCCCCGTCTCGTTTGCTTGACAAATGACACCACGTGTCAAAAACAAATTGGTTTTGTTTTGACCGAGCTTTGACTAATTTTCCATCTGTCCCGGGTCCCCTTCCCCAAAACGGGCACGACCTCGCCACCCGCAAAACCTATTTAATAAATAAATAAGAATTAGCCCCAGACGAACATTTATAGAACACAGCTGTTCCCCAGTCACGCCACGGAGGTCTTGGGTTGGTGAACAGAACGAGACTCAGGCTGGCACTCCTGATCGGCGTTTATAGTGCAGCTGTAACCAATAAGAAACGAGATATAGAAAATATCTTCTCAGAACACCTAGAAAGTTACCTCTCAATATTTATTCTTAGGGGTTCTCATGTCCCTCACTATTATAGGCCGGATGAGATTATCTTTAATTATTATTGTTACACTCCGGTTTGATGAACCCCGTTGCTCTCCATTTGGTAATATATGAATCACACGGTTAAACTGATTGCCAAACTACAACGATGGCAAAACAACAGATACATTTCTCCCAAAGGCAGTTTACCCGAGCAATCAAGTAGTTATCGTAGGACTATAGATTGACAGCGGTTGTTCCGTGAGGGAAATAACCTGATGTTATGACATAAATTGTTTTCGTTGATTGTTTCCTGTGTTTCCTTTTCTGTTTGATTTAAGACCCTGAAACGAATACGCGACTCCGATTGGTTGACAAAAGGGAGGCTTTAAAATATTATTACATTATTGATATTATTGAATATTATCAATATTATTGAATATAACACATTATTGATAATTCATAGACACCAGCCTTGACAGAAAGATCAAAAATTGCTTTCAATGTATACACTGATAGATACAAAATTGGCTGAGGCAACAAATTCAATCGTATAACATGGCTAATATTTGGCTGACAAGTTCGATTGCCCAATACTGCTAATATTAGCTAACAAGTTTGATTGTCCAAGACGGCTTATATTTTGCTAACAAGTTCGATTCAAATACGGCTAACATTTGGTTAACAAGTTTGACCGGTATTACGAATAATTTAAAGTGGAAAAGTTAATTAGCAATAACATTCTACCGGCTGTTGATTTCGTTAAAACAGTTCCACGATGATAAATTATCTAGAAGGTAATCAATTTATTGTGAACATTGTTGTGGAACTATTTTAAACTTTGTTTTTTTTTTTAACAATTACGGCCCGCAACAATAGCAATGTATACATTGACAATAGGCTCTATAACACATTTTACAAATACTACATTTTGATTAATTATAAAAAAGGGTTAATTTATTTTAAACTATTTATTAAACCATGTTTACAGAATTAATCAATTCAACCATTTAAGAAGCAAAATATAAAATATCAGTCCTAAGTCCTAAACGGTAACTTGCCTTACGAGGGAAAAAGTATCATCTCGGTTCCCCGGACAATCATAGGAAGAAATAAAAGCCGCGCAGTAATAGACTTCTATCATTCTTATCGTGATAAGGGAGAGTAGGAGGGGAGGGGGAGGGGCACAATATAATCATGACTTGTGGTCTCTTACCCCCCTCCCCTCCCCCTACACCCATCATAGATGTCAATACAACACTCTCGGGAGGATTACCGACTACTCTGTCAAACACCGCGGAAATAGCTTAGGATAAAATATTGAGAGGTGTGGGGATCATGCGGAGAATACCATTCAAGTCGGGGTTGAGACTTGTGTAGGGCTTGGTGTGACGTGCTTGGTGTTTAGTAACGGGGATGGTTGCGAATGAAACTTATGAAAAATAGTGTCTAACATGACGTACGGTAAAATGACAATAACAAATTGCAGTTATAGGTAAAACGCAATTTACAATAGGGTGTATTTTGAAAATTTCTTTTAGATTAATCATACAGAATTGTGATATTTCCAGGTTACCTTTGTAACAATGGCTGACAGTTTATAGGACAGGGTAGTTTAGTAATAATCGAAATACGAATTAATATTGAGTGAGTTTTAACCCGTATTGTCTTCCAAACGAGGTACCACTACTCCAGACTTAAATTTGATTGTTTTGGGGCACAGAAAACTTATTGAGCCAAATAATCTGGCGCTTACAATATTTCTGGGATTCAAAAGCTCTGACAATTTATGGAGTTCACATAAACTGGCGCTTAAAATATTTCTGGGGTTAAAAACCATTTGGGGGCGAGGGACGGACGTATTTGGGCTTTAATGGAGTGATTCCTAGATGTCTACCTCATGTCATCCACCAAATCTAACTTGCGAAGGAGGTTTACTGGCCAAGCAGTTAGTCCCAGTTACAGTTTAAAATCGAGTAACTCATAGAAAAGGACGTCGTTCGTTTTAAACGTTTTAAATCGTTGTAATAATTACAAAATTAAACAATTATAAATTATACCCAGAAACAATTTACCTACGCAATATACACTCTATTGAGAATATTTTGTTGCCATACAAATTGTATAAGAAGGTGTTAAGTAAATATTATTAATCAGGTTAAATCAAAGTCAATATTAGGAAAAACTGTTCTACATAAATACAATTAATTGTAAGAGTAAAGGAGGAAATTCACTAATAACCTTTTCGACTCTAATTTCCAGTTCCTCCTTAAGGTCGGATGCCTTGATAAGTTGCCACAATTTATTTCCATTGCCAACATCCTCAATTTCTAATTTTGTCATGTTGCTTCCACCCGCTTTAATTTCCTATCTTAAATCTTTAATTTATTTTTCTGTTTCTCGGGTTTTTAGCAAACCGAATTTAAAAAGGATTTTTCTTTCGGTTTTTTCTTTGGAAGCTGTTAAGAGCAATGTTTTACTTACAAACTGTGCTTTCTTTTAACGATTTTATGAATGGCACAAAGGTTTTAAAATGTACAAGCAATACCCAGCGCGATTTTTTCATATAATATTTAAGGAACTACAGATAAATAATATGTTACTTCTCTGTGAAGGAATATAATGAAATGGCATAGTATTTGGTAACAAATACTAATGTAGAATACTAATAATCTTGCCACACGCATTCAAAATTACTAAACGCAAACCAAATAAACTAAGCTTTAACACACGACAGCGACACCGCCACGCAGCTCGAGATGACCACAAATCTGTAAGTATGTCGTATATGTAACCCAGGAAACCTTACGTTTATGTATGAATAAAATTTGTGTTATTTCCAGTTATAAAATGGTAAACGTTTACAAAAACCTGAAATCCAAGGAACATGGATATTTTTTATATTAGGACAAATTAAATATCGGAATCGTTTAAAATCAGTATACACAACATCCGAAATTTTACACATTCATCCGAAATGCACCACAACTATATTCATTTTTACAAATAAACTTCCACAAACAGGATGAACGCCGTTCGACCCATTGTGATCGTGTATTTAACAAAATCATTATATAACTCAAACCCGATCGAGCGATACCAGGGCCATGCCGTACCGCGCCGACACCGGCTCACTAACCACTGGCGTTTATGCCATCTATTATTGAACCAATTATGTTTGACTAACTGCCACTCCCTAATTGGACTCCTAATTGCCCTCTCCGTGTCCTTGTTAGTACATACGGCGCGGCGTCGCGTCGAGTCGCGGTGCGGGACCACACATCTTCCGTTGGCTTTGTCGGCACGCGGCTCCACCCCGCGGGCAATCATGTGCTAAACAAAGTAAATGGTTCGTTAGCCGAGGGAACAGGACACTCGGGATTATTGGTTTTAGAAGAGTATATAGTGATTAAAACAGGCGTAGTTCTGGTTGATGTTTCAAGAGGGTGTTTAGGTAATCGGAGTAGTTTATTTAGGTAAGGGTTGTATCTTGGATTATTTGATTCGGTCAGATATTAAAATACAGTACCAATGCTTTGATACTGTAAACTACTAATACACATATATTATGAAAGTTAATTTTTAGCATTTCCCCCATATATCCTTGAATTTTCCTAGTATGGTCGTATTATAAAGATAACAAATTAAGGTCTATGATAAAGAAAAGCGCCGCTCTAAAAAGGGACGGTCCTGCCTATATGAGACCCAGTTTATGGCAATGTCTTCTAGAAATTTTAACCTCCAGATTTAGGGGTAACCATATCAATGCCTTCTAAAAGTGCGTTCTTGATCTCCACGTAAAGTTTAACAACGTTTGCATAAACACGAACATCAAACCTCATTGGCGCGGTTGATAATTTTAAGGATGAAAATACTTGGGCATTATATCAAGAAATGTGTTCAATACAATAAAACAGATGTTTGTACTATTCTTAACGTTAAGAATAGTAGTAATGAACAATTGCATCACTGTTATCTATGATTGAAATAGTATGCACGTTTAATAAATAAATAACAAAATGTTAATACGACTTGGGACAATTCCGCAGTTGTGTATAGAGAATGAAACGATATCAACCAGTACTCCATTTGGGAAACAAAGTCATAAGGCAATTTTCCTGATCTAAAATTCTAATCTTGTTCTCAAAGAGTTGCACCTTAAAGAAATATAACAGTTTTTTCGTTCACCTGCTTTACAGAGTAAACATGTATTTTGTGGTGCGCCTTTGAAATTGATTCTATTATTAACTGTAATAATAAGTTATTGCCATTACAACAAACATGTTATCAGAAATAGACTTAACTATTAAAGTTACAAAACTTAATACAGTAATAATAAAAATATTTCTTATACAATTAAACAACATAGATTTAATCTTATCTCAAATAAAAATAAAATACATTTTTCAATAGTAAAAACAAGTTTTAATTAAATGACAATAAATATTGATGATATTCGAGTGTTTCGACAAGAAATGCATTTTTCACATTTATTAAATCCCTTGGCAAGTTACCAATTAGTCGTACACGACTGGAGATTGGACGTGTCCTAATGTTGATTTTATGTTGATGAGTTCGGTACGTACTAATTTATTTTGTATTATATCTATGAGTATAATTATATATATCCTACACGTTAATTCACATTTTGGGGAAGACAATGTACTATCATTTCCAATAAGTAAATGCAAGGAAGGGTAAGTAAATGCAAACACTTCAAAGTTTCTTTACACGGTACTCTTGCATTTAGTTTATATGGTTGTACGGCATTTTTCAGTAAAACGAATAATATTTTAATTGATTTTCCAAACATGAACTCAAAACTTATAATAATTCTGTAGGATAAATTACTATAAGTTATCCCATAATAAGTCATCAGAAGAATGGTCCTAGTTCTTAGGGTAGTATTTTGTTTAATGTCTCAACGTATAAACATGTAGCCTAACGATGTTTTGAAACAAAAGAGAATATCAAGAATAAATACGTCAACTCTATCTTAGAGGAATTTACACATTGTCAACATCTTCAACTTCAGTGTTTTCAATAACAGTCGGATCACATTTATTGAGAATTAACCTTACGATATTATTATATTCACTCAATCAATTAACGGTTTGTTGTAGGTTTTTGAATGCACTAAGAAATAGTTCAGTTCCTAAAATATTAGAAATTTTGGAACTTTTATGATGAAAGCATTCTGCAACGTTATCAATGAAATGGTTCACTTTTGATTCATGTAAGTACCTTTTCATAACTTCACTAGTAGTAACCTTCACTAGTACAAAATTAAGATAATTATGCATAACAACTAAACAAATAATATTACAAAATCAATCAGTTAAACTTTTGTTTCGTTCTTTGAAAGACATGTCATGATTTAAACATCTTAATTTTATTGGGCACTACCCACCTTCAGGATATGTGGAGTTAGTGAAGAACAAATAAACTTCTTGTCATAACACTTAAAAAACACACATAATACTGCTACGACATGGGCACAAACACAACGAAACGCCACATGTAAAATACCCGACGTTTTGGAAAACTTTACAAACGTGTACCGTTTATCTAGGGTTCCCTGAGAAAAAAACTGTTATAACTTGAAGGTGGGTAGTGCCCAACAAAATTAAGATTTTTCAACGTTTGTTAACAAATGCATATTTCGGCATGCTAAACCCTTAACAATTTGGTCTCAAGCTTTCACACAGTACTTGAAGTGATCAAAGCAAATTAAACAGAGCATTATGGTTTCTTAAGGTTCGAATATCGAGATGTAGGGGCAGGGGAGGGTAAGCGGCAAGGGTTGTACGTTGTACGCGTCGCGGCGCAGTGGCCGTTACAGAAGCTAACAAGGACGCCGAAGAGGCCCAATTACAGGCCCAATTACTGTGGCCGCCGCCCTCCTTTAGTCATACGTGATTAGTTTAATGATTTACCGTATAAACACTCTTGTGTAGGGGCGTGTACGCACACATTCTCTCTCTCTCTCTCTCACACACACATACACACACACACACACACACACACAAACCCACACACACACACGATCCACACTTTCTCCCTCTCTCTCTGTTCGCCGCACGCTTCTCTCTCTCTCTGACAATAATGCAGTAATTGCATTCAGCACGTCTCATTGTCTGACAGGCATAATTGAACACTTGTTAGCCAGACGTCACTCAAATTTCAAATTTGGAGGATAGTCATTTGGTTTCGTGGTTTTCCTAACCGGAAGGCAAGTAGGAGTTTTCGGTCTGTAGTAGCACCTTTGCAAAAATTACACTATCATATTTATAAATTAAAAAATTACAGTTAAAGAGGATTTTTGATGGAAAACCTGTTTATGATCGCAAATTTGTATTTTGAGGGTTGGTTATTAACGAGCACTTATGCAAACTTTAATCCCCAAAAGACACGCCTTAAAATAAAAACTTGTAGTTTTTGCACAAAAGTCGCCTTGACCTTTTTTAAAATTTTACGAAGGTATGTGATATTAACGATGATTAGGTTTGAAATTGGCTATGGATATTTTGTTCCAAATATCGCTTCTTTCGTTTAGATAAGTTTGGCATCCGTGCGTGATAAATCCTGTCAATAATAGCAACAGGATCAAAAATATCCTGAGGTCAATAATAACAAAAATAAACTATTAGATTTATTATTAAATTAATCAACTCTACACTCTTAAATTTGAGCTCTTACTTTAAAGCTTGAAATTGACTTCAGACGTACAAAAATACACTTAAATACCCCCGTAGCAGCAAACCTGTGTACTCAGCGAATTTCCAATGCATATATATGTATCTTAATACCACATAAAGCCACATATCAAGTTTCATCTATATACATTCATACTTATTAATATAATAAACGATTTATGACATTTTAATTATTCTCCATAAGAATAACATGGCGGCTGAGTATGCAGGTTTGCTGAAGCAAGGAACACAAAAAATGGGGTTTTATACAAATATCAATATAACTCAAGTAGGTAAAGCCATATATCAAATTTTATTAATTTACGTTCATAATTAAGGGAGATAATACGTTACTTATTCTCCATAAGAATAACATGGGGCTGAGTACGCAGGCTTGCTGCTACGGGAACTATCGGCCGAAAATTTTTTTTAGTGCAAATATCAATAGACCACAACGATATGAAGCAATATACTAAGATTCATCAGGAAAAGTTCATAAATAAGCGAGATATACAATTTATCTTATCCTCCATAAGAATAACATTGGACAACGTACTGTGTTTAGCACTTTCAATATCTCTGTAACCATTTGACGTAGAGCAATGATCAAAACACCAAATTGTGCGTCTTTCTAATCTGATTTCAATGGAAAAAACTAAAATTTGAATTTTTCAACAATTATATATAAAAAGCTCAAAAAACCCATTTTGGGGTACAAAACCCCCAAAATACGTGATTCGGGCCGAAAATACCCCTTCGGATAGTTCGATCTGTCTGGTTTTCGAACTTAGTCATAAATGCGGCTTTACACGTTTATACCAAATTTCGTCAAAATCGGATAAATTTTACGAGAGTTATCGTGCTCACTGACACACACACACACACACACACACACACACACATATAAATGTGTGTGTCAGTGAGCACGATAACTGTCGTAAAATTCATCCGATTTTGACGAAATTTGGTATAAACGTGTAAAGCAGCATTTATGACTAAACAGTTTCAAACGAACGGTGTTTTTGACATCTGGGGACCTCAAAACGAAAAGTTATAATGGTCCCGGGCCTAGGTCTTACCGACTACGGTAATAGCTTTTTCCCTATAGGGGAAATTCGCTAAAACTTGAAACGATTGAAAATGAGAGATTCACAGCAACAATAACAATGACACTTTAATACATATCAAGAGCGAGTTGAGGCTTTGGCGAGAAGGCGAGGATACAGCAGGCCGTGGCAATGGCGGCAATAACGCTGTTATTAGCTTCAAACTAATTAGGCGGCAACAAACGGCGTCGCAGCCGAGCCAATCCGCCGCAGATGGAACGAGTTTCATAATTGCAAGAAAGTAACACGGCGATATAAATCAGGGTCCAGGGATCGCTTTTTGAATTAGTTCGCTGATTACTCGAGTCGAGCGCCACAATAGAATTCAATTAAACCACCGTGGAGGGTGGGGTGCAATTTTGATTGTCTCCCCCTTCCAGTTGGAGAATTCCTATTTAGTTCGTTCGGGGTTATACGGGCTGGCGGCGCGGCGACGTTGTTGCTACTTCGGAAAATACTTGTCCACCTGGCGAATGGCGAACGGGTTGCGATACGATACGTTTGTGGGTCCGCTTCATTTGGAACCTATTCAAATGCAAGCTTAGCTGATACCTAACGAAAATATAACAAAGGTTAGGAACTGTTCAATGATTTATACAACTGTATATATTGAAATAAATCAAGAAAGTGCATTATTAGCATTATCAGCATTATTAGTCTACCCTGCTTGTATTGTCAAAGCGAGTCTTTGTAAAATTGGTTGCTCGAGACCTCAATAATTTGAATGTTGTATTTTAGCGAATTTTCCCTATAAGAAAGAAGCTATTACCGTAGGTCTCATGGTAAGACTTAAGCCCGAGACCATGATAACTTTTCATTTTGAGGTCCCCAGATGCCAAAAACACCATTCGTTCAAATTTTTATATATGTATATTTTAAATATCGCTTGTTTGTGAATATATTTCTTATGGATCCTGTTAATTGTTAATGTGTTATGTTATATATTCATTGGAAATTCGCTGAGTATGCAGGTTTGCTGCGACGGGGGTATTTATTTATTCGGTAACCTTTTTTACTAGGTTTACCAGTAGTCATACTATACCGTGCCCTAAGTTGTGTATATTACATACTAAATGGCAGTTCATAATACGATTGACTGAATCAATGAGTAATCTGTCCCGATGATTGAAGTCTGTAACAGCTCCCAGTATAGTTTTAAAGTGGTTGGTCTCAACTATTAACTGACAAAATAA
This sequence comes from Allygus modestus, assembly GCA_963675035.1. NCBI lineage: Eukaryota > Metazoa > Arthropoda > Insecta > Hemiptera > Cicadellidae > Allygus > Allygus modestus. The sequence goes on from OY776112.1 coordinate 291,643,760, forward strand.
TCAGCTTGTTAATTAAAACACATTGACTGCATTTAATGTCGAACAATAGCTACCTTGGATGTAAGATAAAATATAATCGATCTCAGATCATAGTTTTAATTCTGCATCGAGTTTCAAGTACGTAAGGTAAAAACGAGTAAACAAATATTCGGAAATGTAACAATTGCCGGGATTTTTGTTAAATGTTTGACTATTCGTTAAAGCTAAAAAAGCTACGAGGGAGTCCCACCCTGAAGGAGGCCCAAAGTGCAGGCAAATAACAAATGTATACTAATTATTGTATTACTGTATTATAATAATTATAACAAACTTGGATTGATAAACGATACAACTGAATATTTAAAATTAACAGGAAGAATTCCACTGGTTTTCCGTTTATTTAGAGTTGACCTCAGGTTTTTATAAGACGCTCAGCATTCGTGTATCTTATCTCGTTGATTTTGGAATGTTGCTAATTGACAGGAAATGCAAGCTGCTTTCTACAACCATATTCACAGTTGTAACGTCGTCAAATTCAAACACAATATCAGTTACGAACTTAAACTGGTCATATTTAACTGGCAAACCAGTTTACATTGTTTAAAAAAACGATGGGCTGTTTCGGTTTCATACTTAAAGTATTTTAATTTTCCCGGTTGCCTATTCGACCAGATTTATAAATGAGTTCGATTATTAACTTAAATCGATTAATAATCGAACCCTAGGCTTGTCTTGCGAGTTAAACGTCTCTTCTATCAATCGAATGAGAAGCAGAATGAGCCTTGATTAGCGCGCCTTCCGAGCAACCTTTCTTTATTTCTGCATGTTATAATCTTTTAGGGAAACCGATGCATTTGAATCGCACTACCAAAAAGAATGGACATATGAACCAATTTAATGTATCCGTTTGATTTTCGTATCCATTTTTACATAATGTAATACTGTACTAACAAAAACAAATTTACGAGCTTATTAATATAAAATAATTTAATCGTGATTTATTCATTCCCTTTATTGACTCGTTTGATTTGAAAGGCTTGTTCCTTATCCTCACCAATAAATGTAGGCGGTGGCATGCAATTTCGATTATCAGTGTTGCCTCCAGTATTATAGTTAGAGCTCAGTGGGTCAAACTGGTTAACTGGTACTACTGACAGTACTCTACTGTATGTTGATTCCTGATCTTCGTTATACTCTAAACAATAGACAATTTTTATTGAGGCAAATCGGGAAATTCATAAGACATGAATTCGTATAAATAATAATCGTATAAACGAGTCATGACAAAATTTAAGGTAAATCAATATACTTCAATTTTGTATTATTTGTAAAGTGTATTACAAATCTATTCATAAAGACGTAAGTATTCTAAATTGGTTTGGTTAAAAATATATTTTTTCCTCTCGTTTACTGACATATTTGAGGCGAAAAACCTTATGAATATTGCGACATTGGAAAAAGGAAATTTGTTATTTTCAAATTTACAGATGTCATTCTAGGCAAACGTGAATTACAAACGAATGTGTTTTGTAACAAACGGCAAAACTCGTATAGCCTGGGATAGCAAACCAGATTAGCTTTCAATTTACTAATTCACGTTTATGAATATCGTAAACCGAATAGTAAGCTAACTATGAATATTGCAGCAAGTAGTATTGGGTTGTAATTCTCGCGCATCTCAAATAAAAACTGCTTAACAAGCGTTAGTTCTCGGAAATTCATAAATATGGGTAGGGTTTCAGAACTAATTCTCCATCGCCCAACATGGTTCGAGAGCTTCAATTTGATTAGTATTTCACAGAAAACGTGATAACACGGAAATTAGTTTTAATTCGTTAGATTATTTTCAGCAAACAGACACCAAATATGTTTATATAAATTGGGGTTTAAACAGTAATTGGTTGATAACTAAATCTAACGAAACATATGAGACGTATATTACGACGTGTATCTAATGAAACATATATTACGTGTTGTTTAACTACACAAACGATCGAGAACAATATAAATGTGGGTGAAATATGAATTATACTTGACATAACTAAATTTCTATTGGTTATTGTGGCGTTAATAATGAAGGTAGAAAAAATTAAAATCATCCATTAATACTTATTTTCATCAGTTTTGTTTGCGAAATAAGTACACTCGTTGATTAATTTCTGTTTAACTATAATGTTTAAGGTGTGTATTTTAAACATACATCAAAATAACTTTAGTTGAAAATGACTGTATATTATGTTGTAGTTATCTAACGTAAAAAACAATACACGTCCTTTTGGAAATAACAGCAATAACCCAGTAACAGAAAACATGAAGAGTAGAAACCATAAAGTGCCATTCAATATAAATTTATGTAAAACACATTTTCACTTTGCATTTGATATGTACAGCTATTCCGTTTTAATTTTCGCGCGAGGGAGTTCAAGTCCAGAAAATTTCCCCAAGGAGTAAAAAGATTGAATGTCCAATGTTGCCTTCGTCCATCCAATAACCATACTGATGCGAGTGGATGGGAGTGTTGTTATGGCCGTGTAGTAAACTCCGAATGCTCTCTCTCTCTGCCCCCCGGGCCTAACAGCAAAACCACCGAAATCAAAAAATAAATATAACTACATCTGAAAACCGCCTTGAAATAATAGTAATTGTATAGTATTGTATTTAATTTAATCCAAATTCATTAAAACATTGCAAAGCTCCTATCTCGAGGCTCTATAGTCTTGTTAACTATGTTAGGCAAGTTTTGTAGAGGTAATGTTTATTACGTTTTATTCATTTCATATAACGCTACTATTTCTATGGTAATAATCGTAAAGCAAATAAATTATCATGTGTAACTGTATGGACTATTTCTGTGGAGATGAAAATGGGGGGGAGATACATCACCAAAGTATCATAAACACACGAAACATTTTGCTAAAAAGTTTAAGATTTGTTTCTCTTTAAGTTTGATTGAAGCATACACAAGTTCTGAAGCTGTTGTTTGGACCTGTATGAAATATGTAAGCAATTGAAAATGTAAACTTATCAGAAAAAATATAGAACAGTGGATACAAAATAAAGCGCTGCACTGGAGTAAAGCTTAACTTAAACAATATTTATTCTACTTTTTCTTAGATATAAAACGTAACAGAATCCTATATCTTTGAAACGCACCCTCTATACGTTTGCCCGATTACTGAAAATAATTCATGCAATACATAATGGCAGATGTTAATAAAAGATAACTAAATTTGTACAATACGTCTTACTGTCTATCTTTTAGCGAATTCCCCCTATAGGGAAGAAGCTATTACCGTAGGTCTCATGGTAAGACTTAAGCCCGAGACCATGATAACTTTTTCTTTTGAGGTCCCCAGATGCCAAAAACACTATTCGTTCAAATTTATATATATGTATATATCTATCCGGTTTTGTATATGTGTCCGTTAACACGATAACTTGAGTAAAAAACGTCCGATTTTGATGAAATTTGGCTCAAACGTGTAAAATGACATTCATGACTTTAAGTTCGAAAACCAGAAAAATCGGACTATGGGAAGGGGGGTTTATGGGGATTTTAAATTTTCCAAAAATCAGTTTTTTGCATTTTTCACACAACAATTTTTAAAAAAACACAATTTTGGTTATAGAGCTTAAAAAAACAAATAATATGGTATTTTGAATCATTAAGCTAGGTTATATGGTTGCGGAGAAAATCCAAAAAACCTGTTCATAAAATCTCGCATGTTAATCTTATGGGAAAATGGGTTTTAGCTTTTCCCCAATTAATTTTAATATAAACTTCACATTTGCTTATACCAATCAGTTACAAATCAATAATTTTGGTGTTTAAATTGTGATTCTACGTCCAACCGTTGCCGAGATATTCAAAGTGCTAAACACAGTACGTTGTCCAATGATATCCTTATGGAGGATAAATAAAATTTGATATCTCGATTATTTATGAATGTATGTTGATGAAATTTGGTATGTGGCTTCACGTAGTACTGGTATATTGATATTTGTACAAAAAATTGATTTTTCGTTGATTATTCACGTAGCAGCAAACCTGCGTACTCACCCCACATGTTATTCTTATGGAGAATAAGTAAAATGTAATGACTCCCTTAATTATGAGCATAAATTAATAAAACTTGGTATGTAGCTTCACTTGGTTGAGTTATATTGATAATTATATAAAAACCCTTTTTTTGTTCCTCGTTGCAGCAAACCTGCTTTCTCAACTCCATGTTATTCTTATAGAGAATAACTAGAATGTTATAAAGCGCTTATTTATAACAAGCGCTTATTTATAACAAGGAATATTGATGGAACTTGGTATGTGGCTTCTCCTAGTTAAATTCTATTTGTATTTGCATAAAAACCAATTGTTTGTGTTCCTTGTTTCAGCAAACCTACGTACTAATTACCAATGTTATTCTTATGGAGAATAATTAAAATCGCTTATATGTGAATATATTTTTATGAAACTTGGTATGCGGCTTTATGTGGTATTAAGACATATATTATGCATTGGAAATTCGCTGTGTATGCAGGTTTGCTGCGACGGGGGTATTTGAACTTGGGATTATGTGTGCATTCTGAAGAACTCAAGAGTGTTAATTTAATACAACTGTGACTGAAGAAGCATTTGTGATGATGTGTCACGCGTGCCACAAGAACGAAATTCGAAATCTTGGTACGAAATTGCTCCTCTTCAATCCGTGGTTGAAGTTAAAATGTAAGTTATAATGTCAAGTGATCGATTTGAAACACCACACTTGTTAGGGTGATTATTGTTCTGATGGTTCTTAGAATTTTGATTCCAGTTCTAAAGTGCCAGTGCTGATAACATAACATGAGTTAATGAGTCTGATAAAGCTAATTAATGGAAACTTATCAGAGCTGAAAGAAACTTACTTTTACCTCCACACTTACTTAGTATTTCAAAGAATCTCAGCTTTTTATGTACTTTTTATTTTATGAAAACTGTAAATATTTGTGTTAGCGATCGATTGTACAGGTATTTTTCTACTGCTGGTTCTGTATTAAAAAGTGTATATATATATATATATATATATAAAACATAACATAACATGTTCATATATATATATATATATATATATATATATATATATATATATATATACTGCGATACGTAGGGAATTTATATGAATAAAATAAATAAAACAAATAAACTGCTGCTTCTTTCCAGTATAGTGCGTTTATCAAATTTGTAACACGACGTAATATTAAAAAAAGCGGTCCTTCTTTTATTATCGATGCAAAAGGAAGCTTCTATACATAGGAACGTATTGTTGGAGAATTGATGGTTATTCTCACATTAATGTTATATTTATGTTTCTAACCTTAAGTGTTAGCTTTTAATTCCCTCGTACTTGGTAACATTTAATAGTCATTATTCCTTCGCCTTCTTTGAAAAGTTGATTTGTTTACTCTATGAAAATAATAGTTATATGTTTATCGATTATCAATAGTAATAACAGAATGTCAATATTATTCGTTAACATCAGACATTATTAGTTTATCAATAACTACTAGATAAATTAGGCGTACAGTTGAAATACAATCACGTAAACTATTTACCTTTTGTATGTTAAATGATATTATATTTTCAACAAAAGTAACCATTTGAACAATATATTTTAATAGATGTGAAATTTATTATAGCGCGTTTAGTATTACCAAGACTACAATAGATGTAATTACATCCACGCAAATTGAATTCCTGAAAGAAACGAGTTTTGTTTAATGAAAAGCATGTTAACGAGAAAATTCTGGGGAAAGAAACCACTAAGAACAAAATACAACGGCAAGACAATGTATAGAACTGTATCGAGTGGGTGGTGGGGGTAACCAATTTCAGCTTGAAAATTGAAAATGGATCCTGATTCGAGATATGCTTTTATAGGCGACGTCTTGTTGAAGAAAAATCACCGCAATATATAATCGAAAGTCGCGTTGGGGTGTCGTGTGCTGTGGTCAATCCATTTCCAAAATTATGCGCTTCGCTGACTACCGGCTTTAGATTACTCTCGGTTATGCAACGTTCTACCATTGACTGTAGATACTTCATACTGAAGTATCTACAGTCAGTGGTTCTACTTTTGTTTGTCCGCAACCGTAATAAAGTTACAAAATTATTTTAAAATACGGAATAAAGAAAGATTACATATTTGCTGTTAATCAATCACGGTGTATTTCACATTAGCCGATAAAAATGTGAATTTCCTCTCAAGCTTGTGCTAAAATTATATAAAATATATTCTTAAACATTAATTATAAATCTATTTCAATGGGAGAAAAAGAACGTACCTAGTAAGTTATATTCCTTACGTGTACTAATGAGCGAGAGTATTTGATTCTACATTTTTCTTTCGGCATGTATGAAGACGTACTTCGACATAAATAAATTGTATTATGTATTGTATTGTATTGTATTGTAATTGCATTGTATTGTATTGTATACATGTATAAATACATAGTACTTCGACCTTCCAATGTAAACAACACATAGGCCTATATAGTTTTACAATATAGCTGTAGAAAAACATGTAGATTATTTCGATGTCCTACATTTTTATTTCTGTACCTTTGCAAGCAATAATTGTTTTATATTATTATATAAAGCGAGTTATACAAACAAGTTGGCATCAAATTATTCATGTTCGTTTGCATTGTGATGATGACACTATCCAATCATTCAACTCATTCTTTGCAATCACATGATTCATAGCGCAAAGGTTGATTACTTTTGAATGAATGATTGCGCGCCATCAGTTGAGTGACATCGAAAGCAGGTGTCAAGGTCCTACGACCAATACAACCTTCTCGACCTTTAAAACGATGTTTAAACAATACTATCAAAAAGCTTGAAACCCTGCGATTTACGTTTCCGAAATTTAAATTACGAAAAATAAAATAATTGTTGGTATAAAAATCGACCATTGTACTACCAATATGATACATGTGTGGATGACGTCCATTAGGATCATAATACAACGGTTTCATGACACTTGTAGTTGCACTCGGTATTGGCGTAGTTTAAAACTGAAATCAGTAAAGCGAAATAGGCTTAACTGGACATATAATATTTGAACGGTACATAAATCTTTATTTCCCTATTACACTATCATTTAAATCCATTCTTACGAGTGTACTTTCTCTTATTATAAATGTTGTGTATAAACTTTCCAGTTTTAAATGTCATTGATTTCAAATTAAAGAAATCGATGACCATTTTCCAAAGAAGCTCGGCCAACAATTTGTAAATGGTACATGATCAACAAAATCGCATGTAGGTTACAAACATAAAGCTATTGAATTATACAGTTCCCGAAAAAGTCATTCGAATGTGCAAAGCAGACATCGGCTGAAGGTGGAGGTTATTTTGAGTAGTCCTTTCCTTTTTCACGACTTTTAATCTTGTTTACATTACATTACTGGAAAGAAGTGACATCAACAAGGCGCGTTCCCCCTCTCGGAGGCTGTTGCTACGCCTTGGGATCGATCCGACAGGTGTACTTAGTCTTAGTATACACAATAATTACTGAACTAAATTGTTGTGAATTTTAAACGTGGATCGTGGCACGAGGAAAGACAAAGAATGTATAAACGTGACAAAACCCGTAAACAGTAAGAAAATGTTGCCAAGATCATTCATTACATGGCGTGCAAACTTATGGACAAAATAAGTAAGTGAATAAAGAAGTAAAAGAGTAAATACAACTGAATAGAAATTGTTGTATCTGGCGATTTATTTACAGTTTTAAACAATAATAATAAGCACGTGTTAAATTTTCTAATAAAATAAGATTTGGTCATCCTTTCTACATAAAATGAATTTTGCATTGATTTGAATTTTTCTATAATGGAAATTAAATTATATAAACATGAGCAATCAGCTATTTTACATATTGGAAAACTGAGTTGTTATTAAATAAAATAAAGGCAATTTATAATAAATATCAACCTTAAGACAATAAACTGATGGTTCTGCAGATATCTATCGTAATTAAAATCGAATAAACTATGCTAGATTAGTAAATTGTATTTAAACAAATCATAATCATCATTAAATAAAACACATTGTTAGGTCAAAAACACTGCATTCGTATATACGATTACAATTATAATTACTATTTATAATTTGGTAATACATCTTGCCAGTCTATGCTGGAAGGTGCCGACATAATATTGTACGGTAAATAGTAATTAAAGTGTATACAAATATAATATTGTTTTGAAATAAAATATGTTTTATTTGTTGATGTTCATAAACAACACGAAAAATAATTGCAATAAATCAATTATTATTACTGTTATATCATGGTAAATAACAATTATTCACTGTATTCATAAGTATGACATATGTTTGATAAAAAAATGAAGGTTTTGATGAAATAAAATATAAAATCAAACACGACAGTAACAGTAGGATACCCAGTAACGAGTTACGTTCTTGTTCATTTATTACACCACATCATGTCCTAGTAAAAAAGAAACATTACCGTTACCACTCTTCAAAACACCCAAGCCCGTCCATACTGCATGCAATTTGAGAAATGGAAGCGGCCTGCAAGAGTGACTCCACCGAGTTCAAAGAGATCCACGCGCGCACCATCATCTGAACGTCTGATACGCCGTCAATGGTGCCATTATATGAATAAATGTTCACACGATAATGAGGCACTTCTATCGCACCGAACCATTTTGGAACCCTAATAACCCTCCTCGTTATTAGAAAACCCTCACAGAAAGGCTTTCATATGCAGATGCAATTGTAATTACAAAATTAATTGAGTAATTACGAATTCCATTAATCAACTCCCTTTAATCTCTTCGCCGAGGCTCTCAGGACCTCATTGCCGCTTCGGAGCTCTGGAGAGACGATATTTTTCACAGCCTTCAAGAAGGGTTGTACAAAAATTAGAAAAATAGGTAGTCATCTTCCCTTTCTTCGTCGCTCTTTAAATTGGGACCTCAAACTCAATTTTGCTGGGGTTATTAATCTTTTTAATTCATCCTTGATGAATAGACGTGATATTTAGATTATTACTTGCGGTGCGGCGTCCAACTTATGAAAAATGCTTAATGACGGAGTAAAGTAATATTTTATTTTTCTCCTCAATTATCTAGCACGAAAAGAGATTAATTTTCTTAAACTTATGAACATTTTGTTTAAAGACTAGAATCATTAATTAACCTTGTTTAATTAAATTACCATGCTTGATGCTTTGGGAGAAAACGCTGCAAGGTAAAGTGATTTTTATTTATAGGTCAAGCAAATAAGGTTTTAAGCGATGAAGTTTCGTTTGAGGTATAAGAACATGTTTAGCATACAATTTAGATCGCATCAGGAGGATGAATAAAACCTAGCTCATACTTTTAAAATAAATTGCATACATTTTAAGTAAAAACGTAACAAAATAGATAAGTTCTTCACAGGCGATAGGGGACAAGGGTTAAGTGTTATCCCTCACACTCTTGTGACAATAGTTCTTGAAACGTTTAAAATCCAAAGTACGCACAACTGTTGGCTAGGTACAGTTCTACTCCTTATTCTACATTTCGGTAAAATATTTAGGAGAACACTGTACCTAATATCTGGGAGTTGAGACCTAATACACCACTGTAAGCAGACCTATTAGATAGATAGTATTACACAACGACTTTTATTTTAGCTTAATTTCACAAGTAAACAACTTACGACTGGTAACAAGTAGGCACAGATCTCCCTCTCTTAGAGCACAGATCGTTCACTTACACCGAACACCTTGGAGCTAACTAGAGACCACCCTTGTCCGTTGGCCAAATCATATTAAAAGCGCCCCTAAAATATCCTTCGGATAGAAAAGAACTTGCTGGAGGGTGCCCAATCTAGTGACAGGGTTAAATAAATCGGGGGGAGGAGAGAAACTACCCGCCTTGAGGTCTACTGAGCCTGCATGACTAGTTTGGCTAGTTGTAGTGCAACCGCTATTGTAGTGGAGCCGCAAGTGAAACTGAAATGAAGTCATACAATTTGTCTTTAAAATAACTGTTGGATCCACCGAATTGAAACAGCTCAATTTTATATCTAAACTTGTTTAATATCGAAGTTTTAGCGAATTTCCCCTTTAGGGAAGAAGCTATTAACGTAGTCGGCATGGTAAGACCTAGGCCCGGGACCATGATAACTTTTTGTTTTGAGGTCCCTAGATGCCAAAAACACCATTCGTTCAAAACTGTATATATATATATATATATAATACATGTGTCCGTGAGCTCGAGAACTCTCGTAAAAATGGTCCGATTTTGATTAAATTTGGTACAAACGTGTAAAGCAACATTTATGACTTTAAGTTCGAAAACCAGACAGATCGACCTATCTGAAGGGGTATTGTCGGAGGGTTTTGTACCCCAAAAATGTTTATTTTTTACATAAAATCTTTGAACTAATCAAATTTTAATTTTCATCATTGGATTCAGCTTAAAAACACACACAATTTGGTGTTTTGATCATTGTTCTACGTCAATTTGTTCCAGAGATATTGAAAATGCTAAACACAGTACGTTGTCCAATGTTATCCTTATGGATAATAAGAAATATGTTATATCTCGCTTATTTATGAACTTATACCGACCAAACTTGGTATATGGCTTCATCTGGTTGTGGTCTATTGTTATTTGCACAAAAAACATTTTTACCGAGATATTTCCTGCAGCAGCAAACCTGCGTACTCAGCCCCCATGTTGTTCTTAAGGAGAGTAAGTGAAATATTATGTATTTTTTAATTACTAACATAAATTAATAAAACTTGGTATTTGGCTTCACGTAGTTGAGTTATATTTATATTTGCATAAAAATCCATATTTAGTGTCCCTTGTTACAGCAAACCTACGCACTCAGCTCCCATGTTATTCTTGTGTAGAATAATTAAAATGGTATCGCTTACTCATGAATTTATATTGATGAAACTTGGTATGTGGCTTCACCTAGTTGAGTTATATTTGCATAAAAACCCATATTTTGTGGCCCTTGTTGCAGCAAACCTGCGGAATCATCTCTTTAAGACATAAGAGACATGAGACATGCAATGGAAATTCGCTGAGTACGCAGGTTTGCTGCGACGCGGGTATTTACAATACCTCTCACTGATTTTTGAGATGTTACCACCACTAACACTTTTCATTAATAAATGTCTTTTAATATGAAAACAACAAAATAAGTGTATTGCATAAAGCAACTTTTCTAGCTGTTGACATTTTACTCGTATATACTGAATTGATTTGAAAAATACAAACGTAGAGTACCCACCCACTGTTGACAGGATAATCGCCAAAGCGACATCGACACTGCATCAACTAATTATTCACACGTTTTACAATAAAAGAAATTCAATTTGGGGACAATCGTGTACTCTTGCCGTATTTCCCGACGTAGCGGTCCAAATTGTCTCTACCCAAACCCCATGACGAACGCCCGCAGCATTTTCAACGCTTTCCCCTAACGAGCCGTCCCGATCGAATCCCCAAGGCTATGAACCCATGCCCTCAACCCAACACCCGCGATCACGCCTCAAATGTGGCTGCGAGCTTTGGATTCATCCATTAAACTGTGCATGAACTGTTTCTTTATTGAACTTGCAATTATTTAAGTCTTAATAAAGTCGTATGTTAAAAATAGTATTAAGGATTAGTTATTTTGTAAATATCAGCTATTAATATTTATTTTTGTTATTTATCCCAAACTTTACAACGCTGCTTGGCAGTTGTATGAACGTTGTAATCCTCTCTACCTACATTAAATAACTGTTAGACAACTGAATTGAACCATCTTCATGTTCAGTTTTGATAAATATATTTTTAGGTGTTTAATTAAGCTTTTAACTGAAATATGTTCTTGAATCTAATTTGTTGCCACCTAAGAAGGATTTTATTTAAAACCTATCACAGGCATACAATATCATACTGAATTATGTAATATTTACCTCGTTCATATACTGTTTATGACAAATTTTGATCGTACACTTAAAATTAAGTTGTAACTGTATAGCTATAAATGTGCCATACTTTGGAAAATGTTATACTTTTGTTGAATCTGAAACTCAAACAGCATGTGGGAATAACGGCTGATTCGATAGATGTGCGCTAATTGTACTTTAGTACAACAGGTGTGGTTCAAATAGTTGTTGAATAATTTACAGTGTATAACATGTATTCTATTTAGCTAGATCCAATTTAGAAAAAAACATGTTTTATTTAAATATGAAGATAATTATTTTAAACCAAGCTAGATCATTATTTATCTGAACTCACTAAAGTTAAATTACTGGACACATTTCTACAAGATTTAAAAGTTAGGAATAATATTTAGAACATATACGGTTTTTGCTTATCGACCATTATTTTATAAATATTCTGTCAATATTGAGAAAACACATGATTTAAAATATAGCTAACATGACTCTAGAGGTGTTAGCTCCAGGACTTAGTACAACACCCTGCGTATATGATGCCGACACACACTAGGGGACAACTCCCTGCGTATATGATGCCGACACACACTAGGGGACAACTCCCTGCGTATATGATGCCGACACGCACTAGGGGACAACTCCCTGCGTATATGATGCCGACACACACTAGGGGACAACTCCCTGCGTATATGATGCCGACACGCACTAGGGCACAACTCCCTGCGTATATGATGCCGACACACACTAGGGGACAACACCCTGCGTATATGATTCCGACACACACTAGGGGACAACTCCCTGCGTATATGATGCCGACACACACTAGGGGACAACTCCCTGCGTATATGATGCCGACACGCACTAGGGGACAACACCCTGCGTATATGATTCCGACACACACTAGGGGACAACTCCCTGCGTATATGATGCCGACACGCACTAGGGGACAACTCCCTGCGTATATGATGCCGACACACACTAGGGGACAACTCCCTGCGTATATGATGCCGACACGCACTAGGGGACAACTCCCTGCGTATATGATGCCGACACACACTAGAGGACAACACCCTCCGTATATGATGCCGACAAGCACTAGGGGACAACTCCCTGCGTATATGATGCCGACACACACTAGGGGACAACTCCCTAAGTATATGATGCCGACACACACTAGGGGACAACACCCTGCGTATATGATGCCGACACGCACTAGGGGACAACTCCCTGCGTATATGATTCCGACACACACTAGGGGACAACACCCTGCGTATATGATGCCGACACGCACTAGGGGACAACTCCCTGCGTATATGATGCCGACACACACTAGGGGACAACTCCCTGCGTATATGATGCCGACACGCACTAGGGGACAACTCCCTGCGTATATGATGCCGACACACACTAGAGGACAACACCCTGCGTATATGATGCCGACAAGCACTAGGGGACAACTCCCTGTGTATATGATGCCGACACACACTAGGGGACAACTCCCTGCGTATATGATGCCGACACGCACTAGGGGACAACTCCCTGCGTATATGATGCCGACACACACTAGAGGACAACACCCTGCGTATATGATGCCGACAAGCACTAGGGGACAACTCCCTGCGTATATGATGCCGACACACACTAGGGGACAACTCCCTGCGTATATGATGCCGACACGCACTAGGGGACAACTCCCTGCGTATATGATGCCGACACACACTAGAGGACAACACCCTGCGTATATGATGCCGACACGCACTAGGGGACAACTCCCTGCGTATATGATGCCGACAAACACTAGGGGACAACTCCCTGCGTATATGATGCCGACACACACTAGGGGACAACTCCCTGCGTATATGATGCCGACACGCACTAGGGGACAACTCCCTGCGTATATGATGCCGACACAAGTAGTGGGCATTTGAGGCTGCTAGACCGGAAGTGACGTCATCCGGTCACGTGACCGGATGCGCTGAGTCATTAAACACGTCATCTGAGCCTCAGCCAGTGACGTAGGCGGTTTTGTGACGTAATGGGGGAAAGTTTAAAGGTCAAGGTCACGGGGAGGTTATTTTAAAAAAGTACTACCTCGCACGCGTAAAATCCGATTGTGATTCGATAGTTTTCATTCGATAAAAATATCGAATGAAAACAATCGAATGAAGCAATCGAATGATACGAGTGCGAGGTAGTACTATTTCATTTATTACTTTAATGTTTACATTTCTTTTTATTTACAATAAGTTATGTTTACAATAATTTATGTTTACAATAGTTCCCCGTTGTTTGTCGTCATCGATGTTGTTGATCCGGAGTCGCGACCATCACTTCGTTTTCTGATGAAAGGCGGTAGATACTTTGACCCCTGCGCAGAGTCAATGTTGTTTGTTGCGATCAGTTCTAAAGATAAACTGTAGCCATTCGCTAGGAGAAGTCTTAACTCCTCTTTAAAAACCTCCAGGTCCGTAGAAGTTGATAGATAAATAGAGTCATAATAAATACATCGAATCTTGAGTGACATGACAATGTTATTTTGTGAAGAGCGCGGAGAGAGGATGATGTTCACCAGTCGAGAGCTGGAGGTGTACTGACTATTCACAAACTAGCATTGCAATCGTACCAAATGGTGGGGGTAAAAGTGTGGTGGGGCGGAGCAGATGGCGGACGGCAGATGGTAGGCGGCAGATGGCAGGCGACAGGTGGCAGGTGACAAGTGCGCGGCAGATGGCAGCTGACGTGGGGAGGAAGACTTTGGATAAAATATCCATTAGTTAAAACCCTGGTCTGCACGTTGAAGTTCCTCCTCTAGTTTAGTAACCAGCCGAAAATCCGCTTCCATTTCATCCTCCTGCTCTGGACATTGTGGCTGCGCACACCACCTCTTGCAAGCATAATCATACGCGTTCTTATATTCCTCCAGGACTTGTTCATATGTCCTAGGCTGCTGAGATATAGTTTGCATCGCCGCTCCTTGATTAACCTCGGTAGTCTCAAGAGTTGCCACCAACTCCTTCTCACTAATCACACCTCCCCAAATAATGTTATTGCCACGGCTTATGATGTTGCTTGTTGGCTGCTGAGATGTAGTTTGCTCAACCTCGGTAGCGTCAAGAGTTGCTATCAACTCCTCCTCACAAACCGCATCTCCCCAAATATTGTCGTTGACGCTGCTCATGGTGTTGTCTGTTCCAATGATTGTATAGTAATGCAGCGTTTGAGTGTAGGTTAGGTACTCGTCCCTTCCCCCACCACATCACTCCCCCCACCACACCACTTCCCCCACCAAGTTTGTACATCGCGCACTAACTAGCGTACACGCATTAGTTAGGGTCTGACTCTTACACTGTCAAGACCGTAGCTCCTTAACTGAAAACTTCAATTAATTTGTCTCAACACTATATGTGTATAAATATTACAGTCACTATGATCTAAACTAGTGCATGTTTCCATGTGTTGCTTCTTGTGCAGCAGGCAACTGGCTAAGAGTGTTTCAACCTTGGCTATTCTACGATGGAACCGCTCATTGTCCGCTAAAAGCGTAGACATTCTATCTTCATCGTCGGAGAAGTAGAAGGTGGTGGCAAGCGGGCTACTGAAGGACACCTTACTCATATTCCTGTAAAACTGTGACATGTTCAAACGTTAACACAAACTATATAGGTAGATGTTCATCCGACAACAGCTGGAAGTATAATGATGTAGCGCTAGCTTGTAGGATAGACACCTATCCCCACCACAACGTTCCCTTGTCCTTCAAACAGTTGTTTTTCACTACAGTTGCTATACCCTTGGTCGGATCTGAAGTCTGTTTGCACTAACTTGTTCGTCTGATCAATCCGCGTAGTTTGAGTACCCACTTGATATATTTTAAACCGTAAATAAAGAAGTTATGTAGGTTTGACCTCTAAAATAGCTGTTTTCTAGCTATCACTGCTATGCCCTTGGTCGGATCTGAATTTTGTTTACACCACCTTGTTTGTCTGATCAATCCGCGTAATTTGAATACCCACTTGATATATTTTAATCCGTAAATAAAGAAGTTATTTAGGTTTGACCTCCAAAACAGTTGTCTTTAGCTATTACTGCTATACCCTTGGTCGGATCTGAATTCTGTTTGCACCAACTTGTTCGTCTGATCAACCCGCGTAATTTGAGTACCCACTTGATATACTTTAATCCGTAAATAAAGAAGTTATTTAGGTTTAACCTCCAAAATAGTTGTTTTTAGCTATTACTGCTATACCCTTGGTCGGATTTGAATTCTGTTTGCACCAACTTGTTCATCTGATCAATCCGCGTAATTTGAGTACCCACATGACATACTTTGCACAAACTTTGTACCCCCCCACCCCCCAAAATGGGTCATGTTCAAGGTCAAGTCAAGGTCAAGGACCTTGGGACTTAGAAAATTTCACAAAGTGGGCTGCACACAAACATGAGACTAACAGTCTCCTGCCTATGTACAGGCCAAGTCCCTAACTTGAAATGCTTAGGGTGGTCCTGAAAAGGACCGTTTGTGTTTGAAGGAGATGGTGGATAAGGAGCGGTGAGCGGTGGACAGTGTTTATTTTTTCTTCGTAACCCACTTTACTTGTCCCTTCTGCCGTACTAAAAACAAGTCGCACTTGGTCTCAGGAGGTGGCAGAGTGGACCTTGGAAGGTGGACCTTGACGTAACGGCCGTCAAAGAGGTGTTGGAGTAGGTACTCATCATCGCTGATCTTCCCCACAAATAGATACTCCACGTTTAATTTCAACTGCGCAAACTTGACGGTGACAGACTCCAGCGGCGTTACCAACTCGGTAAGTTTCACCGTAGCCGTCCTCTTCATTATCTCCTCAACAGTTGGTGGCGGCGATGAAGGTCGAAGCGATGAAGGGCGAGGCGATAGCGATGGCGAAGATGCAGTAGACGTCGAAGGCCGTTGGTCAAAGTAAAGTGGGTGGTTTCGAAAATTCTTTTGTATGCAAGATCTAAAAGAACTAGGTCTTTTGAATCCGCTCCTTTTTTCCGAAGACTTCTTCAAAGTCTCCTTCAAACGTTGCAGTTTCTCGGGTGTGATGGGAGAAGACATAGCGCAGAGGTGTATACAGTTCGCAAGGCAAAGCTGGAATGAGGTACCAGACGGAGCAAAGCGGGTCGCCAAGTGTAACCGTGACATTTCCATATACGGGTAGAAAGCTAAAGACCGGTCTACATCCTGTTCCCCTTCCACCGTGACGACACAACCCCCCCCCTTACGTCACGGGGCGGAGCCCCCCCCCCCCCGACGTCACGGGCGGAGCCCCCCCCCTTGACGTAACCCCCCCCCCGATTTGGGTCATGTTCAAGGTCACCCCCCCCCCTTCGACCTCCCCCCTTCTGCTTCGGTGACGTCACTTTGCCTTTATAAGCGGGAGCAGTCCGCAGTCTCGTCGCAGTAGCTTGCCGCCGGCTGTTTGGATATACGTCCCAGTGGGTTGCACTCTGCTGCAGCGTAGGTCTGTTAAGTGTGCGTTGGGCCCGACGCGCAATTAAGAGATCCGCGCCCTTGCATGTTTAGTTAGTTTGTTTAAGCATGTTAGATAACGCTTGTAGTTTGCTGCTAGGTAATGTAGTTAGTCTAATATATATGTTAGTGTTTGGTATTGGTTTGAAGTGTTTTATTTACTAATAACATATGTACTCCCGGCCCTACAGGTCCCTCAACAACCTTGGTCAAAACTTGGGTTCGCAGCAGCCTGACGCCGGGTGTTTGGGTCTACGTCCCACCGGGTTTCAGTGATACTGTTGACCTTTGCAAAACCGACCTCGGCTGTTTTTTGTAAAAATAACGTTAACTGATTAATTTGTTTCTTTTACATAGTTGCTGGTAAAGTCTTTATTTTCAAAGTAATGTATCTTGTTTCTCATCCTTTTCCTAACCCCCTGACAATAAGGTTCGGCCCTGAAAACCGGCCTTGTCAATAAGATCAATACGGCCATGCAAACCGGTTGACACCACCTATCTCACCCATGAGAAACGTTTGTGAAATATAAAATCAGTCTCTTGTTTAAAATCAGTCTCTTGTTTGTTGTCTTTTGTCCCCTTCCCCAATACAGAGCGGGGAATAGAGCAGTATGTTATGCTCTATTCCCCGCTTTGGCATTATGTCAGATGACCTTGACCTACTGACGGGACTTAGAAAAACTTTCGTTTGATCAAATATTGGAAGAAATATACTTTTAAAATAACCTTTCTCAATCACCTCCACTCCCACCACTTACATCTCCCCACCATTTACATCTCCCACCACTTACATTGGGTATAAAAGAGGTTCCCCATCACTGGTAAAACATTCTGCTGTTTGTGTTTAACCATGGCGCATATCAGGAAGCAGACCAAGCCTAAGAAGATGGTCGTAGAAAAACCAGCTCTTGTAACACCTACTACCTCTTCTACTGCTTCTTCATCATCTACACCAACTACTTCTGCACCGTCTCTACTCCGCCAGGTTTTATCTTCGCCAGCTTCTTCATCGCCTGCTTCTTCATCGCCTGCTTCTTCATCATCCGGTCCTGCGTCCATACTCCGCCACGCATTACTGATGTCCTTGATAATCCAGGAAGAGTCGCAACCAAGGTCTCTATCTTCTCCACCACCAAGACCCAAGTCACCAACAAAATCATCTTTATCTTCCCCATCACCAAGGTCAAGGACAAGGTCTTCTTCGTCATCTTCTTCTTCGTCATCTTCGAGCTCGAGGTCCTCTTCTTCTTCATCTTCGAGCTCGAGATCATCATCACCGAGTTCAAGATCTTCAACACCCACTATACCGCAGATCATTTCTCCAATCATCACTCCACCTTCCACAAGTTTTCGTCCGTCAGTAATCTGCATAAATGATCAAACTCCTTCAGAGAAATTTAATGAATTAAAATCCTTGAGAAGGAAGTGCTTACTTCCTGCACAACAATGTAAATACAGTTTTAAAAAAGGTGCAAGGAAAGGGGAACGTTGTGCTAAATCTTGTGTCTTAGATGAAGAATTATGCAGTTTTCATTTAAGACAAAAACACAAGGGTACCGTTTCTCTTTCCACACCACATCCAACAGTGAAACCAGCCAAAACTCGGATTAATAGGCTTTGTAAAAACAAACAATACTTCTTTGTCAAAATAATGGGTTTCTTAAAGGTCATGTTAAAATGTGGAGACCAACTCTACATTTTAAGATTACCTAAAGCCATGCGCCATCCCTACAAACCCACGAAAAAGCACTATCTAATCAGAGACAATTCAGGAACCACTGTGTGGAAAAAATTGTAATAACCTTTTTCCAAATTAAATCAAGTCTTTCTTTTTCCAAATTAAAAAAAAAGTGTGGACAACCTATTTACATTTTGTAGCATATGCTGCAGAGTGTAAATAGGTTGTCCACACTTTTTTTTACAATGTTACAACGACCTTGACCTAGATAACGGACTTAGAAACATTTCGCTCTGTTTAAATCCCTTTTCAAACCAAAACATTGATCTGTTCACCAACCTTTTAGGTGGGGGTAAGCGGGTATATAAGCGTGGCGTCGTAGAACATATTCATTAGTCAGCTATGGAGACTCCAGCAGGTTCATCCAACTCATCAGCTACTGATATGAAAGTAATCTGGGAACGTAGAGCGAAACAAAATAGTGCACGTTCGCGAAGAAACGAAAATAAAGTAAGAGAAGGATTCAAAAGATTACAAGTCGCTGTACCATTTGCTAATCCTAGTGATTCTAGGATTTCAAAAATTCGACAGGCAGTACAATATATTAAGTTCCTTCAAACACAGCTTCAAGAACCTTGTATAAAAGCTGAACTGCCTGAGGAACCGCTGCCCCCCTCAATCTTACAAAAATAATTAGGGAACGTTTTTGTCGAACCTCCGACCCTTAAAAAAGAAGATGACTAAACAATGAGAGGGGTTAAAAAAAAAAAAAAACAAAGCGGGGAATAGATCAGTTTGTGGTCAAAGTGAGAATCACTTACTGCTCTATTCCCCGTTTTGGCAATATGTTCAGACGACCTTGACCCACTAAAAAGACTTAGAATATTTGTGTATAGTATTGACTTACACTCCGTGTGGTAAAATAATGGAAGATATATTTATTTCTTAATACAATATACCCCTTCCCTAACCCTTGTACTCCCACCACTAACCCCCACCATTTAAACGTAGTATAAAAGGGGTTCCCTATCACTGGTAAAATCATTCTGCTGAAAATGAGTACACCCGCCCTCCCTATCGCTGCAGCAACACTAGTAGTAAGCAGAAAGGTTGAAAATCACGATCAGTTAATTGTCTTAAGAAGATTACTGCACAAGTTTCTCGATTGGGAGGTTGGTTGTGATTTGTATATGTGGAAGCCTAAGGCTCCAGTGTATAATAGTGAACAGGAAGCATGGAAAACAAGCTATAAAAACAATGTAAAGTTACTTAAAATGATTGGTATAATGGAAAGGTTACTCCGGCAGAAATGGATCATCAATCCAACATTTTATATTAAACCAAACCATTGTTGAATCAATAAAAAGGAGAGAGATTAAAAACAGAGCGGGGAATAGATCAGTTTGAGGTCTAAGTGAGAACCACTTACTGCTCTATTCCCCGTTCTGGTGGTATGTTCAGACGACCTTGACCCACTTACAAGACTTGTCATTCTGCGACATCGTTGTTTGATATAAAATGTACTTCCTACAATAATATCCTTGACATTTACCTCCACCACGTAAACATGGTATTTAAGCGACCGCATCGGAATATCCCCAGTAGTTAGCTATGGATTCCCAAGCAAGCACATCCAAAGAGTATAAAGATGAACTATCAGAGTTTCTGAAGTTCAACAATTGCACTTCACAATTGCGGAACCGAAGAGCCGAAAACACATTAAGAACAAAAAGATATAAGCTGACAATGCAAAAAGCCTACAGTAGATTATCAAGTAAAGTCCCGGGCGTTAAATCTACTACTAAAACAAAGGACATGATATATCGGGCAATAGAATACATAAAACATCTGCAGGCAATAGTTGCAGAAGTTCCTTCTGAAGAACCGGTCTCTCTTGAACCGATAGAATGCGTGTTCCTGGTGGAAGATAGGTTGGCGAAACATCAGTTTCTTGAGGAAGAACCGTCAGCCTACAAACAAATCTTCCTCATGGATGAAGACCAGGATGAATAACTGGGTTAACAAAATTAAAGACGTCTGGAATACAAAGCGGGGAATAGATCAGTTTGTGGTCCAAGTGAGAATCACTTACTGCTCTATTCCCCGTTTTGGTAACATGTTCAAACGACCTTGACCCACTTCAGGACTTGGAAACACCTTTGTTTAGAACTAAATATATATTTAACAACAATATCCCCTCCCCAACGCCCCCCCTCTAAATATTGTGGTATAAAAGGCGAGTTTGTATCAATGGTTGAATCAGTCTAGTCATGGCACCAAGAGACATCATCTTTCCTCATCCACGAGAGGTAATTCTAATGTTAAAAAACATTATGTTAGAAGATGAAGATGAAAATGAAGATGCGGTGTTGGAAGATGAAGAAGTTGATTCCGTAGAGATGGAAGCCGTGAGTTGGATGGAACAATTGGAAAGTGATGAGGATATCTCTAGTGTAGCGGATGACGTGGAGGAAAACTCGAATTCGGACGATGCGGAGGGTTACCAACAGTCACTCTGTTTGGAACACATGGAGGCAACTCCGAGTGGTAGTAGGACCCTTTTTGAGGGTACCTACGTCACTAGCTTTCTCCCCCGTCGCTTATTTCCGTTTGATGAGTCGGATGTGTCAGATGAGTCTGATTAGTTTTCTTCGTTAACCTTCCAACTACAAATACAGAGCGGGGAATAGATCAGTTTGTAGTCAAAGTGAGAACTACTTACTGCTCTATTCCCCGTTCTGGAATTATCTTCAGATGACCTTGACCTATATCTGGACTTGGAAACAACTTCTTTTGATACAATAATTATTACTAAATCAAACATATGCTCCAAGAGGGGGGTACTCTAATGGTGGGGGTAAGCAGGTATTTAACCATGCACTTTGGAATACACGTATTAGTCAGCTATGGATTCGCAAGCAAGCACATCCAACTCCAGATCTGGCTACAATCAGAGAAACGCTGAACACTCAAAGAAATGGAGAGTGAATATTAACACTGGATATGAAAGATTACAAAGTGTAATCCCATTCGCCAATCCTCAAGATGCAAAAATAACCGTTTTGTATAAGGCCATGGAATATATCAAAAGTTTACAGTTAAAACTCCAAGAACCGCTGTCAGCTCCCTCAATCGACCAAAAACTGTTGGAATCATGTCCTCTGACTGAAGATGAAAAACTCCAAGAACCGCTGTCAGCTCCCTCAATCGATCAAAAACTGTTGGAATCATGTCCTCTGACTGAAGATGACTTGGCGGTTGAACATTTCTTTGCTGAAGAACCCTCATACAAACAACTTTTTGAAGATCAGGATAATTAAAAGAAAACTTAAAGATCTGTTAAATAATACAAAGCGGGGAATAGATCAGTTTGTGGTCCAAGTGAGAATCACTTACTGCTCTATTCCCCGTTTTGGCAACATGTTCAAACGACCTTGACCCACTTTGGGGACTTGAAAACATCTTGGTTTGATGCAAAATGTACTGCCTGCGTAAAATTTGGTATTTCTTCACTAACACATATACTCCGGCATGTATACCCCCCACCACTGTTCTTTTTTCGGGTATAAATAGAGGTGAATTTTGGAGTGTTATTAGTAGCTGGTTAGCCTTTGAGGAAGACACAGTTATAATATGTATCGGTGCGATATTTGTAAAGCCTCATTTAGAGATGATTGGCTTTTAGCCATTCATAAAGAACTAAAACATAATCCCAACACAAATACAAAAGAAAAACAAAATGAACAAGAATTAGATTCAATCGATCATCAATTAGCACAACATCAATTTGCAAACCTAAATCAAAAAGAACAAAATGAAGTTTTAAGACCGAGTGTCATTCATTATGCACAATCAACGTCATCAACATCGACTTCTACGCCTGCTATGTCTACACTTCACCATCCTTCATCATCAACACCATCAACATCGACTTCAACGCCTGCTATGTCTACACTTCACCGTCCTTCAACATCAACATCGACTTCAACGCCTGCTATGTCTACACTTCACCATCCTTCAACATCAACAGCTGCTATGTCTACTCTTCACCGACCCTCAACATCAACAGCAGTAGATGTGGAACTACACGCTAAAGCACTACCTGGTAAGGTAGTAACACATTTTAAAATTGACAACGTAAAATTACAACTTGAAAACTTTTTACATAACGCCAAAGAATTAGTAACCAAAACACTAAAGAATGAACAAAAAAGATTAAATTTTATCAAATTTGGACTGTTGCTAGATGCCATATTCACTAACATTCAAAACGAAACATCACCAAGAGGTTTCATGACAAAAAACCGAACCATCATGGCTGCGTCAGATATTGAAAATATCGTAACAGAATGTCTTGAGGAACTTTTGACGAAACTACAAGAGCATGAAGGAAGAGGATCTGGATGGACTTTATTAAGTATAACAAGTCTGGATGTTAGAGTTCATAAACACGGTTATGGAATGAGAGGAAGTAGTTACATTCCTCTTCCGAAAAAAGTAAGTGATACCAAATCCTGTATTAATGTGCAAAATGAAGATAACGAATGTTTTAAATATGCTATGTTGGCCAAATATGTAAAAAATCATGTGTGTAGACCTAATAGAGAATATGAAGGAGTTCAACATAAGTATAATTTCCAAGGAATGACTTATCCTGTTGCAATTAGTGATATATCAAAATTTGAAAAGCAAAATCCGTCGGCTTCAGTCAACATATTTGGTTTGGATTCGTCAAATAATGTGTATCCCTTGCGCATAACATCGAATGAGCGCAACAATCATACTGACTTGTTATTAATCAATAAAGGAGAGATATCTCATTACGTGTATATAAAAGATTTTGAAAGGCTCGTATGTAAACAGTTAACAAAACATAAAAGGAAAATCACAACATGTAAGAGATGCTTTTGCCATGTGAACAAACCATTAAGAAGAGGAGGTTCAGAATGGTTATTAGAACACCAAAGGTTATGTAGTGGAAATTATGAGGTTAGAATTAAATTGCCACATCCTAGCAGATCATACGTACAATTTGACAAAGTAAATCAACAATACCCTATTCCATTTGTTGTGTACGCGGATTTCGAAGCATCTTTACTTCCAATTGAACAACAAGAAGAGGATATCGCAAAAAGAAGCAAATATCAAAAACACGCACCAAACAGTTATTCTATACTAACAAAATCCACGCTGTCTGAAGAACATCTTCAAGAATTTGGACTATCATCTGCTCCGAAGATTTATCGCGGTGAACAAGCAGCGAAACACTTTGTAGACGATTTGTATTACATTGCCTCTAAGGTGGAAGAACTCTACAAAATTAAAATACCGATGCTGCCTATGGAAGAACATCAACTTCAACATCACAATCTGGCAACAACATGTTATCTGTGTAATAACATATTTACACCAGATAACGTTAAAGTTCGTGATCACGACCATCTTACAGGAGTCTACAGAGGTGCAGCCTGTAATGCTTGCAACTTGAATTACAAACTTCCATCTTTTATACCCGTTGTTCTACATAACCTTAGTGGATATGACTCTCACTTTATAATTCCCGAATTGGGAAGAGATGATGGGGCGATAGATGTTTTGGCAACAACAATGGAAAAATTTATAAGCTTCTCTAAAAAGGTTGGCAAAATAAAACTTAGGTTTATTGATTCGTTTAGATTTATGCCTTCTAGCCTAATGAAATTAACTGAGAATTTAAAAAGAGAAGATCTGATAGAAACAAGCAAAATTGTAGCCAGTAGTAAAATGGATCTGGTTCTTCGAAAAGGGGTCTTCCCCTACGATTACATCGATGGACTGCATAGATTTAATGAAACATCACTTCCTCCACCAGAACAATTTAACAACAAACTTAATGATTCGGAAATTTCACTTGAAGCTTATCAACATGCATGTCGAGTATGGAACGAGTTGGATATGAAGACCTTAGGAGAATACTCAGACTTTTATGTAAAACTTGACGTGACTCTTCTCTGCGATGTTATGGAAGAATTCCGAAGAACCTGTTTTGCAGCATACGGTTTGGACCCTCTACATTCGTATACATCTCCAGGACTAGCTTGGCAAGCAATGCTGAAAGAAACAAAATGCAAACTCCAGCTGTTAACAGATATAGATATGGTTTTAATGGTTGAGTCGGGTGTTAGAGGTGGATTAACTCAAAGCGTGACGAGACATGTTAAAGCCAACAACAAATATCTACCTGACCATGATCAAGAGAAACCTTCAACGTACTTGGGATATTTCGACGCGAATAATCTGTATGGATGGGCCATGTCGAACCCACTTCCATTTGACAACTTTAAATCGGTTGATCCCGACTGTATTGGCGATATTTCACAAATTCCAAAACAAGGAGATACCGGATATATTTTGGATTGCGACTTTGAATATCCAGAACATTTACACGATCTTCATTATGACCTTCCACTCCTTGCAAGAACAGAAATTTCACCAACTGGAAAACACCCCAAATTAATGATGACCCTTAACAATAAACAACGATACGTAGCTCACTATTGGGTTGTTCAACAAGCTATCGAATTAGGTTTACGTCTTACTAAAATTAATAGAGCTGTAGAATTTTCCCAATCGTGCTGGTTGAAACCGTACATAGACTCGAATACTACCAGAAGAGCAGCCGCTACATCAGCCTTTCAAAAAGACTTTTTTAAATTGATGAACAATGCGATATTCGGTAAAACATTGGAAAACAAAAGAAGACATAAAAATGTTAAACTTGTTACA
The DNA here is from genome assembly GCA_963675035.1 of Allygus modestus. Taxonomy (NCBI): domain Eukaryota; kingdom Metazoa; phylum Arthropoda; class Insecta; order Hemiptera; family Cicadellidae; genus Allygus; species Allygus modestus. The sequence goes on from OY776112.1 coordinate 291,669,633, forward strand.
GATCCGAACAAACTACAAAAACTCGTACAACAGCCAAACTTTGGAACATCTATAATTATTAACGAAAATCTTGTAGCTGTATCTATGAAGAAAACCAGTGTGAAGATGGATCGTCCTTTGTACATAGGTATGTCAATCCTGGATATCTCCAAGACTCATATGTACGATTTTCATTACAAAAAGATGGTCACCTTTTATGGACGAGAAAACATCGGCATCTCCTACATGGATACAGACGCTTTTATATATTGGATAATTACTAACGATATGTATGAAGACCTTCGGACATTTGATTACAAAAACGATTTTGACTTTTCCGACTATCCAAAAGATCATCCAAACTACGACAATGACAGAAACAAAAAAGTGCTTGGCAAATTTAAAGATGAAGCCAATGGTGTTATACTTCAAGAAATTGTTGCACTAATGTCAAAATTATATTCTTTAAAACTAAATGAAAACCAAGTCATTAAGAAAGCTAAAGGAGTAAAAAGTTTGTATTTAAAGAAGAATGTGCATTTTAATCACTATAAGAAATGTTTATTTGAAGATCAAGATATAACAGCAAAATTCAACACAATCAGAAGTTTCAACCATCAGCTGTACAGCGTGACGGAAGTAAAAAAAGCTCTCTCTTCAAATGATGACAAACGCCACATCCTTGCAGACAACATCCACACTCTACCATTCGGCCACTACTCCCTCAACCCTATTGACGAGTAACCCTTTCATCGTCCTACATCCCTTTTCCTTTTCCTTTTCGTATAAAAGGGGGAACACAGCAGTATTTTGCTGTGTTCCCCCTTTTATACATTAGTTTGGAATGACCTTGACCTATATAAGCAGATTTATACAAAAGAATATTTAATATCATATCAGCTGTCTTCGTGAAACCATCATGTCAGACCTGAAGGAGAAGATTATTAATGAACTACACAAACCTGCAAGAATAAAGTTTCCAAGAAGAAATACTGTTATAAAAGGGATAAATGATCTATATCAAGCGGATTTAATTGAAATGCGACCGCATAGCAGAATAAACAAAGGATTTAAATATATACTCACAATTATTAATTGTTTTACAAAAGTTGCAGACGCTTTGCCTCTAAAGGACAAGACTGGTAAAAGCGTAACAGAAGCCATGGAAATAGCCATAAAAAGAGATAAAAACAAAATTAAACATTTACAAACTGATGATGGAACAGAATACTTTAATACAAACTTTGCACAGTTAATGAATAAATATAAAATAAATCATTATTCTACAAATTCAGAGAATAAAGCAGCTATTGTAGAAAGATTCAATAGAACCTTAAAAGGAGCACTGTATAAACAATTTTCAAAAAGAGGTTCTTACGTATGGTATGATGTTTTACCACAATTAATAAATGATTATAACAACAGGTTTCATAGAACTATCGGTATGAAACCTAACAAAGTAAATAGAAGAAATGCAAAAGATGTATTAAAACGCATAAAGAAAAATACAAAGCCTAAAGTAGAAAAAATGCAGCCAAGAAAATTTAATGTAAGTGATAAAGTAAGGATTAGTAAATATAAGGGAGTGTTTACCAAGAAATACCTTCCCAATTGGACGAATGAAGTTTTTACAGTGTATAAAGTACAACCGACTGTACCTGAAACGTATATCTTAAAAGATAACAAAGGAGATTTGTTGCAAGGTGCATTTTATGGACATGAAATGTTAAAGTCAACAGTAGGTGATGTATATCTTGTTGAAAAAGTGTTACAAAGAAAAAAGGACGCAGTTAAAGTGCGGTGGTTAGGGTTTAACAAAACTGAGGATTCATGGATACCTATAAAGGACTTGGTGTAATGCAAGCAACTCATTTCATCGTTAACCTTTGAGCGGGATGGAGATTATTCACCATAAAGATCGATTCAATATTAATAACATAGATGATTTAACTGTGGATAACGTTAAAATCAACAATGGTAAACACGGTAGTTTACTTCCAAACACTGTTCGATGTATAGTAAGTGGCCCCTCAAACTGTGGAAAGACCAATGTCGTCTTTAATTTGATCACTAATCCGCAAGGATTAAGGTTTAATAACCTATATATTTTTTCAAAGTCTCTACATCAACCAAAGTATCAATTGCTGGATAAAATCCTATCTGATGTGTCTGATGTTAATTTTTACAAATTTAACGCTAGTGATAGCATTATGCAACCAAACGAAGCGAAACCGTATTCTGTATTTATATTTGACGATGTATCTTGTGAAAATCAGGATACTATTAGAAACTACTTTGCCATGGGAAGACATAATAACATCGACAGCATATATATAGGACAAACCTATAGCAAAATCCCAAAACAACTTATCAGAGATAATGCAAATATTCTAATTGTATTCAAACAAGATGATACTAACCTAAAACATATATATAACGATCATGTGAATGCGGATATGCCATTTGAAAAGTTTAAAGAGCTTTGCGGAAAAGCATGGGCGGAAAAGTATGGATTTTTGGTTATTATGAAAGATCATGCTATAAAAGATGGTCGTTATAGAATAGGTTTTGATAAATTCGTTTTAATACACTGATTAGCGGTATTACTGTACAAGTCGTCAAGGTGTGAAGATGGTTAACCAGGAAAAGCTATTAAAGGAAATAAAATCACTTAGTGATTCTATTAGACAAAAAAACCGAGCTTTAAAATCAGGTATAAATGAAAGAGAGCAATTTTTAGAAACAACATTCAAACCTGTTACTGAACCTTTAAAGCGATTAGCACAAAATATGGAAAAACCTTCAATTCGCTTCGAAGGAGACAAAATGCTACCAATTTCCAAATATGAAGAAGAATTTCAGAATGATGAAAGTTTTGGCCAGTTACATACATCTGAAGAAAGCGACGAGTATGAAGAAAGCGGAGAAATAGAGGATTTAAAGGAAAAGGATATTGCAGAAGATACAAGTACAGAAGATACAAGTGTAGAAGATACAAGAGCAGAAGAAGAGGATATTAACCCATCCAACTTAAGCAAATTAGGCACGGATATTATGTTTAAAGGAACACTTGGAAGAACATATACGTTAAAAATGTTACACGCCGCACATGCTAATCGAAATTATCATACCTATGGAGCTAGAATAGAGGATAAAGGACTAATGATTGGAGATAGCAAGTTAGATATAAACGAAAATGATGATATAGTTATTGGAGATAAGAAATATAAAGGTACAAAAGGTTTGTTTGAACTTATCTTTAAAAATAATCCTGGTAAATATACTAAAAGGGATTTACAATTGTTTAAAAATATATTAGAGTATACAAATGCACATAGAAAAAAGTATTCCAAAGACCTACCTATTCATAGCAATCGGTCAATAAAATATACAAGTATTATATCTAGTCTTTTCCCCTCAAAATCAAAAAAAATCTCAAATTAAAAGAAGAGCTTTATCTTCTGCTGAATTAAATGTTTTGCATAAAAAGAGAAAAACAACTGATCCTACCACATCTGGAAGGGGATTATTGAAAAATTTGTATAAAACTAATATAATATATTACAACGATATAAATAAGTTAGTTGATCGAATGAGATTATTACATGAAGCCATGGAAGCCGGGCACACTGGTTTAGAAAACGAATGGGTAGCTTTGGTTGATGAACTGCGAAAACAAGGAATAATTGTTCAGTAGACGCATATATATATATATATATATATATATATATATATATATATATATATATTATATATATGTATATATATATAATAAGAACCTAAACGATAGCGATTCAGTTACATCATGAGTGTGGACAAGTTTGGACGGTATTCCGAGTTTGGGGTAAAATCTGGATATAGTGAAAAAAGAGCTGGGTTTCCGTTAACACCTGACGGCAACTATAATTTTGAAGGAAAAGTAATTCAAAATGTTGGTGATCCGCTTATGTCGTCTGATGCGGTTACGGTACAGTACATGAAAAAAAGAACCCCAACTGTACACGAAGATCATTGGGGGTTTTCCGGTAAAAGGTTAAGCGATATACAATATCCCATTTATGATGGTGAAGCAGTAAATTTAGCTACTCTAAAATTGTTAACGATTTACAAAAGGAATAAAACTGACACAAGCTATGATGTAAAAAAATTAAAATTATCAAATGTAGGTGATTGTGAGCAGGATGGAGACGCTGTAAATAAGAAAATGTTTGATATTGTACACAAGAAATGGACTACGGAATATGAAAAACATTTGGAAAGGTTTGGTGCAGCTCTATTCCATTATATCCATCGGGCTTCAGGAAGAGATGCAGCTTCAGATGTTGACAGTCACAATTATTTAGACTGGAAAAATATACACAATACAGAGAAACCTAATCAACGAGATAAACCATCTAAGCCTTCTAAAGTCAAGACATTAGGAAAGGAGGATAAAGTGAATGTGATTAATGAACCAACAGAAAACAATGAAGATTACATAAGAGAAAAAAGAATTTAAAATACCCCCCATGATAAGGGATAAAGCATCAGTCATATTCGAGAGACGATAGAGAGAGGATGATGGAATCCAATATTACTGCGTGGAGTTTAATATCTCAAGAGCCGAGATTTCCCCAAGGAGTGTTGACAGATGGTTTTGTTCAACGGTTTGATAGATATATGGATTGGGAACAACTTTCCATACATTACCTCTTTACAATGACTATGTTAAGAATTTATTTTCACAGAGTTAACTGGATCCATATTTTACAAAGACAACAGTTTTCAGAAGACTTCCTCGTAGAGATGACATCAAATTTTAATAACTGTTGGGAAGTAATAAGTAAATATCAAAATCTCTCTGAGAATTACATTGACAATTTTAAAGATAAACTAGACTGGGATGTGTTATTCAATTATCAACGATTAAGTGGCAAGTTTCTAAGGGAACATGACAACTATTTAAAGTTTATTCATTTTACCGAAGACAACGATACCATCACCAGCGGAGAAACATCTGGAACATCTTCAATTACACCTTATTTCTATTTTTACTACTTTTATTTAATATGTCTACATTTAATTAATAAATCCATTTCGATATAATAAATGGATTTTAAACAGTATATAATACAAGAAACCAAAACTGGTATTACATTCATTGTAAAACATTTATAGAGTGCACCTACTGATTGTAAGTTTTGCTATAAATAGTCATGTCGAGGGTTAAACGCATCAGTCATAATCGAGAGAGATTACAGAGAGGAAGGGGAGTAGCATCAACAGCATTTTCTCTATTGAGTAAACCGGTTGGAGCTATAGTTAATAAGGCGATTGATTTATTACCTGTGGAATTACATTTACCTGGAGGATATCAATATTGTGGTCCTGGAACCAAATTAGAGAAACGTCTTGCTAGAGGAGATCCTGGAATAAATAAGCTCGATCAGGCTTGTAAACAGCACGATATAGCGTATTCCAAATTTGGTGATACTAAAAATAGATCAATAGCGGATAAAGCACTTGCTGAGAAAGCTTGGCAAAGAGTAAAATCTAGTGACGCGAGTATTGGTGAAAAAGCAGCGTCTTTAGCAGTAACAGCAGCAATGAAAGCAAAAACTACGTTTGGAGGAGGAAAGAGAAGAAGGCGTGGGAAAAAACCCGCTAAAAAAGAAGGAGGTAATATCAGAAGAAAACGTCGATCTACCAGTGGTAAAGCTAAAAAGAAACCAACAATATGGTCAATGATAAAAAAGGGAGGAGGATTATACCTAAGACCGTATCGTGTGTATTAAATAAGAAAGAGCAATTAATAATTAAAAACAAAGAATTGACCAATGAAGAACTGATTACATATGCTTCTTGTTTGAAAATCCCATTTTTTAGAGGAGTATTTATGAAAGATGAGTTACCGGTTAAAATGTGGAAAAATGAGACTGGTATTGTAAATTTGGATAATAGTGAAGGATTAGGCACTCATTGGGTGTGTTACAAGAAACTTGGTAAAACCATTTATTATTTCGACAGTTTTGGAGACCTTCCACCACCGAAAGAACTTCAACAATACTTTCGTGCGGCAGAAAATGTTTTTTACAATCATACAAGAAAACAACCTGATGATACATCCATTTGCGGTCATTTATGTTTAGACTTTTTAGCTAAAAGTGTTAGTCAACTTTAAGATGTCCTCGTATACAGTGTCATTAACCGGTAACTCATGTACTTTGCGCAGTATTCTGTTTCCAGCGCTACGTTTGCAAAAAGGAAGACTATGGGAAGCCGCATTATTGGATTTAACAACATATAACTCTATTCCAAACGTTAGTGAAGGAATTAATAACAAAATACATTATTACAAGACAAAAGATGATAAAGGAAAGTATTCAGCTTTGGAAGAATTCAGTTTACCAACAGGAGCTTATGAAATTGATAATATAAATGAAGTTATACAAAAACATATAGGAAAACAAAATATAACGATAAAAGGCAATAACAATACAATGAAAGCCGAAATTATGTCTAAGTATTATATTGATTTTAGTCAAGAACATTCAATTGGTAGTTTATTGGGGTTTTCTAAGGAAACAAAAGTATTAGAACCTAATAAAACTCATTCTGGGAATAAAACTGTCACGATCATCAAAGTTAATAGCATAGACATTACATGTAACATTATACAAGGATCCTACAGAGATGGAGAGAATCGTCATATATTACACACATTCTACCCATCAGTTGCACCGGGTTTCAAGATAGTAGAAAAGCCTCAAAACCTTGTGTACCTACCGTTAAACACCAGTTTCATTTCAGACATCGTGCTGAACATAGTGGATCAAGACGGAAACCTTATTGACTTTAGAGGAGAAGCTATTACTGTAAGAATACATATAAAATCATCCGCTTAGACAATGGGGTTATCATTTAAAAAGAGAGAGCCAACAAGCAAAGAGGTCAGTAGCTCATCAGCTGTAGAAGGATTAACAAGTGACAACATTCGTTTTCTAGAAGAAATTGGATTAAAGGTCATTAACAATGGATATACTGGATATAGCGCAGGGTCCAACATTCGACGAGACCTTATGGGAAAAGGAATATCACACGCACAACCCTTACGCTTCGTCCAAATTAAACAATAACGATGAAATTAGGATTCCTATACAACAACAAGACATTTATACTCTTCCATGCGAAAGTTATTTATATATTGAAGGAAAAGTAACAAAAAATGATGGTACTGCTGGAACCACTGTTCCGTTCATAAATAATCCTATGACATTTTTGTTTGACGAGATTAGATATGAAATTTTAGGAGTTACAGTCGATTCAACAAAAAAGGTTGGAATTTCCAGTACATTGAAAGGATTAGCGTCTTTAACACCAAATGAGAAGAATCTGTTAGCTGTTGCAGGATGGGTTGCACCAGACAAAAGTACAATCGCTCCTGACTCTTCGGGAAACTTTGATTTCTACGTACCTTTAAGATTACTCCTAGGATTTGCTGAAGACTACAGAAGAATAATAATAAATGTAAAACAAGAACTAGTTTTATTAAGATCATCAAACGATAAAGATATTATTAAAGCAGCTACTGGAACAACTGATGCCAATTTAGACTGGAAATTAACATTAGACAAGATTGTTTGGAGAGTACCACATGTGCGACTAAATGATGAACACAGGATTACATTATTAAGAAAGTTAAAATCAGATCGAGACATTGTAATGCCATTCAGAAGCTGGGAGTTTCATGAATACCCCGTTTTACCTACAACACAACGGCATACATGGACTGTAAAAACTTCTACTCATTTGGAAAAAGCGAGATATGTAATATTTGGATTACAAACGAAGAAGAAAAGTATAATAACTGAAAATGCTGGTGAATTTGACCATTGTAAATTAACAAACTGTAAAGTGTTCCTGAATTCACAATTCTTTCCCTACGACAACTTTAATATTTATTTTGATAAGAAAAGATACAGTGTTTTATACGACATGTACGCTAGGTTCCAAAATTCATATTACGGCAAAACAAATACACCTCTACTATCTCCCGTTCAGTTTGAATCGAAAGCTCCGATTGTTGTAATTGATTGTTCCAAACAAAATGAATCTGTAAAATCGTCTAGTGTTGATATAAAAATAGAAATGGAATTTCAAGAAAACGTACCTGCAAATACATCTGCGTATTGTTTAATTTTGCACGATAAAATTGTTACATACACACCGTTGACCGGTATTGTAAAGACAGTATTGTAAAACGTTGTACCACCACCGGCACCGCCACTGTCGCTAACCTATAAATAGCGGAGCAGCAATGCAGGTCTTCAGTTGATCGTCTATCGGCGCATGGGTAACATCTTCTACAAAATGAGTTCTCCATCTGTTGTACAAGGTGATGCAGAGGTAGCACCGTTATTGGAATGTGACAATACTAGTGAAGCAGAAATCATCAAGGAAATAACTGCATTTTTAAAGTTTGTTAAAAGAGATAGAGAGGAGGAAATTAATGCAGACCCATCAAAGGTAGTACCAAAGAGGAAGAAGAAAGTTGAAGAAAATATTCCTCCTCACATTTTAACTGAAGTTTTTCTGCGAATCTTTTACCCCATCTCAGCATGCATCAGTAAAAGTGTATCAGTTGGATTGATGAAATCATTGGATTATTCCCCTACAGTAATACTACACCATGGAACAAAAAAGGTTTTATTTTCGCAAAATGCTTGGGAGTCATTTTTGAAACATGTGCATTTAATAGAATGTTATTTAACTAACAGTTTGTGTGGAAGGAAAACACATATTCGACTTTTGGATTGTGACAATGAAATCGATATTGTTAAACATCGCGGACAACTACAAGTGCGAATTAGAGACTTGACTCAACATGAAAATAAGATTCTACTGTCACGTGAAGAATTCTACGTTTTAAACTACGCAACAGAACCTATTACAAGATACATGAGACAGTTGGTATTTGCAAGCGCTATTATTAAAGAATATTTGGTCGATACTTTGGAAAAACAACCTGATAGCACCATCGTGTACGGACCTGTGGATACATCTATTTTTAATAGAATACCTCATGAAGTTTGCATGTGGAGAAAGTTAAAGGATTTTGAACCACTTGTAGAAATCGCTACAGAAGCTACAGAAGAAACAACACAGGAAGAAGAAGAAACGGAGAAACAATAAGAAGAAGAAAACGAAACACAAGAAGAAGAAGTTAAAAAAGACTAAAGTTTGACTTAGTAAAGAAGAACACACGTGGGGTAGGCCTATTGGGGACGGTGCCCACGTTAAATATACACCAACGCGCCTGCAACTGTACGGCCTGGTATTTAACCTACCGTGGTGTGGAAAACAGTTTAGTTGATCGCTAGGTGCCATGATGAGCGGAGGGGATGAAGAAGTGAGTGTAAAGCCTTGTGTAATAGAATTTCAAGCATTTCGAAATAATGATGATAGGTTTATTATCAAGGAATTAGTAATTTTAGACTTGCTTACATTTGTAGCCTACCCATTCACGTTTGAAGCTCCTTTTTCTTTTAACAAACTTAACACCAAAGCAAAAAGTACAAACAAATGGATAACAAACTACTTTCATCACATACATTGGTATGAAGGATTTATAAGCTACAGTAATCTGCACAGTATTATGTTTAACTTTTGCAAACAATATTCACATATATACACAAGAGGATTAGAAAAAAAGAACTGGATACAAAAGTATACGCACGGTAATGTTTTCGATATAACTATCAGTAAGGACTTTAACATTAATCTCGGTAATATTTGTGTCGCTGCAAAAGATCTTAAACACGGTCAAACAAACTGTGCATTGTACAACGCATATCGTTTGGCTGCTTACTTGAAACAAACGCAGGAATGTGGTGGGGGTAGCGGAGAACAGAAATGTGGTGGGGGTAGCGGGGCCTATAAATACGAGGAGACAACACCGCTTCAGCATGAGTATTATTCGAGACTCCGAAGAGGCAACATCACAGAAGACACCACCACTGACGAAGATGGCATCACAACAATATCTACAAACATTAGTTGATCAATTCAACACTCACTCAAAATCGAACCTTCTGCTAACTAAAAAATGTTCAGAACTAAAAGAACAAAGACATTACATTATTCATAGCATCAAGAAAGTGGAAACCACACATGGAGAAGCAATTCTAGTATCATTGTGCGAAGGACCTATGACTCCAGGAGATGAGCCGAAGTTTCAAGTATTTCTTCCAAAACGATTTGTTCAACTGCTACAAAATGAAGACTTGCGAGATATTCAACCGGGAACGTTGTATTTGGTATCACACGGTGTAAGCGGCAACAACTCGACGGAACTCACTCTGCACATCATGCATCATTGTACATAATGTCTCTATTTGTTTTTCTCTGTTTGTATTTCTAGTCATCAATGTTAGACTTAAGCTTATTGTATTGTAAAATGTTTGTTTAATAAAGAAAGAAAAATAAAAAAAAGAATAACATTAAAAAAAAAAAACAAAAAACAAAAAACAAAAAAAAAAACAGCAACATAGCAGTATATTATTTTATATACTGCTGTGTTGCTTTTTTTTAAAAATTCAAATGGATGACCTTGAACTTTCATTCAGGGTTAACTTATGAAGGGGTATAAAAGAGAGGGAGCAGTGAAGTTAGTCTCAGTCTTGTCTAACACACGCTGCAGCTAACATGTCGGTGCCACCGATGAATAATTTATTTTTCGATAACAATTTGAAGACATATTGTTGCGAGTTGCAATGTTTTAAAATACCAGGCGATCAAGTTGACGGGAAAGCTTGTCGTAAGTGCAGGTGTTTCAGCTATTGCATATGTAGATGTAAAACATATCAAATGAACCGTCAAGATAAAATACAAGAATTACGGCGACGGCTTGCATTACTTTGGCGGCGAATGGAGTAGCAACCATCTGCCGCGCACTTGCCACCTGCCGCCTACCATCTGCCGCCTGCCATCTGCCGCCTGCCATCTGCCGTCCGCCATCTGCTCCGCCCCACCACAATTTTACCCCCACCATTTAGTACGATTACAACGCTAGCTTGTGAATAGCCAGTACACCTCCGGCTCTCAACCGGTGAACATCGAGCTGCTCGTCCCGACTGTGTGTTCCCTGCGGTCACATAAATAGGCAAGGAACACACAGTCGGGATGGGCCGATTGGACAAACAAGCGCAACACTTGAAAACTACGTCTGACGGTCGCGACTCCGGATCAACAACATCGATGACGACAAACAACGGGGAACTATTGTAAACATAAATTATTGTAAACATAACTTATTGTAAATAAAAAGAAATGTAAACATTAAAGTAATAAATGAAATAGTACTACCTCGCACTCGTATCATTCGATTGCTTCATTCGATTGTTTTCATTCGATATTTTTATCGAATGAAAACTATCGAATCACAATCGGATTTTACGCGTGCGAGGTAGTACTTTTTTAAAATAACCTCCCCGTGACCTTGACCTTTAAACTTTCCCCCATTACGTCACAAAACCGCCTACGTCACTGGCTGAGGCTCAGATGACGTGTTTAATGACTCAGCGCATCCGGTCACGTGACCGGATGACGTCACTTCCGGTCTAGCAGCCTCAAATGCCCACTACTGACACACACTAGGGGACAACTCCCTGCGTATATGATGCCGACACGCACTAGGACACAACTCCCTGCGTATATGATTCCGACACACACTAGGGGACAACTCCCTGCGTATATGATGCCGACACGCACTAGGGGACAACTCCCTGCGTATATGATGCCGACACACACTAGGGGACAACTCCCTGCGTATATGATGCCGACACACACTAGGGGACAACTCCCTGCGTATATGATGCCGACACGCACTAGGGGACAACACCCTGCGTATATGATTCCGACACACACTAGGGGACAACTCCCTGCGTATATGATGCCGACACGCACTAGGGGACAACTCCCTGCGTATATGATGCCGACACACACTAGGGGACAACTCCCTGCGTATATGATGCCGACACGCACTAGGGGACAACTCCCTGCGTATATGATGCCGACACACACTAGAGGACAACACCCTGCGTATATGATGCCGACAAGCACTAGGGGACAACTCCCTGCGTATATGATGCCGACACACACTAGGGGACAACTCCCTAAGTATATGATGCCGACACACACTAGGGGACAACACCCTGCGTATATGATGCCGACACGCACTAGGGACAACTCCCTGCGTATATGATTCCGACACACACTAGGGGACAACACCCTGCGTATATGATGCCGACACGCACTAGGGGACAACTCCCTGCGTATATGATGCCGACACACACTAGGGGACAACTCCCTGCGTATATGATGCCGACACGCACTATGGGACAACTCCCTGCGTATATGATGCCGACACACACTAGAGGACAACACCCTGCGTATATGATGCCGACAAGCACTAGGGGACAACTCCCTGCGTATATGATGCCGACACACACTAGGGGACAACTCCCTGCGTATATGATGCCGACACGCACTAGGGGACAACTCCCTGCGTATATGATGCCGACACACACTAGAGGACAACACCCTGCGTATATGATGCCGACAAGCACTAGGGGACAACTCCCTGCGTATATGATGCCGACACGCACTAGGGGACAACTCCCTGCGTATATGATGCCGACACGCACTAGGGGACAACTCCCTGCGTATATGATGCCGACACAAACTAGAGGACAACACCCTGCGTATATGATGCCGACACGCACTAGGGGACAACTCCCTGCGTATATGATGCCGACACGCACTAGGGGACAACTCCCTAAGTATATGATGCCGACACGCACTAGGGGACAACACCCTGCGTATATGATGCCGACACGCACTAGGGGACAACTCCCTGCGTATATGATGCCGACACACACTAGGGGACAACACCCTGCGTATATGATGCCGACACGCACTAGGGGACAACTCCCTGCGTATATGATGCCGACACGCACTAGGGGACAACTCCCTGCGTATATGATTCCGACACACACTAGGGGACAACTCCCTGCGTATATGATGCCGACACGCACTAGGGGACAACTCCCTGCGTATATGATGCCGACACACACTAGGGGACAACTCCCTGCGTATATGATGCCGACACACACTAGGGGACAACTCCCTGCGTATATGATGCCGACACGCACTAGGGGACAACACCCTGCGTATATGATTCCGACACACACTAGGGGACAACTCCCTGCGTATATGATGCCGACACGCACTAGGGGACAACTCCCTGCGTATATGATGCCGACACACACTAGGGGACAACTCCCTGCGTATATGATGCCGACACGCACTAGGGGACAACTCCCTGCGTATATGATGCCGACTAACACTAGAGGACAACACCCTGCGTATATGATGCCGACAAGCACTAGGGGACAACTCCCTGCGTATATGATGCCGACACACACTAGGGGACAACTCCCTAAGTATATGATGCCGACACACACTAGGGGACAACACCCTGCGTATATGATGCCGACACGCACTAGGGACAACTCCCTGCGTATATGATTCCGACACACACTAGGGGACAACACCCTGCGTATATGATGCCGACACGCACTAGGGGACAACTCCCTGCGTATATGATGCCGACACACACTAGGGGACAACTCCCTGCGTATATGATGCCGACACGCACTAGGGGACAACTCCCTGCGTATATGATGCCGACACACACTAGAGGACAACACCCTGCGTATATGATGCCGACAAGCACTAGGGGACAACTCCCTGCGTATATGATGCCGACACACACTAGGGGACAACTCCCTGCGTATATGATGCCGACACGCACTAGGGGACAACTCCCTGCGTATATGATGCCGACACACACTAGAGGACAACACCCTGCGTATATGATGCCGACAAGCACTAGGGGACAACTCCCTGCGTATATGATGCCGACACGCACTAGGGGACAACTCCCTGCGTATATGATGCCGACACGCACTAGGGGACAACTCCCTGCGTATATGATGCCGACACAAACTAGAGGACAACACCCTGCGTATATGATGCCGACACGCACTAGGGGACAACTCCCTGCGTATATGATGCCGACACGCACTAGGGGACAACTCCCTAAGTATATGATGCCAACACGCACTAGGGGACAACACCCTGCGTATATGATGCCGACACGCACTAGGGGACAACTCCCTGCGTATATGATGCCGACACACACTAGGGGACAACACCCTGCGTATATGATGCCGACACGCACTAGGGGACAACTCCCTGCGTATATGATGCCGACACGCACTAGGGGACAACTCCCTGCGTATATGATTCCGACACACACTAGGGGACAACTCCCTGCGTATATGATGCCGACACGCACTAGGGGACAACTCCCTGCGTATATGATGCCGACACGCACTAGGGGACAACTCCCTGCGTATATGATTCCGACACACACTAGGGGACAACTCCCTGCTATATGATGCCGACACGCACTAGGGGACAACACCCTGCGTATATGATGCCGACACGCACTAGGGGACAACTCCCTGCGTATATGATGCCGACACACACTAGGGGACAACACCCTGCGTATATGATGCCGACACACACTAGGGGACAAAACCCTGCGTATATGATGCCGACACGCACTAGGGGACAACTCCCTGCGTATATGATGCCGACACGCACTAGGGGACAACACCCTGCGTATATGATTCCGACACACACTAGGGGACAACTCCCTGCGTATATGATGCCGACACGCACTAGGGGACAACTCCCTGCGTATATGATGCCGACACGCACTAGGGGACAACTCCCTGCGTATATGATGCCGACACACACTAGGGGACAACTCCCTGCGTATATGATGCCGACACACACTAGGGGACAACTCCCTGCGTATATGATGCCGACACGCACTAGGGGACAACACCCTGCGTATATGATTCCGACACACACTAGGGGACAACTCCCTGCGTATATGATGCCGACACGCACTAGGGGACAACTCCCTGCGTATATGATGCCGACACACACTAGGGGACAACTCCCTGCGTATATGATGCCGACACGCACTAGGGGACAACTCCCTGCGTATATGATGCCGACACACACTAGAGGACAACACCCTGCGTATATGATGCCGACAAGCACTAGGGGACAACTCCCTGCGTATATGATGCCGACACACACTAGGGGACAACTCCCTAAGTATATGATGCCGACACACACTAGGGGACAACACCCTGCGTATATGATGCCGACACGCACTAGGGACAACTCCCTGCGTATATGATTCCGACACACACTAGGGGACAACACCCTGCGTATATGATGCCGACACGCACTAGGGGACAACTCCCTGCGTATATGATGCCGACACACACTAGGGGACAACTCCCTGCGTATATGATGCCGACACGCACTAGGGGACAACTCCCTGCGTATATGATGCCGACACACACTAGAGGACAACACCCTGCGTATATGATGCCGACAAGCACTAGGGGACAACTCCCTGCGTATATGATGCCGACACACACTAGGGGACAACTCCCTGCGTATATGATGCCGACACGCACTAGGGGACAACTCCCTGCGTATATGATGCCGACACACACTAGAGGACAACACCCTGCGTATATGATGCCGACAAGCACTAGGGGACAACTCCCTGCGTATATGATGCCGACACGCACTAGGGGACAACTCCCTGCGTATATGATGCCGACACGCACTAGGGGACAACTCCCTGCGTATATGATGCCGACACAAACTAGAGGACAACACCCTGCGTATATGATGCCGACACGCACTAGGGGACAACTCCCTGCGTATATGATGCCGACACGCACTAGGGGACAACTCCCTTAGTATATGATGCCGACACGCACTAGGGGACAACACCCTGCGTATATGATGCCGACACGCACTAGGGGACAACTCCCTGCGTATATGATGCCGACACACACTAGGGGACAACACCCTGTGTATATGATGCCGACACGCACTAGGGGACAACTCCCTGCGTATATGATGCCGACACGCACTAGGGGACAACTCCCTGCGTATATGATTCCGACACACACTAGGGGACAACTCCCTGCGTATATGATGCCGACACGCACTAGGGGACAACTCCCTGCGTATATGATGCCGACACGCACTAGGGGACAACTCCCTGCGTATATGATTCCGACACACACTAGGGGACAACTCCCTGCGTATATGATGCCGACACGCACTAGGGGACAACACCCTGCGTATATGATGCCGACACGCACTAGGGGACAACTCCCTGCGTATATGATGCCGACACACACTAGGGGACAACACCCTGCGTATATGATGCCGACACACACTAGGGGACAAAACCCTGCGTATATGATGCCGACACGCACTAGGGGACAACTCCCTGCGTATATGATGCCGACACGCACTAGGGGACAACACCCTGCGTATATGATTCCGACACACACTAGGGGACAACTCCCTGCGTATATGATGCCGACACGCACTAGGGGACAACTCCCTGCGTATATGATGCCGACACGCACTAGGGGACAACTCCCTGCGTATATGATGCCGACACGCACTAGGGGACAACTCCCTGCGTATATGATGCCGACACGCACTAGGGGACAACTCCCTGCGTATATGATGCCGACACACACTAGAGGACAACACCCTGCGTATATGATGCCGACACGCACTAGGGGACAACTCCCTGCGTATATGATGCCGACACGCACTAGGGGACAACTCCCTAAGTATATGATGCCGACACGCACTAGGGGACAACACCCTGCGTATATGATGCCGACACGCACTAGGGGACAACTCCCTGCGTATATGATGCCGACACACACTAGGGGACAACACCCTGCGTATATGATGCCGACACGCACTAGGGGACAACTCCCTGCGTATATGATGCCGACACGCACTAGGGGACAACTCCCTGCGTATATGATTCCGACACACACTAGGGGACAACTCCCTGCGTATATGATGCCGACACGCACTAGGGGACAACACCCTGCGTATATGATGCCGACACGCACTAGGGGACAACTCCCTGCGTATATGATGCCGACACGCACTAGGGGACAACTCCCTGCGTATATGATTCCGACACACACTAGGGGACAACTCCCTGCGTATATGATGCCGACACGCACTAGGGGACAACACCCTGCGTATATGATGCCGACACGCACTAGGGGACAACTCCCTGCGTATATGATGCCGACACACACTAGGGGACAACACCCTGCGTATATGATGCCGACACACACTAGGGGACAAAACCCTGCGTATATGATGCCGACACGCACTAGGGGACAACTCCCTGCGTATATGATTCCGACACACACTAGGGGACAACTCCCTGCGTATATGATGCCGACACGCACTAGGGGACAACTCCCTGCGTATATGATGCCGACACGCACTAGGGGACAACTCCCTGCGTATATGATGCCGACACGCACAAGGGGATCTAATACTCGTACAATGCCTGACGTTCGTTGATGACCATCAGCATTTCTAAGCAGGCGATTTTTAGGTACTGATATTTAGAGATATGACCAGAAAAGAACAGCCCAATCTAATCAGCTGCAGTGGCTAGCGCTTCACAGATTTAAGCGGTTTGAACTATATGTCTTTACATGAAGTGGACATGCATGATTGTATGACGTTATAAACAAAAGTAAAAAACTTAGTTACCCGTTGATCGACAGGCACAGGTGATGTAACACATGAAATATTGACTTCCGTACTCCTCTGTCTCTGTCTGCATGGAATCGCAAGTCAAGACATCTATGTAATGCAATCGTGATACGCTGACAGAAATTGGCAAAGACGCTGCTTGCAACATATCTTGTTGTCAAACAGACGTAGCATAAATTACTATATACATAACTAGAATACATATATTTTAAAACTCAAGCTTCCGTGGGTAACCTCTTTGGAGGATTGTAACATTGTGAGCTAGGGTAAACTGTCAGTGGTAACTCTCAATAAAGGAAATCAAACACTGAATAAAAGGAACAAAAATTAAAATATGACAAGTATTTACCAATTTGCGCAGCGTTGGCTTGAAGCCTGGCCTCAGCAGCAGCGGTGATCATCTTAGAGCATTCCGCCTCAACCCTGTGACAAACAACATAATTATATAATGCGCATGTATTCGGATAGATTATGTAAAGCAGAACCAGTAATAGAATGAAACAACGTAATTTATATTTTTTATATGTTTTCATGGCAATCCCAGATGCTGGAGAGGTTTACCCAAGAAGATTAGGCAGTTTCAGAGGATTTAGATAATACGCAGGAGATGTTGAACAAGCTCATAGCACACTCACAGAATCAACAATCCCGAATGATCCCGAATGATTAAGCCATCATAAAATTTAATGTTACCCGAAATCCGTTTCCAAACTGTAAAAGTGGAGCTCAGCATTTCAAATCGTTGTCATTACCATCAAACAATAACGTTGAGATCAGTTCAGCACAAACGATACGAAAATGACAGTAATTGTAATGCAAAAGGTTGCGCTTAATCCTCCGCCAGCCATTACGTCATTAACTGGAGTGGCCGACCCAAGGTTGCGTGGCGGCGCTCACGTTGCGAGCGTGCTGCCGCCGCGACACTGATGACATTTCGTGAACCGGCAATTTACGAATTTTACCAACAACGCTTTCTACTTAACTCTTGCTTAGATAAGCACTAAGTGTCTTAAGGCAATAAGATATGAATAGCGGACACGAAATGAAACATTGTTAGCTGGTTGGTTTGGCTTTACTATTATGTACTAGAAATATACGATTGTTTGATAGGTCTGACAAACGTGTTAAAGCGATATATTATGGATTTTGAACGGAAGCAATATACGTTCGTGAATACTCCAATCGCTCTCGCCAACTACACACTTAGTAATCGCCTCAGCTTATGACCGAGACACCCTACCAAAAGAGCTCAAATTTTACCATCATGAAAATTGAATTTTTGTTTTAAGATGTTATTTTTATTTGTTATGAAAGACTTAAAACTTAAAATCTTAGATATCTGGTATGCTTCAAAAATAAATATATTACATACATATACATTAGGTAAGGTATCTTCTTTAAGATCAAGCTTTCTTTAGTCTTCAAATTCGTCTATGGAGTCAAACATATTTTCAATTAGCTCGTTTTACAAATTTTATTTCCTTAAGGTGTGTACAGCACAGCTGTTATATGATTACAGTTTTAAAGTATTTCATTTGACTTTTTAAATTAGAAGAGCCAAGTTTTTTTTAAATTTTACTCCAGTATCTTAGTGTAATTGGAGGTTTCAAATTGAGATTAGGTAGTGGATCAAAAGTATAAACTTATGTGCATAAATAATTCGTGGAAAAATTGCATTGTTTAACTACTAAGAATCCTAACTACATCAATGAATATTCACAATTATTTACATCTTTCCGACTTAAAAATGTGAACAGGGCTCAATATTAATGGATTACAGTAAAATCAATCAGTTAGTCAGACGAAACTATTCCAAAGCAGATAAGAATTTTAATAATCAACCGAATGAAACCACTCATTTTTTAACAAAGAAAACACTCGAAATATGACAATCAGAACTGTCAAAGATACATGTACGTAGCCAATTAAGGTTTATTGAACATGTACAGAAGTGTTCTCCAACAGACGCTGGCTGATGGATGACAACAGAATCAACAAGGCTGAAGTGGAGGACGTAAACACGGATTTAATTAAAGCAGACATGTCATAAGCGAGGAGGCTCGCAACGCAAGTTATTGGCCCATATTGGCATCGCTGACACTTGTTTTAATTTGTCCCCGATATTGATTGATAGTCGCTGGCGGCGCTCGTTCATCATAGAAATTACACGATGAGGACAGCGGTCCTTGACGGCGCGACGTCGCACGGATCACATCAGGATATGATATTGAGCTTGCACTGGGGGAAGAGGTTTGTACAAAAAGGATAAAACAAAAATGTTGTAATAAGCAATTTGAATTATAATATTTTGTCTGAGGCAGATACAACACCTACAATCCGTCGACCAAAGTATTTCACAAAAAATTATACATTATTGCGTTGGAATCTGAATCAATCATCTTTATTGTGACGGTTCACACACTGCATAATAGCGTCATAGAATGAACACAAGTGGAACTCCTTAAACTAAATCGTCTTATAAACGAACAAAATCCTTAACTAAATATAAAAACATTTCTCATTAAGAGGTGTTTGGCCATTTTTCCGAAGCTATTTCTGTCATTAATCCTACTCTTAATAGTATCCGGTAGAGAATTAAACAGTTTTATACCGTAATAGAGTATGATTTGTTTAAAGGACGTCTTATGGCAAAGAATGTTCACATTTTTAGAGATGCATTAATTTAAATTTTCTTGCATTTAAAGAAGAAATTTCAATGTATAACCAAACAAGATACATACTAAAACATTATGCCATTTCGCATATTCGCTAAAAATACGTGCACACAGTAAAAAATACGAATTGTATTTAAGAAGAACTTTGGTTAACATCTATTCTTCGCATTACTGAATTGACAATTTTTGGATAAGGCGTTTTCCTTCAGGAAGTTACAGTTATCATTCGGGAAGTTTGATCTCCGATACATGCCTGCCAACACTTTCGTCAGTAGTGGTTATGTTGGATTAAATAATCTGAAAGTCTTGTTGATCAAGTACTGCGACGTTCAACAAAATAATGTCTTGATTTTTATAGGCCAGTGCATTTTATTCTAGAATTCGTTTGTTTGTTTCAATCTCATCATGACACATTTCGAAATAATTGAAACACTACCATTTTTCAATCTCTCAAACTGCGATAATATAGTAAGATTTAGCAACATAGAAACCAACATTAAACTTCATGAATTGAGGCACCCCTCTCTTGTCAAATCGGTAAAGGCAATGCTCTTTTATGAAGAAACCTCATGGAACCAGGGCTGACGTTTGTCCGTCGTACTTCACAAGGTCGTCAGCAATTTGCTAAAATTCGTCGTAAGGTACAAAATTAACAAATATTTAATATATAATTTATATTTTTTCTGTACCCATCCGAAAAAATAATAATTGGCAAATTGAAGAGGTGATTTATTTTATAATGCGTACGTATTTATTCATATATTCGTATACATTCGTATTCGTATATATTTTTAGAATATATTCGTATAATTCGTAACACCTTCAAAATGGTGGTTCAAAGATATATTATTAATTTATTTATTCATGGTAAAAAGGGGTTTTATGATGTTAAAATTATACAAAAATCCGTCATTTTAAGAGTAGGTAATGGTTTAACTCTAATAGTATTGTCCAAAATGACATTTGTCTTTCCAAATATTGAATACGTTACGTAAGAACTAACACAGTAACTGTAATTAATTTCGGCGAACGTTTTACATCGGGTCACATATAAATGCGAAACTGCTCACCTTCCTATTTTAATTTCCGTCTTGTATTGGGCAGGAGGGGGTGTTTTTTTAGCAACATAATTATGATTTGAACCATTTCAAAACTAATATCAAGCATTCTTTGCTTCCTATTTCATAATCTCGTAACATTTTGACATTATATGGATTAAGTAAACCCAAAACCGTTCCCCAGTAGAGCAACCTCCCCCCCAGACACGTGCCGCGGTGTTGGGGGGGGGGGGCACCTCGCAACAATGGTTTGCCGCTCGCTTTACACGGACTGACTTTGACACCACGCGCCGCGCCAACGATACTATCAGTTAAATAAATGCGATTATCTTTACAGTTAAAATTATTTATCGATTGCTGTCCAAAGATGTCCACCCTCTGAAATTAAATTGTATACAACTTTTTGCCGTTCCCTTGGATGTGTACCCTGCAAAGGCGTTAATTTCCTGATGAACCAGAAGCATTGCAAGTTAAGGATGTGAACAAATTAAGGAGCAGACACGATCTGTAAAGCATTAAACAAAGTAAAAAAAACCCAAAAAGAGTAGGTTAAGAATAAACGGAAAATACAAGTTGGCAAAATTATGGTAATTTGGTACTCATCTTCTTTGGTTTTACGGACAACTAGATGCTTAACAATTTTCACTATTTTCAGAAGACAAACTAACAACTAAGGTAATGGAAGGGCATAAAACTAAACAATATTTGCGATTTAAAATGTTGGATCGATATATATGATTTCACTATTATGACTTGTTTAAAGTGTTTTTAGTTAGTTAACATAAATATGAATGGTTGTTATTTTATTCAGGTTAAAAAATATTTCAGATATGGTTTTACAACGGTATTTTCTTTTACAATAATACTACCATTTTAGAACGTCTAAATTCAACACCAACTTTCATGGCATTAATTAGGCCATTTAAAGCACCAACGCGGTTTCCTTAATTAGGAGCAATTGAACAGTTGATTGTCAAACTTTACACATAATTAGTGCAATAGATGAAGTGAAACGAAGGCACTGTCAGGCCGCAATGGGTTGAGGGAAACCAAGGTGTTGAAGTAGGTGAGATATACAACCTATTCAGTATGGTCTACCATATTGTAACTACAGTACGAATAAACAATCCCTCTTTGCTGTATGTTATAAGTAAGGATTATAACATACACACGCCATTAAGGATTATTAATACATATATGTAAATAAGACTATCATTTGCCATATAAAAATTCTGCTCTAACGATTACATATTAGTTAGTAATTTAAAGTTATATATTAGCCTAAAAATTGATTTTGATTAATTAACACAATCACTACCACCGACCACACACGTGTAAGGTGAGTATAATGCATATAGTATATATTGAGTTCTATGGTGTATCATGGCTAGTAGGGAATATGTTAACAATATTATAGGAGACACACTGAGGCAGGTGGCGTCATGATAGGTAGGGAACGTGTTTACAATATTACACACACACTATATCAGGTGGTGTCCATGGCTGGTAGAGAAAGTGTTAAACAATATTATGGGAGACACACTATATAAGGTAATGTCATGGCTGGTAGGAAATGTGTTAACAATATTGTAGGACACACTGTGTCAGGTGGCGTCATGATAGGTAGGGAACGTGTTTACAATATTAAAGAAGACACACTATATCAGGTGGTGTCCATGGCTGGTAGAGACTGTGTTAAACATAGTGGGAGACACTGTATCAGGTGGTGTCATGATAGGTAAGGAACGTGTAAACAATATTAATGAAGACACACTACATCAGGTGGTGTACATGGCTGGTAGAGAATGTGTTAACAATATTATGGCAGACACACTATATCAGGTGGTGTCCATGGCTGGTAGAGACTATGTTAAACATAGTGGGAGACACATTGTATCAGGTGGCGTCATGATAGGTAAGGAACGTGTAAACAATATTAATGAAGACATACTACATCAGGTGGTGTACATGGCTGGTAGAGAATGTGTTAACAATATTATGGCAGACACACTATATCAGGTGGTGTCTAAGGCTGGTAGACAATGTGTTAAACAATGTTATCGGACACGGTGTGTCCGGTGGTGTCATGATTGGTATAGCACAAGTTAAACACTATTAATAGAGACACATTATGTCAGGAGGTGTCCCCATGGCTGGTAGAGAATGTGTTAAACAATATAATGGGTCACACTGTGTCAGATGGTGTCATGACTGGTAGGGAACTTTTTAAACATAAACGCAAGAAGTAGATAAGAAAAATTACGTGAGAATCAAGAGAAATCTTTAGTGACATTGGTAATATTAGTGACATGAGCACCATCTAAAAGTTTAAAAGAAATGACTCCGACTGACTCGTAGTTGTATTACTGTGAATAGAAAGGTCTTTATTGTTTACTAGCTGTTACCCGCAGGCTTCACTCTGCGAATTATTTATAAAAACTATGATAGTTTTAGGTGCTGCATTCTGTGGTTAGCCTGTGGAACTACTACGAATCAAGATCAGCTGTTAGTATTTTCATCAGCTCAAAAAAAAAATCCGAAACACATATATCAATGTAGAGCCGATACATATGCTCAGCTATGTAAAATGTTTCACATAGGAATACATGGGAACTTTGAACCCCCGTGGGGCATAGCCCTATAGTATTTTCACAACTTTAATACTACTACTACTTAATAATACTACTTTAATACTACTTTAATACTTTTATATGTTACTCAGGACTATCAAGTACCTCTCTGCAAAATTTCAGCTCAATCGGTCCAGTAGTTTTCACGTGATGGAACTTCAGAGTTACGCACAAACATCCATACTTTCACATTTATAATACTAGGTGTACGCTCATTCTTCCTGTAAGAGGATGAACGAAGACTGAATTTGTAAAGATATATTTAAATAGACATGTTACATATTTAGCTTTTGTTAACTTACACCTTGTTCAGCCAAACACTTTTACAATAGGTCAACAAATATCTAGACCATATGCAACGTATCTAAATAATTATAATTTCTTTATGTTGTAATCTGACAGAGAAAGATTACAAATGTGTGAATGTACGAGTACAAATACAAATGATTTCTTGTATTTAAAAATACTTAGAGAAAATTTGAATATTATAAAACTAAGGAGCTTTGCAAAGGTCCGCAAGCATACGTTAACGTGTCTACTAAAATATGTTACAGATTAAAGAGATAAGAGACAACTGACAAAATTTTAAGTACCAGCTATGACACTAATCGTTCTAATATTATAAAGGTGAAAGTTTGTGAGTTTGTTTGTTTGTTTGTTTATTAGTTTGTGGCTCAATCGCGCTCTAACTACTAAACCGATTGAGCTGATTTGGTAGGAAGATTGCTAATGTCCTAAAGTAGCATATAGGCCTATTCACGTTTTAAAATTCCTTTATGATTTATCCCCAATGGCTACTAAACTTCCCATGTTAATGTTAGCGATGAGGTAATAAACAAGTGAAATTTACTGAACTTGTCAAATAATGGCAAAGCCAAAGGCGTTTTACAGTTACAAAATGTTTAGCTTTGTTAGCTTTCAAGTATTTTGTTACTACACAACAACAATATTAGGATTATCCTCTTTTCAGTCGTTCTTAGTTGAATATTTTAGAGCTCTTGGATTTCGGTACCTTTTTAAGCCCCAAATAATTACGGCTATACATGCGAGATGCGAGGTAAAGTAGATTTTCTTTAAAATATTAAGTTTGGCCGTCATAATGCAAGGCTTTGAAAGATAAAGTGGCACATAATTCACTTAACACAGCTGTTGTATAATGTGTTCAGATAACCGTATCTGTCCACAGCACTTTCTATGCTGTCCTAACTGAAGCAGAAAAGGCATACAATGAGTATTAAGTATGTATACAAATAATAATGATTAAACTGCTCTCAATTTGTCTAATGCTAGATTCTTTTAGTGAATTTCCCCTATAGGGAAGAAGCTATTACCGTAGTCGGCATGGTAAGACCTAGGCCCGGGACCATGATAACTTTTCGTTTTGTGGTCCCCAGACCCCAAAAACACCATTCGTTCGAAACTGTATATATATAAGTTGTCAGTAATACACGTATATATATATGTGTGTGTGTGTGTGTGTGTGTGTCCGTGGGTGCGATAACTATAGCAAAAATGGTCCGATTTTGATGAAATTTGGTACGAACATGTAAAGTAACATTTATGACTTTAAGTTCGAAAACCAGCCAAATCGCTCCATCAAATAGGGTATTTTGGGGGGTTTGGCACCCCAAAAATGTTTTTTTTTGAGTTTTTTAATTATAATATTCTTGTAAATCCAATTTTAGTTTTCACCATTGAATTCAGCTTAAAAAACAAACAATTTTGTATTTCGACTATTGCTCTACGTCAATTGGTTCCAGAGATATTGAAAGTGCTAAACACAGTACGCTGTCCAATGTTATTCTTATGGAGAATAAGAAAATTTGTATATCTTGCTTATTTATCTACTTATTCTGACGAAACTTGGTATATAGCTTCATACCATTGTGGCCTATTGATATTTGCTCAAAAACAATTTGTTTTATTGTAGTTCCCGTAGGAACAAACCTGTATACTCAGCCCCCATGTTATTCTTATGGAGAATAAGTAAAATGTTATCTCCCTTAATTATGAACATAAATTAATAAAACTTGGTATGTGGCTTTACCTAGTTGAGTTATAAAAACATTTGCATAAAAACCCATTTTTCGTGTTCCTTGTTTCAGCAAACCTGCATACTCAGCCGCCATATGTTATTCTTATGGAGAATAATTAAAATGTCATAAATCGTTTATTTATGAATGTATGTTGATGAAACTTGGTATGTGGCTTTATGTAGTATCAAGATACATATATATGCATTGGAAATTCGCTGAGTATACAGGTTAGCTGCTACGGGGGTATTTTTTGTTTGATTCCTATTCTTTGTAGGCCAAACATGTTTTCCCCCTCATCCTCACTACGTTGTACAGGGCGTTACCATAGGTGAACTGAGGATTGCATTCGTCGAATTAGCTACGTAATTCAATGATTATTAAATGATTGTTGGTCAAAACTTGCATCTGACAATAGCCCGCTGAATATTCACTTGCATCGTTTGATGCAAATAAACTGAGGACTTCTAGGTGCCACTCAATAGAATTACTTTTTAATATTTTGCATAGGGTAAAACATAACTAATACCTAATGAGATTAGGTTAGAATTAATAGTAGATGTTAATTATGCCATTTATTTATAACATAACAGCGTTAGTTCATTTGCTCGTATAATATTTCGTCTACAAACAGACAGACTTGACGCACTGTTTTACATTATATATTATTAAGGTATCTTTGCAAGTCTATGGAAATCACCATACACTAAGAAATCATGATTACTATATAAGCTAGTTATACATACTACAACTACTTTAATTAAATTGTTTATAATCTTCATTCGCGCTTAGAAATTAAGCTCAATGTTGTCTTGATTAAGTATAAGTTCCAATATCACACGCTTGAGAATGAGCTAACTACTGGTAACTATTTTTAGTCATATATTCTTGCCATAAAAACGCATTCAAATGTATCCGTAGCGTACTGACGTATAAGCTAGATTATTCCAGATTGTTTCAACGTAAAGGTACAATGCGCTCCGGAAACATAAAATTTAAACGTTTAATCAACGAGATTGAACCAGCAAGTGAATTACTCAGACATAGAAACCTCGTAACATTCTAATCTAGCGGAATGATGTACAATACAATTAGGCCGCTGCGCAAAGATAACGCTTAATTAACACTAATTAATTTACTTCTGACGCAAACTTTGCTTTAACCGCGCTTAATAAACTTTTTAATCCGGTCGCAATCATACTTCCGAGAAATAAAACTGCTCCCTTGATTAAAACTGCAGCTAAGTGATTCCCAGCGAGTTTTAATGAAAGTGAAACTTTGCTTTTACATTTTCATAATGCACTTTTCAAGATTATCTCACGAGTGTCTTTATAACCGGGATTTTTGTTATTTCCAGAGGGAAGTATTATGAATATTATCTTAAACAGAGTGTTAGCAACTTTAAAACTGAGACAATCACAAAGTAATTAAAATACCGGGTTAGTTCCACAGCAGCGGTGATAACAGTAGCACGCTGATACCTGTAAACAACGTCACTGCCACCTACACGGGCACACTGCACTCGCCGATGCTGGCTGACTGAACACTGAGGCGGAGGCGCGATCTCTGCGGACGCCGCTGTTGTACGGCGACTGTAGTGCCGCGCCGCGGACATCCCCGCAACTACCGGGGGGTGAAATAATTCGATTACCTCCCCCTAACAGCCAAGCGGCGTTTTGAATTAGGCCTAACTAGATTGAAGTATGACCCTTAGCCGGATTGATTTTAATCAACGATATTCAATTAATTAATGAATAACCTTCGATGCTTTATCAGCCGGTCTGATTCCTCTTCTGACGTTTTAATTTATACCGAAATTAGTTTTGTCTCTTAGTCTTCGTGTTCGTTAGCGGGTTTATTATATTCGTGGACGTCAATTTGCGCGCCCGTCATGAGTGGGGGCTGTGTCGCTTTACTGCTGCCGAAGTTGATGGGTATTCACAAGCGGAGCTGGCGAGGAACGATCTACGTAAAAGTTTTTAAACTGATTGTAATTTTGTACGGTCTATTGAATTACTTGCCTGAATATTGCTTTTCTGAAATGGTATCTCATTTAAGATTGGGAGAATTGAGGAAGGAAATCAAAGAATTAAAATTGTATAAGTTCTTCCACTTACTTAATATCTCGATATTGATCATTTTTGGCCGAATCCAAACAATACAAACTAAAACGTTGTGAAAAGTAATATATATGCATATACAACATAAGTATCTAAACTGGATGCGTATAAACAAAAGCACGAAAATTGTGCTAATAAATGCACAAGTCATCCTAATACTCTATTAGTAAGTTTTGCTTGTTTGGTTGGTTGGCCGTTTGCATCTCGGATCGCCAACGATTACTTTCAGATGCTGGAATTAAGTTATAGAAAAACGTATTATAAACAGGTCCCATGTGGTCACATCCCAATGAAAAATATACTTTTGTAGAAGACCAATTTGAAGATAAAAACGAGTTCGCACGCAGCACGCTGACGTGAGGGAAGTGAATTTCCATATCAAAACTTGTAAAACTCAAAATCAGTGTAAAAACATACATGTATTCCAATTTTTATTGAAATCTGAAAACATGGATTTTTGGCTGTTCTGATGCTCCTGGTTTCATTTACCTGCAAAGCTGGGAATACAATTTTGCGCATTATAATGTTAGGAGAAGGTCCAGGCAGGCTTGAAAGTAGGTGTGAGTTGCTGGGGATGATAAAAGTACTGTAACAAAGGAATTACGGGCTTTTCTAGTGTAAAACCCCGATAAGACAACGTACTGTGTTTAGTCGAAACCCATTTTCTTTAATAAATCGGTAAATATTTATGCTAGAATGACGAGAGAGGGCTTAAAACTTTCGCCTCACTAATTCCCATCTTTTTACATGCATTAATTTTGTATCCGGGGCTTTTCTGACCCTTTTTGGGTCCAACAACTCGAAATTTGAAATATTAATCCCCAAAAAAGGGGTTTAGAGTTTTCTGATTGTTTTGCCCAACGAACTTGTCCAACTGATTACAGAAATTAACGTCCCTACCAAATTTGAAGTAAATCGGACAAAAAATGCGACCGCTAGAGTGCAAACACACATAAATTCTGTGGAAGAGTTTATGTCTCTTGGACTTCATTGGACTTTGATTAATACAACTTAGATTGTGTATTTGTATTTGACGTGCCATTGTATTTGTTTGAAATATTGACTGGCTGAATAAATTCTTATTCTTATTCTTATTCTTTTATATATATATATACATATATAAAATGTTGAACGACCCCCCAAAACGTGTTCAGGGGGTCACGTTAGGAAATTCTATGGTGGTCCCGGGCTTAAGTTTCACCGTGCGGGTCATGCTAATAGTTCACTTTCCAAAGGAAATTCATTAAATAACACTAGGTTTATGGAGTTAAAAATGACACCAGCTGTTTATAATCAATCAGTGAACTGTGAAAGTAGTACTTGGGACACATTGAGCTATAATAACAACGAGTGACCTTAAACGTGCAAGAAAGAGGCAAATGAGCTAGGAAAATCAGATTGTAAGTAGGAGGACGTAGTGAAAAATTACTTCAAGTATTCTAAATAACTGACCTTCTTTGAGCAAAACTCTCAGGTACTGCATTATTACTCTCCAGGTACACAAGGTGTTTTGACATACCATATCCAAATTTGGAGAGAAATAGTTCTTGGAACTTAACAATCTTACCTTCATATGAGTACTTTCGTGATAGGTAATGTCTGACTATCCTATGGCTACCTATTAATTATCATATCATACTAACATTATTAAGCTGAAAGTTTGTGAGTGTGTTTGTTTATTTGTGGCTCAATCACGCTCCAACTACTGAACCGATTGAGCTTATATTTGGTAGGAAGATAGCTAATATCCTAAAGTAACATATAGGCCTATTGACGTTTTAAATCTCTTTAGAGCTTTGCCCTAGTAGCCACTAAACTTCCCATGTCAATCCTATGGGACTAACTTTTACTGGATCAGATAATTAAAACAGGTTTCTGTGTATTTAAGATTACAAACAAGATTTTGAGTTTATTTATTTGTTTATTTATTATTTATTTATTATTTATTTATTATTATTATTATTTATTATTATTTATTTATTTATTTATTTGTTTATTATTTGTTTATTTGGTTTACACTTTTGTTGCACGTTTAACCACGAAGGCACCTGTATCACAATAATGCCAGGGGAACATAAATCGAATTTTTCTCAAAGTTAGAACTAATAAAGTGGATAGAAGTCAGGAAACTTCAGCACAAATGGAAATTAGAAGGCTTCAGCAAGCTCTAGATAGCTCACAGAGCAGAATAAACTCCACAACTCCAGAAGAATAGCAGTTTCGACGTAAAAAGCAAACTCAGCGGCAGGCCAGTTTGAGAGCAACTGAAATGGCACTATGGCAGAGCAGTTAGACAGAAACTGTTGAGGAAGCTGAAGCTGTAAGGGCTTCCCAGCGGCGGCAAACGTTCACCAGAACTACGTCTTTGGAATTGCTGCCTTGGAACACGACGCGACTCTTAGTCAGTTAACATGTATATCTTACTATCGCTATGTTGTGAACGCGGGCGAAGCCGCGACGGGTAACGGCTAGTATGTTACTATTGTCGGCAAATAATTCTATACCTTTCTTATGTGGAATACCTTTCTATACATGTTCCAATCGCTGGAGACAAGAATGCAGCCAAGTGTTAAGGGCGAGGATGACGAAAATTGTTAAAAAATTGTAGAATTAAGTTTTGTTCTTATTGCATTTGACTCTTCCACCTCCCCCTTACTTGTTTATAATCATGCGTAAATTTGGACCATACCTTTGCTCTAATGCAGATTATATGTAGTAATGTTCTCCAAATCTTGTAAAAAATTCTGGGTAACACATCTTGCATTCATATTACCTATATCTTTGGGCTAAAACTACTAACTCAGTACTATAGATGGAAAATCTCAATAAAGAATAACTTAAGTACTAACACTATTTACGAGGATGATGAATTTATACATGCCACGATTCCAATTTGAAATTGTCAAATGCAAAAGTGAATTTCTAATTCATTTCATCTAAATTAATATGTTATGAGTTAAACCACTTTATTTTGTATTTCACGCGATTAGTATAGTTACTTAACGAGCCAAAAAGCAGTGGCAATACTCTTTAAAAATCTGTTACAAAACTGAGGAAATTACGAATTAACAACTGTAAAAATGTCAACCTTGGAAGAAAGTCAAAGGAAACAAGAAATAAATTAGTTTTGAAACGTCCAAGACGGCAATTTAATTATTAGAGTCATTCCCGGCTCCGCGTCACCTAGGCTATAAAAAGCCTTTCAACGACGGTGCCCCACGGTCGCGGGATTAGACGGAGATAATTTCCGTTTGATTTGGCGTGGTGACGTCACGGCCCGGCCCCCGGCGCGTGGCCCTTTGTTATCTCGACCGAGCCAGCCACTGAAGGGCTCAGGGACATTATAATTCGATTATGTGCGGATGGGAACCAGCCCTTATGTGACTGACTGGTGGGTGTTTCATACTATGATCTATGCTTCCCGGAGCAGTCGCCGATCGTGTGAATGTGTACTTGCAGGTTCCAAAGTACTGAAAACTTCGATTAACCCTCTCTCTTTTAACTGGCATTCTCTGTTATCTGTCATTGTAAAAATTATGGTTTTGACATTTTTTCAAGTTTTGTTATTTTTACCGGCCGGCGCTGTACGGAAGTGTCTGTATGAGCTACTGTACAGAATGGGGAGTGACTGTACTCACCACTCCGTAGCGGCGAGGCTTAAGAGATTTGAGTTGCGTGCCACTTATTAACCACTTAAAACGGTTTTATTTTCATTCCTCCCACAAACCATTAAAAATTTCGTTTCTGTACACGTTTTTACTGAAATTTCTGTTATCCGTCACAGTCCCGGTCCTAACGGTAACGGTTAATCGAAGTTTGACTGTATAATCTTGTAGGCCAACACCATATCTTGTATGTTCGCCGGCACTCCGTAACAGCGCAGTTCGGCGTGGCTGTCAGCACCCAAGCTCAAGCGGGGGGAATTCGCTGCGCGGATAAAAATAATGCAGTCTATCTTGCGCAGCGAAAACTGATACCTCCTGCTCGGGATCTGAGGAGAGTCACATTGGAGAGCTTGGGAACGTTGAGGGATTGTCACTATAACCAGTTGTGTGATGTATTCTCGGGACGAGTCGACAGGAGAGCTAATAATACAAATAATATAGATCATCAGGAGTTTATTGACGTGTATTAGTATGCTAATAATTAGATTTATTAATTTCATCATTGAACCAACATTTATCATGTAATGTTCGTTTAGAGTAATTTAGAGTCTTTTAAAAAGTCAAGAGGTTTGCAACTGATGATATGATCTGACTGACAAACGTAAATGCTATAGGGGTTGAGGGTGTGCCACTGGCGAGACGGCCACAAGTTGAGCCTACGTCCCGTATAATATTGTCCGGGTTGCGCAGGCCTTGACCAAGGCTTGACTCTGTAACAGGCATGCACTTCACGGACTTCACAGTTTGTGAAGTCCGGTTCCAACCACCAATTGATTTTTCATACTTTTGGTAATGCTGCTTTTTTGTGCCTGTGGCTTTTTTAACGTTTTCAAAGGCAACGGGCCCACAGTTTTGTTACTAAAGGTAGTATGACCTTTTATTCTTTTATTTAACGTTTTTGTCTTAAAAAGCATCGTCAATTACAGTAATATAATAATTAATAAAAGGAATCCCTTCTTGAGTGCAACACAAGTATTTACCTATCAGTCTCTGATGTGAGGAGAACCGTCTGTGCTTTAGAGATCTTCCTCCACTAAAACCATGTGATCAGGGGTATAATATTTGGGCAGGTTTGTAACAAAGGTTTTAAACAATGTGTAAACAAAATTAAAGCAGTACTAATTTGACTAAATTCAGAAGGTGAATATATGAACAGTGTTGCTAGTGCTAGTAGAGACCTCAGAACCCAGGTCTGATTTGTCTACGAATAATAGAAGTTAATATATTTTAGCCTCGAACACCAACTTTTTTAACATATATTTTGAATGTGGTTTGTCGGTGTTTAGGGGAGAAATCCCACTTAACGTTATATAGTATAGTTGTGCATTTGCTTCTCCTTGGTATTAAGAAGCTGGTTTATACAAACAAATGCATAATACTGTATTAACAATATATTAACTTTCAATCAAAACCACATACTCATCTTACTAGTCTTGCGAATGGTATAATTTACATTATATAAAATAAATTTGTTTGTTTGTTTTTTTCGTTCGTTTTGCTTTAACACAAGATAACTATGTCTTTGACTTCAAAATGTGAAACATATTTTTAAACTATCAAATAGTGAAATTTTACCGCTTCTCATAAGATTTCTATCTTTTAATTACCTTATAAAAATTGTTTTAAGCTTTTATTATATTTTACTGCAAACTAATTAAATCTGAAACAGCAATATGATTTATAGTATAGACGTACAATGCAGATAGTTACGTTATAACTAACTGCGTTATGTTGTAGGTTAACTTAGTTAGGTTGTTGATAAGCTGAAATAAAGTTTATTTAAAAATATGGTTTTAACACTTCAAAGTGAATTTAAGTAGAATTATTTGTGTGCAGACACTACTTTATTTTCAGAATTACTCGACACATCTTCCTATAATTTTCAATAAACGAGATGATAAGGCTGTCGCTCTGACCCAGTGTTATATCGTAGAGGTCTTGAAATACTTCCGAGAGGGCACAATAGAGTATTGACTGGTCGGTCGTAATATCAAGATATCTGCAGTTAGAAGAATTCCAATTAAAATTAGGAATTTAATAAAAATTAACAAAGCGTCAAATATAAACGATCCGACCAAAAGCACGTAACAAAAACCTTCTAGGCCGCGCCATCTGGGTGAAATTAAAAACTATGTGGCACCCGTGAAAATGTTTAATAACTTGAAGGAGGAAAATTAATCCAGGAAGTTTTTTCATTAGAGCCGTAAGGGTTGGGGTTCATAATCTGCCGTCGAGAAGCATGTATGTAATTAAACTGTATGATGGCAAAGAGATATAATTAGATTCCTCACGGCGACCTCTGGAATTATTAATTAACTTTAACCTCTTTGTCACGATATCCCGTCTTACCCTCAGGATATTTATTGAAATTTCACCTTTGATGTTTTTACTCCTTCCGTTTTGTAATTAAAGCTTAGCGTAATATTTATGGTAGCTTGTTAAGGGGGCCGAGTGTTTTCTTTTTAATCATTTTGTTCATCCTTCAATTTCGCTATGGGGTTTTATTAACAAATTGAACGAATCTGCTTTACTTATATCCTGACAAGAACTTGCAGGATTGGCTATATATAATAAATTATAATAATTTATGTGTGCTGAATTCACCTGGTAAAACAACTTTTGAACACCGGATGAAATTCCGTATATATTTTATGTTTACATTTTGCTGGTAAATATTCACTATTTTTTGCTGCACATTTCATGCTGGACATTTACTAAGATAGCTCTAACCCCTCTGGACGTTCTCTTTTATTTATTTGAAAAACAAGACTTTTACTTTTCTACTACATTATGTACAAACATGTATTTAATTTTATAACCTGATTACATAGACCGTTACATAATTGTTCCTAGATAATTTAAAAGTCTTAGCACAAAATGCAGCTCACGAATTATAGCCTTTATATTCTATAGGGTACAACAACTTCTTAAACATTGGTATAGCCTACAAATGGTTGCTGGATTATTTTGTCGATAACTTTTAAACTTGTACCGTCCCTCAAAACTGTACCATGCAACCATAGAATACTGATCCAAAGAACATAAGAGGGTGTCTCACCGAGGAAGAGTCTGGTGTTGTGGGTAGAGGGGGAGAGGGGAGGTTGCGGTAAAGTCCCCAGGGGGCGCTGATTACCATCACAAGCCTAAGTACAAATAAGGGAGCTTTTAACCGGTCACGTGCTCCGAAATAACACTAATGGCATCTGCTCTATAATCAGCTGATTCAGCGCCATCTTGGGGACGGGTGTAGAGGGATTAGTGTGATTAATGTCCAGTTGAGGATCAAACTGACCGAGTGCGGGTGTGTTCAGTCGCGCGCTGCAGTTCGTGCGAGTGTTGCAATTAATCGGTAATCGATTCTCTGGTTTCTAAACGGATGTTTCACGTTTGGTTTCTATTAGGATCTTATCCCTGTACAACAATTATTCGATACCTAAAATTATCGTTAAAATACTTCTTTTTCTTTCATATTAGTGCTGCAAATACAATACACATTAAACTCAAACTGTTCAATCAAATGTAACCTTGACCTATTTTGTTTGTAACAATTGCGTTAAATAAACAATATCAGTGTAAATATGTTGCATTGTACGTCCATTTTACGTTTGGTATGTAGTATTCTTCGAAAAGCAAACATGAAAACCCCTTGTAACATCCCCTTTCGGCTATTGTCTGACTTTTTTCAATCAGTTGGAAAGGATGAAAAGTGTTTCTGTTTATTCTGAATTTATGTTAATATTCAATACGGTATAACCATTTTTGTTATCAACGCTTCTTCTTCTATTTATTAACCGATTTCATGACTATAGGAATGAAAAATTGTCCTGGTTCCTATGTTGTTCATAAACACGTTTAAAATATTTAATATCTTTATCAATTTATGCGAGGATCCCTCAAAGAATAGTTTTTTCATATACTTAGAATTAAAACTAGTGGCTTGAAGGGGCCAAAGCCCCTGGCCTTGTTCTAATACTCTCCCTCATCTGATTGTTTTACTATTTACATGCTGAGGGAAATAAAACGATATAAGGAGGAACACATGTCAGTTGGTAAACAAAGCAGACGTTTTTAAGTCCCCATGCTTTTCTTATGGGGCATATTTTAGGTAATTTCTCGTTTGCTGGTAATCTTGAGGAACACTGATATTTTTTCCCGAGTCCGTGGGATCAAGACCTTTAATTTGAGCCGTCTCCCTTCATCCTGCGATGTGCCAAACTCCCACAATTTTGACTTAACAATTTTGCTTACAGAATTATATATAAAGACTGGTGGCTTGAAGGGGCCAAAGTCCCTAAACTTTCTCCAATACTCTGCCTCGTCTGATTTTCATGCTGAGGAAAATCTATATATTAATACGCTAGGGTTTTTTTCTTCAAAGTCATAACTCGATAACGGCAGGACGGATTTTGACGTTTGAGGTGTCAAATTAAAGGTATTCTTACGTAGATTTGCCAATACGTCTCAGAATTTTAAGAAACAGCATCACTA
This sequence comes from Allygus modestus, assembly GCA_963675035.1. NCBI lineage: Eukaryota > Metazoa > Arthropoda > Insecta > Hemiptera > Cicadellidae > Allygus > Allygus modestus. The sequence goes on from OY776112.1 coordinate 291,706,035, forward strand.
AAGGGCAGTAAAGGGCTGAATTTTCGGAACAGTGGCGCTATCCGACGGCGGAAGTCTAAACTACGTGTTGATTGAAAGTACGTTGTTATCATCCGTTTTAGTATCAGATGTTTTGTTATGTTTGTTTAACCTTTCGTTGGGTACAGACTTGCTCGGAATAGAGCAGCAGGACAACTAGTATAACATTATAAGTATATAGGGTCACGTCTGCGTATTTTAATGTAAACAAATGCAGACGTTCTAAAATCTCTTTGCTTATTTTATGGGGGGTGTTTTAAGTTGTTTATTGTTTGGTGGAAACTTTTAAGAAAAACTGCTATTTTTCCCGAGTCCCTGGGATCAAGACCTTTAATTTGAGCCGTTTCCCGTCATCCTGCATTTTGCCAAACTCTCACAATTTTGAATAAAAATTTCGCTTACAGAATTATATATAAAGAAGAAGATATGGAAATATATGGATTACAACTGCGTAAACAGCTGTTTAAACAGTAATAACAATAGAAGTAAACAACGGTTTAGCACCAGATAGATATTACACGCAGAATCAAATAAAAACTTATGGGAGTAACATATCTGTAGAGGAGGAGTCAGTCGTAGGCATAAGCTAACAGCTCTTAGCCTTGGTGAGTTAATTGAGCTGAGTGATTATATATGAATGGATAAGTCTTATGGTACATGTATACAAGTACATAGATGTATAGATGTATAGATGTATAGTGCATACATAGATGTACGTCTCCAAATGATCGAATTGGTTGTAAGGAAGGGTTGATTAATTCATAGAACAATTATTGAAATATCTATATTGTGACGTAGGCCTATGATAGCGAGGGTGATCAAGACCTTGAAGTTAATTATGCAAAATAAAAAATATGTGTTATTTTTGTCATTATAGTACACCTACAATGAAATGTTCCGTGTACAACCGTTATAAAACCTCTATACGTTAACTTATAAACTCCAAATAACTATATTACTGAGAAACTTATAAATTCTAATTATAACTCGAGCTAACAACTAGTTAATTACATACATGTCTCCCGACACCGGATTATGACTCCTAATTCTGGAACAATCTTGTAATGAAAAAACTTTCCGGATTAAGTTTCTTCATTCACGTTATTATTTTGCACGGAGGCGGCTTGGCGCGTAGTTTTAATTTAAACCCAGATGGCAATTAAACTTGCCATTGGCGGTAACTGCACACTTTCGGTTTAATTTACCCCAGTGTTAACATTATTTTATTAAATTCCTAATTTTAATTGGAATTCCTCCGCTGTCTGATATTCTTGTTATTGCGTTTTCAACAAGTAATTGAGAGAAATGGAAAAAAATGTTTTATTGTCTGGTTGGGGTAAAATCAAATATGTTTCTGTTTTAATCCGATTATGATATTGATATTGCAGTTCATTATTAGATTCCTTATATTTCATTTAACTATTGTAAATACACTTAATAAATTTAACCATATGGATTGTAATGTAAAATGAATCATCCACTAGTTGTACAAAATGTTACAACTGATCTTTGCTATTATAATTAAATGTTTGAGCCGAAAAAGTTACAGGTAAAGGCAAACTCTCTCTTCAGCCAGTTACACTTGCACTACATAAAAAACAACAACAAAAACGGGAAATACCAAACCGCCACCCGTATTGGGGTATATTTGAAATAGCTAAACCGCCACCCTCATTAGGGAGTATTAGCATTGATTATCTAGTGGCACGGTCGTGTCACGTCGCCAAGTCCACCACACGACCCGTGCTATACTAACACGAAGCAGAATGAGACGATTTTTCACTTCTCAAATTAGCGTATTACAGCCTTAAGTGAATCTGGCAGTGCATTTATATGCTAAACCCTTTCACTAAACACGAAAAATCACAACAGTTGGTTTAAGAAAGGTCTGAGAAGCGAGAAATTAACGTATAAAAGTAGCCTAAATCTTGTAGTTTTGGCACTTTTCACAAATTGTCCACTTCATTTTGTTCATCAAGCCTAAGAACTTTATTTCTCATCAAACTTGAACGAAATTTCGCACAGACTTCTGTTTTTACTCACATATTTCACTTTTGACACTAAATTGTGAGTTTGCAAACGCAATATTTTAAAACAAATGATATTAAATTCCACTTTCAAAATTGTTACTGAATTTGATGTCTGCTTTGTTTACATTTACTACGTAAACAAAAATCCAAGTATCGCATGTGTTCCAAAACAAATCTGTTCAGCTGGCTTGTAAATTCAAATTAAATCATTGAGTGAATTTAACCAAACAAAAGGGTATAGAGATAATGAAAATATTTTAATTAGTTTAAGCTATACATACTATAATACATCGAACATAACATAATATGAAATAAACATAATATGAAATCTAAAGACAAAGTCGGGTTAGTATGTTATTTAGTTATATAAGTTAGTTACACCAAACAGCTGTTATATAGATTATATCTAACATACTTAAAAGGCATAAACATATGTTCATTATGGAAATACAAAATCTACTTGAATGGCATCTCAAGTTCTTTTGTCGATGCCGAAGTTAGTTATATATATATATAAGCGAGTGAGTGTAGCGAACGAGGTCAACCTGGAGGCGAATGAGCCAAGCGAACGAGCTCATCTTCAAAATGAACGAGCATATTCTCACCAAATAAAATTACTCAATAAGCAAATTTGCAATAATTTAAAAGTCCGTTCTAGAGGTTAGCTTTAAAACGGTGTTCTTGCTTCTTTACTGTGTTTTGTCAGTATTAACAGCTGTTATATGTTCAATTTAAATTTATTTAAATTTTGCCATAATTTTAACATTGTAACTTTGAGAGCTTAGGAGGCTAAGACCTGAAGGAGGACGTTTTCAAAAACCACAAAAGTCACATCTAGTCGTTAAGGGTTTTCAAATAACACACAAACGATACGGTAATATAATACATAATAGTTTCGCCTAAATAGACTTGTCACCAAAATTGGCTTAATTTTTAATAAATAAGGCAGGGTCTTCTTATTAAGGGTGTTTGGTCAAAAAATAAATTTCAGATTTTTATGTATGAATGTGTTTGTTACAATGTACTAAACACGAAAATGAGGTTTAAAAAATTTTTAAAAAATTCAGGGGTATATTACAAGGGGCTAAAGGGGCGATTTTTGGGTGTTTTGTTACCAATAAGCAAAGCAACTCGTTGATATTTTTTAAAATAAAAATACATTTTTTGCTTTCTGATTGCTTCCTTTATGCGTTAAAATAAAATAATAAAAATCTGAAAAACAATTTTTAATTTTTTTTGTTTTACACCTTATTTTAAAATTAAGATTTAAAAAATAAAAAACGAGTTTTGTTTTAATAGATGTGGGTTTTATCTGATATTGTATAGGCGTTTTTAAATCTTTTCTATGTATAACAGTTCTGCTTCCTTATTGGTAAAAGTAGCACCATGTAGGGTCGGCACGCTGCACTGCAAGTGTAGTGGTGATCACCTACAGTGCCCGCACGCGTCGAGGGGCGAGGTGCGTCGCCGCTCAAGGTCATACCGTACTCCGCGCGCTTTCTGTGTTACTCCGCGTGGTTCAGTGGGTGTTGTAAAAGACTTTACTAAAGATGCTCATGATGCAATCGAAAACATTATTATAACTTTTAAAGATAGAGATATTGAAATTCAAGGTCGTCCACAAAATTTTTCCAAAAGCAGTTTCCTATTGCAGTAGCATAATATGCAATTACAATTCACAAAAGACAGGGATTATCGCTTAACAGTTGTATTGTTGATGCTGGTTATGCAGTATTTTCATGTGGCCAAACATATGTAGCCTTTATTTCGCGTGACTTCACTCTCTGGTCTATTAATTCTAAACTTTGACCCTCAAAATGTTAAGGCACAAGCATCAGCTATTTCCGAAAATAATAGGCTAAGGAGTGAGTACCGACCAGAATTAAAACAATTAAAAATTGGAATAAAATCTCAAAAAAAAATCCCTGGCCAAATCTGGAAAATTCAGAATACTAAATTAGGAGCAATTCAAGACATTACTAACAATATAGACGAACTAGGATATCTCGGTTTCAAAAAGGTTTATGGCGTGTCATGCTATGCAAATTTAGTTTTACAATGTATTTTCAACTGCCCACCAATTGTAACGTTAACAAACAATTACGACACCAATGCTCCACTAAAAAAAATTGTAATATCCTACCGAATAAAATACCAGATTTTAAATTCCATAGATATTATAAATCAACTGGGACCACCATTTAATACAATTGAACAACAAGACTGTGCGGAATTTTTAAATTGCCTTATTTCGAATCATCAACCCCTGGAATTTTAATTCAGGCACTGAATAAAATTAACCACAAATGTTCAAACTGCAACCACAGCACAACCAGCTACGACAGTAATTTTATATTCCAAATTTTCATCCTAATCATCTTAAAAGAAAAGCCAATTTCGATTAACTACTCCACAGTCAATTTATCACCTGGTTCCCTCTCGCTGACTCTATATGCACAACTTGTAAAAATGATCACTATCCTACACTCTAATATGAGTAAGGTTTGCGTGCGTGCGTCCGTGTTTGCTTGCGACACTGATCTCAATAATGGCACCAACAATTTCCTTCTAATTTTGGGAATAACTAATTTCTGGGATAAAAATAAGTACTAGACAGGTCTTATCTCCAGGAAAAATCAAATTATGTAAAAATAAACCCGTTGCAGCAAACCTGCATACTCAGCAAATTTAAAATAGTACTTCACTAAGTCATGAAGCCACTTACCAACTTTCATCAAAGCGTATTCATAAATAAGCGAGATATGACATTGTATTTATTCTCCATAAGAACAAAAATTAGGGCTGAGTATGCAGGTTTGCTGCATCAAGGACCAATAAAATCTGGTTTTTATGCAAATACCAATGGACCACCACTAGATGAAGCAACATACAAAGTTTTACCAATTTATATTCATAAACAAGCAAGATATCACATGTTTCTTATTCTCCATAAGAATAACATTATAGCTGCTGAGTACGCAAGTTTGCTGCCATGGGGACAAAAAAATGGGTTTCGTATGCAAATATCAGTAAATCCCAACCATATGAAGCCACATACCAAGTTTCATTAATATATGCTAATTAATAAGCGATATATAAAATTTTGCTTATCCTCCATAAGATTAAAATTGGACACAATATTTCGGTAACCAATTGACGTAGAGAAATAATCAAAGTACCAAATTGTATGTTTTTTAAGCTGGATTCAATAGTAAAAATTAAAATTTGATTAAAATGAAAATTAAATGTGAAAACCCCAAAACCACCCCTTCGGATGGTGCGATTCGTCTGGTTTTCGAACTTATTAAAATAAATGGTACTTTAGACATTTGTGCCAAATTTCATTAAGGTCAGACCTTTTTTACGAGTTATCGTGCTTACGGACACACACACACACACACACACACATATATATATACAAATTTTATCGAATGGTGTTTTTGGCATCTGGGGACCTCTAAATGAAAAGTTATCATGGGTCTTACCATGCCACCTACGGTAATAGCTTTCTTCCCTATAGGGTAAATTCACTAAACAAAAATGGAAATTTAAAAAAATTAACATCGGGCTTATGGAGTTTAAAATCAAAACAAAATAATTGTAACAGCTGTTTATAATCAATCAATGAACTGTCAAAGTAATACTCACGTTGTTTATCATTATTAACATAATTGTCATCTGAAAACAAACTGTTATTATATAAAGTAATCTTGAAACCAATCTGGACGTATGGTATTCAACTTTGGGGGACATCCAATAATTCAAATTTAAGCATAATTCAAAGGTTCCAATCAAAAGTTCTAAGGTACATTCTTCAAGCACCGTGGTACGTAAACAATGAAGTCTTACACAGAGACAGTCGTATTCCAACCGTAAGAGACGAAATAACAAGGTATAGTGCCAAGTACCTAAATAAATTAGAAAATCATCCGAACTATCTGGCTTTAAATCTTTTGGGCAATATCAACTTTGTGTACAGACTGAAAAGATGCCATGTTTTGGATTTGAGTACTCGTTTTGTTAAGTAATTAACTCTTTTTTAGTTTAAATTTGTATTGTATTATACGGTGTTTGTGTTGGCTTTTTCAGTGGATGAAGACCGACGAATGTTTTGTTATTTTATCAAAGTTACTTAATGTTCAATAGTTTTTAGAACAGATTGTAAATAAAATAAAGTTAAAAAAATATATATTAACATGTAGTTTATTGAGAGCAGTGATTAAAACTGTTGAGAGAAGATTACATATATAGAGTATTAAAATAAAACAAAGGGACATTGAACTATAAATAACAACTGGAGGGATCTAAAAAATGTAGAAAAGAGGCAAATGAGTTTAAAAAATCCGATTATCAGTAGGGGATAGTGGTGAAATATTATTCCAAGTAATCTAAACAATCTGACTGGCCTTCCACGAGCAAAGCTCGGCCCCAGGTATCAATCAAAAACATCCATCTCAGTTACAAGTAACTTCATAATTTTTTAACTAAAACTTTGGCAAACACATGATAACAAAATTTCAAGTCTAATAATACCCAGTCTACAAATTGCAAAAATCAAAATTAATGGAGTTCTACAATTAAAAAATACCGTGTTCCATTTAGGAAACAGTTCAGCATCAGGGCGTTACATAGCTTACATTCTAAACAAAAATAAGTGGATAGATGCAGGTGATAAGAAAGTGAACGTCAAGAAATGCCCATATGGTGCAAAAAAAAGTATGTTATAATGTTTAAAAAACTGCCAGAAAATTCTAAAAACTATCTAGGTAAAATTAAGGTTAATTAATCTTAATTAATGTTCAATATATTATAATATTTTATCCTTGATATATATTTTGTTTTATTTCAACTTGAAATCTCATTTTATATATTTTGTTTTATTTCAACTTGAAATCTCATTTATAACAATTTTTAGTAAACAATTATATAAAAAACATATGATATCATACCCAAAAACACAAAGTGTTGACGGGTTGCCAAGTCCTAAAATTATATGATATCAAAATGTATTCCAAGTCAAAGATAGCACCTTTGATCTGACATTGTTTATCATCACAAATTACTTAAATATGTTGAAATAACAATGCTCGAAAGATTGTTGGTTATTTTCTATCTGTTCTTGGCCAGCAGCTTCACTGATGCAACATATTTATCTTGAAATTTAAAAATCTAAATAAAGTATAGCTAAAAATTATAATTGAATATTATAAAAATGTATTATCTGCTGGCCAAGAACAGATAGAAAATAACCAACAATCTTTCGAGCATTGTTATTTTAACATATTTAAGTAATTTGTGGTGATAAACAATGTCAGATCAAAGGTTCTATCTTTGACTTGGAATACATTTTGATATCATATAATTTTAGGACTTGGCAACCCGTCAACACTTTGTGTTTTTGGGTATGATACATCCTACGGAATAGATAAACCTAGCATACGGGCCGGGCGTGCCTCGGCATTGCTGCGCTGGCCCCGAGTTTCAGTGAGATCCCGCCAGAGCGCAACCAGTCGGCTCTTCCCCTCTTTCACCCCTCGCTCTCCCTGCTCTCCAATCGCTCCCTCCAGGCCAGTCAGTGTCTCAGCGACTGCCGAGCGGGTAAGATGCACGCGCTGTTTCTCGTGAAAACACGGCACCCGCCGACTTTCCCCCCTCCCTCCCCACAGCACTCCAGGCCGAATTGAATCGCCGCGGCCTTTGAGAAACACTAGCAGAGATGTCCGTTGACATTCTGTCTTTGCATCTGTTGGTTTCGCTCATCACTTGATACGTTGTGTATGTCAACAATATACATGAGTAACACTCTAATAGTGCAATTAAATCAATTACGTGTATAAAATTATTGGTAAACTATGCCTAAAAATGTTGCGTTCAGGATGTTGAAGTAATTATGACTCAATACAACCTGACACCATATTTTGACAAGCTTAACACCGCACAGTGTGTTAATAAAACTGTTACCAGAATAACTTAGTTTAAGATATTTTACGAAAAATCTAATGGTTTTTAATTTTTTTACCGAGTAATAAACAACTGAGCTGTTGCAATTCTTGTTATTTATTAGGCCTAGATGTTCAATTGTGGAGAAACCAAAGATGAGCTTTGTCCGGTTAATGTCCGGTCCATGTAAATTGCATCAGCTCGGTTATTTATTACTCGATTGCAATAAGTTAAGTATCGTTAGACTTTTCTCAAATTGCCCTAAAAGAAGATATACTGGTTAATATTTTGTAAAATGACTTATTTTCGAGTCATTTGCGATATAACATTTAAAATGGCCGCCATTTTGAAATTATCACAGATAATTCCTTCATAACGTTCGTGTTGATAGATCCTATCTCCGTAAACAGTTGACTTAAGTTTGGTTGAATTCGGTTATATGGTTTTAAAAATATGAACTTTAAAGTGAAAAACACTTACGGACTGACAAACGGAAAACTAAGTACGGGAGACCCATGTTCATATGGTTAAATGTGTTTATATTAACCCACGGAACAACGCTATATACCTTTGTCCAGGAGAGTTACGGGACACTCTGTATAAGTTAAAAAACAACTTATACTTACTACCTGGTTTCTTATTTATAATTTTTTTAGTCTAAAGTTCATCGCCCGTGAAAATCTTCATCTGAAGTTTACTGATGGTGATTTTACTAGGACTCTGAAAACGAGGTTGAACAGGAAGAAGCTATGGTTACTTTCGTAAACGGAGTAGTTTTTTTTTTTAGCAGAGGACTGTTTTCGGTTATGACAAGATCCGAAATTATAAGAAACCTGTTAAGCACATCTCTGTCGCAGTTAAGTCTAGAGAACTTTCGAGCATAGATTTCCTGATATTGTCTTATATGCTTATTGTGAGCTTCAGTACGTAATTCTTTTTATTCTTGCATTAAATCGAATAGCTACCGTCTAGTAAAAATGGCATTTGCCGTTCCTGTAATTAAAAAAGTTTCTGAGTCATTAAGTGTATGGTTTTAGCATGTTATTGCTTTAAGGAACTTAAAATACAGAGTAGCAAATAGTAGCAGAAATTATTATCAGGATTTTCAAAAGAACACTTTGAACAGTCTGTCAAAAATTAAATTAGTGCCGGGAAACCTTGGGAAACCCAATTTTCGGAAACAACTTTCGGAAACCCCACTGTGCACCGATTGAAAAATTAGTAAAACCACGAAAATAAAACACAAATATTTAAATGTTGTCCAAAATTTTGGAAATTTGACGCTGATTATGGAAATGATCGTTTTTTCCGCGGAAAAGTCGTTAAAACCCCGGAAAATCGGAAATTAATTGTTTTCTGGAAATACTGTAAAGTGGGTATTCAAAATGTGCAGAATTTCACCCTGAACACGTACATGCGATTATTTTCCAAATCACACTTTTTAACCACGTAAAAGACTTCAAAACTTTAGAAAATCGGAAAATAACTTTGTAATTGTAATACTGTCATGTGGGTATTCAAAATGTGCGGAATTTCACCTTGAAAACGATCGTGCAGTTATTTTACCGATCACATTTATTTCTCCGCGGAAAAACGTCGGAAAATCGAAAAAACATTGTTCTTATAATACTCTCATGTGGGTATTCAAAATTGTGCGTAAATTCACCTTGAATACGTACGTGCAATTACTTTCCCGATTACACGTTTTTCCGTGGAATAGTCGTTAAAACCCCAGAAAATCGAAAAATATTATTTTTCTTATAATTCTGTCATGTGGGTATTCATACTGTGCGGAATTTGACCCTGATTACGTATGCGCAATTATTTTGCCGATTATACGGGAATTTCGACGAAAATTCCTTAATTTAGTTTAAATCCCTTTTTCGGCTGTTCTCGTTCATGCGGCTTGGTTGTCGTTTCCAGCCAATAAAACAAGTTTTGGTTGTTATTTTCAGCCAATAAGAAACGTTGCCGATCGTCATTTCGGGCCATTAAATGCAACTAAATTCCTGTTTCTGACCCATCCGACGCGAAAGAATAGGCGTTCTTTGGCTATATAACTGGGTCGAATCGCCGATTGTATTCGTAAATACGTTCCGGTTTTCATTCGGGCCTATACAACGGGATCCGGCTATATTTTTCGCTAGGAAAATATGGTACGATTGCCAATTTTTATGATAGATTGTGATTTTTGGCATATATTGTGCCTCAGTTGTCAGTTGTCGCGTCGCGTCGTTCGTTGGGCGCAGCTTCTTGCATTGCTCCCGTTTTAGGGAATATATGTTTTATTTATTTGTTTAATTTTGTTTATTTGTTCGGTTTTTTTTGCATAAAGATGAAATTGCCATGAATGGTGTTGCTCTTCGTTGTTGTAATAATACATAAATGTTAACATTACATGTAAATAAACTATTGAACTTTAATCAGAAGTTGTGACAAAGTCCTCAATTTTGTATTAACACTCCAAAAGAAATCATTCTTTTTAAATGTTATTAAATTTGTTTGAATCGTTAATTTTCTTGAAATTTTCAGGTTATTTCTTATAAATTATTGTTATTGCTAATGACAAAATTTCGAATTTAAATTAAAACTGTACATTATAGATCATACGAATTTCAGTTGATTTTAAAAATTTATATTTCTGAGCCTGTGTGCCCTAAACATTATTAATGTTTTAATGATGGCAAGTGGGCATTTTAGGTGTATGAGAAATTTTCATCTGGGGAAATCAGATATTTTTCAAAACTAGTCATAATATACAGGGTGAGTCAGACCACCCGTCCAGCATGTATAACGGGAGAACGGTTTGGTCTAAAGTCATCAAAAACAATTATTCCTCACTAAAACGCATATGAGCTATCTATTAAAAATATTTTCATCAAAATCTATGTACGGAATGTCCCAAAACTGAAGGTCACGGATTCAAATCTCGACATTTTCTTATGTGAAAATAGGGCCAACATACATTATACATTATTTAAAAGGCCTTTTTTATACATTATTTTAAAGGTCTCGTTAAAATAAACATTTGGCGAAAACAGAATTCACTTATCTTTATCCGTTTCAAAATGGCGGATATTTTTGTGTAAAATATTGACATTTGCGGAATACTCTGTATTTTTTAAACCATTACTCGTACCTTTTTTCTGACTTAAACGAGCCGCCATTTTGAAACGGGTAAAGATAAGTGAATTCTGTTTTCACCAAAATGTTTATTTTAACGAGACCTTTAAAATGAAGTATAATATTTCCTATGTTTACATAAGAAATGTTAGGGTTGCGAACCCTTGACCTTCAGTTTTGGAACATTCCGTACTTAGATTTTGATGAAAATATTTTTAATAGATAGCCCATATGCGTTTTAGTGGGGAATAATTTTGTTTGATGACTTTAGACCAAACCGTTCTCTCGTTATACATGCTGGTGGACGGGTGGTCTGACTCATCCTGTATATACTAACATAAATAATCGGACAGCTTTGACACATTTATTTTGTCATATAAGTAGGGGAACATATGTTTGCAGAAAGTAAAATTGATAAAATTGGAGAAATACTTTTATTTTTTAATAACTTTTCTCTTAACCGTACTGAGTTTATTTTTTATAAAATTGTTATTATTTAAGAATTTTAAAGTTTCTTATTAAAAAAAGAAGGCTTTGCGGGTAATATTTCAATCAAAATGAACCAAAGAACGCTCTTAACCTTTGAAAGGATTAATTTACTTGCTATTACTTCGGTTTACATTTGCGAAACCACAATTTTTGCGCGTTATGTCACTTGAACAGTGAAGGGATTTGAGCCCATTTTAAGATCGGAAAAGTGTGGCCGTAGCTACTCGGCTACTCGTAGCTACTCGGCTGTCCTCTCAACGCCCAAGGCATTACCAAAGACTTAAAACTACTGGACCGCGCGCGCGCTCACTTGAATTGAATTTGCGGCCAGGGAACATTTTTTATGGTTGAATGGCCTTCTGATCCGTATTCCTGAATAGTTTCTCGAATTTTTAATATCAAAAGTAACTATATTCGACCAGGGTTAGTTGCGTAAAAAGAACAGAAAGTTGGGAGTTTTGTAAAATCATCTCCTCGATGGCTGATTTTTTCATATTTCCAGTCATATAAATTTATGTACGATCCACTAGGCTTTAGGTGTTGTTCAATAATGATGTTTTGAAGTTTTTGGTACTGGAATGAATTCTTTTATGAGCAGTAATATCGTTCTTTGGACTAGTGAAACTTTGAATTGTAGCATATAAACTTCGACGTTCGCCAAAAGTTGTAGATTGCATGAAAGTTAATTGGCCTATATCATAAAATTTTGTTGATGAATGAATACCATACAAGACAAATACTTTTTAATAGCAAATGTATTCTTAATAAACATTAATTACCAAGATGGTTCGTTCACCCGTCCACGTAGAGTAGTAAGAACGATTACATAATGTTGCATTAATACAACATTTCGCTATTGAATAACAAAAAATTATCTTCAGTGTATGATAACAGTTGATTATGATTTATTTAACAGACAATACAAGTACAGTACAAAAGTCTTATAACTATGTATTTTACCAAAAAACTAGGTCATGTTGTAACACAGCATCACTGAGTTGAATTTAACAGCGCGGCACGGCTCGTGGCACGTCTTGGATAGAGCGCGGCGAAAAGTTTCAGCATCTTTCCAAACGAATTGTAGCCAAACCAACAACTTTACCGAAAAATGTTTGGAATAAAAGTTTTAGAGAAAGTAATTATCTACAACTTTCCCGCTGGAAGTTTGTTTCTAACCTAAAAATAAAAAATTTCCTCGCTGAGTAACTTTTTCATGTCTCTCTTTAATAACACGTAAGAGTTTTTAATTATTAAACATATTAAAACACGGTAAAAAAAACAATATTTATACTTTCGAATTCCGTAGTTCACGTACACAAAGGATATATAAATTTCATTACAATTCAAACATGGCAGTGAAGTCCAGGAGCGTGTAAACGACAGCGCGTTCATCGCCAGAATCAGCTCTGAGCACACAGCGGCCCACCATTTCTGTTCCGCACAGTCCGACGCGGACCGTTTTTAGCTCACTTAGCGATCTCTCCAGTTACCTCGATGGGCATTACTCGCCGGCCTCGCCGCGCCACGCAGCACAATCATATCTGACAGGAGGGGTAGAAGAGGGGACGGTAGTTGATGGATTCGCCGCTTGAGCGCTTCAGTACGGTAGCTGACGACGCTCCAACTAGGAGAGCTTCTACCGTTAGCCAACAGAATGCGCTCGAGGAGCTCGCCAAGGTCGGCTTCAAAAAACGACATTACTAAGTTTATCTATTAGGATGTATAATCAATGGTATGATACATCCTACGGAATAGATAAACCTAGCATACGGGCCGGGCGTGCCTCGGCATTGCTGCGCTGGCCCCGAGTTTCAGTGAGATCCCGCCAGAGCGCAACCAGTCGGCTCTTCCCCTCTTTCACCCCTCGCTCTCCCTGCTCTCCAATCGCTCCCTCCAGGCCAGTCAGTGTCTCAGCGACTGCCGAGCGGGTGAGATGCACGCGCTGTTTCTCGTGAAAACACGGCACCCGCCGACTTTCCCCCCTCCCTCCCCACAGCACTCCAGGCCGAATTGAATCGCCGCGGCCTTTGAGAAACACTAGCAGAGATGTCCGTTGACATTCTGTCTTTGCATCTGTTGGTTTCGCTCATCACTTGATACGTTGTGTATGTCAACAATATACATGAGTAACACTCTAATAGTGCAATTAAATCAATTACGTGTATAAAATTATTGGTAAACTATGCCTAAAAATGTTGCGTTCAGGATGTTGAAGTAATTATGACTCAATACAACCTGACACCATATTTTGACAAGCTTAACACCGCACAGTGTGTTAATAAAACTGTTACCAGAATAACTTAGTTTAAGATATTTTACGAAAAATCTAATGGTTTTTAATTTTTTTACCGAGTAATAAACAACTGAGCTGTTGCAATTCTTGTTATTTATTAGGCCTAGATGTTCAATTGTGGAGAAACCAAAGATGAGCTTTGTCCGGTTAATGTCCGGTCCATGTAAATTGCATCAGCTCGGTTATTTATTACTCGATTGCAATAAGTTAAGTATCGTTAGACTTTTCTCAAATTGCCCTAAAAGAAGATATACTGGTTAATATTTTGTAAAATGACTTATTTTCGAGTCATTTGCGATATAACATTTAAAATGGCCGCCATTTTGAAATTATCACAGATAATTCCTTCATAACGTTCGTGTTGATAGATCCTATCTCCGTAAACAGTTGACTTAAGTTTGGTTGAATTCGGTTATATGGTTTTAAAAATATGAACTTTAAAGTGAAAAACACTTACGGACTGACAAACGGAAAACTAAGTACGGGAGACCCATGTTCATATGGTTAAATGTGTTTATATTAACCCACGGAACAACGCTATATACCTTTGTCCAGGAGAGTTACGGGACACTCTGTATAAGTTAAAAAACAACTTATACTTACTACCTGGTTTCTTATTTATAATTTTTTTAGTCTAAAGTTCATCGCCCGTGAAAATCTTCATCTGAAGTTTACTGATGGTGATTTTACTAGGACTCTGAAAACGAGGTTGAACAGGAAGAAGCTATGGTTACTTTCGTAAACGGAGTAGTTTTTTTTTTAGCAGAGGACTGTTTTCGGTTATGACAAGATCCGAAATTATAAGAAACCTGTTAAGCACATCTCTGTCGCAGTTAAGTCTAGAGAACTTTCGAGCATAGATTTCCTGATATTGTCTTATATGCTTATTGTGAGCTTCAGTACGTAATTCTTTTTATTCTTGCATTAAATCGAATAGCTACCGTCTAGTAAAAATGGCATTTGCCGTTCCTGTAATTAAAAAAGTTTCTGAGTCATTAAGTGTATGGTTTTAGCATGTTATTGCTTTAAGGAACTTAAAATACAGAGTAGCAAATAGTAGCAGAAATTATTATCAGGATTTTCAAAAGAACACTTTGAACAGTCTGTCAAAAATTAAATTAGTGCCGGGAAACCTTGGGAAACCCAATTTTTGGAAACAACTTTCGGAAACCCCACTGTGCACCGATTGAAAAATTAGTAAAACCACGAAAATAAAACACAAATATTTAAATGTTGTCCAAAATTTTGGAAATTTGACGCTGATTATGGAAATGATCGTTTTTTCCGCGGAAAAGTCGTTAAAACCCCGGAAAATCGGAAATTAATTGTTTTCTGGAAATACTGTCAAGTGGGTATTCAAAATGTGCAGAATTTCACCCTGAACACGTACATGCGATTATTTTCCAAATCACACTTTTTAACCACGTAAAAGACTTCAAAACTTTAGAAAATCGGAAAATAACTTTGTAATTGTAATACTGTCATGTGGGTATTCAAAATGTGCGGAATTTCACCTTGAACACGATCGTGCAGTTATTTTACCGATCACATTTATTTCTCCGCGGAAAAACGTCGGAAAATCGAAAAAACATTGTTCTTATAATACTCTCATGTGGGTATTCAAAATTGTGCGTAAATTCACCTTGAATACGTACGTGCAATTACTTTCCCGATTACACGTTTTTCCGTGGAATAGTCGTTAAAACCCCAGAAAATCGAAAAATATTATTTTTCTTATAATTCTGTCATGTGGGTATTCATACTGTGCGGAATTTGACCCTGATTACGTATGCGCAATTATTTTGCCGATTATACGGGAATTTCGACGAAAATTCCTTAATTTAGTTTAAATCCCTTTTTCGGCTGTTCTCGTTCATGCGGCTTGGTTGTCGTTTCCAGCCAATAAAACAAGTTTTGGTTGTTATTTTCAGCCAATAAGAAACGTTGCCGATCGTCATTTCGGGCCATTAAATGCAACTAAATTCCTGTTTCTGACCCATCCGACGCGAAAGAATAGGCGTTCTTTGGCTATATAACTGGGTCGAATCGCCGATTGTATTCGTAAATACGTTCCGGTTTTCATTCGGGCCTATACAACGGGATCCGGCTATATTTTTCGCTAGGAAAATATGGTACGATTGCCAATTTTTATGATAGATTGTGATTTTTGGCATATATTGTGCCTCAGTTGTCAGTTGTCGCGTCGCGTCGTTCGTTGGGCGCAGCTTCTTGCATTGCTCCCGTTTTAGGGAATATATGTTTTATTTATTTGTTTAATTTTGTTTATTTGTTCGGTTTTTTTTGCATAAAGATGAAATTGCCATGAATGGTGTTGCTCTTCGTTGTTGTAATAATACATAAATGTTAACATTACATGTAAATAAACTATTGAACTTTAATCAGAAGTTGTGACAAAGTCCTCAATTTTGTATTAACACTCCAAAAGAAATCATTCTTTTTAAATGTTATTAAATTTGTTTGAATCGTTAATTTTCTTGAAATTTTCAGGTTATTTCTTATAAATTATTGTTATTGCTAATGACAAAATTTCGAATTTAAATTAAAACTGTACATTATAGATCATACGAATTTCAGTTGATTTTAAAAATTTATATTTCTGAGCCTGTGTGCCCTAAACATTATTAATGTTTTAATGATGGCAAGTGGGCATTTTAGGTGTATGAGAAATTTTCATCTGGGGAAATCAGATATTTTTCAAAACTAGTCATAATATACAGGGTGAGTCAGACCACCCGTCCAGCATGTATAACGGGAGAACGGTTTGGTCTAAAGTCATCAAAAACAATTATTCCTCACTAAAACGCATATGAGCTATCTATTAAAAATATTTTCATCAAAATCTATGTACGGAATGTCCCAAAACTGAAGGTCACGGATTCAAATCTCGACATTTTCTTATGTGAAAATAGGGCCAACATACATTATACATTATTTAAAAGGCCTTTTTTATACATTATTTTAAAGGTCTCGTTAAAATAAACATTTGGCGAAAACAGAATTCACTTATCTTTATCCGTTTCAAAATGGCGGATATTTTTGTGTAAAATATTGACATTTGCGGAATACTCTGTATTTTTTAAACCATTACTCGTACCTTTTTTCTGACTTAAACGAGCCGCCATTTTGAAACGGGTAAAGATAAGTGAATTCTGTTTTCACCAAAATGTTTATTTTAACGAGACCTTTAAAATGAAGTATAATATTTCCTATGTTTACATAAGAAATGTTAGGGTTGCGAACCCTTGACCTTCAGTTTTGGAACATTCCGTACTTAGATTTTGATGAAAATATTTTTAATAGATAGCCCATATGCGTTTTAGTGGGGAATAATTTTGTTTGATGACTTTAGACCAAACCGTTCTCTCGTTATACATGCTGGTGGACGGGTGGTCTGACTCATCCTGTATATACTAACATAAATAATCGGACAGCTTTGACACATTTATTTTGTCATATAAGTAGGGGAACATATGTTTGCAGAAAGTAAAATTGATAAAATTGGAGAAATACTTTTATTTTTTAATAACTTTTCTCTTAACCGTACTGAGTTTATTTTTTATAAAATTGTTATTATTTAAGAATTTTAAAGTTTCTTATTAAAAAAAGAAGGCTTTGCGGGTAATATTTCAATCAAAATGAACCAAAGAACGCTCTTAACCTTTGAAAGGATTAATTTACTTGCTATTACTTCGGTTTACATTTGCGAAACCACAATTTTTGCGCGTTATGTCACTTGAACAGTGAAGGGATTTGAGCCCATTTTAAGATCGGAAAAGTGTGGCCGTAGCTACTCGGCTACTCGTAGCTACTCGGCTGTCCTCTCAACGCCCAAGGCATTACCAAAGACTTAAAACTACTGGACCGCGCGCGCGCTCACTTGAATTGAATTTGCGGCCAGGGAACATTTTTTATGGTTGAATGGCCTTCTGATCCGTATTCCTGAATAGTTTCTCGAATTTTTAATATCAAAAGTAACTATATTCGACCAGGGTTAGTTGCGTAAAAAGAACAGAAAGTTGGGAGTTTTGTAAAATCATCTCCTCGATGGCTGATTTTTTCATATTTCCAGTCATATAAATTTATGTACGATCCACTAGGCTTTAGGTGTTGTTCAATAATGATGTTTTGAAGTTTTTGGTACTGGAATGAATTCTTTTATGAGCAGTAATATCGTTCTTTGGACTAGTGAAACTTTGAATTGTAGCATATAAACTTCGACGTTCGCCAAAAGTTGTAGATTGCATGAAAGTTAATTGGCCTATATCATAAAATTTTGTTGATGAATGAATACCATACAAGACAAATACTTTTTAATAGCAAATGTATTCTTAATAAACATTAATTACCAAGATGGTTCGTTCACCCGTCCACGTAGAGTAGTAAGAACGATTACATAATGTGGCATTAATACAACATTTCGCTATTGAATATCAAAAAATTATCTTCAGTGTATGATAACAGTTGATTATGATTTATTTAACAGACAATACAAGTACAGTACAAAAGTCTTATAACTATGTATTTTACCAAAAAACTAGGTCATGTTGTAACACAGCATCACTGAGTTGAATTTAACAGCGCGGCACGGCTCGTGGCACGTCTTGGATAGAGCGCGGCGAAAAGTTTCAGCATCTTTCCAAACGAATTGTAGCCAAACCAACAACTTTACCGAAAAATGTTTGGAATAAAAGTTTTAGAGAAAGTAATTATCTACAACTTTCCCGCTGGAAGTTTGTTTCTAACCTAAAAATAAAAAATTTCCTCGCTGAGTAACTTTTTCATGTCTCTCTTTAATAACACGTAAGAGTTTTTAATTATTAAACATATTAAAACACGGTAAAAAAAACAATATTTATACTTTCGAATTCCGTAGTTCACGTACACAAAGGATATATAAATTTCATTACAATTCAAACATGGCAGTGAAGTCCAGGAGCGTGTAAACGACAGCGCGTTCATCGCCAGAATCAGCTCTGAGCACACAGCGGCCCACCATTTCTGTTCCGCACAGTCCGACGCGGACCGTTTTTAGCTCACTTAGCGATCTCTCCAGTTACCTCGATGGGCATTACTCGCCGGCCTCGCCGCGCCACGCAGCACAATCATATCTGACAGGAGGGGTAGAAGAGGGGACGGTAGTTGATGGATTCGCCACTTGAGCGCTTCAGTACGGTAGCTGACGACGCTCCAACTAGGAGAGCTTCTACCGTTAGCCAACAGAATGCGCTCGAGGAGCTCGCCAAGGTCGGCTTCAAAAAACGACATTACTAAGTTTATCTATTAGGATGTATAATCAATGGTATTAGGAAGGGTCAACTCGCAAGATTCGAAATTACCGAATCGCTAGCCCCGCTCGGCCAGGTAGCCACCACAGATGAGGGAAAAATGGGAACTTTTTATTCCCGGTCATCCCTCGGTGGTATGCCTATTACACATACATTGTTGGCCCTGTGATACATATTCCTCCGAAAAGTATAAATTAATCACAATGAACCAAAAAATATGCAACCAGGAAATGTTTTTTATATCACTATCTGCATAATGCAAATGTGTTTGATGTAGTTTTATTCGTAAACATTCATTAAATACTATCAGACTTTTGGTCCTTAATAGGAATATAAACGATTAATTAATGCAATACGAATATAAACATATTCGTATTGCATTGTAAACATAAATTCAGTATGGCAATATAACTATTTAGCCGCTAAAGAAATATTGCAAGAAAATTAAGTCAAACCTTTAGATTAAACAACTTTTTTCCTGAGGTCAGCAAATAGCAGTTAGGTTTAATTAGTTAGCGAAAGCTGTCAGTAAACCTCTTTCTGATATCGGTGTAAAGTGTAACGCCATAAACTCTGTAACTCGCTTAACTAAGACTGTCTGCAACCAACGGTAATATGCATCAATCGCAGGGAGACTGCGAGGGCAAAAAGATTCCCGTTTTCCCTCATCTGAAGCTTCCTGACTCCGAGTCCGACTACCTGGCCGAGCCAGGTAAAATAATGATTTGGTAATTTGGGATCTTGCAAGTTGACCCTTTCTAATCCTCACTAATGAGGGTGGCGGTTTAGCTATTTAAAATATACTCCAATACGGGTGGCGGTTTGGCTACAGCCAATAAAACAACTGGTAATGCGTGTTTGGGACCGTAATGCCTCATGATATAGCTGTCATATATTTTGTTATATAAATCTGCATAACTAACCAACTTTGTTATTTCGTGACGGTAAAAAAATTCCATTTTAACAGTAGACATTAATTTATGCCTACTACACGGGTGATAGTTGAGCACAATATTTTACCTCCAGTCTTAAACTTAACATTTGCAATTATTGTCATAGTTGTTGGGGAAAACCATTTCCCCTTGGTCTATCTCAGATCAGCAGAGAAAATATCATATGATTCTCTTTCTCTGCAGTCAATGAGGGATTGAGTCCTTTTCGTTCATGAGTTTTATTTACAAATCCCGCCTTTGGGGTGATTGCTTCGAATAATCTTCAAGCAAAATACGAAATTTAAAAGCTGAGGTAAATAAATGCTATTGATAGGATTTTTAAAACATTTATTGATGAATACATTTGTTACTACATGTGAAAATGCACACGTCTTGTAAAATTGTCAGAATTTAAATGTAATATTAACTAGACGAGTAGTATCAATAATTTGATTACCTTTACACAAACCTACTGCTGTCGCACAGATTCGCTTTTTCCAGTACATCATTCAAGTATTTATTGTAAACACTCGACGTTTTATTGAAACAAGATTCGATTTCGTGGTCAATTCTGGGTAGCAGAGTGTCCAGAATATCCTCGAAATCTTCTGTCAGGGTGATGATGTCTCTGATCTCAGCTGGAATTATACTAACTGCTTTGAAAATGCAGTAGATAAAAATAAAAGGGTTGAATCCAGCGCTGGCGCAAGTCAAGACATTGGACACTATTACAGTCGTGTCCTTGTACGTGTTGTAGGCGTACTTGGCAGAATCCACACTGACAGTGGCAACGTCTTTCAGTATTTGGAGGACGCTGCAGTTGTAGTAATTCGCCAACAAGTTTTTCCTCTCAATTTCGACGCCTCTTGTCCCGTCGACTGAACATTCTCTCGGTAGTGTCGCCAACGAGTGACGCACTTCTAGTGATCGAGTTTCTGCTAATTGTTGAATGGCCGTCGAACGTTGAACAAATGTTGTCAGTATTTTATCTACGGATTCTATTCTCTGAATAGTCTTCGTGTGTTCTATGTCTTCTATCAATGATTCCAAAGCTGGCTTTGCGGCAATCTGAAAGTGGAATAATACAGGTTTAAAAAAGCAAAGCCAATTAAAAAATTATTAAAAATTTAACAAGCAGTTTGTATTTTTCAAAGAAACTCACAAATTAAAAATGTATAACATAAAATAACCTATATAATGTTGCAAAGATGGATTTAATGACACTTTTTATGATCATTATTATTTTATATTTACTGCATATTTATTTGTGTTGCATATTTACTGTAATATTTGTTATACATTTACTAGGTTTGGTAATCCATGAAACTGTAATAAGAGCATTTATTAATGATATTAACGTTTTTTTGTTTTATTAGAAACGCTTACTTATTAATTTTTAAATTAGCAGATTTAATAGTCTTTTTAAAACCCATTAAAATAATGAAAGATAATCAGCATATTAAAAATAAGCTCTAAATTGATAGAAATAGATTGAACTAACTCTACCTACCTAGACATAGACTGACCACTCCATTAATAGGGTAACTATAAACTGAACTAATTTTGTTTCCTAGTTACCGTTATACAAATCAAATTAAAATTCCTAGGGCATACCACTAAAAGGGCAAGGCTTAACCTAGTTAGTAACATTGTCAGGTCGGCATGTGTACAACTATAGGTAGAACTATGTACAAATATAAGTAGAGCAATGCAACTTTGATTATATCTACAACATGAATATGCTGGGACAATTATTAGCATCAGTGTGTCCAATTTGGAGAATTTCCCCCTAGATCTACAGAAGATTCATACCTAAAGGCATGTGCTCTCAATAAGAGCCTGTATACTATAACCAAAATGTTAAGGTTTTAAACAAAACATTATGGATGGTATATAAATCACGGTAGTATGTAATTGCAAAGAGGGACTTAAACATTATCACACTATCCTAAAAGTTGAAAATTCCAAAGATTTTAACACAAAGTCCATAAATCCCTAGGAGCTAGTCGAATCAGTTTGAAAAGAAAATAAGGCCTATATTTTATTTTCCAGTACTTATAAACTTTTAAGTACTTATTTAAACTTTTTGATAAAAATATTAAATAAAATATTAATATTTTTTGCAAAAAGTTTATCAGTAATTTTGAGACGATGTCTGTTTACAAAAGTTAAAGATGTAGAATAAAATAAGTGCTATTGATGTGTATATTCAATAATTGCTAATTTTTAAAATGTATACCAAAATAAACAAAATAATAATTAATGCATTAATTAGTGTTTTGTTGCTAAGCTTTACTTTATTTCACTGTGTAAACAGGATACAAAGGGTTTGTAAATACTCTACTATGAAGATGAATCATGGTCTTATTAGTAGACAAGTTGATCTGGTCCAATTGATCTGTTTTCAGTATGTGTGAATCAATATATTAACTGAAAACGAGTTCGCACACAGTACACTGACATGAGGGAAGTGATTTTCCATATAAAATACTTGTTAAAATCAAAATCAGTGTAAAACATACATTTATTCAAATTTTTATCAAAACATTTATTTTTTTGGCTGTTATGATGCTTCTGGTTCCATTTACCTGCAATTCTGGGAATACAATTTCAAACATTATTAGTTTAGGAGAAGGTCCAGTCAGGCTTGAAAGTAGGCATGAGGTTGCTGGGGATGATTAAAATACACCAACAAATGAATATCAGGCTTTTCTAATGTAAAACCCCTATTAGACAACGTACTGTGTTTAGTCGGCATACATTTTTTCTTTGATAACTAAGTAAATATTTTAGAATGACGAGAGAGGGCTTAAAACTTTTTGCCTCACTATTTCCTATCTCTTTACTTGCATTAATTTTACATCCGGGGCTTTTCTGATCCTTTTTGGGCCCAAAAACTCGAAATTTGAAAGATTAATCCCTGAAAAAGGGAGTTAGAGTTTTCCGATTGTTTTTCCTAACGAATTTGTCCAAGTGATTATAGAAAAAAAGTCCCTACCAAATATGAAGTAAATCGGACAAAAAATTTGATCGGTAGAGTGCAAACACATATATAATATGATGCAGAAGAGGAGGCATCTTCACTTGCTGACCAGTCTTTAAACTCAGTTGTCACAACCAGTCAAATAAAAAGTTAGCAAAAAACAAAAAGATAACAAAGTCTTATGTCATTTAATTAACTCGTCATTTATATCAGGGATCTTTCCAAAGAAGTTAAAAATTTCAAAAGTAGTACCCATTAAAAAAAATCACGGTAAAACATGTCAAACTATCGTCCCATCTCTCTTTTACCTGTCATTTCAAAAATTTATGAAAAAATTGCTCATAAACAATTGACAGAATATCTAGAAAATACTAATAAGCTAAATAATTTCCAACATGGTTTTAGGCCTGGGAGGTCGGTAATAACAGCTGCTATTTATT
Source organism: Allygus modestus (assembly GCA_963675035.1). NCBI lineage: Eukaryota > Metazoa > Arthropoda > Insecta > Hemiptera > Cicadellidae > Allygus > Allygus modestus. Next base: position 291,729,589 of record OY776112.1, read on the forward strand.
TTATTGAATCTGTCATTGATTCAGTAGATAAAGGTGAATATACCGCAGGAATTTTCATGGATTTATCTAAAGCATTCAGTAGCGTGAATTAAAAAATTTTCTCTCTTAATTCTCTTTTAATTAAAAAGTTAGTCATTAAGCTTATCAACAACTGCAATTAAATGGTTTGAATCATATTTGGACAAACGACTCCAATTTGTTGAAATTACCCACATATCAAAAGACAACCGTGTCTCAAAAGTTTGTTCAGAATATCACATCATTAAACTTGGTGTCCCTCAGGGATCAATTATGGGCCCTCCCTTTTCCTATGCTATATTAATGACATTTCAAATTCGGTAACTTATATGCCACAAAATCATCTATGCCTCTATGCAGATGATGCAAATCTAAAAGTATCTGCAAACTGTAAAGAACAGGTAGAGATATTGAGCTTTATTCAGTTGGAAAGTGTAGGAGATTTTCTGGTACAACATAACTTGGCATTAAATATTAAAAAAACTAACGTTATCATTTAAAACCCACCAGAGTAAACACTTGACTGAACCAAAAATTATATATAATTAGAAAGAAATTGATTATAGGCATTCTTCGGGTTAACCCTAGACCAACACCTGAGATGGGACTTTCACATTGATAAGGTTTTATCAAAAGTAACCTCTGGAATTTATTCACTCTATAGAATGTCTTTCTTTTGCAATAAAAAAAACATTAAGAAAAATTTATTTTGCAAATGTTCATATTTCTCATATTTCTTTTGGTCTATGTCTTTATGGCGCAACATCAAAAATTAACATGGATAGTATTCTAAAACAACAAAAAAGAGCAATCAGAATTATAATTAAATTAAAATATGATGGATCTGCAAAGGAGCACTTTAAAATCTGTGCATTTTAACAGTATATAGCTAATACATTTTTGATACAATTCTCACGGTAAAACATAATGAAACAATCATTGATTTAAATGAAAAATTCCACTCTTACAATACAAGGGTCAAAAAATATATATGAATAAATCATGCCATAACTTAAACTTCTATGAGAAAAAACCCACATATATGGGAAAGAAATTTCTAAAACATCTACCAAACAATATTAAAAATATTACAAACACAAATAAGTTTAAATACCCCCGTCGCAGCAAACCTGCATACTCAGCGAATTTCCAATGGAGATATAAATGTCTTAATACTACATAAAGCGACTTACTAAGTTTTATAAAAATATATTTACAAATAAGCGATATATCCAATTTTAATTAATCTCCATAAGAATAACATTGGGGCTGAGTACGCAGGTTTGCTGCAACAAGGAACACAAAAAATGGGTTTTTATGCCTAATGTCAATATAACTCAACTAGGTGAAGTCGTATACCAGTTTTTATTCATTTATGTTCATAATTAAGGGAGGCAGAGCATTTAATTATTATCCATAAGAATAACATGGGGGCTGAGTACGCAGGTTTGCTGCTACGGGAGAATAATGCAAAAACAATTTTTTGGAGCAAATATCAATATACCTCAACGAGATGAAGCTGTATACCAAGTTTCGTCAGTATACGTTCATAAATAAGCGAGATAACAAAATTTTCTTTTCCTCCATAAGAATAACATTAGACAACGTCCTGTGTTTAGCACTTTCAATATCTCGGTAACCAATTGACGTAGAGGAATGATCGAAATACCAAATTGTGTGTTTTTTTAAGCTGAATCTAATGGTCAAAACTAAAATTGGACTTTTTCAAAAATTATATGTAAAAAATTCAAAAAACCCATTTTTGGGGTACAAAACCCCCCCAAAATACCCCTTCGGATAGGTCGATCTGTCTGGTTTTCGAACTTAAAGTCATAAATGCTGCTTTACATAAATATACCAAATTTCGTCAAAATCAGATCATTTTTACGAGAGTTATCGTGCTCACGGACACATATATATATACAGTATCGAACAAATGGTGTTTTTGGGGTCTGGGGACCTCAAAACGAAAAGTTATCATGGTCCCGGGCCTAGGTCTTACCATGCCGACTACGGTAATAGCTTCTTCCCTATAGGGTAAATTCGCTAAAATTCTTCCCTATAGGGGAAATTCGCTAAAAACGTACTTAAAGATGTCTTGGTAGACAAAACCTTATACTCTTTAGAAGAGTACTTTCCATCTACTCTGAATTTTGGAGTTTGAATTTACGTTTTTTCTCTGTAAAATTAAAAAATGCTAATGTTTAATATTTTATTTCTAGTAGTTATTAGTTGTTCACAAAATTGTAAAGATTCTTAGCCTAAGTTAAAAAATTGTATTGACACTATTCAATTGTATACTATATATATTTGATGAATAAAGATTATTGAATTTGAATTTGAATATATATATATATATATATATATATATATATATATATATATATATATATATATATATATCATTTTGAACAACCCCCCAAAACGTGTTCAGGGGGTCACATTAGGAACTTCTACGGCGGTCCTGGGCTTAAGTTTCACCGTGCGGGTCATGCTAATACAGTAGTTCACTTTTCCATAGGAAATTCACTTACAAATATTGTCACCTACTCTAATGATTCATTCATTCATTGTTGGTGGATTAGGAAACCCCAGCATAGCTGCTAGGCACGTCTTCCTCAAGGGGCAACTTTTCGCAGAAAAGGAAAGAGTGGGATGGGACTGGTAGCCAAATTGACCTTTCAGAGGGCCAACTCCTGTGCTCCTGTGCTCCTGTGATCAAGCTCAAACAGGCGGATCCGCTCTGCCCTCCAACTGGCCATCTCAAATGACAGGGACAGGGTATCCATGTACAACAGCCAGGGTCCTTATCACCTTGTGTAATGGACAACCAAAAGACTTACCATATGAAATGACAACTTCATTATTTGCTGTAACCAATGTCAGCCTCAAAACTGGTATAGACCAGTTTTAAATTTGTCCTGGGACTACTGTAATGATTTCAAAATAACTCATTTTATATATATTTGTTAATAATTACTTTTCCTTTGGTAATTGCCTTGATATTTAGCCAACGAGATTTTTTTGCAGTGATACTGAGACTAAAATACCTGTTATATTATAATTAAAATTTTTTCAATAAGACCATAGTGAAGGCTAGCTCCCCTCGAATAAAATGCAAATAGTCATTTTAAAACCTGTAATTTTAGATTATGTAGGGCTTAAAAAGTAGGAACTTTGAACTTTGAGTTTTTTAAGTTAGTTCCTTCAATTACAATCAGTGGCTCATTAGACAAACAACATGTCCTCTTAATACTAACCTGTATTTAAAATTTGCAAAGGAATAACAAGTACATTTGAATACAATAAAAGCATAAAGAATCAGTCGGCCTTAGTCAGTAACAAGGCTACACAAGGCATTTAACCCATTCTACACTCATCATCATTCATTTATATTCTCCTTAAAATTGACAATGCAAACAAATGATTTAAATGATTTAAAATTAAAATCCATCATATAAAAAATGAAAAACTAATACAGTATCACCTAAACAATTGATAAAGTAGGTGCTGGCGTTAGCGTTGTCTGAATGCTGAATAGATGAATAGCCTATGATGTAAAGCTGCAAGGCAGACTACAACACAAAAAGGTGACATACCGGTTTGCCAATTCACAAATATTTAGCATTTACAAAATCTGGAACATCTGTACAATGAGTTACTGAATAGTTCACTTCTAAAAAGTCACTTAACTGGAAATAAGTTACTTGAGTGTAAAATATTTCCCCTTAATTTCAAATTATGGGAGGAAAGATATATTCCGATAACCCCCCCAATTACTCCCTTGTTCCTGGGAGCTATTTTAAACAAACATGAACTACATTTGATTGCAATGTGTTAGTTAAATTTAAAACTAAATACCCCCGTCGCAGCAAACCTGCATACTCAGCGAATTTCCAATGAATATATAACATAACATATTAACACTTAACAGGATTCATAAGAAATATATTCACAAACAAGCGATATTAAAAATATTAATTATTCTCCATAAGAATAACATTGGGGATGAGTACGCAGGTTTGCTGCAACAAGGAACACAAAATAATGGGTTTTTATGCAAATATCATTAGAACTCAACTAAGTAATGTCACATACCAAGTTTCATTTATATACATTTATAAGTAAGCGATATATAACATTTTAATTATTCTCCATAAGAATAACATGGGGACCGATTACCTAGGTTTGCTGCTACGGGAATCATACGTGAAAATTTTGTATTTTGTGCAAACAACGACAAACCCCAACCAGATAAAGCCATATACCAAATATTGTCAGTTTATGTTCATAAATAAGCGAGATATACAATTTTTCTTTTTCTCCATAAGAATAACATTAGACAACATACTGTGTTTAGCACTTTCAATATCTCAGGAACCAATTGACGTAGAGCAATGATCAAAATACCAAACTGTTTGTTTTTTTAAGCTGAATTAAATGTTAAAGGAGAACATTTGATTTAAATAAAAATTACATGTGGAAACCCCAAAAAAAACATTTTTGGGGTACAAAACCCCCCAAAACCCCCCTTTGGATGGTGTGATTTGTCTGGTTTTCGAACTCGTTCAAATAAATGGTGCTTTACACATTTGTACCAAATTTCATTAAGATCGGACCTTTTTTACGAGAGTTATCGTGTTTACGGACACACATATATATATATATACATATATAAAAATTTGAACGAATGGTGCTTTTGGCATCTGGGGATCTCAAAATGAAAAGTTATCATGGTCTCGGGCTTAAGTCTTACCATGAGACCTACGGTAATAGCTTCTTCCCTATAGGGGAAATTCGCTAAAAGTAGCTTCTGACTAGCTAACTAACTTTTGAGTATTTTTATATTGATAAATTATTATTTAGGAATTGGGTGACTCATTTGGAGTAGTATTATTTTAAAATACAGTGGCAATACTAAAGTTTTTAATGAAAACTTTGTTTAAATATAAAGTAATTTATACTCACGAATTACTGAGACTTTAAAACTTAAGAGGAAAGCTAACTGCTCTGGCACTTTGGTCACATATCTTCCATGGTTTCAAATTTCAAATAAAAAAATTTTATATCCATAGAAGCTAAATTTTTGCTGTTAATCTAAAAAATAATTGATTTAAACAAAAATAGCTCATTTTAAGACACTCCTAAACCCACTTTCTATCTTTCTCTAGAACAATCTTGACATAATATGTGTATTGATGCTACTCACCACTGTAAAAACGAAACAAAATAATGACAATCGAGGTAACATTTTTTCTTTCACAATCGCTAAAGCAACAAATATTGTGATTTCACCAGTTGAGAGATTAACTGAAGTATGTGATGAAACGCTAAATGTTAGCAGTTCTCACTGTCACACAGGGAAACAATTGAATCATTATCATTGGTTTAATCATTGATAGGTTGTCAACTCCATGTGATAAAAATCCACAAAGTAAAGGTTTCCATGCTGCGTCCCTAACACTTGAGAATAATCTTTGCCACTGTAGGCTACAAAGGTTACATTACATCTCAGTGGTAGGATTTGCAGAGTATCCGATCCTGCCACTGAGACAAGATTGGCATATCATTAAAATGTCTTATGTTTCTGATGTTATTGTGCTCACGCACAGTTTTATTTGGAACAGAACAGAATGTTTACTAACAGAGCGATTTTGTTCTGGCCTTAGCTGATTCTGAAATCAAGTGTGATATTATGTCAAATTTGTAAGTAAATTCACTCGTAAAAGTACAAACAGAATTATAAATGTAAACTGTATATGTTTTCCATACATAAATGCTATATATTATTTTGAAGGGTTGCAGATTTTGAGGTTATGATAAAATTAAGAATCAAAATTAAAAACCAGGTTTACGTACAATTTCCGTCCAAACAGTTCAAATTGATCTTGTCACCAATTATGACGACATGTTTCAGAATTCAAAATGCCATCTTCTGGCTACACAAAAATGTCCGTAATTAATTACAGATTTCATTAAAATTTAAACATTAAAACAGTTCAACATAACACATTTCTACACAATATTTGACACATACTTTACATAAATTACATTCACGCACAAACCGGCCGGCGATTAGACTCCGACTCATCCGACTCCAAGTCAGATCAAGTCTAATCACCGGCCGGCTTGTGCGTGAATGTAATTTATGTAAAGTATGTGTCAAATACTGTGTAGAAATGTGCTATGTTTAACTGGTTTAATGGTTTAACTTTTTAATTTAGACAAAATCTGTAATGAATTACGCTTTGTGTGACCAGAAGATGGAATTTTGAATTCCAAAACATGTCATCATAATCGGTGACAGGATCAATTTGAACTGTTTGGATGGAAAAGGTATGTAAACCTGGTTTTTAATTTTGAAGCAACGGTTCAAGAGGCAGTTTCAAAATAAATAAATTAAGAATGGGTTTGATTGAAAAATGTTCAAAGTTTATATAACAATGGACTAGAACTGGTGGTGTGGATGATGACCAGCATCGTCCATCATACTAATGCCACTTATTCTTGTATTTAAAAAGTGTTATAATATACCTCATCCACTAAAGCTAGGTTGATAGAACATAAATCTCAAAACATTATAAAAATAAATATAATCAAGTTTTTGTACAGTACATCTAGTTGTTTTAAGTTAAAAGTTTAAATATAGTTTTAGTCCATATAACTACTGCATTAAAGAAGCTTTCTTGTGGAGATGACACAACACCAGTAGTTTTCCGTTCCCCAAAATTTCTGCTACTCATCGTGTAATCATATGGAGATACACTATTTATGGCTATTAATAATACTTTGAAATATCAAGGCAAAGTGTGGAATGAAAGTAACATAAACAAATTACATGTATGGTACCTAAACATTCAGAATGTATTGAAGTACATTAAACTGGTATATCCGTAATGATGAAGGGCAAAGGCTAAAAGTTATTGGGCTCTCTGGATGATCCAAAGAGTCCTTGGCTCAGTCCAGTCCTGACACGTAAATTTTATCAGTATTCTTCAACTCGGCTCATCTCTTTTGCTTTGCTGAATACATTCGACAGACAAATCTGTTGTCTGTGTGGATGGGGACAGTAAGGCAAAAAGAGACTGCCAACCTCTTTTTAGAGAATTTCCCCTATAGGGAAGAAGCTATTGCTGTAGTTGGCATGGACCTAGGCCCAGGACCATGGTAACTTTTAGTTTTGAGGTCCCCAGATGCCAAAAACCCCTTTCGTTCAAAACTGTATAGGCTATATCTTCTTATCTATATCCATTGACTATATATACTGAAGGAGACATCCCATCTATATGATCCAGCTGTCCGACTTGTAGTGTTTGCTGGATTTTGAAGAGGACGTAGCTTGATTAGGTCACCGCCAGATTGTGCTGCTGTCAACTATTTATTTTAGTTATTTACGTTATCTCCACCCCAGAAAGCAAGTGATAACCAACTTATGTTTGCTTCCTGACACACCAACTGTTGTATAATCCCCTCCTTAAGAGAATAAGTAATAGTTGACAGCAGTATACTCTGTTGGTGTTAGTTGGTCCTCTTTGAATCCTGGCGAACACAAAACTAGGGATAGATTTTACAATGGCAATGAGAAGTCTACTTCAGTATTTATAGTCAATGCTATATCTATAAAAGGCAAAGCCCTGGCTGACTGACTGACTGACTCACTCATCACTTCTCCACCTTCCCATGTAGGTAGAGAGCTGAAATTTTGTACACTGCTTCTTTAGGCATAAAATAGGAAAACTAAATGGTTTTCATCCTGATCTGACCTTAGGGCTCCGCCAGAGACCCCTAAAACGATCCCATGTATGGATCCTTATGTATCCTTATGGACATTCAATTTAGTTTGAGCTGATGAAAATACAAACAACTGATCTTGGTTCGTAGTAGTTCCATGGGATAGCCACAGAATGCAGCACACACAACTGTCAGTTTTTATACATTAAGATTATTTGCGGGGCAAAGCCTGCGGGAACAGCTAGTATATCTATAGATCAGTGGTTCCTAAACTTTTTTGTCTGAGGACCCACCTTCATTCTGGATTTTTTTCTGTAACCCACATATTAAATAATAATAATAATATCTATTAGCGAATTTCCCCTATAGGGAAGAAGCTATTACCGTAGGTCTCATGGTAAGACTTAAGCCCGAGACCATGACAAATTTTTTTTTAAGGTCCCAAGATGACTAAAACACTATTCGTTCAAATTTATATATATGTATATATATATCTATATATATATATATATATATATATATATATATATATATATATATATATATCTATATATGTGTCCGTGAATGCGATAACTTGAGTAAAAAACGTCCGATTTTGATGAAATTTGGCTCAAATGTGTAAAGTGACATTTATGACTTTAAGTTCGAAAACCAGAAAAATCGGACTATGGGAAGGGGGGTTTATGGGGGTTTTAAATTTTCCAAAAATCAGTTTTTTGCATTTTTCACCCTAAAATTTTTGAAACAGTTAATTTTGGTTTTAACCATGTTATAGAGCTTAAAAAAACAAATAATATGGTATTTTGAATTATTAACCTAGGTTGAGTGGTTGCGGAAAAAATCCAAAAAAACATGCTCATAAAATCTCCCATGTTAATCTTATGGGAAAAAGGTTTTTGGCTTTTCCTCAGTTAGTTTTACTTTAAACTTCACATTTGCTTTTACCAATCACTTCAGCTCCACAAAACAATCATTTTGGTGTTTAAATTGTGATTCTACGTCCAACCGTTGCAGAGATATTCAAAGTACTAAACACAGTACGTTGTCCAATGTTATCCTTATGGAGAATAAATAAAATTTGATATCTCGATTATTTATGAATGTATATTGATGAAACTTGGTATGTGGCTTCATGTTGTACTGGTATATTGATATTTGAACAAAAAACAAATATTTTGTTGGTTGTCCCCGTAGCAGCTAACCTGCATACTCAGCCCTAATGTTATTCTTATGGAGAATAAGTAAAGTTTTATATCTCCCTTAATTATTAACATAAATTAATAAAACTTAGTATGTAGCTTCACCTGGTTGAGTTAAATTGATAATTGCATAAAAACACATATTTTGTGCTCCTTGTTGCAGCAAACCTGCATACTCAGTCCTATGTTATTCTTATGGAGAATAAATAAAATGCTATAGATCATTTAGTTATTAATTTATTTTTATAAAACTTGGTAAGTGCCTTTATGTGGTAGTGAGAAACATATATATTCATTGGAAATTCGCTGAGTACGCAGGTTTGCTGCGACGGGGGTATTATTATTATTACTATTTTTATTTTAGCGAATTTCCCCTATAGGGAAGAAGCTATTACCATTGACTTTTATAGTCAATGCTATTACCGTAGGTCTCATGATAAGACTTAAGCCCGAGACCATGATAACTTTTCGTTTTGAGGTCCCCAGATGCCAAAAACACCATTCGTTCAAATTTTTGTATATGTATGTATATATATATATATATTATATATATATATATATTTATATATATATAAATATGTGTCCGTAAGCACGATAACTCTCGTAAAAAAAGTGCGATCTTAATAAAATTTGGTTCAAATATTTAAAGTACCATTTATTTGAACGAGTTCGAAAACCAGACAAATCGCACAATCCGAAGGGGGTTTTTTGGGGGGTATATACCCTAAAAATGGGTTTTTTGGGGTTTTCACATGTAATTTTGATTTAAAACAAATTTTAATTCATACCATTGAATTCAGCTTATAAAAACAAACAATTTGGTATTTTGATCATTGCTCTACGTCAATTGGTTACTGAGATATTACAAGTGCTAAACACAGTACGTTGTCCAATGTTATTCTTATGGAGAAAAAGACAAATTTTATATCTCGGTTATTTATGAACATAAACTGACAATACTTGGTATATCGCTTCATCTGGTTGTGGTTTGTTGATGTTTGAACAAAAAACCAATTTTTCGCCTATGGTTCCCGAAGCAGCAAACCTAGGTACTCGGTCCCCATGTTATTCTTATGGAGAATAATAATACCCCTGTCGCAGCAACCTGCGTACTCAGCGAATTTCCAATGCAAATATGTGGGTATCACTACTTCCTAGAGCCACTTACCTAGTTTCACAAAAATACATTCATTAATAAGTGATATATAGCATTTTAGCGAATTTCCCCTATAGGGAAGTTAGCGAATTTCCCCTATAGGGAAGAAGCTATTACCGTAGGTCTCATGGTAAGACTTAAGCCCGAGACCATGATAACTTTTTGTTTTGATGTCCCCAGATGTCCAAAACACTATTCGTTCAAATTTATATATATGTATATATATATATATATATATATATATATCTATATATGTGTCCGTGAATGCGATAACTTGAGTAAAAAACGTCCGATTTCGATGAAATTTGGCTCAAATGTGTAAACTGACATTTATGACTTTAAGTTCGAAAACCAGAAAAATCGGACCATGGGAAAGGGTGTTTATGGGGGTTTTAAATTTTCCAAAAATCAGTTTTTTGCATTTTTTACCCTAAAATTTTTAAAACACTTAATTTTGGTTTAGACCATGTTATAGAGCTTAAAAAAACAAATAATATGGTATTTTGAATTATTAACCTAGGTTAAGTGGTTGCGGAAAAAATCCAAAAAACATGCTCATAAAATCTCCCATGTTAATCTTATGGGAAAACAGTTTTTGGTTTTTCCTCAGTTAATTTTACTTTAAACTTCACATTTTCTTTTACCAATCACTTCAGCTCCACAAAACAATCATTTTGGTGTTTAAATTGTGATTCTACGTCAAACCGTTGCAGAGATATTCAAAGTGCTAAACACAGTACGTTGTCCAATGTTATCCTTATGGAGAATAAATAAAATTTGATATCTTGATTATTTATGAATGTATATTGATGAAATTTGGTATGTGGCTTCATGTTGTACTGGTATATTGATAATTGCACAAAAAATAAATGTTTTGTTGATTGTCCCCGTAGCAGCTAACCTGCATACTCAGCCCTAATGTTATTCTTATGGAGAATAAGTAAAGTTTTATATCTCCCTTAATTATGAACATAAATTAATAAAACATGGTAAGTAGCTTCACCTGGTTCAGTTATATTGATAATTGCATAAAAACTCATTTCTTATCTTCCTCGTTGCAGCAAACCTGCGTACTCAGTCCTAATGTTATTCTTATGGGGAATAAATAAAATGTAATAAATCACTAATTTATGAATGTATTTTTGTCAAAATTGGTGAGTGGCTTTATGTACTAGTGAGAAACATATCAATGCATTGGAAATTCGCTGAGTATGCAGGTTTTCTGCGACGGGGGGTATTATTTATTCTCCATAAGAATAACATTATAAATGAGTACGCAGGTTTGCTGCAACAAGGAAGATAAGATATGTGTTTTTTTTGCAATTATCAATATAACTCAACCAGGTGAAGCTACATACCAAGTTTTATTAATTTGGGTTCATAACCAAGGGAGATATAAAACATTACTTATTCTCCATATGAATACCATGGGGGCCGAGTATGCAGGTTTGCTGCTACCGGAAAAATCAACAAAAACCATTTTTTGTGCTAATATCAATACACCACAACTAGTTAAAGCCACATACCAAGTTTCATCAATATACATACATAAATAATCGAAATATAACATTTTATTCATTCTCCATAAGGATAACATTGGACAACGTACTGTGCTTAGCACTTTGAATATCACTGCAACGGTTGGACGTAAAACAACAATTAAAACGCCAAAATGATTGTTTTGTAGAGCTAAACTGATTGGTAGAAAGAAATGTGGAGTTTTTAGTAAAATTATCTGAGGAAAATCTAAAAATCGTATTCCCATAAGATTAACATGGGAAATTTTGTGGACACATTTTTTGACTTTTCTCAACAACCAGTAAACCTAGCTTAATGATTCAAAATACCAAATTGTTTGTTTTTTTAAGCTCTTTAAAATGGCTATAACCAAAATCTAGTTTTTTTTTTTAATTTTAGGGTAAAAAGTTCAAAAAACTGATTTTTGGAAAATTTTAAACCCCCATAAAACCCCCTTCCCATAGACCGATCGATCTGGTTTTCGAACTTAAAGTCATAAATATTACTCTTCACATTTGTGCCAAATTTCATCAAAATCGGGCGCTTCTTTCAAAAGTTATCGCGGTAACGGACACATATATATAAATATATATAAATTTGAACGAATAGTGTTTTGGCATCTAGGGACCCCAAAACAAAAAGTTATCATGGTCTCGGGCTTAAGTCTTACCATGAGACCTACGGTAATAGCTTCTTCCCTATAGGGGAAATTCGCTAAAAATGTTATATATCGCTTATTTATGAATGTATATGGATGAAACTTGGTATGTGACTTGACTTAGATGAGTTCTATTGATATTTGTATAAAAATCCATTATTTTTTGTTCCTTTTTGCAGCTATTCTATGTTATTATTATAGAGAATAATAAATATTTTAAATATCGCTTATTTGTAAATATATTTCTTATGAATTCTGGTAAGAGGCTTAATGTAATATTAAGACATATACATTCCTTGGAAATTCGCTGAGTACACAGGTTTGCTGCGACGGGGGTATTTATTATTATTATCGTGTAAATGCTCTACTGAGAAATACACCTATAAATGAAAAAGGTGAAGGAGATCATATCAACAATATGTATATTAAACACACAATATGTAGTTCAAAAAACCCTTTTCTTTCAGAAATTTAAAATTTATGAGATTTGTAGAGCCGATGTTTACTATTTATAAGACACTCTACTTCTGGATTGAATTTTGAAAAATGTAGGCGCTGGTAATTTTCCACACATAGCCTATTTCTGTATTTATTTTTTGAATATACCAAGGAGGAGAATGCCCTCTCACACAAATACATGGTTGTAAATCCCATCAGCTCTTTTATGGCTATGTTTTTAATAACTGTAGACTCCTCTCTTGCCTTTATCCAAAATTACCAAAGCCTTTAATACTTGGCCTACTCGAAGCAGTTAATTAAAATTCAGTAACTTCATTATCACTGTCATATTTAGGTTCACTACACAAAATGATGGTACTAGACATGGTAGGAACGTCAGCGACAGTAGCTGATGTTTGCCTTTTACGGGATGATACAGTCTTGATCCACACGTCCAATGTAAAAGAAACAGAAAACAATCATCACACCTATGCTTATACCTAAATGTATATTAGCTCAAAATAAACTTAACCACCACTGTAGACGTGTAGTAGCTGCTACTCACACAACCTAAACTGACAAAAGGCAAAAAGGCCAGGTTTTGTAATTCTTTGGTTAGAAGTGAAAATAAAACGTATGTCATGAGATAATATGTTCAATTTTCTTTACATTTCAGCAGAGAAAACCCTTTAAAAGTGTTAAGTATTTCATCTGTTCCCACGACCCACCCAAATTGCTCCTTCGACCCATAGTTTGGGAACCGCTGCTCTATATATATATATATATATATGTCCGTGGGTGTGATAACTCTTGTAAAAATGGTCCGATTTTGATAAAATTTAGTACAAACATGCAAAGCAACATTTACGACTTTAGTTAAAAAAAACAGCGCATGATCGCTTTATCCAAAGGGGTATTTTGGGGGGTTTTGTACCCCAAAAATGGGTTTTTTGACATATAATATTTTAGTAAATCCAATTTTAGTTCTCACCATTAAACTCAGCTTTAAAAAAAATTTGGTCATTGCTCTACGTCACTTTGTTACAGAGATATTGAAAGTGCTAAACACAGTATGTTGTCCAATGTTATCCTTATGGAGAATAAGAAAAATATTATATCTTGCTATTTATAAACTTATCCTGACAAAACTTGGTATATTGCTTCATACGTACCATTGTGGTCTATTGATATTTGCACGAAAAACGATATTTTTGCCAATAGTTCCCGAAGCAGCAAACCTGCGTACTCATCAGCCCCCATGTTAATTCTTATGGAGAATAAGTAAAATGTTATCTCCCTTAATTATGAACATAAATTAATAAAATTTGGTATGTGGCTTCACCTAGATGAGTTAGAAAAAAAATTGCATAAAAACCCATTTTTTGTGTACCTTGTTTCAGCAAACCTGCATCCTCAGACCATGATATTCTTATAGAGAATAATTAAAATTTAAAAGTCATTTATTTATAGATGTATATTGATGAAGCTTGGTATATGGCTTGAAGTGGTATTAAGATACATTTAAATGCATTGGAAATTCACTGAGTACGCAGGTTTGCTGCTACGAGGGTGTTATTTAAAAAAGCAGGGTCTAAGATTAGAGTAAGATTTGATTAACATTAGATTAAGAGTAAAGTATAAGTAGGGAGGAGAGTAAATGAGTAAGTAAGTTATGTAAAGAGTAAATAATCTATAAAAATCAATCCAGTGGTTAAATTAACCCCGTGTGGTCTTTCCCTTCATGTATTTATCATGAATTACACAAATTCTTGCTTATTCTATCATCATACTGCCGAAAAAGTTCTATTTACTACAGGTTACTATTGTTGCTAGATTAACATATCTCATAACAATCTGGGAAAACTAAAATTTATTTATTTAACAAAAATTAGTACTGGGGATGATATAAAAAGAAAAAAGGTCTTATGCAAATAATATACTGTATAATTGTATTATATGATAAATTATAAACTCACTAACTCAGAATAACTATATTACTGGGAAACTTATAAATTCTAATTATAACTCGAGCTAACAACTAGTTAATTACATACATGCCTCCCGACACCGGATTATGACTCCTAATTCTGGAACAATCTTGTAATGAAAAAACTTTCCAGATTAAGTTTCTTCATTCACGTTATTATTTTGCACGGAGGCGGCTTGGCGCGTAGTTTTAATTTAAACCCAGATGGCAATTAAACTTGCCATTGGCGGTTACTGCACACTTTCGGTTTAATTTACCCCAGTGTTAACATTATTTTATTAAATTCCTAATTTTAATTGGAATTCCTCCGCTGTCTGATATTCTTGTTATTGCGTTTTCAACAAGTAATTGAGAGAAATGGAAAAAAATGTTTTATTGTCTGGTTGGGGTAAAATCAAATATGTTTCTGTTTTAATCCGATTATGATATTGATATCGCAGTTCTTTATTAGATTCTTTAGATTTCATTTAACTATAGTAAATGCACTTAATAAATTTAACCGTCTGGATTGTAAAGTAAAATGAGTCATTACTCTAGTTTTTCAACATGTTAAAACTGATCATTTACCATTAACATTACATAACGTTTGAGCCGAAAAAAATACAGTTAAAGGCAATCTCTCTCTTCAGCCAGTTACACTTACACTACCAAAAAAACAACTGATAATGTGTGTTTGGGACTATAATACCTCAAGGTATAGCTGCCATATTGTTTGTTCTATAAATCTGCATAACTAACCAACTTTGTTATTTTGTGACGGTAAAAAATTTCCAATTCAACTGTAGGCATTTATTTATGCCTAGTAGGCCTACCAATAAAAGTTGAGTACAATATTTCACCTGCAGTTTCAAACTTAAAACCTTTAACTGTCAAAATTGTAGGGGAAAACTAATTTTCTCTTAATCTATTTCAGATCAGCAGAGGTAATATCATATGATTATCTTTCTCTGCGATCAATGAGGGATCGTGTCCTTTTCGTTCATGAGTTTTATTTAAAAATCCCGCCAAAAAAAAAAAAAAAAAAAAAAAAAACCTTAGCTGAGGTTAATAAATGCTATCGGTTGGATTTGGAAAACCTTTATTGATGAGTACATGTGAAAAACGCACACGTCTTGGAAAGTTTCAGACGTTAAATGCACTAGACACTAGACAAGAATCATCACAATAATCTGATGATGATTATGCAAACCTACTGCTGTTGCACAGATTTGCTTTCTCCAGCACGTCATTCAGATATTTATTGTAAACACTCGACGTTTTATTGAAACAAGATTCAATTTCGTGGTCAATTCTGGGTAGTAAAGTGTCTAGAGTAGTCACAAAACCTTTTGTCTGGTTGATTATGTCTCTGATCACAGCTGTGATTTCAGTAACTACTTTGAATATGCAGTAGATTAAACTAAAAGGGTTGGAACCAGCACTGGTGCAAATCATGACATCGGCCACCAATACAGCGGTGTCCTTGAATGTGTAGTAGGCGTACTTGGCAGAATCCAAACTGAGAATGGCAACGTCTTCCAATATTTGGAGGATGCTGCAGTTGTAGTATTTCACCAACAAGTTTTTCCTCTCAATTTCAATGTCTCTTGTTCCCTCGACTGAGCATTCTCTCGGAAGCGACCCCAACGATTGATGCACTTCTAGTGATCGAGTTTCTGCTAATTGTTGAATGGCCGTCAAAAGTCGAGCAAATTTGATCAGTATTTTGTCTACGGTTTCTATTCTCTGAATAGCCTTCGTGTGTTCTATGTCTTCTATCGATGGTTCCAAAGCTGGCTTTGCGGCAATCTGAAAGTGAAATAATACAGGTTTAAAAATCTTAATTATTGGCAATTAAAAAAATTATTGCATAATTAAGGGGGCGCGCCATTCGGCCGGTATGGCGGTCGGCCAGCGGTAGACTCCAGCCGGCGCCAAAATGGTTCGACCAATCGGAGCGGGCTCGCTACAGGCACCTTGCGATCGAGGCGTCTTCATTCATATGATGACAGCGCTGAGCATCAGATCTAACAATATCGTTAAAACGGCAAACTGAAATATCACAGAATCAATCTTTGGCTTATTTGTGTTTATTGTGTAGTTTATCTGTCAATGTTAATAAAGTTGTTACACGTGTACTAGATTAGTATTTTTGATTAAACTGGATGTTATTTAATAGATATTGTTAGTGAGCAGAGTATTGGTTACAATATCAATGAACTATACAGTAGCCAATGACGATTCACGTGTAGCATTGTGTGATTTCATTGGCTAGTAAGGTTTTACTCATTAAGGAGCCGGCCGACTGCTGTACGGGCCCAACGCGATCACCCCATATTTAACTTGAAGTTTTTCTTTTTCTAAGCAACTCACAGATGTCAATAATTATTTTATATCAAATAAAACAGCTACGACGATAAATATACTAAAATGTTGCAATGGCGGATTTAATACTGTTTTTGAGGAATCATGATTGTTTTATATGATTTGCATATATTACAGTAAATTTTACTGTAATACTTATACATTTATAGGGTTCTATAATCCATCAAAATGGTAATGACAGAATGTATTTATGGTATTAACGTTTTTATAGATTATAAACTCTTACTTATTACTTTTTAAATTAGCAGTTTTAATAAGTTATTTTAAAAACCCATTAAAATAATGAAAGATAATCATTATGCTAAAACAAGTATCAAATTGATAGCAAATATACTGAACTAACTTCATCTACCTAGACCTAGACACACTGACCACTCCATTAATAACTATAAACTAAACTAATTTTGTTTCCTAGTTACCCTTACGAATTAAAATTAAAATTCCTAGGGAATAACAATAAAAGGGCAAGATTTAACCTATATAGGTAAATTATTTAAACGGTGCCTTACGCAAAAATATTTCACGCATGTAGGGGAGGAAAAATTAACCTCCCACCACTTCTCTCTCGAGCCACAAGAGGGGTTAAGGGAAGTGTTACTCCATCCACTGATCATACACAATTATTGGTACAGAACTAACAGAACACAACAAATGACTAACTTGTTATTCTTTGGTAACAGTTACAACAGTTAAAACTCCGCCTTACAATTAAGTATTATTTTAACTGTTTTTTAGCTTTATAAAATTGATGAAATTCTTTATTTTAATAAGCTGGAAAATATTTAAACTATGTAAATAAACGTCACTGGATTCTATATTTCATGCCTATAGTTGAATTAATTTTACTATTTATTGTTTGTTAAATATTAATCCTGGTTTAGTGCCCAACATTATAAATTGCCTCAATAAATAATTAAACGTTTATCTATTACATTAATGTTCACGCAAAACTCCCAATCGGATGCCCGAGTGACTTGGGCAAGCGACTCATGCCCTGTGACCATCCACACTGCAATGAGTCGAGACCACGAGTGGCAATAAGTATGGAGGACCTGCCGCTCGTCTCCTTCGACTTGGAAACTGACAAGAATCGGGGCAATGGCGAGGCAAGCGCAATCATCCCGGGCGGTGGCTAACTAGCCCTCCACGTTCTCGCATTCGCCATCGCCCGGCTAGACTCAGCGAGAGTGTAGAGCCGGCTTAAATGTGTTGTGGGTGACACTGCGGAACTAAACAAAAACTTTAGTTCCGTCAAAACTGTGTTGTTATACACTTTAATCAGATAACTGTACTGAAGTTTTGAATACTATGCAAGTTCTACTCTTTACTGCAAAAAAAAATATTAGAATTGGTATTACTTCTTTATACATTGTGCTCACTCTATTGTAAGGTATATTATGAAGGTTGAAACTGATAATACTTTATAAAAAAATATGTTTGACAAATTAAATTTAGGAAAATACAAATACATTTTAAACTGTGTAAATAGTAGAACATCTGAGGATAGGAACAAAGGGTGCCACTGGTCCTTGCTGTATATTAATATAGAAGATCTTTTATTTTACCATATAGATTCTATGTCACCACTAAACCATAGCCATGCCAATACCCTAGCAAATAGAATTAGTAATTATCTTTTTGGAAAAACAGTTCAAGTTAAAGAAATACAAAACTACAGACAGAAACATAATATTGAGTGTGGAATTCATGTGATACGCAATTCTCAAATTGTCCGTTCCTGTTTATCTAATAATAAAGATATCTGTCAAGATATAAGGTTTAAAGAAAAGTTTTGTGTCTCTGAAATATATCAACAAGTTTTCTCAGTTGGAAATCAGTATGCACGTGTTTTAAATGAACAAGATGATTTAAATAGCTTATTTATAATACCATTTCAAGACTTAACTTCAACCCAAACAATAACAAATGTGAGTAATTCCAATAAGGTTCTTCATGCTGGTTACAAGCCAACAAAAACTTTATTTAATGATGATAATACAGAATTTACATCTAGAAGTAAAATTTCCACGAAAACTATTATAGAAAAAGGAACAATAAAATGTAATGAATGTGGTAAAATATTTAAGAATAATAAGGGGTTGTCAATTCACATTTCAAAAGCGCATTACAATAGTCATCGAAGCAATATAGCAAAGAAATATTCTTCCCAGTCAGAAGGATTAAATTCATCACACAGAGAATGTGAAAATATATCAAATAGTACCAATAAAAATCATAACATCGAAAAAGAACTTGAGTTTTAGTTCAATATATTCAAAAATGAACAGAGCAATGATGATTTCCTTATAAATATCGATAAATTTTCAAATTTTTTATCGACTGCCATATATCACTTACCTGGTCCAAAACATCCTGCCCAATACAATATTATAAAACAGAAAAAAGATTTTTCTCATAACAGTAATTTTCAAAAATCATCCAACCCTGAAAGGAAGACAAAAAATTAAAGGAAAAAGAGAAAGGAAAAATATGAGTATGAGTTGATTTAATTTGAATATTACAATAAGCGAAGGAAAGCAGTAAGGATAATGATTGGAAGTGATGGTAAAGGTTGCAAAGTAAGTCTGGAATCCCTCATGACAGTTTTGGAAAGAGATTTTCAACTCCCAACAATAGCGGTATAAATAATTCTGAAAAAGAAGGTAATATCAATGGTAATAGTTTATTAGATAAAGGTCTGGATATCAGCTACAACCACACAATTGATGAAAAAGAAATTATACACACCATTAATTGCATAAAAATGTATACAGCTCATGGTCCTGATAAAGTCTTGATTAAAAGGACTGTAAAATTAAAAGGAGTATCAAAAATACTTTGTTTGATATATAACAGACTTCATCATAACATAATACCTCAATGTTTTAAAAAGGCGAGGACGGTTTTAATCCATAAAGGATGTGATGAGAACGAGATCAATAACTGGAGACCGATTAATATTTGTTCAGTACTCAGAAGAATATTTGAAAAAAATCCTTGACAAAAGGTTGAAAGAATATGTTTCATTTAATAAGTTTCAAGGTGGTTTTACCAATATGCCTGGGACACATATAAATACACAATTATTAAATGAAATATTGTGTTCAGCTAAACAAAACAGAAAAGATTGCAGTATTCTCTTTTTGGACATCGCAAAGGCATATGATAATGTGGGTCATCTGCATTTAGCCTCAGTTTTAAAATCGTTGCCTATTCCATCAAAGATTGCTGAATTGTTGAATCAGTTATTCAACTACAAACCCATAATGTGACACAAATTGAAAGTTCTAAAGGAAAAACAAAACCTATAACAATCGAAAGGGGTGTTTTACAAGGATCACCATTATCACCAACCTTATACAATTTATGTATTAATCACACACTAGATCAAATGTCAGAACATTCAATCAGCGAAGAACTTGGTTTTAAACTCTGCATTGACTTACCGTCAATTAGTATTTTAGGATTTGCGGATGTCATGGGAAGAATAAGGAAAGTGCATTATTATTATATAATACTATTAATAGTTTATTTATTGAAATTGGATTAAATATCAACCCATCAAAACCTAAGATTATAAACCTTGAAAAAGGTATATTGCAACAAGAAAATTATTTGTTGTACGGATTGACTGTCCTGAAGGTCTTAGTATTATTAATGAACAATTGGTATGTGGCTTTATATGGTTTTGCTGATATTTGCATAGAAAAACCCATTTCTTGTGGCCCCCATGGCAGCAAATCTGCGTACGTTCTCAGCATTATAATCTTATTCTTATGGAAAATAAGAAACATGTGATAACTCGTTTGTTTTTGAACGTACATTGGTAAAACTTGGTATGTTGCTTCATCTGGTGGTGATCCATTGGTATTTGCATGAAAACCGAATTGTAGTGGTCCTTGATGCAGCAAACCTGTGCACTCAGTCCTAATGTTTTTCTTATAGAAAAAATAACATGTATCTCGCTTATTTATCAAAATGCTTAGATGGAAGTTGGTAAGTGACTTCATGACATAGTAAGGTAGTATTTGAAATTCGCTGAGGATGCAGGTTTGCTGCAACGGAGATATTTTGTTTTATTATATTTCTTTAACTTTTTTTATACAGACGTTATCCCAAAATTACTAGTACTTTTTTTGCTAAAAATATTAAATAAATTCTCTACTATGAAGATGAATTCATTCATATTCGTATTGAAATATGCCCTAGTTGTGTCGGCGTCTTAAACCGACGTGTCCCGACATATTAGGATATGAATCGTGGTCTTATAATAATCTGTTTTCAATAATGTGTGAATCAATATGTTAACTATAAAGACAAATATTGTCACCTACTGTAATTATTTAAAAATAACTTGTTTTGAATATGTTTGTTGATAATTGATAAAATACCTTTGTAATTGCCTTGATAATTAGCTAACAAGGTTTTGTTGCGCTGTAATATGTGGTGGAAAGTAATTCCCTGAACTGAGACTAAAATACCTTTTCTATTTATAATTTAAAATCGTTTTTGACACAGACCATAGTAAAGGCCAGGTATCCTCGAATCAAATTCAAATTTTCACTTTAAAACCTATAATTTTAGATTATGTAAGGCTTTAACGATAGGAACTTTTTTTAACAGTTTTTAAGTTAGTTCCCTCGATTACAATCAGACTTATGAGAGGCAAACGACTCAAACCTAACCTCACAATATTAACCTGTATTTAAAATTTGCAAAGGAACAACAAGTACATTGAATGTAATAAAAGTATAAACATTTTAGAACAATCTAAAATGGAAATACAACATATTAAAATTGAGAAATCGTCTCCTAAACGATTGATAAAATAGGAGAATAAAAGATTAGGTCGTCTGAAGTCTGAATCTGAATATACGAATATCGAATAGCTTATGCCAGAAAGCGATACAAGACAAGACAGACTTCAAGACAAAATGGTGACATACAGGATTGCCAACTCACAAAATCTGGATAATTTGTACAATGAGTTATCAATTTTTTCCTTTTAAAAAGTCACATTACTAAAAATACGTTACTGGACTGTAAAATATTTGTCCTCTGAGATTTTGGGAGAAAAGATAAACCCAATATCCCCAGTTCCAGAAAGCTATATTAAATAAACATAAACTACATTATTGCAATGACTTAGTTTATTTTGAAACTGAAAAGTAGCTTACTAACTTTTAACTTTTGAGTTTTTTTAATTGAAAAATTATTATTTAGGAATAGGACGGCCCATTTTGAGCAGTATTACTTTACAGAACAGTGGTAGTGGTAGTGGCAGTGGTACAGTGTAGTACTAATGTTTGTAATGAAAACCGTCTTTAAATATAAAGTAATTTATACTCACGAATTCCTAAAACTTTAAAACCTATGAGTCAAGCTAAAAAGTCTGGCACTTTGGTAATAAGTGACTTGTCTTCCAAGGTTTAGAATTTAAAATAAAAAATATTCAATCCATTGGAGAAAATTTGTTTATATTAATCTAATTGATTTAATCAATAATAGCTCATTTTCTTAATAGAACGTACTCCTAACCTACTCCCCATCTTTCTCTAGAAAAATCTTGACATAATATTTGTTTTGATCCTACTCACCACTGTAAAAACGAAACAAAATAATGACAATCGAGGTAACATTTTTTTTTTCTTTCGCTATCGCTAAAGTAATGTGATTTCACCAGTTGAATCACCACCAGTTGAGAGATTAACTGAAGTATGTAATGAAACGCTAAATGTTAGCAGCTCTCACTGTCACAGAGGCTACAATTGAACAATTGAAGCATTATCATTGATTTAATTAATTACTAATAGGTTGTCTTAGTTAATTATTTGTAGGTTGTCAACTCGTAAAAGTACAAAAAATATAAAAATTAAAAAGGTATGTTTTCCACACATAAATTGGACATACAATGACAATACAATGTCATCCTACTAATGTCACTTTATGTACATAAGAAGTTTTATAATAAATCTCTCCCACTACATATTGATAGAACATGGATCCCAAAACATAACATTTTACTCATAAATCAAATGTTTGTACAGTACAACTAGCTGTTTCAATTGTTAAGTTAAAAGTGCAAATATTGTTTTACTACAAATAAATACCACATTAAAGAAGCTTTCTCGTGGAGATAAAACAGACAACATGCACCAGTAGTTTTCACGTTTCCCCAAGATGACATATGTATGAAGGTATATGGCTATTAACAATACTTAGAAATACCAAGGGAGAGGGTGGAAGGGAAGTAACATAAACAAATTACATGCGGTACCAAAACGTCCAGAATATATCAAAATGCATTATACAACTGGTATATTCATCATGATGAAGGCCAAAGGCCAAAGGTTATTGGGCTCTCTGGATAATCCAAGGAGATGTCCAATGAGTTACGAGTTGTTAGTTACGGACTTTGAAACCGTGGCAGTGGCCCCGTCATGGCCCAGTCCTGACAAGTCAAATTGATCACAAATGATCAGTCCTGTTCAACTCCTACTGTAACGGTAACGGCTCAGCTCTTGCTTGCTGGATACGTTCAACACACTGATCTGTAGTGTGTGTGGATGGGCAAAGTGTGTAAGGCAAAAAGAGGCTGCCAACATTTTTTTTTTTAATCAGAGAGTAAGATTAGATTAAAATTAGAGTAAGAGTAAAATATGAGTTGAGTAAGAGCAGAATAAATAAGAAAGTAGGATATGTAATGAGTAATAATAACCTATAGAAATAAAACCATTGGAGAAACTAATCACTTTGTTATTTATTTCCCTTCATGTATTCATGAATTACACAAATTCTAGCTGATTCATCATACTGTGAAAAAAGTCCTATTATCAACATACTACAGTATACTGTGGTTCCTAGATTGTCAATGTCGTACCAAGGAGAAGTAATATATCACTTCTCTGTGGCCGTACTGATCTGTGATCTGGGGAAACTCAATTTAAATTTGTAAAATCTATTTATGAAAAAAAAACTGGGAATAATATTTTTTTACTAAAAAGTCCTCATGCAAAGAGCTTTGTAAATTTTGAGATTATGACTTTGCCGTCCATTTACATATGTGAAACTATACTATTTGTTAAGAACAATAAATTTGTCCAAACTTGAAAACAGCAAAATTATCAAATCTACAATAAGATACTAATAATAATAATAATATTTATTCCATGACAATGTTTAACAATGTATAGGAATTTACAATAACAATAAAATATTACATTTACGGAGAAATCTTGAAACCAGGTAATTTAATCTTGAGAAACCTTAGTACTTACAATTACCTTCATTATGTTTAAATTTAAATATATTTTTCCATTTGTAGTGTTTAAACTTTATTAGATGCTTATTGTATGTCAATGTGTAATAGATGGGTGCCTAACAAGTTTAGAAATCTTATGGTATTTATTATTCTTTATCACATTAAACAAATAATTATTAACCAGTAATAATAAATAATTATTAGTAGTATTACTTAAGCTCTTTAGGCTTGAACATCATACATTTTTCAACATTAGAATTTTGTTCATTTATTTTGAAAAAAAAAACATTAAGATATCCAAGATATAAAACAAAATAAAATCATTGAATCTATACCTATAAAAGGCAAAGCCCTCACTGACTCACTCATCAAGAATTCTCCACCTTCCCATTAAGGTAGAGAGCTGAAATTTTGTACACTGATTCTTTAGGTCTTAAATAGGACAACTAAGCAGTTTACACGCCGGTATCTCCATAGGGCTCCGCCCCACAGACCTTCAAAGTTACCATGTTATTCTTATGGAAGAAAGATTTGTTTTGATAATATCAGATGACTAATTTAGAATATTGTAAACAGCTGTTGCTATTCTACACAAACAGTAAAACCACGGTAGAACGTTGATTTATAATTCTTTTGAACTGGATTAAGCCAATAATGTTGAAAATGGGCTAGTGTCTTGCAAACTCTACATTACCACAATTGTTTACAAACATCTGTTATTATTCATTGGTTTGTTTATGTTTATGATCTTTATTTTGTGTTGTGGTGTGACAGGTTAAAAACTAATTTATTGAATTTGTTTATGTTTATGATCTTTATTTTGTGTTGTGGTGTGACAGGTTAAAAGCTAATTTTCAAATTTTATGATATTTTAGTTTTTTTGTTTTTGTCATGAATACACAATTTTAGTAATATTTTTATTTTTATTGGTTTCTTTTATATATATATTTATTTTTTGGAATTTTTGATATGGATACAAAATTAACACTATTTGGACAAACAGACTCACAGTAAATTCAAACGGGACGAAGCCCGCGGGTAACTGCTAGTAATAAATAAAACTAAGCATACTCGGGTTGATAAATAAAAACTAACCTTTTCACAAGTTGAATTTAATAACATCTAAATCAAATAATAACATTACACTCTCATTTTATAAAAAGTATTGAACAAAATTAACCCCATTTTTATAAATGGACAAAACATTAAAAACTAAGACCTAATAATAAAATCATTGAATAATAAATATTACTAAGGATATTCGGATTGATAATGAAAACTTACATTTTCACAAATTTAATTTAATAGGTAATATTGAAGCCATCAGGGTTGCCACCTTTTCTGAAGAAAAAATAGGGCCAGGACGATAGGTGTTGGAGAGGAACCCCCCTCTCCAATGACTACATTGAGTCGTTGAAACAATGTAAATAATTAGCTGAATAACACGAACGTGACTCAATGCGGTACATATAACATTATTGTAGGTTTAGTTATATTATAACACAAATTAGTTAGGCCTACATTGATTCTATATAACTCTGTGTGTGCTAAAAAAATAAGTTATTCCTTTGTAAAAGTGGCCCAATAAAATATTAACTTACTCTCAAAATAGATAAATTGGGACAATATACGTCCCCACGAGGGTTCAGGCGGGACTCGGGACAAATGAGTCCGAGGTCGGGGCAGTCCCAACAGAATCAGGTGGCAACTCTGATAACAATACACCATCTTATTTAGTACAAAATATTGAATTGGAGGTACACTGAATATGTGTTACCAATGGTAACAGATAGAAATGTCTAGAAGGATATTGTTTGTCAAGCTTTGAGCTTGAGGAGTAAACTCCTGCAAGGCTTCCTTGATGGCATCTATGTCAGGTTGGCAATTCTTCACCAGGTTCAAGAAACAAGAAATACTTTTTGGAAAACTGGTGTTTGCACAGATGGTGGTTAAGTTGAAAATCCCCTCGAGAGAGCTAGCAGTGTCAGTTACAAAGTCCACAGTAACTTCGACTAGTTGGGCGAATTTTGACTCAATATCTGTGAAGTTGCAGGATTTTGTGTTGGCTCGAACAAATCCCAGTGATTCTAGTCTGATCGCATTTTTGATGTGATTCTCTTCCATTCTTAAAGTCTTCAATCCAAATTTCACTGCATTCAAAGCTCTTAGCACAGCGTCTTTTGAATATTGATATTCTCTAGAGTCCTTGCCCTCCGAAGAAGCTACCTACAACAAGGCAATGAACATGTTTTGATATTTCTCACTTGATAGTTAGAATTTCACTCTTAGTTGGAATAAAATCTGCAACTACTGAAACCACCAGAATTTATTAATCATTTTCACTTTTATAATTACCTATTCACAATTTCCCTAGCGCCTCTGAACCTTTTTCTAATGGAGTTATCAATAGAAGTAAATAAGTACCCTAAATAACTTCTTAATTAGCATGAAACATGTTATAATTACAGGATGTAAATCAAAAAGTCTTACAACACTGTAAAATATATTTACTCTTATACTGTATTCATCAAAACAAATTAAAATTACTTTATTTGTCATTGTCCAAAACATATAAAAAATATTTAATTTAATTTAAATATATTTCCTATGCAAACTGGTTCTGATTAATTTGCTATTACTAATTACGTGTATGTTACCACTTATTTTTAATTAATTATTCACTTCAGATTTAATAATTTTCCAAGTTGATTTTGACTTGTTTGTGGATTCCATAATTTATTTATCTTATAATTTTGTATTCATTAATTAATTTTATTTTTTCACTTTTTAACTGCTTTATTCGTTGTTTTAAATCAAGAGTTTTTAGAGCCCTGTACTATCTTTCCAATCGTGTTATTTCTTCTTTTAGCGAATTTCCCCTATAGGGAAGAATCTATTACCGTAGGTCTCATGGTAAGACTTAAGCCCGAGACCATGACAATTTTTTGTTTTGAGGTCCCCAGATGACAAAAACACTGTTCGTTCAAATTTATATATATAAATTTATAAATTTATAAATATATATATAAATATATTATTTATTTATAAATTTATATATATATATATATATATATATATATGTGTGTGTCCGTGAATGCGATAACTTGAGTAAAAATCATCCGATTTCGATGAAATTTGGCTCAAATGTGTGAAATGACATTCATGACTTTAAGTTCCAAAACCAGAAAAATCGAACCATGGGAAAGGAGGTTTATGGGGGTTTTAAATTTTTCAAAAATCAGTTTTTGCATTTTTCACCTTACAATTTTTTAAAAGTGTTAACCATGTTATAGAGCTTAAAAAACAAATAATATAGTATTTTGAATTATTAACCTAGGTTGAGTGGTTGCGGAGAAAATCCAAAAAACCTACTCATAAAATCTTCCATGTTAATCTTATGGGAAAAAGGTTTTTGGCATTTCCTAAGGTTATTTTAATGTAAACTTCCCATTTGCTTTAACCAATCTGTTCAGTTCCACAAAAAAATCATTTTGGTTTTTAAATTGTGATTCTACGCCCAACCGTTGCTGAGATATTCAAAGTGCTAAACACAGTACGTTGTCCAATGTTATCCTTATGGAGAATAAATAAAATTTGATATCTCGATTATTTATGAATGTATGTTGATGAAACTTGGTATGTGGCTTCACATAGTACTGGTATATTGATTTGCATGACAAATCAATTGATTTTTTATTGATTATTCCCGTAGCAGCAAACCTGCATACTCAGCCCCCATGTTATTCTTATGGAGAATAAGTAAAATGTAATGACTCCCTTAATTATGAACATAAATTAATAAAACTTGGTATGTGGCTTCACTCGGTTGAGTTATATTGATAATTGCATAAAAACCCATTTTCCCTTGTTGCAGCAAACCTGCTTACTAGCCCCCATGTTATTCTTATGGAGAATAATTAAAATGTTATATATTGCTTATTTATGATTGAATATTGATGAAACTTGGTATGTGGCTTCGCCTAGTTAAATTATATTTATATTTGCATAAAAACCAATTGTTTGTGTTCCTTGTTTCACCAAACCTACGTACTCATTACCAATGTTATTCTTATAGAGAATAATTAAAATCGCTTATGTGAATATATTTTAATGAATCTTGGTATGCGTCTTTATGTGGTATTAAGACAAATATTATTCATTGAAAATTCGCTGAGTATGCAGGTTTGCTGCGACGGGGGTATTTTATTTTTTACATTATCTGAAACCCATATGTTCAGGTTTTTGTTTTTTTCAATCCTATTCTCTAATACGAGTAAGGTTTGCTTGCTTGCTTGCGACACTGATCTCAAAAACAGCTCCAACGATTTCCTTGAAATGTTCTAAATAACTAATTTCTGGGATAAAAATAAGTTCTAGACAGGCCTCATCCCCAGAAAAAATAAAATAATGTAAAAAAACTAAAATGAAAAGTTAAAAAAAATTAACATTGGGCTTATGGAGTTTCAAATCAAAACAAAAGAATTTCAACAGCTGTTCATAATCAACCAGGGAACTGTCAAAATAATACTCATGTTGTTTATGATTATTAACATGTGGTTTCCTGAGAGCAGAGATTAAAAGATTTTAGTCAAGATTAGTTAGAGTAGTAAAATAAATCAAAGGGATATTGAGCAATAAATAACAACTGGAGGGACCTTAAAATTGTAGAAAAAAGGCAAATGAGTTATACAGATCTGATTATCAGCAGGGAAAAGTGGTGAAATATTACTCCGAGTCATCGAAACAAACTGACTGGCCTTCCCCCGAGCAAAGCTCGGCCCCCCAGTTACTCTTAAGTAATTTAGGAAAATCTCCAATAGTGGCTTGGTAAACTTCTAACCAACTTTCACTAGCCAAGAGCCTAAAACATGAACACATTGTTTTTAGTTTTTGAAAAATTCCTATATACTCTTTTATATACATATCTAAACTTATTTTTGACTTGAAGAATTTCAAACAATTATCCATCAGGGTCTGATAAACATGTTATAATACCAGATATCTTTAATTTTTTTAATGTAATATTAGTAACAAAATTATCAGTGGCAGTTTCTGATTCTGAGGTATCTCTGGCAGGAAAATCTACCTTATATCCCAGATTATAATAATTTAAAGTACTGACAACAGCTTTATGTGTTTTATGTGTTAAGGACATTTATGTTAAAATCCCCTGCCATAACAATATACAGGAGAATAAAATAAGTATCTATTGATAACGGAACATCAAACAAATTGTTTTCACAGCAGTTTTCTATATCTATATATTTAATTCCGTCAGTGAATCAGTTCCCACAAAATATCTCGAGCTAGGAAGAAGTTAAGTTAGGTTATGACGATTCATTTTAAAGCTTGAGGGACAAGGACGGTGGGAAAAATATCAGAAATGTCAAAAATTACGTGGGCTACGTCCCACTGGACTTCAAAGATCCAATGATTTTCTTATGGAAATATCACCACAGTGTTTTTATTAATAAGCAAAATGGACTAATGATCAGCTGTGATTATCTACTTACACAAAAACCATGTGTTAGGGGCTATAGCCCCTGCAAGCCCCTAGTTTTTCATTTAAACTAAAGCTTTAAAATATTAAGTTTTTTATATGCAATTTTATTTAGGTAGAAAATAATAAGTTATTTAATTATTACAATTTAAATGTTGTAATGTAATCTATAATACCTTTATTATATGGTTTTAAATTACCTTTCATCAGCAGTTCAATCGGAAATGAAATACTACAACCTGGTTTCGGTGCTTAGTTACGCCATGATCCCGTAGGTGTGAATTTTTAACCTTGCATTTTTTCGGTCGAAACGACGTTGTTAAAAGTTCCCAAACAACACAAAAACATAAAACACGGGTCACACAAGAAAACATTTTACTACATTTATCGAACACATAGATGGGATCCCTATCTTATTACACACCGTCGCAGCTACTAGCATGAGGACACTGGATACGGCGTTGGTTTAATCTCTGTGACTTCGGTATACTTGATAATCGACTCCATACTGCACTGTCCCTCCCTTATCAATGGGACCGCCTGTCGGTTTCCAGCTTCCAGTATTTTGTTGAATGTTAAGTGAAAACGAGAACTGTAATCGATTTTATCAATCAAAACTAAATCATTACCCTTGTTTTATGGCTTTTGTAAATATGTAATTCCTGTAAAGTATCGAGAATAAAATCTTTATTGCAAGTCTCAAGTATCTTATCTACATTATTTTTGATTATGCTGGCAGAGTGTTCCTCATCCAACAGGTGCTGTTCAAATCTGATTTGTGGGTATTTATCCGGAGATTATAGGTTTATGTTCTTTTATTCTCTTAGAAACCTAACCTCCGGATAAATACCCAAAAATCAAGTTTTGCACGGCAGCTGTTGGATGAGGAACCTCTGCCAGCATAATCAAAAATTATGTAGATGAGATACTTGAGATTTTCAATAAAGGTTTTATACTCGATACTTGGGAGGAATTCCTCATTTACAAAGCCATAAAACAATATGATTTAGTTTTGAATGAGAATCTCAATTACAGTTCTCACTTAATATTCAACAAAATACTGGAAGCTGGCAACCGAGAGGCGGTCCCACTGATAAGGGAGGGACACTGCAGGACGAGTCCATTATCAAGTATACCGTAGACGACAAGATTAAACCACTCTGTGACCTGTGTCCTCATGCCGGTAGCCGGGACGATGCAGTAGGATAGGTATTCCGTCTTCATGTTCGATAAATGTAGTAATGTTTTCTTGTGTGACCTGTGTTTTATGTAATAATACAGTAATACAGTAATAATATAGTACAGTAATAATACAATAATACAGTAATTATATATCTTTAAAGTTATTAAGTAATATTGAGATCAAATACGGGTTTTGTTGTTTTTTAATTATAATGGCTTTTTTATAGCTTTACTCGACCTAATACCACAGGATAGGAAACTTGAATTCCAAACAATCGCACTTATTTAATTTTGTAAATAAAAAGAATAAAAGACAACTATTAGTAATTTATGTTCCTTTTTTAAGGAAGTAGGTGACTTTCTATAGGAGAAGGTAGGTAACTTTATTTACTAGTGGTTTGAAGGGGCCAAAGCCCCTAACCTTGCTCCAATAGTCTGCCTCATCTGACTCTTTTACTATTTACTTGCTGAGGAAAATAAAAAATAAAAGTAGGAACACATATCAGTTCATAAACAAAGTATTCCCCATGTTTTAATGTAAACAAAGCAGAAGTTTTTAAATTTCCATGCTTTTCTTATGGGGAAGGTTTTACGTTATTTCTCATTTGCTGGTAACTTTTCAGAAATACTGCTATTTCTCCCGGGTCCCTGAGATCAAGACCTTTAATTTTAACCGTCTCCCATAATCCTGCGATTTGCTAAACTCCCACAATTTTGACTTAAAAATGTCGCTTATAGAATTATATATAAAGATTTGAAGATTGGTAATGATTCCGACTATATATTTTATTTAGATCATCGTATACACCAGCATAATATACCACCAGCCTTATAAGCTTTCTGAATTTGTTCATAACTCTACATAGCCTATATAATTTTCTGGACTTCGTAAATATAGTTGTTGCTTTTCTTTTTAAGATGTACGAGCTGCTCCCCTACAAAAAATTTCTGATATAATCCTTATAACAGCTGCTTATTGAATTAAGAAAAAATACATGTGACATAAACCAAATAAAACTCTCCTCCAAATTAATAACATGGGAACGTGGAAGTCCCGTGGGGCAGAGCCCTGGGGCCTAAATAGAAATTCTGGCTCAACAGTAACTTAGAACTTGAAATTATCTTTTAAATAAAAAAGAATCATCAAAATCGGTTAAGTATTAACTTCAGGAAGTAAATGAACAAAAACAGGATTTTTTTTTTAATTTGTAGCTATTGCTGTACAAAAGTAAACAAAGTGATCTTCTTCTATATATATATATCTATAATACGCTAAGCCGATTTTTGTAAACAGAACTCCTCCGTTATTTTTAACCAATTTCAGTGATTGAGAAGTACAAAAATGGCCCAGATTCGTAGTTGTGCAAAGTGGTTTTCAATTTTTGATATTGATATTTTTAAAATGAAGGGCATAGGCCGCCCTCAAAGTTGGTTTTTTCCCATAAGATTAACATGAGCATAATTTAAATTCAGTTGCATTCTAAAACAGGTGATGATACAGTAAAATACAGATAAAACAGTTAGAACAGCTGATTGCTCAATTTAGAGCAACAGGTCCACTAGTGTTAATATATAAATGAAATTTGTACTATTTTGAGATGTTTTGGGTGAGTAATAATTTACTAACCTGTAACACGAATAATTTCCCTTTTACAGCACATTAACCCCTCCTATCCCTTAACTCTAGTCATCCACTTAAAGAATTTACAGGTAACTAAGAGTTGTAATTAATTACCTTAGGATAATTGCAATGCAGGAATAATGTTCCTATTCATGCCTTTTTACAAAATAACTGAAGAAGGAGTAGGATAACGATATTTTGTTTATTGCGATCAGTAAATAGTAAAGAGCCAGTAATATAGGTAGTAAACTTCAGACTGGAATTTCATTAGACCAAAAATATAATTTTTAATTTCATACTAGTTATATTAAAATAAGTCAAACAAATTCTTTCAAATAAGTATTTAATAGCAATAATAGGCGATAATTCAGTTACAATAATTTTCCCAAATCGTATCTATACAATAACTTTTTTGTAACTTTTAAAATTGTTTTTGACTTTTTACTGTAACTTTTTCTAATGGTTATCATACCTGAGTACTCAGATAAATAAGGAACAGAAGAATCATGGTCCCAGTTACTGACTTCATCTTGGTGACTTGAATTGTATAATGATTTCAATCGGCTCAAGAAGCTGTCAACTTTTGAAGTGATAAAACTCTTTAAAATCAATCACAATTTATAAAAGCTTTCATTTTCCAATGAGTATTTAATGATAACAAAACATGGTAATGCTTCTTCTTCTGTCCTTCAATACAGAAGTGGGCTAATGGCTTATTGTTTTATTTTTGAGATTCTGCAATTTATATTTTAAGTTGTCATGATGAGTTAGTGATTTGCTCAAATGACGCAAATGATGCTCAAAAAGGAAAAAGGTTGCTTATTTATTTTTCTGTAACAATTATTATTATTATTCATTGTTTAATGATGCCAGATTTGTATCAAGAGTTAGTATGTCATGCAATCAATTAACAGTTATAAGTTGTTAAAACCTAATCACAATATAATTGAATTTAATTTGAACATGTGATTGCATTTTATCAACTGTAAAATATAGCTTGTTTTTAACTGAAAAATGTATGGTATGTTAAAAATATCAAAGGTGTAAAAATAGCTCATCCCATCAAAGGACCATCAAAGATAAAATTTTTAAGGGTGGGTTGGAATTTCCTGTTTTACAAATTTAACAAATAAAATATTCAGGATGTGATAAGCTGATAGGATTTTTGAATCAATTTCTGGAAAAAATAAATTTTTCTAAAAAAAACTACTGTTTTTTTTTTATTAAGTTGACTAATAATTTTAAAATTGTTATTTCAAAGTTAGAATACATTTTTAATTTATTAAAGAAGGTAACCAAAACTAAATATGAATACGTGGCTAGGGATTTTAATAGAGATGTTTTAAATAGGTACTTGCAAACTGAAAGCCCCACAAATGCTTTTGCTAATACAGTAGAACCTCGATAACACGACTCTCAAGGGGATCTCTAAAATAGTCTTCTTATCGAGGTGCACTTGTAATTGAGGGTCGTGCTATCAAGGTGGTTTTCACAACAAGATGTGTTATCGAGGTCACAGACCTTTTGCTATACCAAGCACATTTTTTATGAAACATTTCTAATAAGTTTTGTTTTAAGTAGAAAATTACTGTATAAATCAGTCATAAATAAAAGAACAAACGTACAAGATCACAAACTTCTTTATTACTGTATTGCGACGGTAAGAAAAAAATCAACAGACTCAGTCCACAAAGTATAGAGTTAATAAGCTCAAAATACAGTAAACCTTAACCTATTGTGAAATACGCAATAAAATACTGTAATGTTAAAAATTGAAAATCTACATATTGTTTCAACTAAAAATACAACACAAAATCAAGTTTTTCTCATAAACTAAAACAGTAAAATGTTACTAAAAAGTGAATAACGAAGTTAAAAACTATAATGAAAAATCATCAAGTCGCAGGTCTTCTATAACTCAAATAGTCAATAAATGTACAGTAGGTACAGTAACAATTTAATCAAAGTTACATTATAGAAAACATTTTAGTTTTTAACATGAATACATGTACAGTACTGTATATTTTACTGTATAATTTATAGAAATTAAAATAACTACTGTATACAATGTATAACTACTGTACATATTAATATACTGTACTGTATATTGTATACACTGTATAGACAGTGTTCTACTTAAACGTTACGTTTTCCTCTAATTTATTTCCTCTACTTCAACATCCAACGACATAGAGGACGTACCTGGCATGTTTTTGAAAAAGTCATAAATTTTTGTTAGAGACAAGGAAAGGCCGAAATGGTAAGGGGGTGGAGAAGGGGTTTTCCTGTTGAGACCTGAGCCCAAGACGTTGTTGTTTACTTCAAAACATCCGTTCTAACCGAGGGAACTATGCATGAGAAAGGTTTATAGTCGTGCTATAAAGGTCCCGTAACGCAAAACGGCGCGCTATTGAGGTTAGAGTCGTGTAATAAAGGTTAACTTACCCAAAGAAGCGTGTTATTGAGGTGGGTGTCGTGCTATAGAGGTTCAGTTATTTGAAAAGACGCGCTATAGAGGTTTATTTATTAGTAATATGAAATTACAAAAAGACGTGCTATCGAGGTATTTATTTGAAAATAAGTTGTGTTATAGAGGTATTTATAACATTGAGCGTTATGGGAGATTCACGGGGATAAGAAAATCAGACTCATTATCGAGGTTTTTGTCTTATCGAGGGTCGTCGTAGCGAGGTTCTACTGTATTTTACTTTATTACTAGCAGATATCTCGTTCTCTGCACGGGGATTTTGCAGACATAGAGCCATTCGTTTTATAAGTTTATTTACATTATAATCAGCTGAAACAATATAAAATATCATGCTCTATGTCAATTGGTTACTGAGATATTGAAAGTGCTAAACACAGTACATTGTCCAATGTATTCTTATGGAGGATAAGGAAAATTGTATATCTCGCTTATTTATCAACTTATCCTGACGAAACTTGGTATATTGCTTCATTTCATTGTGGTCTATTGATATTTGCACAAAAACCCATTTTTGGCCGCTAGTTCCCGTAGCAGCAAACCTGCATACTCAGCCCCAAGTTATTCTTATGGAGAATAATTAAAATGTCATAAATTGATTATTTATAAATGTATATTGATAAACTTG
The DNA here is from genome assembly GCA_963675035.1 of Allygus modestus. Classification (NCBI taxonomy): domain Eukaryota; kingdom Metazoa; phylum Arthropoda; class Insecta; order Hemiptera; family Cicadellidae; genus Allygus; species Allygus modestus. The sequence goes on from OY776112.1 coordinate 291,765,335, forward strand.
GTATGTGGCTTTATGTGGTATTAAGATAAATTAATATGCATTGGAAATTCGCTGAGTATGCAGGTTTGCTGCTTAAAGTCAAAATATCACAAAGAGCTGACATCTTCAAAAGGGCATGTATTCGTGAATTCATTTTGGCTAAAACCCTCTGTATATGTTGATCCCAGCTTAAAGTTTCATCAATTATTAAACCGAGAAAATGTGTACTAATTTTTCTTTCAATCACTTGACCCTGACTTACCAAATTTGGGTCCTGAATAGTTTTGTTTTGAGATGTTCTATAATACAAAAAACTAGTTTTATTAATATTCAATCCAAGATTGAGATGATTCAAATAATGTTCGATGTTTTTTAACTCAGTGTTAGAAAACAGTTCAATTTCTTCAACGGTTTTTTTCAGATATTTTTAAGTTTGAGTTATCTGCATAAAGGAAGAGACTATTTTGGGATGTATCTGCCAATGTTAATTCAATATTTTTTAGATAACATATGAATAAAAGTGGACCTAATACTGATCCCTGCGGGAACCTAAACTTAATCGGCTGCAAATCAGATAATATTTTTGATACTCTATTTTTCTGTGAAATATGTGTTATTTCTGCACATTGAAATCTATTATTTAAATATGATCGGAACCAGTTCAATGAATTTTCTGAAACTCCTAGTGATTTTAATTTTTCAATTAAAGTTGAATGTTTCACACTATCAAAGGCCTTTGATAGATCTATATAAATTCCTAATGTGTGTTCCCTTATCTATTGACTCTATGATGGAGCCAATGAAATCCACAGCTGCAGTGGTCACTGACCTATTATTATGGAAGCCATGTTGAATATCATCTAAAAGTTTATTTTTATCAAAAAATTCCATCATTTGAGTGCATACCATTTTTTCATAGACTTTTGATACATTTGACAACAGGGAAACTGGTCGATAGTTAACTATGTTTTGTTTGTTATCTTTTTTTTATAAATTGGCACCACTTTTGAAATTTTTAATTTTTCTGGAAATATTCCTGATACAAATGATGAGTTGATAAGGTGTGTTAAAACTGGACACAGGTAGTTTTTGCAACTCTTCAGCACAGAAGTAGGAATTTCATCAAGCCCACTTGAAAACTTACATTTAAGGGAATCAATTACACCCTTAACTTCCAGCTCCTCAACAGGTCTTAAATGAAAATGTGGTTTTATAGATATATCTGTAAGCTCTTTGTTACTTTTATCATCTCCTACATAATTATCATTAGACCTACTTTAGTCTTGAACAACACCAACAAAATAACTATTAAAAACATTGCTTACATCTTTTGGATCATAGTGAGTCTTATCTCCATATTTTATAATACAATTTTCTACTTCATCAGGTCCTTTATTACCAACCTCAGAATTTATTATTTTCCTTACAGTTATAAGGATGTTAGATGACTTAATTATTTTATTTTCAAAAATGTGTTTTTTGCATACTTCACATTTTTATTATACATTAACAGTTTTTTTTATAATTTATTTTGATTTTGGTTGATTTTGGAAATTTCATATCTTTTTTGGTTCTTATCAAAATACTTTTTTCTTCTTTTAATTGTTATGTTACACAACTACGTACAGTTTTATTTTTTTTACTATTCTTTTTGGGAATGCCTGGTCAAAATAAAATTTTAAAATGTCAAAAAATATATTATATTTATCCTGAACTTGGGCAAGGTAAACATCCCACCAAGATTCCTTTTCAATAAGTTTAATAAATGTTGACAAGTTTATTTCTGTAAAACTAAGGCATTTTTGAAGAGTGTACTTATTGGATTTGGGGAATTTAACAGAACATGCAAATTCCAAAATCTGACCATCATGGTCAGAAAGGAGTGTAACAACACAAGTGACTGACATATTATTTTACAAGAATATATTATCTATTGCTGATTCAGTCTCAAAACTCACTCTGGTCGGAAAATCAACCAAACATTTCATGCTATGATTTTTTAGCACATTTTCAAACATTTTTTTTCTTTTTGCCCTGCCCAGAATTCGCCAAAACATTTATATTTATGTCTCCTGCCCAAACAATGACATTACATTTATTGTCCAAAAAATCTATAAAAATCTATCCAAAAATAACTCTACTTTTGAGGAAGGAGACCTATATAGACCTACAACAACAAAATTAAAACCCTGAACATTATAAACTGCAGCACAAAATTCAAATTGTTTTTCTTCTTGTGGGCCATTTAATAGATGGTGAGGAAAAATCATCTGCCGACCCTTCATTCCATTTTTACTCAAATTCATAACACCTCCTTTTTTTAAATGTTGTCCTACAAAAAGAGGAGTCAATAGTATAATTTTAAATGTTTAATCTATCTAGTTCATTTTCTTTTATGTCATGCTCTGATAATGAGGTTTTAATTCTTCCAAAATTATTTGCAACAGTTCAATTCCAGTTTTTAAATTTCTTATGTTTTGATGAAATATTTTTAATTTTTCTAGATTGCTTCCCTGATTTATATGGGAATTTTTAGAGTAATACATTCATGCTTATCCCATCCACACCACATGAGTGTTTTGGAGACAGACGAGAAATTTTCAAATAACTTTTCTATTGTAATCACATTAAAACTTGTAAATTCTTTATCCAGTGAGAGCTTCCTCGAAAAACCAGATATCACAACATCCTCCTCATTGGCAGTAACTGTCTTTGAAACTTTGACAAAATAAGAGTTAGAGCATTGACTATACACCGGTAGTAGACGGTAAATGCAAATGCTAAATTTGGTTAACCAAGAAACAGCACAATCTATTGAGTGAGGCCGACAACAGGGGCTATCGAATGTGCTTCCATCTAGTAGACATTACACGAACTCCTTGGAATCCCATAGGCAGATGAATAGACAGAGTACACTTGATTGACGCTGGTGAAAGACGGTTATGACGTCGACACCAATTTTATTACAAGATTTTAACAGTTATTATGATATTATTTTTATTTCACACAACCTTTGTTATTACAGCCTTGCAGCCTTTGTTAAATCGTATATTAAAACTTCCGAGTTGTGAGGAAAGTGGGACAGTTGTTTTATTAGCAAAACGAGATATTAAAAACCCACCACAGCCGAGCTGAGCTCGCCAAACAGTTTGAGCCAGAGTTACATCCGCCATTGCGTGCGATGGTAGCGATTTCTATCCAGTGCTGTCAGAACTACGTGGAGAATCCCGCCTCTTTTGTTATCAGAAGGGCCCATAAGCTTTTCAGTCTAGTACAGGTGAATAGTCAAGGGTTAGAGTTATGAAGCGACTTATGAAGAATAAAATTAATGCATTTAAAAAGATGGGAATTAATGAGGTGAAAGTTTAAAGCCCTCTCTCGTCATTATTGCATAAATATTTACCGAGTTATTAAAGAAAATGTATATCGACTAAACACAGTACGTTGTCTTATTGGAGTTTTACATTACAAAAGCTTGTTATTCATTTGTTGGTGTATTTTTATCATCCATAGCAGCCTCATGCCTACTTTTAATCCTGACTGGACCTTCTCCTAACCTTATAATGTGCGATATTGTATTCCCAGCATTGACACCATTCTGTACTTTTCAATTGTACTTTACAAATAAAGATATTTTGAGTTGAGTTGAGTTGAGCAGGTAAATGGAAGCAGGAGCATCAGAATAGCCAAAAAATAAATGTTTTCAAATTTTGATAAAAATTGGAATAAATTTATGTTTTAACACTGATTTTGATTTTTAAAAGTTATTTATGTGGAAATTTATTTCCCTCACGTCAGCGTGCTGTGTGCAAACTCGTTTATGAATATATATTGATCAAACTTGGAAAGTGGCTTCACCTAGTTGAGTTATATTCATATTTGCATAAAACCCCATATTTTGTGTCTCTTGTTGCTGCAAACCTGCGTACTTAGCTCCCTTGTTATTTTTATGGAAAGTAATTAAAATGTTAAATATATCGCTTAATTCTGAATGGGGTATTAAATTTTGTATGATATTGGATTACTGTATATTTATTCCATAAAGATTTGAAAATAACATTAAAAGTTAATTTCTGTTCAACTTGAATGTGCTCTATGACTCAATGACGTTTTTTCTTTATTCAAGTTTACATTACACTGTAAATTATATTTCAGTACCAGTTATTCTTGAAAACATTTACTCAATGCTTGCTTTGCATGTGGTTTTTTGTTATATTTTGTTCTTATTTCTCTTTATCAAAGTTAAAATTGGCTTTGCTTTCACCTTTCTTTGAAATGCAACTTTGCATTCATCTTTCATCTCTCTCTGGATGATGGACAAATGTTCTCCATATTTAAATTTTCTTCCATGGCAGACAAATTCACTCCTGCTATTCATTATACTTTTTATGGCAGTGAATTTTCATTGCTCATATACTTTTTCTGTGCATACTAAAAAAATCACTAAGGTTTCCTTAGTGATTGCCTTAGGTCTCCTTTCTCTCCATTGCAAGCATTTTACGGAGCAAGGTCGCAAACAAATTATAACAAATTTGTGAAATCCTTGCTAGATCCATTTTCAAACATCCTATTACAATTGACGGAATATAAAATTAAACAAATTAATTCTGCACTTTCTTTAGTCTGTGTTTATAAAAACAGCTTATCATAAGTACTATAAGTGACAGCGCCGAGGCATTTAATCATTAAATCATATCTAGATTTGGCAATGTCTAAAATTAATTAATTAATTAAATTAATTTGTTAAGAATAAAATAAATTATACATATCCTTAACTTTTTGATTAAATTTATAACCAACACACGTCCGTGATAGCCAAAAGCGTTCAAGACACTCTAGCCTTGTGCACCCTTGAACACACTAGTGCAGCCAACCACCCCTGATGTTGCAAGAATCATGTGTGGTATATTAGCCCTTTAAACATTACTCATCAACATTTTGGGAGCCAAATATATTACTTAATGCACTTGAGGGGGAGGGAGGGGTCCCAGTCATTGTACGGTAACTCACACATTTCTATAATTTGTAAATATAATAATAGGAATCTTTTTTAGCGAATTTCCCCTATAGGGAAGAAGCTATTACCGTAGTCGGCATGGTAAGACCTAGGCCCGGGACCATGATAACTTTTCGTTTTGAGGTCCCCAGACCCCAAAAACACCATTCGTTCGATACTGTATATATATATATATATATATATATCTATATATATATATATATATATGTGTCCGTGAGCACGATAACTCTCGTAAAAATGATCCGATTTTGACGAAATTTGGTATAAACATGTAAAGCAGCATTTATGACTTTAAGTTCGAAAACCAGACAAATCGACCTATCCGAGGGGGTATTTTGGGGGGGTTTTGTACCCCAAAAATGGGTTTTTTGAATTTTTTACATGTAATTTTTGAAAAAGTCAAATTTTAGTTTTGACCATTCGATTCAGCTTAAAAAAACACACAATTTGGTATTTTGATCATTCCTCTACGTCAATTGGTTACCGAGATATTGAAAGTGCTAAACACAGTACGTTGTCTAATGTTATTCTTATGGAGGAAAAGAAAATATTTGTATCTCGCTTATTTATGAACGTATACTGACGAAACTTGGTATACAGCTTCATCTCGTTGAGGTCTATTGATATTTGCTCCAAAAAATCTTTTTTGCATAACTCTCCCGTAGCAGCAAACCTGCGTACTCAGTCCCCATGTTATTCTTATGGATAATAATTAAATGCTCTGTCTCCCTTAATTATGAACATAAATGAATAAAAACTGGTATACGACTTCACCTAGTTGAGTTATATTGAAATTAGCATAAAAACCCATTTTTTGTGTTCCTTGTTGCAGCAAACCTGCGTACTCAGCCCCAATGTTATTCTTATGGAGAATAATTAAAATTGTATATATCGCTTATTTGTGAATATATTTTTATGAAACTTGGTAAGTGGCTTTATATAGTATTAAGACATTTATATCTCCATTGGAAATTCGCTGAGTATGCAGGTTTGCTGCGACGGGGGTATCTTACATCTTCATAATGGTACTTTTTTCATGTTTATTACATGTTTTGTGGTTTATTGTTTGATGCCAAAACGTTAATTTGCATTTATGAAAATGATTACTTTAATAATTAGTTATGTTTGACGTGGGATAGTTTATTTTCTTCATAGAATCTTGGAAAGGTTACTAATGTTAAAGGTTACTTTTCTTTTCTATTTTTATATAGTTCATCTCAATCCTTCTTCACTATTATTGTTTTGCTGTTTTAGAGCTTTGTCCTTCAAGGATCAAAACAAATGTTGTTGTGTTGTTGTTATTAGTTTCAAAGCATCAGTCTATGTTACTATCAAAGTTATTTCTAAGTTATCGACTAATAAAATGCCACGATATCGTATATAATTTTATCTGTTATATAAACAACATATGCAGGGAAAAAACTGTTTGAAAAACTCCCAAAAAATATAAAAAGTGAAGAAGATTATATGAAGTTTAAAACTAAATCGAAAGAATATTTGATTAATATAATACCGTATTCACTCGAGGAACTTCATGTTTGACTCTGTTAAATGACTGTTAGATAATGTATAGAATGGATTTTTTTTGTATTAGATTTAGGTACTAGAGAAATGACACTATTCACTGTACCAATGTACAAACAAAAACATGAATAAAGAATTGTTGTCTATTGTCTATTGTCTATATTATTTCTCGGGGGTGTGTTTTTGTCGGTAGGCCATATCCAGTACCGGCTCTAGGGCAGTGCGAGCCGTGCTCCAGCACGGGGCGCGCGGGGCGCGGCGCTTTTGGGGGAGCGGCGCTCGGCGCTCATAACGGGTCATGGGATCGCTGGCGTACCGTCGTAGTTGGGGGCCTGGGGCGGCGGATGTATTTGTAGGGGCCTATATATACATTAGGAGTTGAAGAGGAATGCCTATTCATATATAATACGATGTATTAGGGGCGTGCGAGTACTCAAAATGTCAGTATTTAAATAGTCAAATGAACTCAAAGTTTTGAAAAATACTCCAAAGTTCGAGCGAGTATTTCCCAACAATCTTTGGACGATCGTGACCTGCCAAATCACATAGTAAACGGCCGTCAAAGACGATCGGACCAGGTAAAATCGGCCGAAAATTACGAGACATAACATTATGTATTACACATGAAAAACAACCTAACTGTGTAAATGGCGACCGAAACACGTTTTATCGGCCGTAATCGAAGACGTTGCAGATTATATAATCTGGAATTAACGTCCTTGCCGCGCAATATCGGCTATAAACGTCGACGGAAAACAAAATACTGTCCAAAAATGACGAATTTACTACGTAATAACAGCCGAAAATACGACAGTAGATCGGTAGCGATTCTCCGGAGATCGGCGGGAAATACTCGCTCAGACTTTCGAAAATTTTTCAAAATTTGGGGGCCTATGACAAAGCGGGGCCTGGGGCGGACCGCGCCCCACACCTCCCCGTCGGTACGCCACCTGGTGCGGGGTGGGCGGCATAGGCCATAGCGCTAACATAAAGTATTTTTTAAATATATAAAAACCAAACTGATTTTGTAAATTGTTGTATATTAGTACTATAAGTTGTTGAAAAGCAATATTTGATGGAAAGTTATGAGTATTCACCATATTTTGTACCTTCACCATACTTAACATTAAATTTACATATCACATAATACAACTTCTGCTCCCCTCTATTCCAAAACGAGCAGTTGTTTTGACCTCTATTGGTTTGTAACAACTTCAGGGCATTCTGATTGGTATTGAGAGTTTGAATAAATTTAGTATTATAGTATTATTTAGTATTTTTTGAGAGTTTAGTATTATATGAAATAAGGGGGGAATATGATGCACCCTCCTCAAATTTTGGCTCCCCCTTGCGTCGTTACTTGTAACGTCCACTTGTTTAGCTTACTTTGAAAATTATAGTTTATCGTTCCGTCTGTTTAGTAACCATTTCAACTAAGTTGTTATTTATCAACTGAGACATTTCGGAGTATTGGAGATGGAGTGGGAAATGTTAAGAATTGAACATATACTTCTCCTCACTACAGATTAAGATTATTTGAGCTCTGGTCGTGGTTAATTGACTAATCATCTGTATTTCTTAACAAATTAGCAATTCTTTAAATAAGTTGCGACAGTATATCACAGTATAGTAATAACGAAAAAAACATGTTTGCACCCAACTTGAGTTTTTAGAGTCATTGGTATTAACTTAATTGATCCAAACACTTTTAGAAGATAAGATTCAATATATCACAGAGTAAAAAAAAATAAAATGAGCTTTATAGCTACACAAAACCTTAAAGATTAAATACTTGAAGATAGAGTCCGTATAACTGAAAAACGTGTTATACATTAGAATCAATAAACAAATACTATATTCAGAAAACATTAGTTTTTTCAAAAACGAAAATAACTCCAAACAAACTTTGCTGTATCCATCGCAAACTTCAGCCTCACAGATTCCAGAAACCGTCAGAATCGCAGTCGGTTTTGATCAGCGTTTTGATTATTGTTTTGGTTACCCTGGACGAAATCTTTCCCACGCTCAGAACAGATGTACTGTTATCAGTATGCACTTTACCGTTCCTACTCAGTTTTAAGGGTTTGTTTTAATTATTATTTTTCATAAAGAAACCCATAATTGTTTTATGATACACAGTTTATTGTGATACGTTGACTACAAGTGTGCAAATTTGTTGTTTTAATAATTTAGATTTTTTAATTATTTGAGGTTTTGATTTTTTTTATGGCAAAAGTTTAGTGCGCGCGGGAGATTGGAAACGGGATACATTTCCAGGATGATAATATATGAAATCAAGATTTTGACCTACACAAGTCTCTTATCTGAATGTGTTCCATACCTGAATGTGTCATTTCAGGTGATCAGCATAGCACGGAACCAGAAACATCGCGAACGCAACAACAAGCGAGGGAGCGAGGCGCGCAAGTGACAGTCTATCTCAGAACTATTGGGTAGGGAGGTTATGGTTGATGGGGGGGCGGGGGGGCGGCAAATTTGGTCTTTGCACGGGCGCTGAAAAATTGACGGGCCGCCCCTGGCCATATCTCCCTAAATACTTCATCAAAACCATAATTTTGTGGATTACCTTTACTGTTAGTTGTGAAACATTATCAAACAATTCAAAACCAAGAGTTATATTTTAATGGGTGATTTTACTAATTTTTATGTCAAAGACGTGGTGGCACCATCTGACCAAATTCAACTAACTCAAGACAGGTAAGTCAATACGCAAACTATGCTTGGCAAATTCTATCATTTTCTGTAATTCCCAACCTCTTTTGGGAATCGGAATGTTTTACGTAAGTCGCTGTGCGATGATTGACTGAAAATGTCATGCCTCACCACAGGTAAGTTCTGTTTTGAAATCAATCGTTAGAGTTTTCCATCCTAGTTCGCTAGGATTAAATTAAGTCAACACAACATTAAATAAACTTTATCACTTTTAACATTCAGGAAACATCAGGTAAATTTAATGCTCAAGTTTTCTAATCATTTATTTGATTTTATATAAATCCAAGATCTTAGATATCTGGTTTTCTTCAAATATAATTAAGCAATTTATTTATATATTTTTACAGGTTTTACATAAATTTCCTTAATAAGTAATTTACACTTTTAAAATTCTTTGTTGTAAACTGGTAAGACTAAAGTAGGTTAACACCACGTTATCAAACAGATCAAGTTACAGTATGATAATCCGCAATGTTTTGAGTGGTTTTCACAGTATATGAAGGAATCGTTATCCAAAAAGGATGTCATAAGTTAGTTAAAACTTGTGACTAATAATCTGCTTCCTGCCTGAGCCTTGGCGTAATTAATTTTATAGATTTTGGTTGCATTTGGTTTTATAACAAGAATGTGTTCTGGTAGTATACTTTTAAAATAGTAAAACAATAGGTCTAATAACTTATGTTAATATAACTTGAAAAAGAGTTGAAATCAAATTAAGAGAGTTTAAAAAAACTAATTGCAGTTGGTTTAAAAAGTTAATAAGCCACAAAAACACAATTTCCTTATTTATTTATATAATGTACTTATGGTATTTGTATATAGTATAGCTTATTTACATTACTAAACTGTCGTTTTATAACAAATGCTGTCCTTCTAAATTCAGTTTACACAGTTCTATCTTTGATTCAACCCATTCGGCTGAAAACTTTTCCGTAAACGAAAGGCAGCTTTTTACATCAATTTCAATATGCTTCAATACAGCTGTGGCGTTTGACAAGAAATTATTGCAATCCATAGAATACTCTTTGATATCACTTTGAATGTCTCCAAAAGCGTGTTTGTAGCATATAACTTGTTTCCAAATGGACTCCTCTGTACATATGTTGAGCTCGTTTAGCAAATCAACAATGGACCCTGCGATCTGATCGGCCAGCTGGTACCCATAGATGGCGAGGACTGTCATGTTGGCGAGATCTCCGGTCACGTTTATACAGGAAGGAAACCCTTGAAGTCCGTCGGCCAGTTCTGGGGTGAAGCTGCAGTGATGGATGAAATGGTGGTTCTCTTCGTACAGTTCTGCCAACTTTTGAACGTCAGGGTTGTCAGCCAGGGTGACCACCTGCTGCAGTCGAGACGCTGCTTCTCTCACCTCTGCTGCTGCCGCCTCACCCGCCTGCTCAGCCCAGACCAACAAACGGCGCCTCAACACTGACGGCTGGAAGGTCTCACTCTGCTCCACGGCCTGCCAACCGTTGTTTAAGAATAAAATATAACTGTATAAGGTAGTAAGGATTTATTTTTCAGTTCAAGTATGGATTATGGACTTCCTTTTCCTAAGACTTAAGCCAAACACCATAATAACTTTATATTTGAAACCTCCAGGTGTCAAAACCTCTATTCGTTTGAATTCATAAATTTATATATAATATTTAACATTTTGAAATAAAACACCACTTATTTATATAGATATCTACAAATTTAAAAAATCCTGCTTTTTGTTCACTCACTTCCTGAAGTTAATACTTAACTAATTTTGATGATTTTTTTTATTAAAAAGATAATTTTAAGTTCTAATTCACTGTTGAGCCAGAATTTTGATTTAGGCCACAGGGCTCTGCCCCATGGGACTTCCAAGTTCTCATGTTAAACATATGGAGGGGAGTTTTATTTGGTTTATGTCACATGTGTTTTTTCTTAATTCAATAAACAACTGTTATAAGGATTATATCTGCAATTTTTTGCGGCGGAGCAGCTCGTTTATTTTATTTCTATTTACATGACTGACTTGTTTTGGATATCATGCCATTCTCGCCAACAAACAAAATGCTGCAGTACTGCATTAAAAATAACATAGCAATAAACCCGGAAAAAACAACTTGTATCAATTTCAGTAGGCGAAAGGATGAGTCACCAGAAATTCCCTCTTACTGGAAAAAGAAACCAAATTACTGGGAGTCACCATAGACTCTGATCTCTCCTGGACCAACCATGTCTACTCATTAAGTAAAAAGCTAGGATCGGGAATTTTCGTTGTGCGAAGAATGAAGTGGATTGGAGGTCTTGATGCAGCAAAAGTGGCCTACTATGCCTTGGTGGAGTCTCATATCAGATACGGTTTGACAGTTTGGGGTGGTACAACTAAGCAAAATCGGAAAAAATTCTTATTCTACAAAAGAAGGCAATAAGAACACTTGCTGATCTCAAACCAACCGAGAGCTGCAAAGAAGCCTTTAAATCACTGGGTATTTTAACAGTGATTTGTTTGTACTATGTCAGCCTTAAGTATTTACAGTTCGATAAGGGATTCAAATGCAATTTTTTCTTTTCCTTTGTTGAATTATGTTCCACGTTGTGATAATAATGATCTCTCATTGCTGCATATAAATATTAGATCAATTCAGAGCAAGTTAAATGAGTTGCAGTTTTGTTTAGATTATTTTAATTGCTCTATATTGTGTGTTAATGAGCATTGGCTAAACAATGTTAATATTAATTTGTTTGTTCCTTTCAATTATGAGTTAGCAGCTAGTTATTGTAGGGTAAACACAATAAGAGGAGGTACTTCCATATATTTAAAGGAGAGCTTAGGTTTTGAATACAAAATTATGGATTTAGGTAGTGTTTGTGTTGAGACGGTTTTTGAGGCATGTGGAATAGTCTTGAAACAGTATAAAACCATTATTGTTTCTGTGTATAGGATCCCATCTAGCAAAGAAGACATTTTTATTGAAAAAATGGAATACTTGTTATTAGAGCTGTCTAAATATAAGAATTATAATGTAATTGTTGCGGGAGATATAAATTTCGACATAAGAGAAAAAAAAAAAAATGTTAATGAATTTTTAAATATGTTAGTCATTTAACTGTTGTTGTCTCAATACAAAACCTACGAGACTTGAAGCCTGTCTAGACAATATAATTAGTAATATGACCAGAGATTTTAATTTGGATGGTATAAAACTGGGATTTTCTGATCATGATGGATTATGGCTGAGGATAAACAATTTTTTGAATATGCATCAAAAAGATATCAAAATTCGAGTACTTAGCGATAGAGCTATTAGCTCTTTTCAAAATGCTTTAAGTGTTGTTGACTGGTCATGTTTGTTGTCTCCCTTTCAAGGTAATATCAGTGATTGTTTAAAAACTATTTTTGAATCAAACTGTCCAGTTGTTAAAAAGGAAAGAAAGGACGTTGTCAAGCGTAAACCTCAACATAGCTCAAATTGGTACTCTGAACACCTCCAAAGGATAAGAATAATGCTTCTTATCTATAAAGACAGATCCCACTTAAGTGAGCAAAATAGAATAAAATATTTACAATTAAGAAGGATTTACAACCAGGAAACAAAGTTGGCAAAGTGCAAAATTAATGATGAGTACATTGCGAACTCAAAGAACAAAGGCAGGGCAGCTTGGAATATTATTAATTATGAAATTAATGAACCCAAAAAGGAAAATGATGTTCCAATTAATTTAAATACATTGAATCACAGCTTTGTAAATGCTGCTTGTGTAACCGTAAGTAATAAAAGTACAAGGGACCCAATAGCTCTTCTCTCGGCCTCAAAAAAGGTTGATACAAAATTTCAATGGTCAACCATTTCCCAATTGAACGTTATTGAATCAATTAACAAGCTTAGTAATTCTAAGGCTGAAGATTATTATGGTTTCTCCAATTTTATTATAAAAAAGATAGGCCCTCTTTTAGTAAATCCACTTCATATTTTATACAACTTGATGATTCAACAAGAAACATTTCCAGAATGCCTTAAAGTAACAGTCAGAATACCAATTTTCAAAAAAGGTACTAAAACAGATCCAAACAACTACAGACCAATATCTCTCATTCCAATCCTTTCTAAAATTTTTGAACACTGTCTTCATCAACAAATATATTCATACTTTGAAACAAATAACTTATTTTGTGAAAGTCAGTATGGTTTTAGATCAAATTTATCAACAGTTAAGGCCTTGGAAAGTCTCATTTCAGATATTTTTGAAGGCTGTGACACCAAAATTAATACTTGTGCTACATTAATTGATTTAATTAAGGATTTTGATTCTGTTTCTCATGAAATTTTGATCAAAAAATTAGCTTTTTATGGTGTAGTTGAAAGGTCTCTTAATCTTTTAAATTCATATTTTAAAAACCGCTTTCAATTAGTACAAGTAAAAAATGAAAGATCTAATCTGTTGAAAGTCAAAACTGGCATACCTCAGGGGTCAGTCCTGGGCCCTTTATTTTTCATTGTTTTCATAAATGATTTGCCTTACATTATTCCTTGTAAGGCAACTCTTTATGCTGATGATACAACATTGCTCACAAGTGGTCCAAATTTAATTAAAGCACTTGAGAAAAGGGATGAAGTTACAAGGTTGGCTGAAGAGTGGTTTCAAGGAAATGAATTAAACATAAACCACTCAAAGACAAAACAAATTCATTTTGATCTTAAAGTAAATTCTCAAGAAAATAAATCAGTTAAATTGCTAGGGATCTACATTGATCAGAGGCTGGATTGGAATGAGCATACTAATTTCCTATGTGGTAAATTGGCTAGAACAATTTTTTTGTTGAAAAAAATAAAAGGTAATGTTAGTGAAAAATGCATTCTTTTTTGTTATTCTGCAGTCTTTCATTCCCATCTGCAATACGGTAACCTCTTATGGGGTAACTCCGTGGGAGCCAAAACAATTTTTAAATGGCAGAAGAAGGCTATTAGGTGTATTGTGGGGATAGAGCCCTGGGTTTCTTGCAAAGAATATTTCAAAAATTTTAAAATTTTAACCCTTCCGAGTATGTATATTTTTAATTGCTTACTACACGTTAAAGAAAACATAACTCAATATAATCAAAGATCCAATATACACAATCATTACACTAGAAATAGACATTATCTTAATTTACCATTAACAAGACTTACGCATAATAGCTATAAATATCTCAGTATACAGCTTTTTAATAGGTTACCCCCAACTGCAGCAACGATTCCAACCAATAAATTCAAAGTTGTCCTTGATTCATGGCTGAAATCCAAATCCTTTTACTCAGTTGATGATTTCTTGTCCTTAGAGGTTATTGATATAAATTTTTAAAACTAAAATAAAAAAAACAATGTTATTGTGTTTTATTTTATTTTATACATTTTTGTGTAATTTAACTTTTTTCCCACTTACTTTATAAATTAGAATTAGGACTAAATGTTTGACAGAAAAAATACGGCATGAAGAAAATATGCAAAATGTTAGTAATAAGGAAAAATGTATTGTTGACAATGTCGATTGCTCACTTGCTTAAAGACAATAAAGAGATTTTGATTTTGATTTTGATTTTGTACATCCATTCTGTGATTACATACCAGCAGGACTTCACACGGGGGAGAATTTCCACCACTACAACACAAGGCAAGCAAAAGACTATTTACTTCCAATACACCACACAACACAGTACAGCAGAAAACCATATTATATGGGGCGCAAACTCTACAATGTACTGCCTAGTGCCTACACCACTGAAGAATCTGGAAGCACTAGAACTCAAGAAAAAACTGCAAGACTGGCTTGTGGAGCGACCTCTCTATTCATTGGACGAATACCTCAGCATGTCACTAAACTGAAAACTGTAAATCAAGAATAGATAACCGTAATTTATTTGTATTTTCTGACACCATTACATTTCTTGATGAAATAGTAAATAAAGAATTTTGATTGATTCTAAAAGTCAAGATAAATTCAGATCATCTTATGACGATATTCTTCATTATTATAATATAGTAGCCCTAACAAGCCAAGGTAACTTAGTAGTAATTACATTATAATTAATAATTTTATATAATAAAGAAATTTGTTCTTAAAAAAGCAAATACAAATTTTCAATTTTGATTAAATTTAGCATAAATGTGTGAAGTGATAGTTATGTCTTTTAAGTTTGAAAACCAGGAAGATCAGACCACGGAGAGAAGTTTTTATAGAGGTTTAACATTTTTCAAAAATCAAGTTGATTTTATACTTTAGATTAAAATGTTTTTTTTTAACTACCAATTTTGGTTTTGCTCATTTTATTCAGCTTAAAAGAAAAAAATTGTATTTGAATCATTAATACAAATACAAAGTTTAAGTGGTTATGGGAAAACTCCAGAAAAAGTATACAACGAATGTTTTATGTTAATCTTATCGGGCTTTTTATTAGTTCAGCTTAAATTAGCTGAGATATATTTATTTATATATGCAAATTTTCTATAGAAGAAAATTTTACATTTGAAAATAAATTCTGGTGTATTTTAAAATGACGAAAAGTTAAAATCAAGTTTATTCACTAAAGCTTACCAGTGAAACCCCCAGAAAAAATAACGTGACAAACAGCACTGACATGGTGAATTGCCACCGAGCAGGCAGACAAAGGACTAAGTTGACATTGACTGAAAGTGATTCTTTGTTATTAAAATAACAATCGATGAGCACTTGGTTTCTGACAGCTTTTGCTTTTAAGATAAGAAGATGTCAGATTGAAAAAAAAAAACTGATAACTATTAGCTAGTTTTTAAAGAGGCCGATACAAGCTATAAGCGTTATTTCTTTTGTGGAAAGATTAAATAACTCATTAAATGGAAATTTGTAATTTTACTATAAGTCGGCTCTAGCTTTGAAGAATTATCAATAAAAATAATACAACTCATGTTGCATAGAAACTCATTGAACTGATACTTTTTACATGTTGCGGTATTTTTTATATATTTTAAAACTAGTTTCAGCAGGAATCAGTCCTGGGTCCCTTTCTCTTCTTAGTATATATTAATGATATAGATTATAATATTAAGTCAACATCATTCTTTATTTTGATGACACAAGTTTATTAAACTCTCATAGAGATCTGGAAACAGTCAAATTCCATCTTGAAGAATCACTAACCTGTGCTAAATACCCCCATAGCAGCAAACCTGCATACTCAGTGAATTTCCGATGCATATATATGTATCTTAATACCACATAAAGCCACATACCAAGTTTCGTCAATATACATTCATAAGTAAATGATTTATGCCATTTTAATTATTCTCCTTAAGAATAACATGGGGTTGAGTATGCAGGTTTGCTGCTACGGGAACTATCAGCAAAAAAATTGTTTTTTGTTTAAATATCAATAGAACTCAACAATATGAAGCAATATATCAAGTTTCGTCAGGATAAGTTAATAAATAAGCGAGATATACAATTGTTCTTATTCTCCATAAGAATAACATTGGACAACGTACTGTGTATAGCACTTTCAATATCTCTGAAACCAATTGATAAAAATACCAAATTTTTTTTAAGCTGAATTCAATGGTGAAAAATAAAATTTTTTTACTAAAATATAATATGTAAAAAACTCAAAAACCCCTTTTTTGGGGTACAAAACCCCCCCAAAGTACCCCTTTGGATGGAGCGATCTGGCTGGTTTTCAAACTTATCATAAATGCTGTCATAAATGCTGCTTTACATGTTTGTACCAAATTTCATCAAAATCAAACCATTTTTACCAGAGTATCACCCCCACGGACACTTATATATATATATATATATATATATATACAGTTTTGAACGGATGGTGTTTTTGGCATCTGGGGACCTCAAAACAAAAAGTTATCATGGTCCCGGGCCTAGGTCTTACCGTGCCGACTGTGGTAATAGCTTCTTCCCTATAGGGGAAATTCGCTAAATATGGTTCCTTGAAAATAACCTCTGTGTCAATGACTCCAAGACAGAAACAATATATTTTTCTTTGAATAATCAAATAGGTAAATTTTATAACACACATAACGTAAAATTGCTCGGAATTCATTTAGATAATAAAATTACAAAGTCCACATTCAAAATCCGTTTTTTTTTTTTGCAAAAAGTTACCCAGAATTTTATATTTGCTTAGAAAATTAAAAACATGTGTATCTCGTTCTGTTCTTCTTACTTCTTATTATACATTTTTTCATTCTCTACTTCAATAGGGTGTCCGTCTGTGGGGAGGAGCTTCATCATCAACCATCGATTTATATGAAAGAGTAATTAACAATCTAAATTATCTTCAAACTTGCAGGAAAAGTTTTAAAGAATTGAAAATTATGACATTATCTTCTTTTTAGCGAATTTCCCCAATAGGGATTACCGTAGTCGGCATGGTAAGACCTAGGCCCGGGACCATGATAACTTATTGTTTTGAGGTCCCCAGAAGCCAAAAACACCATTCGTTCAAAACTGTATACTATATATATATATATATACAGGGTGAGTCAGACCACCCGTCTAGCATGTGTAACGGAAGAACGGTTTGGTCTAAAGTCATCAAACAAAATTCTTCTCCACTAAAATGCATATGGGCAATCTATTGAAAATATTTTAATCAAAATCCATGTACAGAATGTTCCAAAACTAAAGGTCACAGGTTCGAATCTCAATATTTTCTTATGTAAACATAGAGAATATTATACATAATTTTAAATGTCTTGTTAAAATAAACATTTTGGCAAAAACAGAATTCACTTATCTTTATCGGTTTCAAAATGGCGGCCATGTTTGTGTAAAATATTGACATTTACGGAATTACTGTATTTTCTAAACCACTACTTGTATCTTTTTCCCGAATTAAATTTCTTACTCGTGATAAACTCAGCTTTACTCTGGTATGCTACATGACAGGTTTTTTGAGAAAATCTATATTACAAAAAAAAATTATTTTGAAAATCCCTATATGCCCAAAATTCAAAAAAGTCAAAAGGTAGCATATGTCAAAAAGCATACCATTGAAAAGGTCTTGTAAAGCCTAGCAACATTCTAATTTACATCAACCTTATATCTCTTTTCGTTTTTCTGTAATCAGCAAAAAACATTAATTTCCAGCATGAAAAGCATGTTAATTGTACTTAACATATAAAACGAATGAGGCCACAGAATACATGCAAGTTTTAGGGTGTTGAAAAAACCCTTCAGGACTTCAAGATATGATTACTTACATAAAAACTAAGGGAAAAGTTCCTATTAACACATGTCCTAAAATGCTCGGTTTTCCGTATATCCGTCTGTAAGTGTTTTTTACCTGACCAATTACATCTCACGAACCACTAAACGTATAAACTTCAAACTTGGTACGTGGACTACTATTAACAAAACCTATTTAGGTATGTAGTATGAAGTTTCTACTGTGTAGTATTTCAAAATGGCGGCCATTTTATATTTTAAAGATTAATATCTTAAAATCCATAAATTTAAAAAACATCTTAAAGAAACCAAAAAGTTGTGCAATTCTATTTCCTAAACAATGGTGTAAAGTTTATTAAGATCAGACCACAAATAACTGATTTATTGCAATTTGTTTAGCAATTATACCAACTCTTTGCATGTTTCTAGTTTTAAATTGGGGATTTTTAAATTACTAATTATTCCTCTTTTAAAATTTTCCTACCTAAATTTTATATTTAAACTTTTTCTTGTGTTTTTAAACTGTTTTTTTAGTTATTAAGTTTTTAAAACATTTTGAAAGTTATTTGATGAAGAATAACATCAAATACGTTAGCAGATGTAACTAACAGCTGATGCTCAAATATTAACAGCTGATTTTGAATAAATAAAGCATTGTTGTAAATATCCATATAATAAGTAACTTTAATGAATGTTATCTGATGAAGAAAAATAAGTTGTGATTACAATAACAATAACTAATATTAGTTTTAATATTTTACATACTGCAAAATTAAAATAGAATCTTAATCTAGTTTTAGATTCATTTCTACACAGAAGTTGTTAGAGCACTACAGGAACTGTTCAAAATGTTGGCCATCATTCTCGATGCATGCCATCTCAGTGACTGCCGAACTCTTTCAGAAATTCCTGGTGACTGACGGATTCTGTCAATGGCATTCACAATTCTTTCACGCAGTTCCTCTAATGTTTCTATAGGAGTAGAGTAAACAAGAGTCTTTAGGTGGCCCCACAGGTAGAAGTCCAGGGGGTTGAGGTCGGGTGACCTGGCAGGCCATGGGACTGGGCCTCCTCGACCGATCCATTTGTTTTGGTAAGTTTCGTCCAGGAGGTCTCTAACTCGAAAGTCAAAATGTGCGGGTGCTCCATCAAGCATAAACCACATTTTCCTTTGTGTGTCAAGTGGAATAGCTTCCAATAAGTTTGTCAGATCAACAGACATGAAGTGCAAGTATCTGTCGCCATTAAGTGTTGCAGGTAAGAAACAAAATAGCAGATGGTCACCTAATATGCCAGCCCACACGTTTACAGAGAACTGGTATTGGTGTCGGTTCTGCGTGATTTCGTGGGGGTTTTCAATGGACCAAATATGGGTGTTGTGGAAGTTAGTGAGGCGGTTCTTGAGAATTTTGCCTCATCAGTAAATAAAATACTGGTTAAAAAATTACGATTAGGCCTGGTACATTTTTGAATAAACCACTGACACAGACGAATTCGATGGGGATAGTCATGCGGTAACAGAGCCTGAACTCGCTGAACGTGAAAAGGGTACAATTGTTGTTCATGGAGTATTTCCCAAATTGTTCTATGATCAACATTAAACTGTAAGGCTAGCTGTCTAGTGCTTTTTTCAGGATGGTTAGATATGTCTTCCAATACGGCCTCTTCGAATTCGGGCGTTCTTACCGAGCGGTACCGTCCTGAATTACCAGACTTCAGGGGTTTAAAACTTCCCGTCTCACTGAGACGTTGGTGAATTGCTTGAAAGGTTGTATGAGCAGGTAATACACGATTTGGAAACTTGTCATGATACAAACGTCTAGCTTCCATGCTATTGCAATCGGCAAGTCCATACATCAGGTGCATATCAGCCATTTCTGAGTTTGTATAGTTGTGATACTGATTACCTGCCATTGTCAAAATAACTTACGCACAAATAATAATAAAACTAATAAAAATTACAGTAAATTTACATTAATTAAGTAATGTTTACACCTGACTTAAAGAACAATAATAACACAAAACTGAAGACTAAACTGAGTCACTAAAGTTACTTAATTATTATGGATATTTACAACAATGCTTTATTTATTTGAAATCAGCTGTTAATATTTGAGCATCAGCTGTTAGTACAGTACTATAAACTCTATTCCCATTTAGCATGGAATTTGTGTTCCTTACTGCTTGTAAATTTCAATCCAAATACCTAAATTTAGTTAGGAATAACAAAGAGAAAGAGTTCTGTCTGCTTTGTTTACAAAAACAACATTAACTTTACTCACCTGTTGTATTGAATCCTATATCCTTTATCCTGTACTCTAATATGAGTAAGGTTTGCGGCTTGCTTGCTTGCTTGCTTGCAACACGGATCTCAAAAACGGCTCCAACGATTTCCTTCAAATGTTCGAAATAACTAATTTCTGTGATAAAAATAATTTCTAGACAGGCCTCATCCCCAGGAAAAATCAAATAATGTTAAAAACTAAAATAATAAGTTAAAAAAATTAACATTGGGCTTATGGAGTTTCAAATCAAAACAAAAGAATTGTAACAGCTGTTCATAATCAACCAGGGAACTGTCAAAGTAATACTCATGTTGTTTATGATTATTAACATTAACGTTTCCTGAGAACAGAGATTAAAAGATTTGAGTGAAGATTACATAAATAGAATAGTAAAATAAATCAAAGGGACATTGAGCTATAAATAACAACTGGAGTTACCTTAAAAATATAGAAAAGAGGCAAATTAGTTATACAAATATGATTATCAGTAGGGGGAAGTGGTGAAATATTACTCCAAGTCATCTAAACAAACTGGCTGGCCTTCCCCCGAGCAAAGCTCGGTCCCCCCAGGTACTTTGGATGCAAAGTGGGGAACACATAGTGACACTAACTACATAGAAGAGATTAATTTTATATTTTGAATTTCCATGTTTTTATTACAAGTTACTGAATTTTAAACTGCAACACTTGCAAAAAATTGTTAAAAATATTAGAAATTTGGTAAGGATATTCTATTATATTACTATCCTTATTCAAAGATATTTAATTGTTAGCTGAGTCATTTAGGATCATTGGAATTGGAGTGGGAAATGTTAACTATTAAAAATACTTCTTGTCATAACAGATTATTTGCGCTCTGGTTGTGGTTAATCGACTAATCATATGTATTTCTTCCAAAGTGGCAGAACTTCAAATGAGTTGCAACAGTATATCACAGTTTGGTATTAACGAATAAAAACATTTTCGCCCAACTTGAGTTGTTAGGGTCACTGGTATTAAACTTGAGTGATCCAGACACTTTTAGAAGATAAGATTCAAGATGTTAAAGAATCAACAACAAAAAATAAAGCTTTATAGCTATATAAAACCTTAAAGATTCAATTCTCGAAGATAGAGTCTGTTTAACTAAAAAACAGGTTATACATTAGAAACAAGAAACATATAAATTATATTTAGAAAACATTAGTTTTATCAAACACAAAAATAACTCTAACAAACCATTTTCATTGCAAACTTCAGCCTCATAGATTATTTTGGTTCTCCCGGAGAAAATCTTTCCCACGCTCAAACCAGGTGTACTGTTATCGGTATGTATTTCCCCCTTCCTACTCAGTTTTGAGGTTTGATTTATTTTTATTTTTTGTTCAAGCAACACATTATTGTTTGTTCATGCGCAGTACATTGCCATAGGCGTAATTTAGGGGGTGTAATAATTTGGAAAATATTATTGTAATAAGGTATATGAAAAGTCACAATAATCACGATCACAAGCGATTTTGCCCCTCCAACCAAAATACTGAAATTACGCTTATGTACATTGTGATACGTTAACTACAAGTGTGCGCATTTGTTGTTTTGAAATATTTAGGTTTTTCAGGACAGCAATGCAGATATGACTGCTGTGATAATTTCAAGTTGTCGAAACTCAGCATTTCCAGGACGATAATATATGAAATCTATATTTTAATCTCACAAGTCTCTAGCTGAAATGTGTTCCATAGCTTGTCGTTTCAGGTGATCTGTATCACTTGGAACCAGAAACAACGGAAACACAATAAGCGAGGGAACGAGGCGTGCACGTGTCAATTTTATCTCAGAGCAATGGGAGGGAGGTTTTGGTAATTGGGGAGGTGCGGAAAGTTTGGTCTTTGCACTGGCGCTGAAAAACTGATGGGCCACCCCTGCATAGAGAAGTGACAGCGAACAATTTGAAAAATCAAATCATTAATACAAATCGAAAATAGATATGGTCCTAAAACAAAACTTTATGAGGGACTCCGTATTCAATTAATAATTCTCGAGACTTATAACCCTCTAGGACATCCAGTTGCCTACGATTACTGAGATATGATCTAACAAAACTTAAAGATGTACCCAGGCCCGTAGAGAGGGGGCGGCAGGTAACGAGATATCCGAGAGCCTGGTCGGAAAAAAAATTGAGAAATTTACCAGTATTATAGTTTATGAATTTGATAGAAATAAGAAAGCTGTAAATAACATATTCATGGAGACCTAAATTAGATGTATTTAACCTAAAGATGTGGGGGCCCATGTCGAGGTCTAGCCGGGAGGCCCGCCACGGCTCTCTATGGCCCTGGATGTACCTGTTAAGTTACCCCATCATTGTATATTTAAAATGAAAGAAGTGTCAAAGTTTTTCTTAGGTGTTTTATTCATTCTAAAAAAAACGAAAATCATCTAGATAAATTGAACATGAATGTAAGTAACAACATATGTGTTTGGAAAACAGAAAATACAATTAGTGATCAGGTGATAAATAGCCAGAACACAATACCTCACCCCTAAGTTATGAGTTACATGTTAGGCGTGTATTTCTGAACCGGACGTCTTGGTCTTGAGAATCGTCTAATTTCTGGACTATTTTCATTCGCACCTGGTTCAGGTACATGGCAGTGATTGTGATTGTTATGAACGTTCTCCCTGCATAGATCACGGCCGACAGATTTGGTCAATGTGGCGCCTGTGTTCAGAATTTCCAGAAGTTATGTTGTAGTGATACTGGCCTAGTGACTTATGAATTTGACCAAATTGCCACTTTTGAGCAGTGCCATACGTTCTGAAGGAAACTGAATCTCCCTATTTGAAGTTCTTTGCACAAGTTCCTTGGGAAAATTGGTTTTCCAATTCAGATGCAGAGATGGGAACTGTCAAATCAAGTCTCGATCTTAATGGTCTTCCAATGAAAAGATTTGCGGGTGTTAAACCGCCTGTGGTTGCTCGAGGTGTTCTTATATAGCATTAAAAATCTTGCCACTTTTTTGTTCAAGGAACCTGTTTCACCACTCATTGCTCTTCATAAGAAAAATCTGTAGGCAATTTCGGTTATGGTATATCCCTTAGTACTCCATAGGATTTCTTTCCAATGACATGTAATAAATGTTATTGTCTTGTTTTCTTCTGACACATTAAGTTATTAAACAAAATTGCTATTTCAAGTCTTTCTAGATAACTTGTCCATGGTTCTTCATTGTCATCAAAGCGTTCGAAAATAAAGGTCCTCGTTGCCATTTATTGTATATTTAAAATGAAAGAAATGTCAAAGTGTGTCTTAGGTGTTTTATTCATTCTAACAAAACGAAAATCATCTAGATAAATTGAACATGAATGTAAACAATAATATATGTGTTTGGAAAACAGAAAATACAATTAGTGTTCAGGTGATAAATAGCCAGAAAAAATACCCATAATAATCCAATTTCATCAGGGCATCCTCATGCCTGACCCAGTCAAATGCCCTGCTCAGATCACACAGAGTGGCCCTATACAAGCTAAGGCATTTTTCTCCAGTGCCAAAGAAAACCTTTAGCTCTAACTAATTTTCCCAAAGCCGAACACTAAATAATTATCAGGGAATTACCTAAAATCAATCTCTAACAAAGCTTAGAATTCTGATTTCACAATCAAACCACACATATAGTTTAGCCTCTTTAACATTATACAAACTAACAAATCATATATTGTACTCAAAAAATGGAAAATTATTAAATAAATGTCTGGATTAATCATTGCTAATATTACATGGACAAAATTACTAATCACAAACAAATAATGTTAGTAATTTACTCAATGACAGCTGACAACATGAAACGAGATAGATGTTGTTTATCACTTATTATAATTAATATCATTGTCATTGATTTTAAGTACCGTATTTATTCTAAAAATACTGATAATAATATTGAATTCCGTGGTTAAGTAGCTACTGATGAAGATTCTGATTAAAGTATTACAACAAAAGTGACAATGAAATGTCAAACAGTCCAATAGACCATAAATATATTATATAAGCGCTCTTAAGTGGGGAGGGGTATGGCCGGCACTTACATTAAGTATCAAAGGCTAGGCCTCAGTACAGCCCAGTGTTAAAGGCTAGGCCTCAGTACGAAAGAAGGTGAAATTTCATATCTCACTTATTAATAAACATATATATTAATGACACTTGTTTCATACGGTTGGGGTTTACTGATATTTGCATAAAACCCCATTTTTTGTAGTCCCCATGGCAGCAAACCTGCGTGTTCAGCAGCTATAATTTTATTCTTATGGAGAATAAGAAACTTTTGTGATATCTTGCTTGTTTATGAACATAAATTGGTAAAACTTGGTATGTTGCTTTATCTAGTGGCGATCAATTGGTATCTGCATAAAAACCCAGTTTTTGTGGCTCTTGATGCAGCAAACCTGCATACTCAGTCCTAATGTTTTTCTTATAGAGAATAAATAAAATGTAAAATCTCACTTATTTATGAAAATGCTTTATTGATGAAAGTTGGTAAGTGGCTTCATGAGGTAGTGAAGTACCATTTGAAATTTGCTGAGTATGCAGGTTTGCTGCAACGGGGTATTTAAATTTTTAATTTTACAGTAGTCAAGGATCTCAGCCAAAAAATGGTACTTTATTTATCGAATTAGGTTGCAAATGAAGAGAGAAATGGTACCAACAAAAACATATTTTATAAATTATATATTATCTATATATAAAGCTAAACGGTATCAGGAACTTTTGAGAAAACTGTATGAAATCCGTAAAACACATACCTAAATGAAAGTTCTTCGTGTGAAGAAGAAACTATTATAGCATAGGTATGTAAACACGATATATAAAATACCCCCGTCGCAGCAAACCTGCGTACACAGCAAATTTCCAATGCACAATATATGTCTTAATACCACATAAAGGCGCATACCAAACATCATTAAAATACATTCACAAATAAGCGATATATACAATTTTAATTATTCTCCATAAGAATAACATTGGGGATGAGTACGCAGGTTTGCTGCAACAAGGAACACAAAATAATGGGTTTTTATATAAATATCAATAGAACTCAACAAAGTGAAGTCACAAACCAAGTTTCATCCATATACATTCATAAATAAGCGATATATAACATTTTAATTATCCTCCATAAGAATGATTATCCCTCCATGGGGACCGAGTACCTAGGTTTGCTGCCACAGGAACCATACATGAAAAATTGCTTTTTTGTGTAAACAAGAACAAACCCCAACGTGATGACGCCATACTACGTTTCGTCAGTGTATGTTAATAAATAAGCGAGATATAAAATTTTGATTTTCCTCCATAAGAATAACATCGGAAAACGTACTGTGTTTAGCAGTTTCAATATCTCAGTAACCAATTGACGTAGAGCAATGATGAAAATACCAAATTGTTTGTTTTTTATGCTGAATTCAATGGTGGAAATTAAAATTTGATTTAAATCAAAATTACATTTGGAAAGACCAAAAAACACATTTTTGGGGTACAAAACCCCCCAAAAACCCTCCTTCGGATGGTGCGATTTGTCTGGTTTTCGAACTCGTTCAAATAAATGGTACTTTACACATTTTACCAAATTTCATTACGATCGGACTTTTTTTACGAGAGTTATCGTGCTTACGGACACACACACACACACACACACACACACATATATATATATATATATATATATATATATATATACATACATAAAAATTTGAACGAATTTGGTCTCGGGCTTATGTCTTACCAAGAGACCTATGATAATAGCTTCTTCCCTATAGGGGAAATTCGCTAATAAGTCTTAGATAGGTATGAAATAAGTGTGGGCACCTTTCACAAAACATTTGACGTTTCCACATGCTTCCCCTAAAAGGCCAATGTGTTAACTTTCAAACTTTCATGCTCTGCCCCTTCTCAATGGATTTTCCAATAGGCCTATCGTTAATTTCTGGCTTATTTTAAAGAGCAAAAAAATACCTAGCAATTTCTGTTGGCAAATTTTTGTTTCATAAACAATAATCATACTAATATATAACGAGTTCGCACGCAGCACGCTGACGTGAGAGAAGTGAATTTCCATATAAAAAACTATAAAAACTCAAAATCAGTTAAAAACATACAATTATTCCAATTTTTATTCAAATCTGAAAATATTGATTTTTTTTGCTGTTTTTATGCTCCTGGTTCTATTTACCTGCAATGCTGGGAATACAATTTTGCGCATTTTAAGGTTAGGAGAAGGCCCAGTCAAACTTTAAAGTAGGCGTGAGATTGTTGGGGATGATAAAAGTACACCAACAAATGAATAACAGGCTTTTCTGAAGTAAAACCCCCATAAGACAACGTACTGTGTTTGGTCAATACACATTTTCTTTAATAACTCGGTAAATATACAGGGTGTTCAGAAACTACCGGATCAAACTTCACCAGGCTATTATATAGCTAAAAACATGCAAGATTCATCATATAATGTATAGTCCTATCTCGCTTGGTTTTCTGTCAATCTGTCTGTATGTGTTTTTTACATAAAATGTATTATCTCTGTAAGGGTTTGAGATATCAAATTGAAACTTTGCAAATTTTTTTATCTTAGCAAGGCAAATTTATTTTGAAATCTTCAAAAAAACATCACTTCCGGTTTCAAAATGGCGGCAATTTTAAATTTTGAAAGCTTAATATCTTAAAAACGAGAAATGTTATCAGAAAATATTAAGAGACAAAATTTTTAGTCCTTCTTAGCGAAAATATTTTGGTACCTGACTGAATGTTCTCCGATAACTATTAACGGAACTGTTTAGAAATTTCTTAGTTTAGGTTCTGTGCAAATTTAATGATTTACCTAAAGATGTGAAATTATTTAACAATAATTATTGCTGTCCTTTTTTATTGAAATTTGACCTAATAAACAATGAATTAACTGTGTAATTTTAATTACTATGTTTAGTCATTTTGATTTATTTAACGTACTAACAAAGACATAAACTTCCGAACTCACAGTGATTTAAAAATGGAGTTCGGAAGTTTATGTCTTTGTTAGTACGTTAAATAAATCAAAAACTAAAAACATAGTTTTGACGTTAAATGAGTAAACATAGTAATTAAAATTACACAGTTAATTCATTGTTTATTAGGTCAAATTTCAGTAAAAAAGGACAGCAATAATTATTGTTAAATAATTTCACGTCTTTAGGTAAATCATTAAATTTGCACAAAACCTAAACTAAGAAATTTCTAAACAGTTCCGTTAATAGTTATCGGAGAACATTCAGTCAGGTACCAAAATGTTCTCGCTAAGAAGGACTAAATATTTTGTCTCTTAATATTTTCTGATAACATTTATTGTTTTTAAGATATTAAGCTTTCACAATTTTAAATTGCCGCCATTTTGAAACCGGAAGTGATATTTTTTTGAAGATTTTAAAAAAAACTTTGCCTCACTAAGATAAAGAAATTTGCAAAGTTTCAATTTGATATCTCAAACCCTTACAGAGATAATACATTTCATGTAAAAAACACATACAGACAGATTGACAGAAAACCAAGCGAGATAGGACTATACATTATGTGATAAATCTTGCATGTTTTTAGCTATATAATAGCCTGGTGAAGTTTGATCCGGTAGTTTCTGAACACCCTGTATATGCTAGAATGACAAGAGAGGGCTTAAAAGTTTTGCCACACTAATTCCCACCGTTTTTCATTCGTTAATTGTACATCCGGGGCTTTTCTGACCCTTTTTGGGCCCAAAAACTCAAATTTCTAAATTTAAAATCCGGTTTAGAGTTTTCCGATTGTTTTGCCCAACGAACTTGTCCAACTGATTACAAAAAGGAATGTCCCTATCAAATTTGAAGTAAATCGGACATAAAATGTGACCGCTAGAGTGCATACACATATATATATAAAATTTTGAACGAACCCCCAAAACGTGTTCAGGGGGTCACATTAGGAACTTCTATGGTGGTCTCGGGCTTAAGTTTCACCGTGCGGGTCATGCTAATAGTTCACTTTCCTTAGGAAATTCACTAAAAATGGGATGGTGTGTGTCTGTCTGTCTGCTTTTTGTTTCTCAATCACTAAAAAACTACGGTCCTGAACCGATTGGCATGCAAATTTATGGGAATTTTCCTTATATACCAAATAAACACATAGGACATTTTCATTTTAAAAAGTCCTCAGGGCTCTGCCCCACGGGACTCCCAAGTTGTCATGTATTCCTTATGGACATTTATTAGTGAATTTCCTTTGGAAAGTGAACTATTAGTATGACCCGCACGGTGAAACTTAAGCCCGGGACCACCTGACGTTCCTAACGTGACCCCCTGAACACGTTTTGGGGGGTCGTTCAAAATTTTATATATATATATATATATGTGTGTGTGTATGCATTCTAGCGGTCGCATTTTTTGTCCGATTTACTTCAAATATGGTAGGGACGTTCCTTTCTATAATCTGTTGGACAAGTTCATTGGGCAAAACAATCGGAAAACTCTAAACCCATTTTTTGGGGATTAATCTTTCAAATTTCGAGTTTTTGGGCCCAAAAAGAGTCAGAAAAGCCCCAGATATAAAATTAATGCATGTAAAAAGATGGGAATTAGAGAGGCAAAAGTTTTAAGCCCTCTCTCGTCATTCTAGCATAAATATTTACCGAGTTATTAAAGAAAATGTGTATCGGCTAAACACAGTACGTTGTCTTATGGGGGTTTTACACTAGAAAAGCCTGTTATTTCTTCGTTAGAGTACTTTTATTACCTCCAGCAACCTCACGCCTACTCTCAAGCCTGTCTGGACCTTCTCCTAACCTTATAATGCGCAAAATTGTATTCCCAGCTTTGCAAGTAAATGAAACCAGGAGTATCAGAACAGCCAAAAATCAATGTTTTCAGATTTCAATAAAAATTGGACAAATGTATGTTTTTACACTGATTTTGAGTTTTAAAAGTTTTTATGTGGAAATTCACTTCCCTCACGTCAGCGTGCTGCGTGCAAACTCGTTTTTGTTTGAGCTGATAAAAATACAAACAGCTGATCTTGATTCGTAGTAGTTCTGAGGGCTAACCACAGGATGCAGCAGACATAACTGCTTAGTTTTTCTACTCTGAATTTTGTTCCCTGTTGCGAAGCAGCTACCAGCTAGTAGTTCAATCAAATAAAAAATACTCAATATTTACAATTTTACACTGGGTAAAATTTTGGTGAGCTCGAAATTTTGCTCACTGAAATTGCCGGGTGCTTATTTGCTTTTTAAAATTAAACATAAAAACAAGATTTTCGGAGAATCAGATCAGGAGGGACCAGTGCACATTGACTCCACCTTGTGCATGCTACACCAGCTTTGAACGTTATCATTGGCCTTAAGGGAGAGGTAGGTAGTCACGGGAATTGCTGCGTTAACTGAACCCCCCTCTTAAACATTTGTACAGTATTAACTTATTGTTAATCCTTACATACATTATGCAGAACATTTATTTTTGTTATAAATATTACAAATATAAATATATAGGCCTATAACAAACATTACCAATAATTTCACTCTATGATCACATTATCAGTACGGTAACTAAATGATGATTAAATTGATTAACGCTAATAGAATACAAATCCTGCAAAAGCTTGTGTTAGCGAGACAACAAATCCGTTTTATTCTGTGGAGGTCCGAAAACCCTCGAATTTGAATGGAAACACTGGGGTTATCATTGTTGCCAACGCACCTCCGGTAGGGAACCAGTGTTTCCACTCTCGCCGTGAGCTTTTCTCTTTCGCAACAAAATTGTCCCTTTTTTCCCTCACTGTTAATAATTTTCATAATAATTTTTTTACAATACAAAAATGTCAGTTTTGGAAAAATAACTACAACTATTGTTTTCAACGATTACTTTTATACCAATAATGAAAGCATCAAATGTTGATAATGAAAGCATTTAATGTTATATTTGGTAATTTGTGTTTTATTTTGAAACTGCATCTTTTAGCACATGTGTAATTGACTCATCTACTGATGGTAGAATCAGGGAATATTATTCCAACTTTTTTCTTCTAAATGTTTCATTTTCTGAAGAGGGAAGATAATTTATTGTTGTTTCCTGGCGACCACATGTATCTTTTTTGTTTTCCTATAGTCTAAGCTTGAACCTTACCAGGATGAACAAAACTGCGAGCCTTTCTTTGCCAAGTTTTGGTGAGGCAAGGAATTACTCGCTGAAATCGAGCGAGTCGAAAAAGTGAATCAAACAAATAACCATTCATGATTTGAAAATTAATAAACTTGTATATGTTTATCTGCCCATAATTTTATTATATTTCACGTGAAGAGTAATACATAAATCAAACAAAAAATTAATTTGATCCAACTTTATTTATTACTTTTATTCCAGAGAGTTATGTGAGTAGATTCAATTACAGGAGTAAAAGAACCAATCAGAACAGTTCTAAGAACGAGGAATTCCCCTCATCACCAGTGTACCAACCTGACAAAATCACCAGCTCGCTTTTTCGACAAAAATCTGAGTTATAAAATTGTCTATCTAACACAAGCTATCAGGCAAGGTGTAAAAAGTTGTTATAACAGCGAAGGTAGCTCTTTAGAATACGGCAATGTGGCATGTCCAGGTCGTGCGCTCGTCAGGTCTCGTATAGTTATGAAGTTTTTATCTCTTTGGTAAAAATGGTTTATGTTTTCCTTGAGGAGGGCTAGGGTGCTGAAAACGTACTGACTAAAAACCGTGAAAATACCAAGTTCATTGAAAATGGGTCGGCAGTGCTCATTATGCCCTAAAGATGTATAATTCTCCAGGCCTTTTTTGTAGAAGCAGCACACATACTGTGCAGCAGGGGAATGCCTTCACACATTACCAGGCCGTACATTCCGTGACTGTTGAAGACAGCGTGTGATACACAGTTTAAATAAAGCTGGGTGTACTAATCTAAGTTTTCTTATTAGGTGAAACACTCTGGATAGTTTGAAACTTATATCTATACAAGATAATCTTTTCCACATAACAGTTCCAGCTTAGCTTAGACCTGGTTTCCACGGTGTGAAGTAACGCGTGTGACAGTTTTTAAATCAAATCAAATCATTTATTGTCATCAGACTATATATTATAGCATTGACAATAGGTCAGGTCATAAATCTCATACTTAGGTGTAATTTTTGCATAGTAGTGCACTAACAGCATAATAGTAGGCCTATATTAAATAAAACCGTTCACATAATCTGCCCAGTAAAATAAAAAATATACTTCTAACATAAATTGTCATTAATATAGTCTTGTACACTATATAGTATTCCTTTTCCAGGAGGAGCACTTTCAACCTCGATCTAAATAACTTGCCAACGTCTGATTCTTGTCTAAGGTATCGGAAGGGAGTTGAATAATTTTATTGAAGAAAAATATGTTTGCTTTTCATAAGTTGAGGTTCTATGAAATGGAATGGAGAGCAAAGAATTTTCTGGAAGACTGTACTGTGTAGATTTTCTGTAAAGGTACATTTGCTGATTCTTAGCCAAAAAGGTTAAACAATCTAGGATATACAAACAGGGGAATGTTAAAAGGTTATTAGAACTGAAAACTCTTCGCATGAGTCACACCTTTCCATACCGGAGATCAACCGCAAGGCCTTCTTCTGCAAACGAAAAAGCTCCCTGTGCTTCGCCGTTTCGGCACCCCAAATAGCAATAAGGTGAGGAAGAAAGCGTCCATAATAAACAGAAAACAAAATTTCTCTGTTAGCAAAGAACTTGAGTCTCCGGAGGATGAAAAGACAGCTAATTAATTTTTTGCACACCTTATCAATGTGTGAGGAAAAATTCAGGCATGAATCAATAACCAGACCCAAAACATTAGTTTGGTGACAAGACTCGATTTCAACATCGTCAATAATTACACTGGATAACAAATAATTAACTTCTTCTCTATTGGGGAAATTCGCTAAAAGCACTTTGATGTCTTTAAATATAATTTAAGGGCTTTTAGATATTTCAATTTAAAGTTTTTAAATCGCCGCCATTTTGAAAAGGATGAATATACTATGCCGACTTATCTCTAGAAAATTACGTGCTGATAAAACAAAGATCTATATAGGCCTACACAATTTAATAACTATCGGTTCAACTAAATTCAATAACTGTACAAGAAATTTATATTATTTCAGTGACCAAAAACAAAATTGCAGCTCTAAGGAAAACTGAGCGTTTTAGGACCTAAGATTGCACGAACATTATTACTGTAAATGATGTAACAAAAACGCTAGTAACACATGAGCTCATGTTTTGTTGACATCCTATATGCGTAGTACGTCCGTTGCAGCATGACCCTCCGTTGCCCCGCTGCAACGGACGCGAGAAGGGTTCCAGCATTCTACACTCATCATTCGTCGGCGTCATACACTGTGATTAAGTGTTCTTGCTAGTAACCAATTTAGGAAATATCTTTAAGGATGATATTTGAACTCTAAAGCCCAGTGGGCCAGAGCCCAATTATTTTAATAATCTAATAACTAAATTAAAATAATGAATGAATATACGTTATATCATACTATTTTGGTTATTCTTACATATATATTAAACAATAGTAAACAATTAAAAATTAAAAACTTGATCGATATTCCGGTAATCAGTCTTAATATGAAATTTGTTGTTTATTTTAATTTTGCTGAGCCAATTTGTTAGCTCTTATTATAGCCATGTTACCTCATAAGTTGTTATTTTCACTTATACAACTAATATATCCCCAAAGTTTTCTTTTTACTTTTAATACTTTAATATTAATGTTTTTGGTACACAATTGTAGCTACAAAGTTTTTACTTTTTTTATACTGTAGACAAATTTGGACTAGCTCTTCATTTTAACACTTACAAAAGCGCAATTGTTATGTTCTTAAAACATTTTTCTTTTATTAAAAAAATTCAAATTCAAACTCTTTATTCGTCCAAGAACAATATAATTTACAGAGGTAATGTTAGCATAGAAATCGTCATAAAAATAGACATATTTGGATTTGAAATAGTTTGATAATTTATTTCTAATTGGTTATCCATCACTATCTTAAGGTAACCCTTGAACATATTATTATCCTAACTATGGTTATGCTAATTAGGCCTAACAGCTGTTTCTATCTAATCTTTTAGAATATAAACTGATAAATACAATTAACAAACTGGCGGAAGTTTATTCATTACTTTACAATTCAGATTATGGTTAAATTAAATACCCCCGTCGCAGCAAACCTGCATACTCAGCGAATTTCTAATGGAGATATAAATGTCTTAATACTACATAAAGCCACTTACCAAGTTTCATAAAAATATATACACAAATAAGCGATATATACAATTTTTATAATTCTCCATAAGAATAACATTGGGGCTGAGTACGAAGGTTAGCTGCAACAAGGAACAAAAAATGGGTTTTATGCTAATACCATAGACTAACTACAGTACTGTAGTTTAGTCTATGCTAATACCAATATAATTCAACTAGGTGAAGTCATATACCAGTTTTTATTCATTTATGTTCATAATTAAGGGAGACAGAGCTTTTAATTAATCTCCATAAGAATAACATTGGGGCTGAGTACGCAGGTTTGGGGCTACAAGAGAATATGGCAAACAATATTTGTTTGAGCAAATATCAATAGACCACAACGAGATGAAGCTGTATACCAAGTTTCGTCTGTGTACGTTCATAAATAAGCCAGATATAAAAATGTTCTTTTCCTTCATAAGAATAACATTAGACAACGTACTTACTGTGTTTAGCACTTTCAATGTCTCAGTAACCAATTGACGTAGAGGAATGATCAAAATACCAAATTGTGTGTTTTTTAAGCTGAATCCAATGGTGAAAACTAAAATTTGACTTTTTCAAAAATTATATGTAAAAAATTAAAAAAAAACATTTTTGGGGTACAAAACCGCCCCTAAATACCCCTTGGGATAGAGTTATCTGGCTGGTTTTCGAACTTAACATCATAAATGCTGTTTTACACGTTTATACCAAGTTTCATCAAAATCGGATCATTTTTACGAGAGTTATCGTGACTACGGACATATATATATATATACAGTTTCGAACGAATTGTGTTTTTGGGGTCTGGGGACCTCAAAACGAAAAGTTATCATGGTCCCGGGCCTAGGTCTTACTATGCCGACTACGGTAATAGCTTCTTCCCTATAGGGGAAATTCGCTAAAAGGGATTACAATAAATGTAAAATTTTGGGGGGGGGGAACAGATGCGAATAAAATGTTGCTATTAATTATGTAATATATCAAAAGTGCCCAAAATTATCCAGAGCTATCTCACCAAATTGGTATTTTTTTATATAGATATACTGTACATGAATATTCTTAACACAGGATCTGAGTGGTCGTTCTGAGGCTTAACACTTTCGCTGCTGCAAACATGTTTAAAGATGAAATTTGCATAAGTTTCTATGTCGAGAAAAAACCCCGACCGCCGCAGCCAACGCATTAAAGATCAGAATAACTTTGTCTTACATTAGAATTAAATGTCATTATAAAACCAAATATACTGGCAAATTAATCCCAAAATTGTATAGCCTATACCGAGCTTAGAGCATTAGTCATCCTTTTTGTGCAGCCCATGAAGATTTATAAAGCTCATTCCACTTTATGAGCTAGAACCTAGACTATACAACCGTTGTTTCTAATTTGAGACAAAGTTATTCATGTGATCTTTAAGCCTCAGCACGACCACTGTATTAGGAATTTTCATGTATCTACCAACTTTGTGAGATAGCTATGGATAATTCTTTGGACTCTTAATATATTACCTAAACTAACATGTTATACTACTACTTTATTTATAGTATCATCGTCCTTGTTACACTCGAAAATACATTCAAAGATCCAATTTACCCTCAAAAAGCTTAATTACACTCCAAGACGTTACTTATTACAATACCAACAAAGGATAGGGCGGAGTAGTCCATTGCGGCAAAGCCTCCGTTGTCCCGCTGCAACGGACGCGTATCGGACGGTACCCGTGTGTCTTCCCCGTTTGCTTGTCATTTTAAGCTGCAACTGACGGCTGAAGCTGAAGCGGACGGCGCGCACCGGACGTCGGTGACTGCCGTGTGTCACCGGCCTTGTGGTAGCCATCAAAGGCTACCACACATAACAGTTCATTCTGGAGGACATTTTTTAAAACAAAACATCTGACCAAAGACAAATAAAGTCTAACATAATTTGTGAAGAGAGGATTTGATTGGTTGTTGCCATGGGAGCACAGTTGACAGAGGGTCAAAATGGTGGTCAGCATATAGGCTGCAGTTTTTCACTCCAGGCGAGACCTCTATATATATATATATATATATATATATATATATATATATATTTTGGGTGGGACGGTGTAAAAATCTCCCATTTCATTAAACTGTGATATTTGAAGTCTTTAAACTAATATCTTGTCGCATTTTAGGCGAATCACGATGTTAAACTTAACTTTATAATCTTAAGACATATTTTATATGTAATTTGATTGTTTATCTCGAAGCAAAGTTATGATTTGAGTTAAATGAAAACACCCTTTTAATATGGCTTTGGAAATAGTGTTGAAAAAGAGTCGCCTTATACATCGAATGGCACCGTCCCACCAACAAGTTGACACCACAACAGGACAAAATACCAAATATGACGGCACGCTTTTTGAAGGTTATTTGTCAGAGAGTAGTGACTCCTGTAGGTATTATATTTTAATTCATTGGGGTTGGATCTTGTAACTTAATTCCGTTTTTAAAATTTCTATAATTGGTTTACTAAACAATTCAATTAGATAAATCACGATTTTTAAAATTAAAATAAGCATTGAAATAAAAAATTATAAACTGTTGGCATTGTTGGATAATGGTTCGTTAATCCATCGATGGGCCAACCTCGCGCCTCGCGACATGCCCACCGTTGACCAACAATTTCCGCCGACCATTTGCCAAGGTTGGCTCA
Source organism: Allygus modestus (assembly GCA_963675035.1). Taxonomy (NCBI): domain Eukaryota; kingdom Metazoa; phylum Arthropoda; class Insecta; order Hemiptera; family Cicadellidae; genus Allygus; species Allygus modestus. The sequence goes on from OY776112.1 coordinate 291,802,016, forward strand.
ACGATTTGTGCTGATGGGGTAATGGTCCGAATTACGAATTTTAAGGCTACAGTGTCATCATATCTTATTTATAAGTTATTTATTATAATTTTCAGTAGTCAATGCGTTGGTGTCAAAATTAACGTTTTGATGAAGCATAAGAAGGGAATTTTAGGCCTTTGTTGAAGGATTTTCTTGTTATTCAGTTAAAGGATTAAAAGTAGTACTGCTTCACTGCTTTTAACACGAACATTTGTCTCTAGGGCTGATTGTCATTGAGTAGGCTATATTGAATATTAAACTGTGATAATGTGAATCAAGTAAATTATACATTATTTTACTGTTTTTTTCAACTACGAAATAACAGAAATTTCTTAAACTTATTCATTCAGTTAATTCGTAACTTATTTAGATACTGTCAAAAAATAACCAAACAAGATATATATAACATGTGGGTAAACCTGGGCGGCGAAAAGGACAAATATTTTGAGTGGGGGGGGGGAATTTCCTAATAGCATAGACTAACTACAGTATAGACTATAGTATAGACTATACTGACATACATCAAGTATAAGGCACAACTCAAATTGTTTAGTGGCAGTTCAAAGACAGTCACAGCCCGATGTCGCGGCCGCAGTTTCCCGCGCCTCGAGCCCTCCCAAAAATATGACGCGGCGCTAGAATTGGTGAGGGAGCAGCACGGCCTATATCTAGTAGGGTATTGGCTGCGCCTTGCCTTTGATCTTAGCGGCCTCCACCCAAACCCGCTCACCACAATTACCCCTTCCACACAGTGACGAAACTGCAGAATCATCCGCATGGTACTTCCACTGGTGCAACTGCTTTCGCTCGTTTGTTGCTGTTTATTTTTTAATGTATACTGATGTATTTATGTAAAAACTAGTCATTATATAATATATAATAAGTTAATTTATAATTCGTTACGTTGGTTGTGGGAAATCCAAATACGTATTCATAACATTTCTCATGTGAATCTTATGGGGAAAAGGTTCTTAGTATTTTCTTAGTTAATTTAACTGAAAACTGCACATTTTTTCCAGTAATTAACAATTAATTTTGTGATTAAATTGTGATTCTAAGTCAAACTGTTGCAGAGATATTCCTTTTGGGATTTTCACTCTCACCTATCTCCAAGGACCTATCGTTCGTTCGTTCGGCATGGCAGCACGGACTTCGGAATAGTGATAATAGTGATGCGCGATTGCGAGATGCACCATTCGAAACGTTTCGATTGTTGTAGCCATTCGAAATGTTACCGAATATTTAGTAACAGCATTCACTGATCATAATTGAAATGCATCATGTTTATAATACTTAATAATAAGTAAATAAGAATTATATAGATTGGGAAGTCAATAAACGCTAATAAATTTTCGAAATCAAAATAAAAATCCATTCGATTGTGTCATCGGAAACATTCGAAACGCAACCATTCAACAACCGAATCCTCTCGTAATAGCGCATCAATACTTCGGAATCACTCGTTTGTCTCCGTCTTTCTTCGTGGCGGTGCGGCCTTCGGAACCGCTCGTTTATTTCCGTCTCTCTTCGTGAACTACGTTACCATCATCGATGGCAACGCCACCATACCAGGGCTACCCTGAACTACGTCGGGAGCCAGATTAAAAGTGCTACGCAAAGACCCATAAGGTGCAATGTCTATACTGTAGTTAGTCTATGCTAATAGCCCTTAGGTGGCAATTGCTTAAATCTGCCACTAGAGCCCGCACCACACAGAAACACACTCAAAAAAGCCTCATACAAGCGAAAAATAATAAAAGTAAACCAACTTGGATCTGGACGTCAACAAGAGCCCTCGCCACAGGTTGAGCCTAGGGACCCACGGCTCTTAAATCCGACGCTGCTTTGGCCTGTTTCAGTATAGGCTTTTAGCTTCCACCCGCAGTATTAGATATGTGATGATGAGTACCTCTAGTGAGTAGACGTGGTATCATCTGCAAAATGTAGTGTGTACGTAAATTTAGCATTATTCCTGATCATTATTGTGAACAAAAATGGGCCATAAGCACCGAGCTCTGTGGGAAGCAGCACCGGATTTAGGAGCTGTGGGTCCCTAGGCTCAACCAGTGGTGAAGGTCCTTGTTGCCGTCCAGATCCAAGTTGGTGACCTTCTCCAATTTTTTGTTGTTGCTTGTATCAACCTTTTACATGTGGTTCTGTGTCGTGCGGGCCCCTAGGCGCGCGCCTATGTAGCCAATGCTTAAATCTGGCCCTGGTGGGGGACGACATGTGGAATACTTTCTACGCTGGAAGACGCCCCTTTTTAAGGAAACAATCTGTTTCCAGTTTTCCAGGTAAGTTGACAAGAACTATAAGAACTGCCCCACCGACTCCACACTTATTAAGGTTTAAGATGAGATTATAATGTGAGGCAATACCTTTTGATACGATGCTCAAAAGGCTCAGTCGCACACAAAGAATAGCCATGCACTAGAATCATAAAAGAACGCATTTTGGCAAGTTCAGGGGTATGCCACGTGTTGATCCTATTGACGGTATTAACAGTTTTGCTTTATTGAGCCAGATTTATATTGAAACGTTTTAACTGGGAAAACGCAACGAAATTTCTCTTGAAATAAATCGGAAAAAGTTGAGAAAGCAATCTCAGGTCATATGTTTTAATATAAATCAATAAATAACCTGTGCCATTGAATACAATCTCTACATATCCATACATATTACTTATTTCAGGTCGAAGATATTTAATAGCCCTTGACCTAACAGAAAACAATCGTCTGCTGCTGTTGCTGCTGTCAGTAAAGTCAGAGTTAATCAGTGTTTATTGTATGGTACCAAAATCCTTCTGAAAGTTCTAGGTTTCGATTTTTCTTACGTTACACCTGACCAATGTGTTAATGTTTGAATTGCCGAAAACTCGCTTGTTGCTATAACGCAAATTTTAACAGTATTATAATTAAGGTGATATAGTATTAACAAGTAGCAGTAGTATCTAGATTAATTTGTTCTGAACATCTTCTTTGTGTTTACAATGTTGATTGTAAAGTAAAAATAAGATTGTCGGATATTTATTGTTTGGTAATCTGTTAAACACATTAGCATCTATGTATTGGTTGTGTAGTTTATAATTTTATAAAATTGAATGAATCAACTGAAATCTTTAAATTACGAAGAAATTATTAAATGCCATTGACCTTTTCACACAAAAACAGCTGACCGACCTATTCCAGAAGAAATGGCGCAGTAGCTTGAACAAAGTGGAGAACATAAGTGTTGTTATTCTGTGCAATAATTTTGACCTTGAAAGAGATTGCACCTTTCATTAGTCATGCATTGTTTATGATATGGTTGCTTAATGTGGATATTTGTTTCAAGTCTTGTAGATTGTCTTTTCTAGGATTATTCAGCAGGTTAGTTGTTTGGTACAGGTTCTACGTAATGTTGAAATCAAGATTTAAGCTGCTCTTCTGTAGAGCTAGAGGTAATGAAGACTATAATTTCTCAGGTGGTGGGTAAATTAGAAGACATTCTGGCAAGATATCCTAGTTCTACGTAGTGTATAGAAGTTTTTAAAGTTTTTTTATGAAATCTAGATGTCCAGTCAAGGCTATTTTCATAAAAATTTCCTTACATTAGAAGGTCTTGGCTTCTATGTTAGCGAATTTCCCCTATAGGGAAGAAGGTACTACCGTAGGTGGCATGGTAAGACTTAACCCTAGCAGTGGCCATAGGACGGCTCCCGTACTTTGGCTGTGTCGCCTTATTGTGACAGAGGACGGGAGCCGTCCTTCAGGGACCGAAAATTTTGTAACGTAAAAAAACCACTAATAACTCAAAAGTGAACAGTATATATATCATTCGAAAGATAATATTCTGAACTTTAATTTTATTACATAAACGAACCCTGCAGCAGCTATACATATAACACTAGTATAACAATGTCACGACGATTAGAAATCAAATGAATTTTTGGTGCAACGACATTCCTGAAGCCGACGCTAGGAAAATGTCAAAACAGTACTTTTTTTAAATTACCCAGCTCGGGTAATTTTTGTCGCCGGAAGTTGCGGTTGGTACCAATGCGAAAACAGTTGTTTTTCATTTTGGTATTGATTTTTAGATCGAAATATTGATTGGACAGATAATATGATTTTATGAAAACAGTTGTTTTTTGTTTCTTTGTGGAATGGCCTTCGTGGAATGGCTCCTGTCCTTTATGAAAAATCTTATTTATATCCAGTATATGTTATAGTTACTAGTCAAATGATGTGTTATTTTGAAGGGAAAGAAATCTAGAAGAATTTAGTTTTGTCATTGCCAGCATTGCTCCTAGCATAAGGTGTAACAGCTGCGATATATTTTGTGATATTGTTTTGTGACTTTCGCATTATAAGTAGGCTATCTTGGGTTTTTGCTTTGAACGCATTAGGTAATGTATTTCCGTGAAGTATGAGTAAATTAGGTATTATTTCGGAGTTGTAGTGTTAGTGAAGTGTTTGTGTGTATTATTGTTTATAAATACCTGTAATAATAATATATAGATATAACATGACATGTTTATACAAATTACAGAGCTCACAATAAAAAATACTACTTTTTACAAATTTACCAAGTGCGTGAATATTTGTATTTTGCTACATAACAAATATAAAATACCCCCGTCGCAGCAAACCTGCGTACTCAGCAAATTTCCAATGCCATAATATATGTCTTAATACCACATAAAGCCGCAAACCAAGTTTCATAAATATATATTCACATACAAGCGATTTTAATTATTCTCCATAAGAATAACATTGGTAATGAGTACGTAGGTTTGCTGAAACAAGGAACAGAAACAATTTGTTTTTATACAAATATAAATAGAAATTAACTACACGAAGCCACATACTAAGTTTCATCAATATTCAATCATAAATAAGCGCTATATAACACTCTAGTTATTCTCCATAAGAATAACATGGGGGCTGAGTACGCAGGTTTGCTGCTACGGGAATAATCAACAAAAAATCCATTTTTTGTGCAAATATCAATTTAACAGTACTACGTGAAGCCACATACCAAGTTTCATCAACATACATTCATAAATAATCGAGATATCAAATTTTATTTATTCTCCATAAGGATAACATTGGACAACGTACTGTGTTTAGCACTTTGAATATCTTTGCAACGGTTGGGCATAGAATCACAATTTAAACACCAAAATGATTGTTTTGTGGAACTGAACAGATTGGTAAAAGCAAATGTGAAGTTTACATTAAAATAAACTGAGGAAAAGCCAAAAACCTTTTTCCTATAAGATTAACATGGGAGATTTTATGAGTAGGTTTTTTGGATTTTCTCCGCAACCACTTAACCTAGGTTAATAATTCAAAATACTAAATTATTTGTTTTTTTAAGCTCTATAACATGGTCAAAACCAAAATTAAGTTTTTTAAAAATTGTAGGGTGAAAAATGCAAAAAACTGATTTTTGGAAAATTTAAAACCCCCATAAACCCCCCTTCCCATGGTCCGATTTTTCTGGTTTTCGAACTTAAAGTCATGAATGTCATTTTACACATTTGAGCCAAATTTCTTAAAAATCGAACGTTTTTTACTCAAGTTATCGTGTTAACGGACACATATATAGATATATATATATATATATATATATATATATATATATATATATATATATATACATATATATAAATTTGAACGAATAGTGTTTTTGGCATCTGGGGACCTCAAAACAAAAAGTTATCATGGTCTTGGGCTTAAGTCTTACCATGAGACCTACGGTAATAGCTTCTTCCCTATTGGGGAAATTCGCTAAAAAATAATTTACCCAAGGTATTATACATTTTTATGTAGGTAATTGAATATACTACAACATGTCTATATTGGTTTGGGGAGAAAATATTTGGTGAAAAAGTTATATACTAAATACTATGCAATTTATTTTTTCCAAATACGCAAAAATATCAAAACATTCTTTTATTTACAAGTATTTATAAGTGATAATGCTGGGATTATCACAATAATCCCATCAATTATTTTTACCATCAACTTTATTACTTTTTTGGATTCCTTAGTTCATTAGCTTTACAAATATGTACATAGCCTATCATTATTAGTATATACATAGATTACATTATATACTTATTTACAACTCAAACTAACACTGTACAGTTTACACTTTTTTCGGTTTTCCATTTATTATTATATTATGCCCCTAACACTTAAAAAAAATCTTTCCCCAACATGTTATATATTTTTATGTAGGGAATTGAATTGTCTACAAAATGTATATAATGTATTTTCCATAACAAATCTGTAGAACAAATTTTACCGAGGCTGCTTTTGAAATTTAAAAAATCACATTTTTGTAACCAACAAATTTACCTTCCTAGAACTTTTAATTTTAATTTGCTGTTTTCAGATTCTACTGTTCTTTCCGATCAAAATGAATATAAGGTTGAATAGGTTTACATGTACGGTTGAATTTATACGAATTTTCAAAAAAAGGTCTGCAAAATCGCCAAATTTAGCCTGCCATTTCCTACTTACCGTACACCATTGGCCACTGCTAGGGTAAAGCCCGAGTCTATGATAACTTTTTGTTTTGAGGTCCCCAGATGCCAAAAACACTATTCGTTCAAATTTATATATATAATATATATATATAACAAATACCGCGATAACTTTTGAAAGAAACACCCGATTTTGATCAAATTTGGCACAAATGTGTAGAGTAACATTTATGACTTATAAGTTCGAAACCCAGGTCGATCAGACTATGGGAAGGGGGTTTTAAATTTTTCAAAAATCAGTTTTTTGAATTTTGTCCCCTAAAATTTAAAAAACACGCAATTTTGGTTGTAGCTATTTTGTAGAGCTTAAAAAACAAATAATTTAGTATTTTGAATCATTAATGTAGGTTAAGTGGTTGTAGAGAAAAGTAAAAAAATGCGTCCATAAAATTTCCCATGTTAATCTTATGGGGAAAAGGTTTTTGTATTTTCCTCTCATAATTTTACTAAAAACTTCATATTTCTTTTTACCAAACAGTTTATCTCTGCAAAAGAATCATTTTGGTGTTTTAATTGTTGTTCTATGTCCAACCGTTGCAGAGATATTCTAAGTGCTAAACACAGTACGTTGTCCAATGTTATGGAGAATAAATCAGATTTGATATCTCGATTATTTATGAATGTATATTGATGAAACTTGGTATGTGGCTTCAACTAGTTGTGGTATATTGATATTTGCACAAAAGAGGTTTTTTGTTTATTTTCCCCTTAGCAGTAAACCTGCATACTCCATGTTATTCATATGGGTCATTCCGTGTCAAATCAACACAAAAAGGAGACATTTTTTACCTCACCATCTCATAATTTTATCAAATTTTATATACAGGTTACCTTCATATAGGCTAAGAAAAATACCAAATTTTTCAAAATCCGTCAACCGGTTTGGGAGTTATAGCTAGTAAAATTTCAAAAAAACGACGTGACACGACTTTTTTGAACTGCGATTGTGACTCTGCTATTAAAGACAGAAAGCTGAAACAGGTGTCATTTTTGAGGATTTTTCATGCTCTTTCAGTTAAAATAATAAAAATTGGAAGTTAGGAAGAACTTTTTTCCCAAATCCCAAATTCAAATTTTGATTTTGAATAGGCCTAACTCAAAATGCGCCCCTTCAAAAATTTTGAAAAAAATTCTCAAGATGTCTTTGTAATTTTTTTAACTGCTTTGGAAGGGCTTTCAATGGGAACGTATAATAATCTTTTTTTGAAAAAAGCTTTGCATTGGTTTTTGAGAGGTTTGGCTGGCTATTACACGCCTAACAGTTTTCTTTCACTAATGTCTTATTGCTGTAGTCTCATCAATAATACTCTAATAAGTTGTAACGATGTCTGTGGTTGCTTTCATTCTACCAGTTTGTATGCATAAATAGGCCTAGTAGAGGTCAAAAAATTATTCCCATCAATCCTAAATCCTAAATCAGAGACTTTAAACTAGTTACAATAATACTTCGGCCACTAGTTGCCACTAGTTGTGTAATGTGGCTTTAAATTTGAAACAAGGCTCTCTTTCCAAAATAAAATAATTACACTTCTTTTTGTTTTATTGGTTTTGTTTTGTAATGGTAATTTCTTGATCTGAAATATATATTTGAATGGTTATGAATATTTTAAATTGTATGCTTCGTTAATATTTAAAAAGTTAGTATATACTTACTTATTTTTGTTTTATGAACAACTTTGTAAATAAAAATATAGGCCTATTTACTGAACAAAATTTAATCTTTATTTACAAGGTTTATCTACAGTTAAGTTATTGATTTGCAAATTCTTAAAAACAAAGTACTGTAGATAGCTACAAATCCTAAAATCCAAAAATTAATGTGTTTTTTTTTTAATTCAGTAAAAGCATATAAAGAATTGAACAAAGTTTCTGAGAACTCCTTGAGTCATTAACCATTAGATTTCACTGTAGTAGTCTGTGAAGGACTGAACAGTTTGTTGCACTTCAGATTCTTCCATTCTATATATTCTTCCAGTTGATTTGCATAAAACATGAGTCACAGGTAGGCCACAGGATGGCTGGTTTTCTATCTGTGGTACGTGAATGATGGTGCTGGACCAGAAGAAGGGTGCAAAAAGAAACCTTAATTTCAACAGATTCATCTTTTGAGAGTACATTTGCAAACCACCATTCATTTTCATAAATAATGGTAACGTATCCGCTGACTTCCGTTAAATTCAGCCTATCTAGCAACGTGGTTACTTTTTCAATAGTTGATGCATCTGTGTCTGAAAATACTTTACCGGTACTACCGGTGATAGGTATGAAACCTTGTAGTTTTTGGGTTCCTTTGATCACAGTAGACCTGCTTAGACGGTCTTTCAGGAATTGGTTTGCATCAATGTAGTCTGCATTTGCTCCTATATAAGGTTTACAGAAAAAATGTTTTGTAGAGCTCACTCATACAGCTAAAATGGGGTTTGTATTTGGTCATCGTACGGGTGCTGCAAACTTGCCCTGGCTGCCAGTCTTTTCACACTACTACCTACACCTGCCTCCTCAGAGCTAAACAGGCTTTGAAATCTCCAAACATTTTTCTATAGGGAAAAGGAAACTTTTTCGCTTTTTAAGACTAAAAAGTTTAGTTAATTAATTGAGTTACTAAGTAAAAGTAAGTTAGTCTAGTTAACAATTATTTATTGAACATTAATTAATTATTACACTAAATACCTAAATGTTTTATAATAGTACCTACTTTAGAATTTTAAACATATCCTCACTAGTAAAATAAATGGAAAAGTAGGAGAAAACGTATAATATTTATAAACCCAATAATTTTTGTCTGAAAATCGAATGCAAAGCTTTATACAAAAATTATTAAATGTTCCTATTGAAAGCCCATCATGAAACTTTCCAAAACAGTTATATAAAAGCATTACAAACACATTACAAAAAGAAGTGTAACCTTTTTATTTTAGAAAAATTGCCTTGCGTCAAATTTAAAGCCAAAGCTCTGATTTAGGATTTAGGATTGATGGAAATAATTGTTTGACCTCTACTAGGCCTATTTATGCATACAAACTGGTAGAATGAAAGCAACCACAGACATCGTTAGAACTCATTAGAGTATTATTGATAAAACTACAGCAATAAGACATTGGTGAAAGAAAACTGTTAGGCGTGTAATAGCCAGCCAAACCTCTCAAAAACCAATGCAAAGCTTTTTCAAAAAAAGATTATTATACGTTCTCATTGAAAGCCCATCATGAAACTTTCCAAAACAGTTAAAAACATTAGGGGGGAAGGGGGGAAATTTCCGAGGGGCTCGGCCTCTTTCGAGGCCCTGGGCGGGTGGTTGATTTTTTAAAACTAGCCTATAATATACCTACTACAGCGGGGCCCGAAGAATAAGAAACAAACTGACTATTGAAACAATAAATATACCTTTATAATGATTTACACGACACAACATCATATGTGATTGAAAATATTTAACCTTATACATTGGGAGGGTAGGGGGCCCATACTCTCATTACCCAGGGGCCCGAAATTTCTCTGAGCGGGCCTGACTCAATCTAATTGGTACACCAGTTTCCTGCAATTCCCGCTTGTTCTGCCATTCAGTGTATTAATCTATCTCCAAAATTATAGACCAATAGTGTTAAGGCAGGGTGTCATTGACATTACCAGCGACAAAACTTACCTGCCAGGAAAAATCACTTCACCAATTACACAGATTCTGTACTATGGCCTGTGGCTTTAACTGAAATGTGTGCTTCTGCTCTAGTTGTGTCGGCGTCTTAAAGAGGTATTAGGAATCTACCATATATATCATACATAGGTGTGCTTTTGTGCAGGTTTAGTGACTTCATCTTCAGATGAAACAATTTAAAAAAAAATATTAGTAACAAGTTTAGGGCAAGGAAATAGTTTAATAGGTTTTTGCTACATAAGTTTTAAATTGTTTGGTGAGGCATAAAAATGTCTTAGAACATGCAGAAGAATTAAAAATAGAATTCTGAACCAACTTTTTTTATTCAAAGTACTTTTTTCCTGATTGTTAGACAAAGCATTAAGTGGATACTGTAGATACCCATGATATAAATATCATACATAGGAGTGCTCCAACGCCAGGCCCGGCCCGTTGGATGGGAGGCCGGGGAAGACTTGTTGTCATCAACTTGGATCCGGACGCAACAAGGGCCTGTGAAAGGGGCCCATACTCTAATTTGCTCAGGGGCCTGAAATTTCTCTGGGCAGGCCTGTCCCAACGCCGACCAAATTTGGTTAACGTTCTGCGCATCCCCCGAAGTTAATGTCATTTGTTTGGATTTTGAACACATGTTTCCGAGGGGCTCGGCCTCTTTGGAGGCCCTGGGCGGGTGGTTGATTTTTTAAAACTATAATATACCTACTACAGCGGGGCCCGAAGAATAAGAAACAAACTGACTATTGAAACAATAAATATACCTTTATAAACACACGACACTACATTATATGTGATATTACACATAAACAAACTTATATAAACACTTAATAAACTTGCTTTGGTAAGAATGATTTACCTTAAGCTTTGTGGTCAGAAAGTAAACAAACACGATGACAACAAGTTGAAAATGACAGATGGTGGTTTGTTGGACGACTATCAGCTGATTTCCCTGAACTTATATAGCAAAAACCTATTAAACTATTTCCTTGCTTTAAAATTGTTACTAATATATTTTTTTTAATTGTGATATATGTGTAATGAATATTTATAGGTATATGGTTGTTACAGGCTCAACAATGTATTCAAAGGAGTCAGTTGAGGATGAAAATGAAACAACAACTGAAAATGAAACACAGAGGAAAAACACATCATCACGGCCAGAACAACCGCAACAACCGTACACTGTCTTATCGTTGATTACAAGTGTCTTGTTCCTCATAAGCTCTGCTCTCATCGTCTTTGCTGCGTTCAGAAACACTCTCACCTGGTAATATTTTACTGTCTCATTCGTTCCTTAGACCATTAGAAAAAAATATTTGTAGTGTCCAAACAATGAAACTCATACCTCTCTTGATAAAACCAGAAATAGTTTTGAACTTTGAGAATAACAATTTTCATCCAAAGCAATAAAGTACCTGGTCGCTTATTCAAAAATGATTTCTCAGCAATTAATTTTGGATGAGGGCACCTCTTAACCCTTTGCGCTCGGGCTCGGTTAGGTTATTTTAAAACATTCCTCTGGAGTCGAAAAATTTAATTATTTTCTCCTTAAAGTTAACTTCAAACTGCCATAATTGCAATACAGTAGAACTCCAATTATCCGAATTAATTGGGGATCGGGCCAATTCGGATATGCAGAAATTCGGATAATCAGGTATACCTCGGGAACTAAGCAAAAAACATCACCATACATAAAAAATCAGAATTTTATCGACAAAGTTATTATAAATGTCGTGAACAGAAAGTGAGCGAACTGTATCAAGAATATACGTCATAAAAATTAAATTACAGGAGTTAAATTGAATACAGTATATACAGTTGCTCTTTTCAATAGGCTACATACTGTACGTATTTCACTGTTCAATGTTGGTTATTTAACTTTAACATCTCGAGCAAAGTGAGTTTATCACTTAGTGAAAGGACAACACGTTTACGTTTTGTACTCATTTCGAACGATAATCTCGGTGAAAGAACAGTAGCGACTGATGATGAGCAGGGCGGGAAGGGGGTATGACTCATTGTTCCCTGCGAAAATATCGTCCGGAAGGTAACAGCGCAGGCTTTTATTTTAGCGCCCACGGCGCATTATCGCTACACGCGCTCCCGCTGTCATTTTCTTGATTTTTATATTTCTATTATTTCACTCCAAATCGATTCGGTTAATTGGATATTCGGATAATTGGGGTTCGGATAATTGGATTTCTACTGTACATCATTTCCTACTGTTAAACTCCTAACTAGATTTTGGATGAGTAATACTTGTAGTTGTGTCTGTACATCATTTATAGTTAGGAGATAACATTACTATTCGGGTAACCCGTTTTGACTTCTCTCTGGTTGCAGTTTTAATCTGAGTGTTCACTATTGGCAATTCTTCAAATCGTCCTATTTTATTTTTGTGTTCTAAGAACCACTGTTCTGACATACACGTCACATTGGAGCCGGTGTTGATTAACGCATTTACTTTTATTTAATTTATGGTAATATTAATTTCTGGAAAATCGATTTGTTTAATATTGTTGGATTGATTATTTGATTCTGGTTCTTCACTTAATAAGAATTCTCTATCACACCAAATTACATCAGTCTCATATAAATTAATTAATATGTTGTTTTGGTTTTCGTTTGGCCTACTGTAAAGGAAACAAATCATATGTTCAATATTTGTTATGTTTTCATACGTTCTGTTTACTTCTACCAGATGTATGACTGGTTATTGGAGATGCTGCTTGATGTTATAAATTATTACAAGTTTTCCTTAGTAATTGAGTATTCTAATTACTTTACATGGTGGCAGCGGTCTACTAAACAGTTTATGAGATGGATTTAAGACCAGAATTGCTAAAAAAAATAATTAGTACAGTTATAGCAGCAAATAATGCACAAAACAATACAAAACAGGAAACCAACTTTCAAGTCAAGTCTCCGGAGCCATTCAATTTTCAAGATCAATCTACATGGACGAGTTGGGGCGATTTAAGATGTTCCGAAGTGCTACAGGATTATTAGGTAAATCAGAAGATCAGCAGATTAATATGCTCCTGTATGCTATGGATAAAGAAGCTGATGAGCTACTGACCTCAATAGGAATGCTAGAAGAGGAAAGAACTACTTTTGACTCAGTTGTAGACAAATTTGAAAACTATTTCTCTACTAAAAAGAATATTTTCTAACATAGTGCCATATTCTTGCAACAAATTCAGGGATCTGAAGAAAATATTGACCTTTACATTAATGAACTCCTTAAGATGTCTGAGCGGTGTGAGTGGATATGCAATAATTGTAAAAGTAGAAGCTTTAATGATGGAGATGATATTACTCAAACTAGTAATGAGCATAAAGAATAAAGGTTTGTCGAAACATCTTCAACTCCAGGAAGGATTGACCCTAAATAAAGCAGTACATACGGTACGTCAAGCCGAAGCTTTGTATGAGCAAAGAAACATTCTTCAGGATGTCATGGATTAAACTGTGATGGAAGCTACAAGAAGCCATCCATGGACAACCAGAGAGAGGAGAGACAGCTGGGAAGTCATCAAAATTTGTTAATCTCAGACAAGAATGCAGTCGTTGTGGTTCCAGCCAGTTCCACTCTAAAGAAAGGTGTCCTGCGAGTGAAAAGGTATGCTTTAAATGTGGTTTAAAAGGTCACTTTGGTCGGTTTTGCAAAAATACTAGTAGAGTTACAGTAGAAGAGGTAGAGTCATTAAAATATGATGAAAGTTATATGAAACTTGGTTCAATTTTAATCAAAGAAAACGTGTCAGAAGCAAGGAAATGTGAACCCTTTTATGTTAAACTACGCACAAACTGCTTAGGGGTCTTAAATTTCAAAATTGACACGAGTGCAGATGTAAGTTGTATGGGTTTAGATGATGCAAAACGCCTTGGTATAAAAAAAAAAGACAGATGTTAAGTTGAAAGGTCCAGGTAATGTAACTTTGGAGGTTTTGGGGAAGTCAAATATGTTAAACTTCAAAGGGGTGACATGATACATGTAGAGGAGATTTTTATCCTCAATAGTCAAAAAGAGCCTCTCTTGGATAGGGTAGGAATATACGTTTGGCCTGTTAAAAGACCTTGGTGAGGTTAAATTAACACAAATTTGGATAATGAGTATCCACGACTTTATTCTGGCTTGGGTGTATTCAGCGAACCTTAATCCATTATAAGAATGGTTACGAACCTGTGGCTGTTGATGTCCCTCGAAGAATTCCAGTTTCTTTAAAGGAGAAAGTCAAAATTGAACTGCAAAAGATGGTTGATTCAAATGTTATTGAACCAGTCACAGGCTACGGAATGGTGTTCGCCCCTAGTGGTGGTTCCCAAGAAGTCCGGTGCCATTAGGCTATGTGTTGATTTCACTGCCCTAAATAAGTACGTAGAAAGGGAAAGGATAATTTTGCCGTCAGTTGATGAAACATTAGCTCAAATGTCTAATGCTAAAATATTTTCAAAATTAGATACTAATAGTGGGTTCTGGCAGGTAAGCTTGGACAAAAAAAGTGCAATGTTAACCACCTTCATTACACCTTTTGGAACGTTTAATTTTAAACGTCTCCCTTTCGGTATTAATTCGGCTCCAGAACACTTTCAAAGGAAAATGTCAATGTGTTTTTAGAGGGTCTCGATGGTGTGGCAAATTTAGCCGATGATATTTGTGTCTACGGAAACACAAGGGAAGAACATGATGAAAGACTTGATAAAGTGTTGTCACGTCTAATGGAAGCTGGAGTAACACTTAACTCTGAAAAATGTGAGTTCACCAAATAAAAATAAAGTTTTTGGGTCACATTCTTGAGAACGGACATCTCCGACCAGATCCTGAAAAGACAGCAGCTATAGAGGCATTTCCATTTCCACAAATCCACACTAAGCTAAAACAATTTTTGGGCATTGTAAACCATGTTATGAATTTCTTGCTAAATCTTTCAAATATTGTTAAACCTTTAAATGAACTTTTTTCAACAAAGAATGACTGGCATTGGACTGACGTTCATGACAAGTGTTTTAAGGAGGTTAAGAAAATGATAGTAAACTCACCTATTCTTCGATTGTATGACGACCCCTGTTTGGAAACAAGAGTGTGTGCAGATGCGTCAAAATTTGGTCTGGGTGCAATTTTGGAACAGAAATTGAATGACCAGTGGAGGCCAGTGCAGTATGCATCCAGGACAATGTCTGACACAGAAATGAGGTACGCGCAGATCGAGAAGGAAGCACTATCGCTTACATAGGCTTGTGAAAAGTTTTATTCGTTCATCCTAGGAAAACGGTTTGATCTGGTAACAGATCACAAACCTTTGTTACAGATTTTAGGCCAAAAACCACTAAGCGACCTAACCCCGTGACTTCAAAGATTCCGAATGAGGTTAATGATGTTTGACTACCAAATGAAATACGAAACAGGAAAAAGTTTTTTCATCCCCGATGCTCTCTCGAGGGCACCAATGCTACTGAAAATAAAAGAAGAAGATATTCTTGATGATGATGCAGAGCTGTATGTCAATTCTGTTTTGTCTTCTCTACCGTGTACGGACAGTAAACTTGAAATGATTCGGCAAGCGGTCAAAGAAGATAAAACATGTGATTAAATATATAAAGCAATTGACAGTGGAGACTGGAAAAACTTGGAAAAATACAGAATTTTTAGAGAACAAGGGAACTTATCATTTGTTGACGGACTAATATTGAGAAGATTGAGAATTTTCATTCCAAAACAGCTACAAAGCGACATTCTTGGGCAGATTCATAACGGATATTTCGGGGTTAATAAATGTCTGGCTCGTCCCAGAGAAAGTGTTTGGTGGCCAGGTATATCCATCGAAATAAAAATATTAGCGCAAGATTGTCCCAGTTGCTTAGAAAACCGTGGAAATCAAGCAGAACCATTGCTACCCTCAAGCCACCCCCAGTATTGGTAGTATTGGTCTATGGGAAGTAGTGGGAACTGATTTGTTAGATTATAAGAAGAACGTACATCTTTGCATGCAAGACTACTTTTCTAAATACATCTCAGTGCTGTCAGTACAAATGCCATCAAATGAGCTTATTTGTCTATATTCTCACGGCATGGCATTCCGAATTTAGTAAGGTCAGACAATGGCACTGCCCTTTTGTCTCATGAGATGAGTAACTTTGCAGCTGAGGTAGGTTTCACAATAGTTACTTCAAGCCTATGCTTTCCTCAATCAAATGGTCAGGCGGAGAGAGCCATGGAAATCTGTAAGGGAATACTTAAGAAAAATAAGGATCCCTACCTTGGATTGTTGGTTCATCGTGAGTCGCCTTTAGACTCTGGTATTTATCCTGCAGAGTTACTTTTTGGAAGAAAAATAAGAACTACACTTCCTTCTATTCCAGAGAAACTAAAACCCGGTTGGCCCGATTTAGATAAATCTAGAACTGCCTGGAATGAGAAAGGTAGGAAGAATAAACTTTATTACGATCGTCGTCACAGAGCACGGGACCTTAGTATACTCAAGAAGGGAGATAACTTACAGTATGGATTAACAGAAAAATTTTGTTTGAAAACTTTTTTAACTTTAATAGCTGATCTTTATAGATTTTTATATGCTGAATCTAAATCTGGCATTAGTTTTTTTTTTATCACCCATAGTTTTCCAGCAATATGCTTTGTATTATATAGTATAAACCCCTATCTAAACCCCTATACGGTGTACGGGGGAATTAATGAAACACTATGTTACATCATAAGCATGGTTTTTATTTACAGTGGCTACTTAAAACAGTGATATAATGTGCTAATCCAGTACAGGTTTCACTTGTCAACTGGAATTGGTCTATACTTTCTTTCTCTTTTTTCTTTGAAACTCCTTGTGTAGCTTTTTCTACGATGAGTCGCTTGTTGAACTTCTCGGTGAAGTGACCAACAGTAGTCCCCCATCATGTTGGTGTTCCAGCGGCCCTGGTAGCGTTTCTCCATCACTTTAACGTCCTGGTGAAAACGCTCACCTTGCTCCTCACTAAAATCTCCCAAATTGTCCGGGAAGTAGTTAAGGTGGCTGTTCAAAAAGTGAACTTTCAGACTCATCAAACATCCTAACTTTTTAAACTTCTGTAACATGTTAGCTACAATAGAAACATATTCTGGGTCTTTTTCATTTCCCAAGAACTTTGTAATGACTTGCTTGAATGATACCCATGCTTCTTTCTCATTACAATTCATTGTGGATTCAAAGGTACCATCAAACATCATTTTTCTTATGTCAGGTCCGACAAAGACGCCTTCTTTTAGTTTAGCTTCTGAAAGGCGTGGAAACTTTTGGCAGAGATACTTGAAACAAGGTCCATCTTTAGGCAAAGCCTTTACAAATTGTTTCATTAGGCCTAACTTTATGTGTAGAGGTGGCAGAAGCACGTTTTTTGGGTCTACGAGGTTTTTGCGAAGAATGTTCTTCTCACCAGGTTTTAAAGACTTCCTCACAGGCCAGTCCTTTCTGCACCAATGTTGATCCCTAGCCCTACTGTCCCATTCGCACAAGAAACATGGAAATTTGGTAAAACCACCTTGCTGACCAAGGAGCATGCATGTTATTTTTAAATCACCACATATCATCCAACCATGAGCAGAATAGCCTATTCGATTTAACACTACTTCTAGGTTTTCATAGTTTTCTTTCATATGTACAGAATGACCAACAGGAATAGATGCGTACATGTTACCATTGTGTAATAAAACAGCCTTTAAACTAGTTTTCGATGAATCGATAAACAACCTCCAGTCTTCTTTTTTATATTCAATACCAAATTCATTCATCAAACCGGGAATGTTTGAGCAGTACACTAAATCACCTTCTTGTTCAAAAAACTTGGAAAATTGCTGCTCTCTCTTCCTGTACACATAAATGCTGGTTCCAACCGCCAACAAGTTCTTTTCTTTTAGTCTAGAGCCAAGCAATTCAGCTTTTTCTTTCGTTAAGCCAAGATCCCTAACCAAATCGTTAAGCTCGATTTGATTAAACAGTTTAGGCTCTACATTTTCTGTAAAACATTGGAATTCTACATCATCTTGTTCATCTAACTCCGATTGTACATCAGAAAATACTTCCGTTGGAATAGAATTTAAATCATCTGGTGGTTCAGGGACCGGTAAATCTACACCGTGCCCTATAGGTCGGATGGCGGACGGAAGGTTAGGGTAGCTTATTACCTTCTTGTTTTTTTAGTTATGACCAGTAATATCGACACTGCAAAAGTAGCAATCATCGGAATGATTTCTTGGCTCCCTCCATATCATAGGAACAGCAAATTTAAAGGTTTTTTTTCTCCTTTTTTGACCATTTTCTTAGATCTTCGACACATACATAACACACCTTATGCGGGGCCCAAGATTTATCCTGATCACCAAGTTTAGTTCCAAAGTATGATAGATAAACCTTTTTGACAAAGTCTGTAATGTTTCTTTGGTGTTTTTTAATCACAAACTCACCACAAATATAACAAAAACTGTCAGCAGAGTTTTTACAACCGCGATTAGACATTGTACTGAGCACATGTACAGGAAACGTGAAAGTGAGGTTAGGTTGACAGTAAACAAAACATCAGCTGTTAACAGAAAAAAGAGTCAACCTTTTTTGGCCAGCAAATGTGTTTCAGCAGTGCTACCAACTTCATCCACACCAATAGACCTAGATTTCAGTTATTTATTTGAAATATTAAAGCTGTTCAATTCTTTAAAAATCGCTTAATTTAATAAATTTAACTATGAAATGTGAAGAAATTGTGGGTGATACAGATTTTTTAATGTCATATTTGGATTCAGCACCCTAAAAACTATAGGAATAAGGTATTTTTAGTAAAAAGTTTTTTCATCGTTGGCCTGTGGCGCCCGGTTCTGAGGTGATAATGGAACAGTTGTTGGTCAAGGTCCTAATGAGCGAGATTACATAATAAAATCTAATGAAAGTCAGCGAAGAAGAAACAGAAGACTTCTAATACTTGCAAACAAAACGCAACAGGTTGACTCTCCTTGGCTACCGTATGCTCCAGTTGAGAAATGTGATGGAAATAAGAATGAGCAAGAGACAGAGAGAAGAGGAGATTTAGAAGAAACATATCAAATAGAAGTGAGACAAGAACAATCAAGAAATGAAAATCGCCCACATGGTCGAATGTCAAATTGTTGTTATATCACTAGATCAGGAAGAGAGGTAAACCCATCAAGTCGCTACAACGAATAATAAGATTCTTTTACTTCCTTGGGAAAGAGGGTGTAAAGGAAACGAATCATACTTTCAATATTTGTTATTTTTTCATACGTTCTGCTTACTTCTACCAGATGTATGACTGGTTATTGGAGATGCTGCTTGATGTTATGAATTATTAAAAGTTGTCCTTAATAATTTAGTATTCTAATTACTTTACACCTACTGATTCCGAGATTTTTATTTAGCACTGAGGAGATATTAGAGGGATTGTTTGAGTGGGTAGTGTGCAGGCCGTTATCATTCCCAGTGCTTATCCGTTTAACTTTGTTTGTTACCATTAGAAGATGGAGGGGAAGGTTTATTTGGTGGGTCTGTCCATTCGACGATGGTCGTGCAAACTTTCCGTTGTTCATTCGTAGGGTATCGGGGTTCACTCCGTTCAGGGTACCTTCCTGAAGGGGGATTTTGGTTTTGTAGGTATATATTCTGTTGTAGTGGTGGCCAGTGTTGTGGGTTTTGTCGGTTGAATGGTGGGTTTGTGAAATTTTGTATATTGTTTTGGTAGTTCCGATCATCGTGTTTGGTAAGCATTTGGATTGATAGTGTCCCGGTATTCCCTGTTGTTGTTTTGGTATGAATTTTGGTTACGCCTAGGTTCAGTTTGTTTCGCTGGTGATCTGTTAGTGTGAGGTGGTGAATTATTTTGCCTGATTCTGCAGTTTACGTCTTTGATGTCTTCTCTTTGGCGTAGGGACTCGAATGCCGAAGTTGTATTTGCGTTCTGTACGACCTGTGCATCTTGGATTAGTTCGCTAAAATGTTCGCTTAGTAGTGTGACGATTTCGTCATCAGTTAGGGAGGGGGTCATTGATTTTAAAGTTATTACTCTTCTATGAAATACTCCGATCGAGTGAGTTTGCCACCAGGACGGTACCTTTTATTTTCCAGACGTTGTTTGATACCACGTTGGACCTGAGGATTCCAAAAACTATCTAGAAATATGTTTTCGAAATCTTCCCACCCATTTACGTCTTCTTTCACTAAAGAAAACTATCGAGAGGCGCTTCCTTCGAGACTCATTTCGATTGTATCTATTAAGTGTTGTTCTTTGAGTTCGGTTTTCGGGTTTTGTCGCATGAGGTTCCTATCGTAGTATTTACGTAGTTTGGTCAAAAATTCTCTTGGATTGTGAGCTCTGCCTGTGAATTTTGGAAGGTTCGTGTCAGTGTTCATATTGTTCTAGCAAGTCTCGTAGATGTTAGGTGTGAAGGTGATTGGTCTGATGGACGTTTCATTTTGTAAGGATTCGATTTTATTGTTGTGTTCACCCATAGTTTGTCTGATGTTTTCGACTACTGTGCTGTTTTGTTCAATCTTGGACTGGTTTTCAATTATTAAAGGCTCAAGTGTGTTACGAATTTGTTGTGTGTTTCCTCTTGTGTTTTTTTTTTTAAACTGTTTCTGTTGTACTTTATGAGATTCTTTCAGTTGGTTTTTAATTTCATGGAGGCTAGTATTTGTTTAGTGTGGTGTTTAGTTCGTCAGATATGATTTTATTTTGGGACTGAATGGTATCATTCACCTCGGTTTTGTGGGTGTTTAGATCGGCTTTTAGGTTAACTTTTAGGTTATAGGAGTTTACAGTCATTTGAGTGTGTGTGCGCGCGCACACACACACACACACACACACACACACGCACGCACGCACGCACGCACGCACGCACGCACGCACGTCTATATATAGAACATTTTGAACGAACCCCCAAAACGTGTTCAGGGGATCACGTTAGGAACTTCTATGGTGGTCCCGGGCTTAAGTTTCACCTTGTGGGCCATGCTAATAGTTCACTTTCCAAAGCAAATTCACTAATAAACAATAAAAAGAGTTTTTATAACCATCCAATATACCCTCCAATATCACATTTGAGGATACGATCATACAAATAAATAGAAGCTGCTATGAACAGAGGGCCGAAATAGCTGCCGGGCTGACAAAAAAAATGGCGCGGCCACTCAGAGTGGCCTTTCGACTGGAGAGGACTATATAGGCGGGAATAAATGCGTGCTGTTATGGAGTAGGCACTGGCCACTGGGAGTGGCCTTTCGAGTGCAAAGGATTAAGAAATTACAAAAAGTGCCAATATGCACTATTATATGTACATTTCAAGCTTTTCTTTCAGAGGATGGTTTTGATGGAATCTTTCTATAATTTTCTACCAATGCTGACCTTTATTCTTAACGGTTAACATAATAGTAATCAGAAATCAGTAATCTTTATACAATAATTGAAATAGGCATTGTCAAGTTTTTAAATATACGTTAGTTCATATATATCAAATATAGTAATGTAACTGAGGCATCAGCTTAACAAATTATTGAAACAAAATAATTTTAGAGCCCACTGGAATATCTTTGTCTCCCAGAAAAAATAAAACAGGTAATCTGAATTCTCAAATTAAAATCAATAGTGAGTGATTTTCCAAGTCAAAGAAATAAATCCAAGGTTTTCGGACTCGCTATAGATGAAAATATTTTGGTATAAACATGTTGAGACTTTAGTAAGTAAAACGACATCAGGAGTTTATACATTATGGCAAATGTCAAAAATAAAATGACGTAGGTAGACATTTTTAAATCCCTTTCTACTCTTTAATTCAGTTGCACGTATATTATTGTTTATGTATCTATGGAGCTATGTCAAAGCATAACTTAAATAAAATTATTGTTAAACAGTAAAACAGTAAGAATTATGACTGGCTTAAAAAGTTCAGATAGTGCTATTAACCCTTTGGGGAGTATGGACGTTCCTGAACGTCCATTGTGTACTGTATTAAAGGAGTAACCCTTTTATACCAAAATGTGACCTTCAGGAGTAAGAAAAAAAAACATCAAAATTACATTAAATCTGTTTGTATTTACTAAAAATACAATAAAATAATTGAATAGTGATAAAAACTAATAACAACATCTCAAAAATCTAATCCATTTTTTATGTAAAGTTAGGCACTCATAATACACCGTACACTGTAAAAACCAACTATTAGTAGCAATACTGCCCGGCCGGGTGACAGAATGCGCGGGAAAACGTAATACTAGTGCTCGGGTCAAATGACGCGTGGGGTGGCGCGGGAAATATCTAAGTACTAGCGCTCGGCTCGGTGACAGGTTGTGCGGCGCAGGAAAGAACTAGGCCGCACTGTCCCGCCTCTCCCGTACACTCTTGTGCGAATCAAATAGAAAATGCTATTCAGCGTGACTCAGTTAAATGTTACAATTGCAATAACCTTTTATTATAACTAATTACAGCATTTATTACATAAAAAAGACCTAATATCAAATGCACCATGCAAAGCCGTTCCAGAACGTCTTTACTATTTTCAGCCATTTAGCAAATGGCCGTTCCAGAACGGCCATACTCTTTTTACATAAAAATACATTACTCGCCAAAGGGTTAAATATTTATTATGCATTTCAAAATTCTCACTGATTACAATCTATGTGGCCTTGAATCCATCAAGAGTACTAAGGAGCACAATAATGGTTGTTTGAAACACCCAGTATATCATTCATGAATTAAAGCGATAGTCATTTAATTGACAAAGCGTTGCACTCACTGTCAGAGTTTCCTTGAGGATTCCATACAAATCCGAAAATTGTTTTACTGTTAAACTGTTAACATGTTGACTGCATGGGACGCCGGCATCCCATAGCAGTCAACGGGGCGCATGCGCGTGGGACACCGGCTTCCCGCCTAATCCGCTTAGAAACAGTGACACAGTGTGAGCTCAGACTGGGCGGAGGAGCATGATATTTTGTGCACGTGTAGCTCGGAATGCTAGCTTTATTTTGGTGTAGGTTGGAAGTAGTGATGGTCAAAACCAGAAATTTCAAATTTCAAAACCGAAACCAAAACTTAAAAAATCTAATCTCGAAACTCGAAAGTCAAATTCCAAAATCCTATTTACTTGCCTGGTTATGGTTATGAAAAATAAATCCAGTTACTCCAGATAAACCAGTTAACATACTGCCATTTGGCAGTAGAAAAATATTAGTTTCAAAACTACTAGTGAACCAATTATTTGTAGCTTAATTATAAACTTTGGTTAGAGTTGTTCTTTCACAAATAAAAAATCAATAATCCACAAAAGGTGAAGGTAGACGACCGATGACAGTAGGCTTTTGACCTTCACATTATTAATCAACACTTGGGCGTGATTTCTGTTAAAAAAAACAACGATGACACAAAAAATCTCGGCAGTATTGAGTTTTGATTCTCGAAACTCGCCGATCGAATCTCGAAACCGAAACTTTTCCAAAGTTTTGGTGGTTTTGAGATTCGAGTTTTGGTTTTGATACATCACTAGTTGGAAGTAAATATCCCCCAATATCCCGGGAGTCACGCGACTTCCAAGCATTCGTTTTCGTCTCACTTAGTTCCTATAGATGGCAACCCTGGTTGACTACTGCTATTTGGATTGTGCTGCGACCTGTTGGTGTTTTTTAGAACTACGTCCAGTTGTGTTGCAACGCAGTACAGCAACGTACAGTGTTTTTGTCATTCGTTAGCTGGGAACTCAAAATGTGACCATGCCTAATGGAACAGTTGCCACGTGGCAGAAACACGCCCCCGGACGTGCCCTGCAGCGAACATGTTAAATTGTAAAACTGTTTTACTAAGCCGTTTCAGGTATTCTTTTCAGGTATTTTTAAGTTGTACTGACTCTGTTCAAATACATTGTCAATATACCTACAAATAATTGAGTAAAATTTATTTTTATTTTACTGATTTCATATAGGAATCTTCACAAAAGTATTTTAAAGAAGAGTATTTTCTTGATTAAATACCCGGTTATAAGTTAAGGAGATAAAGAATGATAAATTCATTGTGGTGATTGAGGAATAATACAATTTATTTTCAGTTGTTCGCTTCTCTAAGGGTTACAACGGTTGTGTTTGCTGTATTCTGTGGCGAACTTTGTGAACCTTATGAAATAATGAACATATAATAAATCTCCCAATCAGTTATGGAGGGATCGGGCTGGTCTGGATAAGAGTAAATTTGGATGATTAGATATAACCGTTGCAGTTTGGGAAACAAGCAAAAAATGTGTCATATAGAAAATCAGATATTTGATTGATAACATTTGTAAATGTAACAAACAGAATGTAAGTGAACATTCGGTCTGAATTGCTGAGATACCTTTTTTAATTGTCGGTGGTGAAATTGTGTTGAAGAGTGGAGAACATTTGAAGGATCCCTTCCGACAACTATGCATTGAAAATTGTTTAACGGAAGCTGATACATTCTTTTTTTAGTGTAGGCTGATTAAAAGTCATTCTAGTCTTTGAAAATTAAAATGTTATAGTTATTTCTTCGATAAATCTAGATTTTTATCTACAAAATCTGTTATTTTGTTGTAAAATTAAACTAATATTGACTATCTGTAAAACAATCCAAACCATACCAATGACATTTGAGAATCCCTAAGTCTAACACTAATTAACAACATTCTCGAATGTAACATCTTGGTAAGAATACCAGTTGTTCAAATAATTCTTTATTTTATTTTATTTATTAACAGATTAACCATTTACAAGCTCAACATATCACGCTTTCTTAAAGCCTTAGATTCCATAAAAGTGTCATATATAGTGTGAATACAGGATGTCTCACATAAGGTGTCTCAAACAGATTGCAGACAAACCAATTGACCTAGAAGGATGAAATAAAATTATTTCTCATTAAATCTCAAGGAATAACGTAAAAATATTTTTAGTTCGTTAAAAATACAGGGTGTTCCAAAAACGAAGGGTTACTAGCTCAAATCTCAGAATTTTCATATATAAACAAATGTCAAGTTATACACCATTTTAAAGCTTTACACTAGACTAACATTTTGGCAAAACCAGAACTCATTTATCTTATTCCGTTTTAAAATTGTGGTAATTTAAAAAAAAATGTTGACATTAACGGAATACGCTGTAACTGCTAAACCACAAGACATAGCTTCGTTCCGACTCAAAACTCTTGCTTGTTTTAAAATCAGCATTACCCTGATATGACACATGACTGTATTTCAAACAAAACACAAAAATTCTTTGTTGAAAAGTTTAATGTGCCCAAAACTCCAAAAGATCAAATAATAGTAACCTATGTCAAAAAGTATACCCTCTGAAAGGTCTTGGAACTCCTAGAAACTTTCTAATTTACACCAACCTCTTACCTCTTTTTGTTATTTAACAATCAAAAATCATCATTTTTCCAATTAAATTACATGTTATTTGTGTGTAACACTTACAAATACTCTGTGGCCTCTTTTATAAATGGGTTATGTATAACTTACATGCATTTTATATGGGGAAATGAAGATTTTTATTGATTGCTAAAATACAAAAAGAGACACGAGATTGGTGTAAATTAGAAAGTTTCTATAATTTCCAAGACCTTTAAGATGATATTCTTGTTGACATACATTTCTATTTGACCTTTTGGACTTTGGGCACGTAAACATTTTCAAAAAAAGTATATTTTGTTTTAAATACTGCCATGTAGCATATCAGGATAACGCTGAATCAGAACGAAGATATGTCTTGTTGTTTAGCAGATACAGGGTATTCCATAAATGTCAATATTAAAAAAAAAATGGCTGCCATTTTGAAACGGATTAGGATAAATGAGTTCGGTTTTCGCCAAAATATTCGTCAAGTGTAGAGCTTTAAAATGGTGTATAACTTGACATATGTTTATGTTTGAAAATTCCGAGATTCGAGCTAGTGACCCTTCATTTTTGAAACACCCTGTATTCGTAACGAACTAAAAATACTTTTACCTTATTCCTTGGCATCGATTTAGTGGGAAATAATTTTATTTCATCCTTCTAGGTCAATTGGTTCATCTGCAATCTGTTTGAGACACCTTACGTGAGACACTCTGTATATTTAAAGTTTGTCAATATTTTTAAATATGAAATTTTGTAAGCTGTGATTTGATTTCACCATAAAACTGAAATCAGCTGAACAAGTAGAGCAGTAGTTAAAATTGGCTTGTCAACTGGCTAGCCGTGGTTAAAAGGTGACATTTTAGTTTATTGTAGCTTAGTTGTTTTAGAGTGCCTTTTAGAGGCCATACACATATTACGTAATGCATTTTTTTGTAATTTCAGATCCCCCCTCCCCCACGTAACACACCATAATGCTTGACCATACCCCCCCCTCCCCGTGTGTTACTTAACTATCGCAGTAGGCTTTAAAACAGCTTGTTTAAACCTTATAAACATTTTTTTACTATCAATTTGGAGTATGGATTTCAATGAATCATTAAACTTTAAATTACCTACTTTCTTTTAATAACTTACTTCAGAGCACAATTTAAACAAAAAAACAAGCCTGTTATTAATAATATAAACAATAAAATAAACTATCTCAGCTAAATTTAATTTATAACTAATACAAATACGAACAAAACTTTTTTTAAAAACTGAAGATGTGGGTGGCATTGCACATTACTGTATCAAGTCTTGATTTTTCACTCTAAAACAACACAAAACATAGGTATAGAGCAATACAGAACTTACTCAAAACACGTTATGTATTTATTTTTGGTTTCACTGTTATTAAAATGGTATGATGGAAATTTCTATAGAAATAACTGTAACCTTGATTTAGATATCAATTTGATTATTTTTTTTAATTTTGAAAGCTTTATAAAAGTATCAATAGATAAGGGAGTGCGCCAGCTCTTAGGGTTACTATGTGTGAGTTACGTAACGTTGATCCAATCCCTTCCCCCTCTTCCATATAACGCTATGTCATACCCCCTCCCCTCCTTAAGTGTGTAATGTAATATGTGTATGGCCCCTTATCTGTCTTTGTTCATTTGGGTAAATAAAGCATTCTGATTCTGATATACTTTAAACATTGCGATTATGATTCCAACATGATTCAAACATGCGATATGCTGTGAAGATAATTTTAACCTACGAGAGGAATAGTTAAATATTTAGGCCTGGCTTTAAGCCTCATAATGTGTTGATAATTAATTATAATAATTACATAATTACAAGTGTTACCAATTTGTTGAACTGCTAATCAAACATGAGCCAACTCTGGTTATTTGTTCATTTTCACATAGGCTAGATTTAGTGATGAATTGCTGTTGTTGGGTTTTACTGTACTGATGTTGAATTTAGGCCTATCACATTTTTTAAATTAACATTCAAGTGTTAATTTTGGTAGCCTTCCTTGCTGTTTTGGTTTTAAAAATTACTGTTATATATTTGCTTATCATCTTGTTGATGTGATTTATAGTTTATGTAGATAACTGAGGTTCTATTCTTTATTATTTTTTTCAGACAGTATTAATTGCTTATTTCATTTATTTTTAAATTCATGTGGTCAGTATGTGTGTTAAGCTTCTGTACTAGTGTTTATAATAGTGTCGTTTCTGAAGAGTGTAACAGGCCCCCTTTCAAATTAATTTGTAATTTTACATAAAAATTTGGTTTTTAATATGTGAAATAGAGCTTCATAATATTACTTTCCTATTTTTTGTTTTCAAATTCATAACTATATTATAAAATTGATTAACTACTGAATACAATTCTTTCTATTAGTAAGTTAATATGCATCTGTTGGTGCTGCAGCTTAATGTTTGTGTTTGCGGCCTTTAAAAATGCATGATTCTGATCCTTTCTTTAAAATGTTCAAGCCTTAATAGTATTCAGGTAATAAGCTTGCCCATTACTTTGACAATTGTCTACATATTGCTTAAAGTATAGATGCCTTGATTGTACAGTCATTATTTTCCATGGATCGTAACTAAAATCTAGGAAGTCTGTGTGAGAAAGCCATAATGTGCTTTTATAGTAGCCTTTAAAAGTTTATATTCAAAATCATTTAAAAAATATATAGGTACATAGTTAAAATGTTATAATTAAAAATATGCTTTAAATGTCTATATTTTATCGTTATGAATTATGAATAAAAAGGTTTTTGTCGCCAGGCATCTGCAGCGCTTTTGGGGTGCTTCTGGAGATTTCTGGCAGGCAGGATGGGATCGGATACTGGATACAGTGGGAGAAAATCCTGCGAACTTCTGGATTTATGGTAAGTAATATTTACATTTGCAACTTATGAAGGAACGTTTTCTACTAATGTGGGTTGAATACATCACTGTAAATTAGGGATGTGCGAGTAGTGCCAATTATTCTAAAGTTTAGAGTATTTTCGAGCAAGTATTTTGCCATCAGCATGATATTGTTGTTGGTAGTTTCAAATAGTGTTATGGAATTTGGATAACACTCCACATATAATTTGATAGTATAATAATGGTTTCTAACGAATATATGAGCAGCAATAAACATTTTTGGACAGTTCAATCAAAGTGGATTCTGAATTGATAAACAAAAAAGATTGCCATAGTTTTTGGCCAATGAAACACGGTTGGGTTTCCTTCTGGCCAATATCACTTGGTTTTATCATCGTTTATAAACGATATTAGTTACATCGTTTTTACCAATATAAAAAAATAAATTGCCGATAAAATACAATTTAGCCGATTTCATGTGTCGCATCTTCAATTACAGCTGAAATTACATTGGTCGGGTTCGTTCGTTATTACTGGCTGATATCAGAAATTACGCATTTCGCTCGCCATTTACACATGTTCAGTTTTTGTTTGTGCGCCTGTATTAATAATCGGAATAGGCATATTCCTACTTAGAAAATTAAATTAAAACAGCCGCTGCAGTTGTCCGGAATGTGAAGTTTTACTGTTGGTGTGCAGGAACACTCATGTGGACCGTGTCTGTGTACTGGACACTGGGCGCCATCTACACAGTGTTGGACGTGGTCAACAAACCCGCGGCCCTGCGGAGGTACAAGATACAGCCTGGCACCAACGAGCCCGTGGAGACCAAGAAGCTTATCAAGGTTGGTCAGCTCACTTCTCGGTTAGATGGTACGATCAGGTAAGTCGGTTGTTTTCAAAATAGAGTCAACATCTCTTTTGCTGTTTTGTCAGCAGATGGTAAAACCTGGTTGACTTGTGAAACCCAAAGATGCAAGGCACGCCCAAAACATGATATGTCAG
Organism: Allygus modestus; assembly: GCA_963675035.1. Classification (NCBI taxonomy): domain Eukaryota; kingdom Metazoa; phylum Arthropoda; class Insecta; order Hemiptera; family Cicadellidae; genus Allygus; species Allygus modestus. The sequence continues at coordinate 291,831,481 of OY776112.1, forward strand.
CAAACTGCATACTACATTTTTTTAGCATCTTTACTAGAAAAAATATCGAACCAAGACTAATAAAATGCCTCTTTATGATTTCTAGTTAAAGTCGCGTTTACACCGGAGTTACCAACAAATGTTACCAACTTTTTTGTTAGCAACAGAGTTTAATAACAAAAGTTATTAATAAAAATGTTAGTAATATTTCGTTTTGAGACTTAAATGTTACCAACATTTTGCCACGTAGTCTACTGTTTTCCCACCCACTCTGGCCCCGTCCAGGCACATTGCCTCGATGATGTTGGTTGTAGAGGATGAGGTTCTCTCTGCAGCTGCCTTTGTTATTTTGGCGAACAAAGGAGAGATTTTGGATGAAACCTTCTCTGAATGCAAGAGATGGGTATAGTGGCAGTGATGTGCTATTATACCTTTAAAGAGACGAGACTTAGAACGAGTCGATTCTTTGTGTGGAGAGCTGCGATATGACTGTAGTTTAAAAACGATTTTACAAATGTCAAGCAGTGATTTAGAATACGTGGTACTAATGTTACGAGACAAGATCGCTAAACAAGACACTAATAATTATAGAAAATAAATTCCTGTGAAAGAAATGCTTGGCAGTGACATTGTGTTTATTAACAACCAGAGGCTTGTATGAGATTAAGATTTCGAAATCAATAATTTCATTGATAGCACTAGAAGTGAGTGCACCTGCGATTGACATAATCTGTTCCAGCCCCGTTTTTAACTTCTTATATTCCATTTGGAACTGTCTAATAAGTTTTTCATTTTGGTTTTTACCTCAGCTTTTGTTATTTTCATCGAGAGGGAAATTTCAGTCCACAAATTATTTGTAGCATTCCGATCTTTGAATTCCACTCACGTTTGGTACCCCAAACACGTGATTTTTGCGGTATTTGTCAATCAGTTTGATCACTACCTCATTATTTCACTCTGTTGCACTTAACACCTTCTACATTCCCGAAGTGTACAAAACACAAAAACAGTAAACCAAAATCAAAACACTGGAATACAGAGAGATCGCCTCACCTGACAACTTGCTAGCTCGTCTAAAGTGGCAGGATCTGTGGCGGCTTAAGGGAGGGGGTGAAAGTTGCTAACATCAAAAACGCTCTGTAACATTTGTTGCTAATAAATTTAATGTTAACAAAATTTTAAAAGATCAAAGAATGTTACCAGATTTTTGTTTGTTTGTTTCTGGGGGATTAGGAGGCTCCGGCATAGCCGGCTAGGCACGTCTCCCTTTGGATATTGTGCAGCCACCGGAAAGAGGGAAAAGAGGGATGGGAAAGGTGGTAGGACAGGGTCAATCTGCCTCGCTCCAGAAAGGGAGAGAGAACCCTAACTAGCTCCCAGACTCTGTGGGTGACAACACCCCAGGACGATTCGCCCTCCAACCCGACTTCTTCCTAAGTCCATCAGACAGGGACCGCCATCGCACAGAGCCTCCAACCTCTCAGGGTGGCTCCAGGACGGCTTGTCCCCCAGCCCGGCAGACCGGAGACCGTCGAGTAAGGGCCCTTCCTCCCAGGCACCCGTCCCAGGTTGCAAGGAAGATCCACTACTCCCTCCAAGGAATTGGACTAGACTGGGTATCCAGGCTCAACTGGGAGTCAAGCCTCCAGAAGAGACAAGGAGGAACCAAGGAAGGGGGAATTTGGTCACACTGGATAGCCAAAGACTTAACCAATACTGTGACAGCTTCATTTTGCTGTACCCAATGTCGACGCCTGTACTAGTATAGACCAGTCAGAGAGCTGTCGAGGGTCTACAGGATTTTTAGTAACACTGGATGTATAACAAAATTTTTGTTGCTAACACGGTTTTTGTTGATAACATAGATTGTTACCAACAAATTTGGAGGTGTTTTGTAAAATGTTATTAACAATTATTAGCTACTCGTGTTGCTGACTCCGGTGTAAACGCGGCATCACGTGAAAAGTTAAATCCAGAGGTGCTGGAGAAACCGGTTTATTTGTAAAACTGAACATATAACAAACTACTCAACAGTTGGACATTAGTTACCAATAAAAATCCATGATTTTTGAACATATACAAAAAAATACTAGGCCTTCTTTACATCTGTAATTTTACTTGTACCTTACATGAGCAGTTCCAGTTACTACTTTTCTTTATCTTATTTGCAAATTGATTTCCTTAGGATTGTTGGAGGAAACAGGCAAGTGAGAGAGCCTATTCCGGGAACTTGCATGGCTAAGTTCTGTAACTGTGCATATTAAACTGTAGTTTAGCTGTATGTTTTTAACTTTATATTAGGGAACACTTGTGAAAGTGTGTGCACGGTGCACATTTCCAATAAGTTAACCAATACCTTTTTTTGCAGGTAATATGCCAGGTGTTGTTTAACCAGTTGGTGGTGGGGTTGCCAGTAGCGTATCTGAGCTACCACCTGATGATGTGGAGGGGAGGCCTTCCCCTGCGAGAGCTGCCCACCTTCCACTGGGTGTTGGCGGAACTCGCTTTGTTCATCATTATCGAGGAGATTAGCTTTTACTACTCTCACAGGTAACAAGCCCTTCAAATTTTGGCTCGTAACATGTTATTGTTAAACTGTTAATTGTAAAACTGTATTACTAAATTGTTTATGATGATGGAGAAAAAAGGGAAAACTACTAGACCCATGTCTACAATACAATATCAGCATGTTATCGTACTTACATACAACATATAACGTACCTATATAAAGTCGGTCACCTGCACAGGTTGCTTCACTGGCGCCAGTTATACAAGTACATTCACAAGCGCCATCACGAGTGGACGGCGCCAGTAGCTGTCACCGCCATCTACTGTCACCCAGTGGAACACGTGTTCAGCAACCTGCTGCCCCCATTCCTGGGCGTGTTCATCGCAGGGTCGCACGTCGCAACTGCCAACCTCTGGTTTGCTCTGGCGATCATCAACACGCTCAATGCTCACTCAGGCTACCACTGGCCGTTCTTCCCGTCACCTGAAGCCCACGACTTCCACCACCTCAAGTGGGTTTGAGTTTTAACATTTTACGATTGTTACCTGAACAAACCATCGATGTTGTTTGCTATTGGTTGATCTGATGAAGGCAGTACACAACAATAGAATTTACAGGAGTTTCGTGGATGGTGAAATTTCAGTTTGGATCAGATAGTTTATTGTTGTGGTCGGATCGGATCAGATAGTTCCTGGATTCCGACCGTATATTTTAAGTTTCCCAAAAATATAGATAGCTTTTTTCGTTTAGGAAAATATTTCAAAAGATATATCCGTTCTACAATTAGGGCATTTTATTTAAGATACATACAAAATTGGTTATTGTTTGGCAGTTATATACATTTGTTATCACCTGAGTAATTGAAGTACCTGATGGACCTCATGAGAAAACTACATGCATACTTGAAGAAGCAATTGTATATAAAGATCAGCCTACTTTACTGCAGTGTAGAATACAAGATACCTTTATTTTTAATACATGCCATTGGCCGATCAAGCATGTCCTTACCGGCTAATACGATCCCCGCATTTCAAAAGCAATTTGCGATGTGTTATCTTGAACACCATCGTCAGAGGGTCAAAACATTTATGTGAAGGATCAAAAGTTTCTTTGCTTTTACTTCTGGCTTGTTCTCTCCAGATATACAGTCTACCCCAATAAGTCTGACTTATACTATGCCTTGTCGGTTTTCGATCAAAGCTTCGGATATCCGAACCAAACCCAACCCGAATTTGTTGATATCTGCCAACCTCTAATTATAATTTATACAGTATAATACAGTATACAGTATACAGTATCTCTGAATGAACGCTGAGTCTCACACCCCCATATTGTGTAATTGATTGGTCGATGTTGTTCATTCAGGGCTGCAAAGCACTGGGGAAGCAGTGGCGTAGATAGACCTTTGTCAAGGGGGGGATATCTCCTTAGGGAATACAAAACAAAAAACTGTGTTTGTGACTAACGCGGATATACCGTACAAAATTGAAGACATTATTGACGTGTGCTTACATTCATAATTATTGATAGGCCTGCACATCCAAGACATAAACCACTGATACAAAGTATTCAGTATTTTTAACCAGGACTAAAAAGTAATTGTATCCATTGTAATCAGTACTGGAAAGTAATAATCATGCTAGGGTTGCCAAGTCACCGGATTTCCCCGGAGATTACCGGAGTTTTTAGGTAAAAATATATCCGGGGAATTTCCATGAAAAATTAAAAATCTCCCCTTTTTGAAATTTTTCCCAAAAATGCTTTGTAGAACGCAAATTTTGTGTTGTGAAATCCTATCTGTGAACGAAAATATCTTTCCGTTTGCAACTTCGTCATTCAACGATTGCCAAATAAGCTAAACCCTGTTTCCCTGTTATCTCTAACTTGTAATATTTGTAAGGGTGTGCGAGTAGTGATTTTTTTATTCGAGTCGAGTAGTGCCAATTATTTTTGAGTTTGAGAATTTTCGTGTGAGTATTTGCCATCAGTTGGTAGTTTAAAATAGTGTAATGGGATTTGGATACCACCCTAGATTTGATTATCTAAACATGGTTTCTAACTACTATATGAGTAGCAATACAAAGTTTTGGCCAGTACAATCAAACTGGACTATGTATTGACAAACAAAACACGGTTTGACATTGTTTTCCGTCCGATAAAACACGGTCCGGTTGTCATTTGACCAATATCATCTGGTCCAGATATTGCTTATAATCAATATTAGATGACGAAATCGTTAGTTATGGCCGATATTAAGTGGCTAGGACGCCACTTTTGCCGATATTATGTATACCGTTGTCATTTACGGCCAAAATTAGGTGGTCCGATCGTCATTTTCGGCCAATTTTACGTGATGCGATCGCCTTGTGCGGCGGTTACTTCACGTTTTGGCCGGTCATAATCGTTAGCGATTTTCATTTTCGGCCGATTTTACGTATGCGATCGCCTTTTGCGTCTGATACTACGCGTTTTGGCTGGTCGCAATCGGGTCAGCGATCGGCCGGAAATCGGCAAGAAATACTCGCTCGAGCTTTCGAATATTTTTCAAAACTTAGAGTCGAGTTTGAGTATTAAAATACTCGGCCGAAAACTCAGTTTCGAGTTCTCGCACACCCCTAATTATTTGTTACTCTTTGGCTTTATTTCGTCAATTAATATCGTTGACTTTTACGTATATTTGCCATTGTAGAACGCTGGAAATCAGTATGAAGATTTATGGTTCTCTGCAGATTATTAAATTACAAATCTAATATGGCAACCGTACGTTAAGCACATCACTAAAAGACCATCTAGACGTCAAGGTCAAGGTCAGGTGCGCCAGTTGATGAACTGGCCGCTGGCCGCTAGGGAGTGATGGTTGACTTTTCGGTGACTCACGTCCCACTTGTGCCGCGCAAATACCGTACCACGTGCCGGTGCAGTTCATCTGCTGCTATTTATTGTACGCGAACAATATTCTTGATATATAAATAAGATATTTTGGAGATATTGCACACATATTTTATTTGCTTTTCAGTAATTTCTTTTTAATTAACCCATTGGCTTACCTGAAATTTGCCACCTGACAAACCGTTCAGTTTCCTAAGAAAAATTACATGAATGTAGACTTTTACTAAAACTGTCACTATAGCAACAATTATTGCTCAATTTACTTAATTTTTGCACTAATCTTTAGAGAAATAAATTATCTACAAGAAGAAGATACAGCATTTATGTATGGTAAATATTATATATATATATATCATATATATATATATATATATATATATATATATATATATATATATATATATATATATATATATATAGTTTATAAAAAACATAAATTTTAAAAGGAGTTTTAAAAAATGTTTCAGCCCAAAAACTATTATGTACTTGTGGGTTATTTATTTTTTTACGAGAAAATAAAAAAATGTTAGTGATACATTTATATTTGACCTAGATATAACATATTTTCCAAAATCATATTTTTCCTAAATTTGACTAAGTTTCCCCAAGGATGGGCGTATGCATAAAAAATACATTCAAACAAAAAATGAAAACAAGTTAAAACAACAAATAAACAAAAACGAACAAAATTAAAAATTAAAAATTTTTTTTTTTTTTTTTATAAAAAGTGCTATCCCGAGTATACTCGGGGTTGCACGTCTGGGCTACTTTCGGCAGCCACGAGTATACTCGGGGTTGTGAGCCAATGGGTTAAAAGACATAAGCTTGATTTCAGGAGGATATAAATTATAATTTTTCCAAGTTACAAGGGGGGGGATATATCCCCCTGATCCCCCCCCTGTATCTACGCCACTGTGGGGAAGTCCACGACTGCTACATAAGAACGATTTTGTTTTGTGCATTAATTGTTCTTAAACTCAATTCACCACCATGCAGACACTATTATTGCTATTTTGTGACAGATTAAACCAGCGTTTCAGTGTGCTAGATTGCTTGCTAGGACTGACATTGTGTTTCACAAGTCCAGATCATACACCCACCATACTACAATGCCTAATGTCAATGTACTACTACCTATGTCAATGTTTTCTGATAGGTTCAACCAGTGTTTCGGTGTGCTGGGTGTGCTAGATCGATTGCACGGGACTGACACCGTGTTTCGCAACTCCCGCTCGTATGCTCGACACACCACCATGCTGACGCTAGTGCCTGCCAGAGAGGTCTACCCTGACGAACCCAAATGGAAACAATAAGTAAGATAGTAGAAAACTTTATTAACTCTTTTTCTATATGATCCACATCTTTCTTTTGTATAATATTGTATAGGCTACATAAAGTTAAGTATGTTATAGCTACAAAAAATTAAATATAGCTGATAATTTAGTTGTTTGAATTTGATTTCATGACTGAAAAGCTAGGTGATAAATGAAGTGAGTTTCTTGGTTGTTTCGTTAATGGTATTGAAGTAGTGGCGAAAGGGGGCTGCTGGCTCACTTGATTTATGGCTTCCGGTCACGTGACCGGAAGCGCTGAGTCATTAAACACGTCATCTGAGGCTGAGCCAGTGACGTAGGCGGTTTTGTGACATAATGAGGGAAAGGTTAAAGTTCAAGGTCACGGGGAGGTTATTTTAAAAAAGTACTACCTCGCACGCGTAAAATCCGATTGTGATTCGATAGTTTTAATTCGATACAAATATCGAATGAAAACAATCGAATGAAGCAATCGAATGATACGAGTGCGAGGTAGTACTATTTCATTTATTACTTTAATGTTTACATTTCTTTTTATTTACAATAAGTTATGTTTACAATAATTTATGTTTACAATAGTTCCCCGTTGTTTGTCGTCATCGATGTTGTTGATCCGGAGTCGCGACCATCACTTCGTTTTCTGATGAAAGGCGGTAGATACTTTGACCCCTGCGCAGAGTCTATGTTGTTTGTTGCGATCAGTTCTAAAGATAAACTGTAGCCATTCGCTAGGAGAAGTCTTAACTCCTCTTTAAAAACCTCCAGGTCCGTAGAAGTTGATAGATAAATAGAGTCATAATAAATACATCGAATCTTGAGTGACATGATAATGTTATTTTGTGAAGAGCGCGGAGAGAGGATGATGTTCACCAGTCGAGAGCTGGAGGTGTACTGACTATTCACAAGCTAGCGTTGCAATCGTACTAAATGGTGGGGGTAAAAGTGTGGTGGGGCGGAGCAGATGGCGGAGCAGATGGCGGACGGCAGATGGTAGGCGGCAGATGGCAGGCGACAGGTGACAGGCGACAAGTGCGCGGCAGATGGCAGCTGACGTGGGGAGGAAGACCTCGAATAAAATATCCATTAGTTACCCATCAAAATATTTGTGGTTCCATGTGCACCGCGCAAAAGTTGGTCTGCTCGTTGAAGTTCCTCCTCTAGTTTAGTAACCAGCCGAAAATCCGCTTCCATTTCATCCTCCTGCTCTGGACATTGCGGCTGCGCACACCACCTCTTGCAAGCATAATCATACGCGTTCTTATATTCCTCCAGGACTTGTTCATATGTCCTAGGCTGCTGGGATACAGTTTGCATCGCCGCTCCTTGCTTAACCTCGGTAGTCTCAAGAGTTGCCACCAACTCCTTCTCACTAATCGCACCTCCCCAAATAATGTTATTGCCACGGCTTATGATGTTGCTTGTTGGCTGCTGAGATGTAGTTTGCTCAACCTCGGTAGCGTCAAGAGTTGCTATCAACTCCTCCTCACAAACCGCATCTCCCCAAATATTGTCGTTGACGCTGTTCATGGTGTTGTCTGTTCCAATGATAGTATAGTAATGCAGCGTTTGAGTGTAGGTTAGGTACTTGTCCCTTCCTCCACCACATCACTTCCCCCACCACACCACTTCCCCCACCACACCACTTCCCCCACCAAGTTTTTACATCGCGCACTAACTAGCGTACACGCATTAGTTAGGGTTTGACTCTTACACTGTCAAGACCGTAGCTCCTTAACTGAAAACTTCAATTAATTTGTCTCAACACTATATGTGTATAAATATTACAGTCACTATGATCTAAACTAGTGCATGTTTCCATGTGTTGCTTCTTGTGCAGCAGACAACTGGCTAAGAGTGTTTCAACCTTGGCTATTCTACGATGGAACCGCTCATTGTCCGCTAAAAGCGTAGACATTCTATCTTCATCGTCGGAGAAGTAGAAGGTGGTGGCAAGCGGGCTACTGAAGGACACCTTACTCATATTCCTGTAAAACTGTGACATGTTCAGACGTTAACACAAACTATATAGGTAGATGTTCATCCGACAAGAGCTGGAAGTATAATGATGTACCGCTAGCGAATAGGATAGACACCTATCCCCACCACAACGTTACCTTGTCCTTCAAACAGTTGTTTTTCGCTACAGTTGCTATACCCTTGGTCGGATCTGAAGTCTGTTTGCACTAACTTGTTCGTCTGATCAATCCGCGTAGTTTGAGTACCCACTTGATATATTTTAAACCGCAAATAAAGAAGTTATGTAGGTTTGACCTCTAAAATAGCTGTTTTTTAGCTATTACTGCTATGCCCTTGGTCGGATCTGAATTTTGTTTGCACCACCTTGTTTGTCTGATCAATCCGCGTAATTTGAATACCCACTTGATATATTTTTAATCCGTAAATAAAGAAGTTATTTAGGTTTGACCTCCAAAATAGTTGTTTTTAGCTATTACTGCTATACCCTTGGTTGGATCTGAATTCCGTTTGCACCAACTTGTTCGTCTGATCAATCCGCGTAATTTGAGTACCCACTTGATATACTTTAATCCGTAAATAAAGAAGTTATTTAGGTTTGACCTCCAAAATAGTTGTTTTTAGCTATTACTGCTATACCCTTGGTCGGATTTGAATTCTGTTTGCACCAACCTGTTCGTCTGATCATTTCGCGTAATTTGAGTACCCACATGACATACTTTACACAAACTTTGCACCCCCCCCCCCAAAATGGGTCATGTTCAAGGTCAACCCCAAGGTCAAGGACCTTAGGACTTAGAAATTTTCACAAAGTGGGCTGCACACAAACATGAGACTAACAGTCTCCTGCCTATGTACAGGCCAAGTCCCTAACTTGAAATGCTTAAGGTGGTCCTGAAAAGGACCGTTTGTGTGTGATAGGACAGTGGTCAGGGAACGGTGGAACGGCGGTCAGTTTGGAGGTCAGTGGTTTATTCTTTTACCACCCACTTTACAAGCCCCTTCTGCTTAATTAGAAGCATTTCCTTCTCTGTCTTAGGAGGCGGTGGAATACACCGCGGCATATCCACCTCGATGTATCTTTCACTGAAGTGGTGTTGAAGAAGACAGGTGTTCTCGTTTTTACATACAAATATGTAACCCGTCTCCAACTTCAGTTTTCTGAACTTCGTCTTCACGACCTCGAATGGCGTCACTACACTGTCGATCTTCATCCGCTTCAGCACCTCATCGGCAGTTAGAGGCGGAGTCAATGGTCGAGTCGTTGCAGAAGTTGATGGTTGAGGCGTAGTTGAAGGTCGAGGCAATGGTCGAGTCGTGGCAGAAGTAGATGGTTGAGGCGTAGTTGAAGGTCGAGTCTCAGGCTGTTGTTTAAAATATAGTGGGTGGTTCCGGAAATTCTTTTTGATACAAGACTTAAAAGAAGTTGGTCTTTTAAACCCGCTTCGTTTCTCTGAAGTCTTCTTCAAACTGTCCTTCACACGTTGCAGTTTCTCGATTGTCAGAGGAGAAGTCATAGCGATGTAGGTGGTTACAGTTCGCAAGGCAAAGCTGGAATGAGCTGACAGCCGGAGTAAAGCGGGTCATAAGTGAAACCATGTCCTATCCATATATGGGTAGAAAGTTGGGGACTGGTTTGACCTAGACCGGTTAACATCCGGGACCCCCTCCGCCAAGGTCAAGCCAAGGTCACGCCAAGGTCAAGTCAAGGTCAAGTCAAGGTCACGCCAAGGTCACGCCAAGGTCAACTCAAGGTCAAGCCAAGGTCACGCCAAGGTCAAGTCAAGGTCAAGCCAAGGTCAACTCAAGGTCAACTCAAGGTCAAGCCAAGGTCACGCCAAGGTCAACTCAAGGTCAACTCAAGGTCAAGCCAAGGTCACGCCAAGGTCAACTCAAGGTCAACTCAAGGTCAAGCCAAGGTCACGTCAAGGTCAAGCCAAGGTCACGCCAAGGTCAAGCCAAGGTCACGCCAAGGTCAAGCCAAGGTCACGCCAAGGTCAAGTCAAAGTTGACCCCCTTGTGACGACACAGGCGTGGTTGCCCCCCACCACTGTCTGCCGCCTTTATAAGCGGGAGCAGCCCGCAGTCTCTTCGCAGTAGCTTGCCGCCCGTTGTTTGGATATACGTCCCAGTGGGTTGCACTCTGCTGCAGCGTAGGTCTGTTAAGTGTGCGTTGGGCCCGACGCACAATTAAGAGATCCGCGCCCTTGCATGTTTAGTTAGTTTGTTAAGCATGTTAGATAACGCTTGTAGTTTGCTGCTAGGTAATGTAGTTAGTCTAATATATGTTAGTGTTTGGTATCTGTTTGAAGTGTCTTATTTACTAATGAAATATGTACTCCCGGCCCTACAGGTCCCTCAACAACCTTGGTCAAAACTTGGGTTCGCAGCAGCCTGACGCCGGGTGTTTGGATCTAAGTCCCACCGGGTTTCAGTGATACTGTTGACCTTTGCAAAACCGACCTCGGCTGTTCTTGTAAAAGTAACGTTAACTGATTAATTTGTTTCTTTTACATAGTTGCTGGTAAAGTCTTTATTTTCAAAGTAATGTATCTTGTTTCTCATCCTTTTCCTAACCCCCTGACAATAAGGTTCGGCCCTGAAAACCGGCCTTGTCAATAAGATCAATACGGCCATGCAAACCGGTTGACACCACCTATCTCACCCATGAGAAACGTTTGTGAAATATAAAATCAGTCTCTTGTTTAAAATCAGTCTCTTGTTTAAAATCAGTCTCTTGTTTAAAATCAGTCTCTTGTTTAAAATCAGTCTCTTGTTTAAAATCAGTCTCTTGTTTAAAATCAGTCTCTTGTTTGTTGTCTTTTGTCCCCTTCCCCAATACAGAGCGGGGAATAGAGCAGTATGTTATGCTCTATTCCCCGCTTTGGCATTATGTCAGATGACCTTGACCTACTGACGGGACTTAGAAAAACTTTCGTTTGATCAAATATTGGAAGAAATATACTTTTAAAATAACCTTTCTCAATCACCTTCACTCCCACCACTTACATCTCCCCACCATTTACATCTCCCACCACTTACATTGGGTATAAAAGAGGTTCCCCATCACTGGTAAAACATTCTGTTGTTTGTGTTTAACCATGGCGCATATCAGGAAGCAGACCAAGCCTAAGAAGATGGTCGTAGCAAAACCAGCTCTTGTGTCACCTACTACCTCTTCTACTGCTTCTTCATCATCTACACCAACTACTTCTGCACCGTCTCTACTCCGCCAGGTTTTATCTTCGCCAGCTTCTTCATCGCCTGCTTCTTCATCGCCTGCTTCTTCATCATCCGGTCCTGCGTCCATACTCCGCCAGGCATTACTGATGTCCTTGATAATCCCGGAAGAGTCGCAACCAAGGTCTCCATCTTCTCCACCACCAAGACCCAAGTCACCAACACAATCATCTTTATCTTCCCCATCACCAAGGTCAAGGACAAGGTCTTCTTCGTCATCTTCTTCTTCGTCATCTTCGAGCTCGAGGTCCTCTTCTTCTTCATCTTCGAGCTCGGGATCATCATCACCGAGTTCAAGATCTTCAACACCCACTATACCGCAGATCATTTCTCCAATCATCACTCCACCTTCCACAAGTTTTCGTCCGTCAGTAATCTGCATAAATGATCAAACTCCTTCAGAGAAATTTAATGAATTAAAATCCTTGAGAAGGAAGTGCTTACTTCCTGCACAACAATGTAAATACAGTTTTAAAAAAGGTGCAAGGAAAGGGGAACGTTGTGCTAAATCTTGTGTCTTAGATGAAGAATTATGCAGTTTTCATTTAAGACAAAAACACAAGGGTACCGTTTCTCTTTCCACACCACATCCAACAGTGAAACCAGCCAAAACTCGGATTAATAGGCTTTGTAAAAACAAACAATACTTCTTTGTCAAAATAATGGGTTTCTTAAAGGTCATGTTAAAATGTGGAGACCAACTCTACATTTTAAGATTACCTAAAGCCATGCGTCATCCCTACAAACCCACGAAAAAGCACTATCTAATCAGAGACAATTCAGGAACCACTGTGTGGAAAAAATTGTAATAACCTTTTTCCAAATTAAATCAAGTCTTTCTTTTTCCAAATTAAAAAAAAAAAAAGTGTGGACAACCTATTTACATTTTGTAGCATATGCTGCAGAGTGTAAATAGGTTGTCCACACTTTTTTTTACAATGTTACAACGACCTTGACCTAGAAAACGGACTTAGAAACATTTCGCTCTGTTTAAATTCCTTTTCAAACCAAAACATTGACCTGTTCACCAACCTTTTAGGTGGGGGTAAGCGGGTATATAAGCGTGGCATCGTAGAACATATTCATTAGTCAGCTATGGAGACTCCAGCAGGTTCATCCAACTCATCAGCTACTGATATGGAAGTAATCTGGAAACGTAGAGCGAAACAAAATAGTGCACGTTCGCGAAGAAACGAAAATAAAGTAAGAGAAGGATTCAAAAGATTACAAGTCGCTGTACCATTTGCTAATCCTAGTGATTCTAGGATTTCAAAAATTCGACAGGCAGTACAATATATTAAGTTCCTTCAAACACAGCTTCAAGAACCTTGTATAAAAGCTGAACTGCCTGAGGAACCGCTGCCCCCCTCAATCTTACAAAAAGAATTAGGGAACGTTTTTGTCGAACCTCCGACCCTTAAAAAAGAAGATGACTAAACAATGAGAGGGGTTAAACAAAAAAACAAAAAAAAAAACAAAAAAAAAAAAAACAAAGCGGGGAATAGATCAGTTTGTGGTCAAAGTGAGAATCACTTACTGCTCTATTCCCCGTTTTGGCAATATGTTCAGACGACCTTGACCCACTAAAAAGACTTAGAATATTCGTGTATAGTAGTGACTTACACTCCGTGTGGTAAAATAATGGAAGATATATTTATTTCTTAACACGATATACCCCTTCCCTAACCCTTGTACTCCCACCACTAACCCCCACCATTTAAACGTAGTATAAAAGGGGTTCCCTATCACTGGTAAAATCATTCTGCTGAAAATGAGTACACCCGCTCTCCCTATCGCTGCAGCAACACTAGTAGTAAGCAGAAAGGTTGAAAATCACGATCAGTTAATTGTCTTAAGAAGATTACTGCACAAGTTTCTCGATTGGGAGGTTGGTTGTGATTTGTATATGTGGAAGCCTACGGCTCCAGTGTATAATAGTGAACAGGAAGCATGGAAAACAAGCTATAAAAACAATGTAAAGTTACTTAAAATGATTGGTATAATGGAAAGGTTACTCCGGCAGAAATGGATCATCAATCCAACATTTTATATTAAACCAAACCATTGTTGAATCAATAAAAAGGAGAGAGATTAAAAACAGAGCGGGGAATAGATCAGTTTGAGGTCTAAGTGAGAACCACTTACTGCTCTATTCCCCGTTCTGGTGGTATGTTCAGACGACCTTGACCCACTTACAAGACTTGTCATTCTGCGACATCGTTGTTTGATATAAAATGTACTTCCTACAATAATATCCTTGACATTTACCCCCACCACGTAAACATGGTATTTAAGCGACCGCATCGGAATATCCCAGTAGTTAGCTATGGATTCCCAAGCAAGCACATCCAAAAAGTATAAAGATGAACTATCAGAGTTTTTGAAGTTCAACAATTGCTTGCGGAACCGAAGAGCCGAAAACACATTAAGAACAAAAACATATAAGCTGACAATGCAAAAAGCCTACCGGAGATTATCAAGTAAAGTCCCGGGCGTTAAATCTACTACTAAAACAAAGGACATGATATATCGGGCAATAGAATACATAAAACATCTGCAGGAAATAGTTGCAGAAGTTCCTTCTGAAGAACCGGTCTCTCTTGAACCGATAGAATGCGTGTTCCTGGTGGAAGATAGGTTGGCGAAACATCATTTTCTTGAGGAAGAACCGTCAGCCTACAAACAAATCTTCCTCATGGATGAAGACCAGGATGAATAACTGGGTTAACAAAATTAAAGACGTCTGGAATACAAAGCGGGGAATAGATCAGTTTGTGGTCCAAGTGAGAATCACTTACTGCTCTATTCCCCGTTTTGGTAACATGATCAAACGACCTTGACCCACTTCAGGACTTGGAAACAACTTTGTTTAGTACTAAATATATATTTAACAACAATATCCCCTCCCCAACGCCCCCCCCCCCTCTAAATATTGTGGTATAAAAGGCGAGTTTGTATCAATGGTTGAATCAGTCTAGTCATGGCACCAAGAGACATCATCTTTCCTCATCCACGAGAGGTAATTCTAATGTTAAAAAACATTATGTTAGAAGATGAAGATGAAAATGAAGATGCGGTGTTGGAAGATGAAGAAGTTGATTCCGTAGAGATGGAAGCCGTGAGTTGGATGGAACAATTGGAGAGTGATGAGGATATCTCTAGTGTAGCGGATGACGTGGAGGAAAACTCGAATTCGGACGATGCGGAGTGTTACCAACAGTCACTCTGTTTGGAACACATGGAGGCAACTCCGAGTGGTAGTAGGACCCTTTTTGAGGGTACCTACGTCACAAGCTTTCTCCCCCGTCGCTTATTTCCGTTTGATGAGTCGGATGTGTCAGATGAGTCTGATTAGTTTTCTTCGTTAACCTTCCAACTACAAATACAGAGCGGGGAATAGATCAGTTTGTAGTCAAAGTGAGAACTACTTACTGCTCTATTCCCCGTTCTGGAAATATCTTCAGATGACCTTGACCTATATCTGGACTTGGAAACAACTTCTTTTGATACAATAATTATTACTAAATCAAACATATGCTCCAAGAGGGGGGTACTCTAATGGTGGGGGTAAGCAGGTATTTAACCATGCACTTTGGAATACACGTATTAGTCAGCTATGGATTCGCAAGCAAGCACATCCAACTCCAGATCTGGCTACAGTCAGAGAAACGCTGAACACTCAAAGAAATGGAGAGTGAATATTAACTCTGGATATGAGAGATTACAAAGTGTAATCCCATTCGCCAATCCTCGAGATGCAAAAATAACCGTTTTGTATAAGGCCATGGAATATATCAAAAGTTTACAGTTAAAACTCCAAGAACCGCTGTCAGCTCCCTCAATCGACCAAAAACTGTTGGAATCATGTCCTCTGACTGAAGATGAAAAACTCCAAGAACCGCTGTCAGCTCCCTCAATCGATCAAAAACTGTTGGAATCATGTCCTTTGACTGAAGATGACTTGGCGGTTCAACATTTCTTTGCTGAAGAACCCTCATACAAACAACTTTTTGAAGATCAGGATAATTAAAAGAAAACTTAAAGATCTGTTAAATAATACAAAGCGGGGAATAGATCAGTTTGTGGTCCAAGTGAGAATCACTTACTGCTCTATTCCCCGTTTTGGCAACATGTTCAAACGACCTTGACCCACTTTGGGGACTTGAAAACATCTTGGTTTGATGCAAAATGTACTTCCTGCGTAAAATTTGGTATTTCTTCACTAACACATATACTCCGGCATGTATACCCCCCATCACTGTTCTTATTCGGGTATAAATAGAGGTGCATTTTGGAGTGTTATTAGTTGCTGGTTAGCCTTTGAGGAAGACACAGTTATAATATGTATCGGTGCGATATTTGTAAAGCCTCATTTAGAGATGATTGGCTTTTAGCCATTCATAAAGAACTAAAACATAATTCCAACACAAGTAAAAAGAAGAACAAAATGAACAAGAATTAGATTCAATCGATCATCAATTAGCACAACATCAATTTGCAAACCTAAATCAAAAAGAACAAAATGAAGTTTTAAGACCGAGTGTCATTCATTATGCACAATCAACGTCATCAACATCGACTTCTACGCCTGCTATGTCTACACTTCACCATCCTTCATCATCAACACCATCAGCATCGACTTCAACGCCTGCTATGTCTACACTTCACCGTCCTTCAACATCAACAGCTGCTATGTCTACACTTCACCGACCCTCAACATCAACAGCAGTAGATGTGGAACTACACGCTCAAGCACTACCTGGTAAGGTAGTAACACATTTTAAAATTGACAACGTAAAATTACAACTTGAAAACTTTTTACATAACGCCAAAGAATTAGTAGCCAAAACACTAAAGAATGAACAAAAAAGATTAAATTTTATCAAATTTGGACTGTTGCTAGATGCCATATTCACTAACATTCAAAACGAAACATCACCAAGAGGATTCGTGACAAAAAACCGAACCATCATGGCTGCGTCAGATATTGAAAAGATCGTAACAGAATGTTTTGAGGAACTTTTGACGAAACTACAAGAGCATGAAGGAAGAGGATCTGGATGGACTTTATTAAGTATAACAAGTCTGGATGTTAGAGTTCATAAACACGGTTATGGAATGAGAGGAAGTAGTTATATTCCTCTTCCGAAAAAAGTAAGTGATACAAAATCCTGTATTAATGTGCAAAATGAAGATAACGAATGTTTTAAATATGCCATGTTGACCAAATATGTAACAGACAATCCGATAAGACCAAGTCACAAATACGAAGAAGTACAACATAAGTATAATTTCCAGGGAATGACTTACCCTGTTGCAATTACTGATATATCAAAATTTGAAAAGCAAAATCCGTCAGCTTCTGTCAACATTTTCGGCTTAGATTCGTCAAACAATGCATACCCCTTGCGCATAACACCTATTGAGCGCAGAGATCATACGGATTTGCTATTGATCACTAAAGGGGACATATCCCACTATGTCTACATAAAAAACTTTGGAGCTCTTGTTTCTAAACAAATATCAAAAAAACGCGTTGAAAAAACCATCTGTAAAAGGTGTTTTTGTCATATAGGCAAGTCATTAAGAAGGGGAGGTTCAGAATGGCTAGTAGAACATCAAAGGTTATGTAGTGGAAACTATGAGGTAAGAATTAAATTGCCACATCCCAGCAGAGCGCAGATAAAATTTGACAAAGTAAATCAACAATACCCTGTTCCATTTGTTGTGTACGCGGACTTCGAAGCATCTTTACTTCCTATTGAACAACAAGAAGAGGATATCACAAAAAGAAGCAAATATCAAAAACATGCACCAAACAGTTATTGTATACTAACAAAATCCACGCTGTCTGAAGAACATCTTCAAGAATTTGGACTATCATCTGCTCCGAAGATTTATCGTGGTGAACAAGCAGCGAAACACTTTGTAGATGAGTTGTATTACATTGCCTCTAAGGTGGAAGAAATCTACAAAATTAAAATACCGATGCAACCTATGGATGAACACCAACTTCAACATCACAATTTGGCAACAACATGTTATCTGTGTAATAACCTATTTACACCAGATAACGTTAAAGTGCGTGATCACGACCATCTTACAGGAGCCTACAGAGGTGCAGCCTGTAACGCTTGCAACTTAAATTACAAAGTACCATCTTTTATACCCGTTGTTCTACATAACCTTAGCGGATATGACTCTCATTTCATAATCCCGGAGTTAGGAAGAGATGATGGAGCAATAGATGTTTTGGCAACAACAATGGAAAAATTTATAAGTTTCTCTAAAAAGGTTGGCAAAATAAAACTTAGATTTATTGATTCGTTTCGATTTATGCCTTCTAGTCTAATGAAATTAACTGATAATTTAAAAAGAGAAGATCTGATAGAAACAAGCAAAATTGTAGCCAGTAGTAAAATGGATCTGGTTCTTCGAAAAGGAGTCTTCCCCTACGATTACATCGATGGACTTCATAGATTTAATGAAACATCACTTCCTCCACCAGAACAATTTAACAACAAACTTAATGATTCGGAGATTTCACTTGAAGACTATCAACACGCATGTCGAGTATGGAACGAGTTGAATATGAAGACTTTAGGAGAATACTCAGACTTTTATGTAAAACTTGACGTGACTCTTCTCTGCGATGTTATGGAAGAATTCCGAAGAACCTGTTTTGCAGCATACGGTTTAGACCCTCTACATTCATATACATCTCCAGGACTAGCTTGGCAAGCAATGCTGAAAGAAACAAAATGCAAACTCCAGCTGTTAACAGATATAGATATGGTTTTAATGGTTGAGTCGGGTGTTAGAGGTGGATTAACTCAAAGCGTGACGAGACATGTTAAAGCCAACAACAAATATCTACCTGACCATGATCAAGAGAAACCTTCAACGTACTTGGGATATTTCGACGCGAATAATCTGTATGGATGGGCCATGTCGAACCCACTTCCATTTGACAACTTTAAATGGGTTGATCCCGACTGTATTAGCGATATTTCACAAATTCCAAAACAAGGAGATACCGGATATATTTTGGATTGCGACTTTGAATATCCAGAACATTTACACGATCTTCATTATGACCTTCCACTCCTTGCAAGAACAGAAATTTCACCAACTGGAAAACACTCAAAATTAATGATGACCCTTAACAATAAACAACGATACGTAGCTCACTATTGGGTTGTTCAACAAGCTATCGAATTAGGTTTACGTCTTACTAAAATTAATAGAGCTGTAGAATTTTCCCAATCGTGCTGGTTGAAACCGTACATTGACTCGAATACTACCAGAAGAGCAGCCGCTACATCAGCCTTTCAAAAAGACTTTTTTAAATTGATGAACAATGCGATATTCGGTAAAACATTGGAAAACAAAAGAAGACATAAAAATGTTAAACTTGTTACAGATCCGAACAAACTACAAAAACTCGTACAACAGCCAAACTTTGGAACATCTATAATTATTAACGAAAATCTTGTAGCTGTATCTATGAAGAAAACAAGTGTGAAGATGGATCGTCCTTTGTATATAGGTATGACAATCCTGGATATCTCCAAGACTCATATGTACGATTTTCATTACAAAAAGATGGTCACCTTTTATGGACGAGAAAACATCGGCATCTACTACATGGATACAGACGCTTTTATATATTGGATAATTACTAACGATATGTATGAAGACCTTCGAACATTTGATTACAAAAACGACTTTGACTTTTCCGACTATCCAAAAGATCATCCAAACTACGACAATGACAGAAACAAAAAAGTGCTTGGCAAATTTAAAGATGAAGCCAATGGTGTTATACTTCAAGAAATTGTTGCACTAATGTCAAAATTATATTCTTTACAACTAAATGAAAACCAAGTCATTAAGAAAGCTAAAGGAGTAAAAAGTTTATAAAGAAGAATGTGCATTTTAATCACTATAAGAAATGTTTATTTGAAGATCAAGATATAACAGCAAAATTCAACACAATCAGAAGTTTCAACCATCAGCTGTACAGCGTGACGGAAGTAAAAAAAGCTCTCTCTTCAAATGATGATAAACGACACATCCTTGCAGACAACATCCACACTCTACCATTCGGCCACTATTCCCTCAACCCTATTGACGAGTAACCCTTTCATCGTCCTACATCCCTTTTCCTTTTCCTTTCCGTATAAAAGGGGGAACACAGCAGTATTTTGCTGTGTTCCCCCTTTTATACATTAGTTTAGAATGACCTTGACCTATATAAGCAGATTTATACAAAAGAATATTTAATATCATATCAGCTGTCTTCGTGAAACCATCATGTCAGACCTGAAGGAGAAGATTATTAATGAACTACACAAACCTGCAAGAATAAAGTTTCCAAGAAGAAATACTGTTATAAAAGGGATAAATGATCTATACCAAGCGGATTTAATTGAAATGCGACCGCATAGCAGAATAAACAAAGGATTTAAATATATACTCACAATTATTAATTGTTTTACAAAAGTTGCAGACGCTTTGCCTCTAAAGGACAAGACTGGTAAAAGCGTAACAGAAGCCATGGAAATAGCCATAAAAAGAGATAAAAACAAAATTAAACATTTACAAACTGATGATGGAACAGAATACTTTAATACAAACTTTGCACAGTTAATGAATAAATATAAAATAAATCATTATTCTACAAATTCAGAGAAAAAAGCAGCTATTGTAGAAAGATTCAATAGAACCTTAAAAGGAGCACTGTATAAACAATTTTCAAAAAGAGGTTCTTACGTATGGTATAATGTTTTACCACAATTAATAAATGATTATAACAACAGGTTTCATAGAACTATCGGTATGAAACCTAACAAAGTAAATAGAAGAAATGCAAAAGATGTATTAAAACGCATAAAGAAAAATACAAAGCCTAAAGTAGAAAAAATGCAGCCAAGAAAATTTAATGTAAGTGATAAAGTACGGATTAGTAAATATAAGGGAGTGTTTACCAAGAAATACCTTCCCAATTGGACGAATGAAGTTTTTACAGTGTATAAAGTGCAACCGACTGTACCTGAAACGTATATCCTAAAAGATAACAAAGGAGATTTGTTGCAAGGTGCATTTTATGGACATGAAATGTTAAAGTCAACAGTAGGTGATGTATATCTTGTTGAAAAAGTGTTACAAAGAAAAAAGGACGCAGTTAAAGTGCGGTGGTTAGGGTTTAACAAAACTGAGGATTCATGGATACCTATAAAGGACTTGGTTTAATGCAAGCAACTCATTTCATCGTTAACCCTTGAGCAGGATGGAGATTATTAACCATAAAGATCGATTCAATATTAATAACATAGATGATTTAACTGTGGATAACGTTAAAATTAACAATGGTAAACATGGTAGTTTACTTCCAAACACTGTTCGATGTATAGTAAGTGGCCCCTCAAACTGCGGAAAGACCAATGTTGTCTTTAATTTGATCACTAATCCGCAGGGATTAAGGTTTAATAACCTATATATTTTTTCAAAGTCTCTACATCAACCAAAGTATCAATTGCTGGATAAAATCCTATCTGATGTGTCTGATGTTAATTTTTACAAATTTAACGCTAGTGATAGTATTATGCAACCAAACGAAGCGAAACCGTATTCTGTATTTATATTTGACGATGTATCTTGTGAAAATCAGGATACTATTAGAAACTACTTTGCCATGGGAAGACATAATAACATCGACAGCATATATATAGGACAAACTTATAGCAAAATCCCAAAACAACTTATCAGAGATAATGCAAATATTCTAATTGTATTCAAACAAGATGATACTAACCTAAAACATATATATAACGATCATGTGAATGCGGATATGCCATTTGAAAAGTTTAAAGAGCTTTGCGGAAAAGCATGGGCGGAAAAGTATGGATTTTTGGTTATTATGAAAGATCAAGCTATAAAAGATGGTCGTTATAGAATAGGTTTTGATAAATTTGTTTTAATACACTGATTAGCGGTATTACTGTACAAGTCGTCAAGGTGTGAAGATGGTTAACCAGGAAAAGCTATTAAAGGAAATAAAATCACTTAGTGATTCTATTAGACAAAAGAACCGAGCTTTAAAATCAGGTATAAATGAAAGAGAGCAATTTTTAGAAACAACATTCAAACCTGTTACTGAACCTTTAAAGCGATTAGCACAAAATATGGAAAAACCTTCAATTCGCTTCGAAGGAGACAAAATGCTACCAATTTCCAAATATGAAGAAGAATTTCAGAATGATGAAAGTTTTGGTCAGTTTCAAACATCTGAAGAAAGCGACGAGTATGAAGAAAGCGGAGATATAGAGGATTTAAGGGTGTTTGAACGCGAGGCGAGTCTAGCTGTGGAGAGCAGTAGTTCCGCAAAATTCCGCGCACACCGCTAGGACGTCTGTTTGGCTGATGCGGGCATGAGTGTGTTTGTGTGTGTTGGATGGGGTGAGGGGGAGAGGCTCCTTCTCTCTCTCTCTCTCTCTCTCTCTCTCTCTCCCCCCCCTCACCAAGTTTCTCACCGCCGCGCCGAGGCCTACCTTGTTCTGGCCGGCTGGCTGACTTTAGCTCTGGGGCTACTCCGGTCAGCTCATGGCAAACTATTTTTTTCGCCTTTGTTTTAAATATTTTGCTAACGGTACTAATCTTGATGCAATTAGTATAAAGACTTTTCATTGTTACCAATTGTATTACCAGCACTAAAAATTATGATTGATATACGGAATGTGTGAACTATTTAAAAAATAAACATTTTTCTATACAAACTTATTTATGTGATTTATTATCATATAAACAATTTCCAAATGTATAACATTGTTTGACTAATATTTAAATCTGTTTATATATAAAAATGTATTAAACTTATAAGCATGTAGGGTATAAAATTTGTTAATTTCTAGAATTTCTTTTTCTTCTTTAGGTTTAAACTTTCTTTCAGAGGGGTCGTAATTGATGGCAAACACTTGACCTCAACTAGACCTTCGTCACTGACTAACCCGTCCGGTGAAGCTCCTAAAAACGAATGCAAGCGGTCGACAAATAATCCGCATTCTTTAACCTCAACGTTTTGGCTCTCTTGGTATTTAGTGATAGCCTCCTTTTCATGCAATCGTCCAAACACGACTGCTGCGTTGTTTAGGTTTTTGGGGAAAAGGATGTTCTTAACCAAGTTGTGGCTAGGTGTGTGGTCTAATCGTTTTATGATTTGCCCAAACTTTGAAGCAGTTAACCTATTTTTCCGTTTTTCCTCCCAAAGACTGTTATTGTGCTGGCCGATTGTATCCTGCTCGAGTTTGTTTCTTTCCTTAGAATCTTGTTCTAGGATTTCCAGGACGTTATTCATTCTAGTTTGGAGCTCATCTTCGGACACATCTGGCTCAGTAGCAGTTGGTCCATAATCTTTATCGCTGGAATTTTTGTGGTCGGATTTCTTTTTCTTAGGCTTTTCTACAGAGTACCTTAATGCCCTTTTAGCGCGAGTTCGTTCCCTTACAATGAATCTTTTTTTGAAATTACCACCTGGGCTCCGGCCTTGGCATTTCTTCCAGGGACTCAGATGCCAGCTGGGACCCTTAGTATGGCTGAGGCCAGCAGCATAGCATCTTCGTTTGTATGACCCCCTAGCGTTAAAGTTAATTCTTTTACCTCCAATGAACTTAGAGACCAGCCCCATGTAGCGCTCTGCGGCATTAGTGGTTTCATTTAGTACAAGGGTCTCTGATTTTCGTTCGAGCCTGTCAACTAGTTTTCTTATTTCTGTAGCAAACTCAGAGTCTAGTTTATGTAAGACGTTTGCCTCTTCGTCTACCTTAATGTTGCAATACGTGTCACGGCAAACACTGTGATCACCAAATACATGGTTAGGAGCATTCTTCAAATCTTGCCGTAAGAAGTTGATGTCCTGCAAACTTCTTGTGGGTCCGGCGTGTTTTATTGCCGCTCTAACTCCTTTCACTAATCTTTCCAGCCGTGTGATCGTCTTCCCTTCAGGCACGGAAGTCAAGAGTTTTCGTGACTCCAGTGGGTACTTGGTGTTCGCTGCTAATTTGTGGAGACTGTCACTGAGGCATCGTGTCATGTGGTTAGCACATTCTACTTTCGTGACAAATCGTCCATACCTACATTTTTCCTGTATCCTTGCAAATACACTAGAATCACCATCGCCGATGTAGTACTTGTATATAAGCCCATATTCGGCCTCACTTTGTCTAAACGCTTCGACAATTACATTGGTTTCAATGCCAGTAGATGGGCCAGTGTAGTTTAAGAAGCACTCATGAAGCGGCGTTTCTTCTTTGGCTGCTTTTGATTTTGTGCATGCATAGCAAAATTTGTTCCTTACTCCTAAGAACAAGATTTTCTTCGTTGCAGCACCAATAACGATACCCTGAAATAAAACAGAAAGGTCAATTTAACTGTATTGAATTGTGGTTAAATAGGGTGTGTTAACATTACAAAAATAAATACTGGTTGTATATTTAGCTGATTTGATTTTGTTTTCCTTAATTAAGCCATACTGCTGATTTTATAAATCGCAGTTCAAAGTATAGGTATAAATTTGCATTACATAAAATCCAAGATAAAACCATAACTAAGTGAGGAACTAAACTAAACCTATTGGTTTGAACTGTAAGTAGTTTACACCATTATTTACCATTCATTGCTGAAATATCAGATAATTTTTATTTAAGGTTAATGTGGTTATTTGCATCGTAATGAAAATTATCGTTCACTACTCGTCACAAAAGTTTCGGGGCTCGGTAGCATTTTCCACTTTCCAGCTCGAAATAGGCCACTTTCGTGACTAGTAGTGAAATATACTATTTTTGGTCCTGGGAGGAAACAACGTTTATTTACAGCAATAACTCAAACTATAAAATCTTTACTAATAATATGTTCTTCGCTACTGTGTATAGGGTGAGAAAGTAATAATTATTTACTTATCAAAATGTTTCCCATTTCGTCGAGCTACCCTTTATGTATTTTTAAATTCACGCTTTTCATAAGTACCAGTATTTACAAATTATACAAAATTCAAAATAATTACGTTGAAATACTTAATTTGAATGTTGTATTATGTCTGCTAATATTTGTAGCACTTATACTTTTTTATGAAGTCAACAGTGACATACCACGCCTGATGAGGAATTCATCCCATGTCCATATGACCGCTTTGCCCAACCTCCATCACCAATTACTGTGATGTATGGTACACCATTAAGAAAGTTTCCTTTTTCTATAGCAATTTTCTTTTCCTCTTCGGCATTTTCTTTCATTTTTTGTATCATCTCATCTTCCCAAACCTATTAA
The DNA here is from genome assembly GCA_963675035.1 of Allygus modestus. NCBI lineage: Eukaryota > Metazoa > Arthropoda > Insecta > Hemiptera > Cicadellidae > Allygus > Allygus modestus. The sequence continues at coordinate 291,856,708 of OY776112.1, forward strand.
AAATAATATATATAATGCTTTTATCATTATATGTGATTGTCAATATCATTAGAAACTAGGAACGGGGTTTTATGGCCGGTGTGTAAATTTTCCAAAAATAGTTTTTTACATGTATTTTTAGCTTAGAACAAGTTGTTTGAGTTACGGGAAGTATATTAAACACGGCTTACAACATTTCAACCAGCTGTTTAAGTGTTTTAAGACGTTTGTATTTACATGCCATATATAAAATAACCCCGTCGCAACAAATCTGCGTACTCAGCGAATTTCCAATGCATACATATGTTTCTCACTACCACATAAAGCCATAAAATTTATTTATATTAAATGTTCTCACCTTTCCTATTTTATTTTCATGGGTCCGAAATTTTCGTGCTGACATGACAGGTATATCGAGGATACTAAATAGTTCTGCTGCTTGAGAGTGGCCTATGCCAATCGACAGAGCACCCCAAACTAGACCATCGTTCGCCTCATTCTTCTTTTCTTCAGGTTCACTAGTAACTGTGAATTGTTTGTCACAATTATCACAATGGTATACAAACTTTGAATAAAGCCCATTTACGATTTCCCGGTTCAATCTATACTTCCCCATCGTACAGTGATTACCGTGCCTCGCTAAAATTTCCAATTGTCTCAAAATGTGGTTTATGTCCACAACTCTACGGCCTGACACCACATTCGCCTCTTCAAGTTGATCAAATGGAACGTGTTCTACTAAAAGTTCCGCAAACTCACAATAACTCTCGTCATCCTGACTAGCACCAAATGTAGGCCTATCAATATCCATTTCTTCACTCTCTGCCAAGGAGGAGGATGGATAATTCTTTGGTGTAAATTTTGCCATTCCGCCTGACCTAGAAAGTAATAACCCGCATTAAATAACCTGTATAACCAGGGTATTTATTGACATTACAAATATAACTAAATTAGGCTAATTTATTTATTGCAATAATTTGTTACCGGAAATAATATTACTACTGTTATTACTACTTTACAACTGAGGATGTTGTCCAGGTAATCGGGATACGAATTGTGTGTTTACAGAGTGGCCAAAATAATCAATTAGCGGCAGACCCGAGGGGACAAGGTCGTGGGTTCAACTCTCGCCCTCCCACAATCGATATTTTGCAAATATTAATACATACTGAAAACAAATTTTTATTAGTTTATATTAGGGTTTTATTTGTTAATGTGTCACATACTCAAAAAATCGATTATTACATAATGTATCTTACATTACAGCTAAAATACATTGTTATATTTCAGTAATAGTTATGTGTTGCAGCATTGAATATACAGAGTTAGTATATACTCAATGGTTGGTTGCAGGCACCTTACACTGTAATGTATCACTAGGTAACACTTCTATTTTTTAACATAACCGTTTAAAACTTATAGGCAAATTTTATAACATTGTTATATTTAAAAACTAGCTGTGTACCCGTCCTTCGTACGGGCTGTATATAAATGGTAGATTAACTAAAGCAAATACCAATCCACATTGTTTTATAATATTAAAATTAAATTTTACACGTTTAATGTACAGTTTAATCAAAGTTAACTAACGAAATATACAGGCAGATAGTTTGGGTCCTGTTGCTAAGTCGAGGAACTCTGTCGGATAGTAAACGGTGTGTGATTTGTGACTCCAAATCGGTAAACGTAACACTTTGGATTCGCTTTTAGAAATAAAAGAACTCAAGTACAATAAAAATATAAAAATATCGGGGAGGGGGAATTAATATAAAATTGGTGGGGGGATCAAAATATAAAATTGGGGGGGCAAAGAAGAAAATCGGGGGGAGAATACAAATGTAAAATTGGGGGTCAGGCAAAATTAAAAATATATATATAAAATTGGGGGGGCAAAAAAATAAAATCGGGGGACATAAAATAAAAATATAAAATCGAATAGACCACAACCAGATGAAGCCACTTCTGCTCTTTAAGCTGTCAAATCGAAGTGTCCACAGCTGTTCGCATTACAGTTTCTGAATGTTTACTTTCTTCTGAAATGTAAACATTGAAACTTAGGACGTTCACGGGGCGCAGCCCGAGGGGATTTTAAGGAAGTGAATAGGCCTATGTGTTGCATGGGTTCAAGATCTACCATGTGTAAATTTTCAGCCCAGTCGGTCCAGTAGTTTTTGCTAAAGGAAACATTTATCCATATAATAAATACATGGAGAGAAAGGTTATGCTCATGTACAGTCAGACACAATTATAATGTTTATACTTACTCAGAATTTGTCAGAAGTTTATCGAAAACATTTTCGGAAGACTCCTCAGTAGTAGGCCAACATTTTGGTGGACTTGGTGGGGTGAAGGCTTCTTTCTTCTTTTTAATTCCTTCTCTGATCTTGAGGGATCTTTTATTACGTTTATGAGGACGTTTTTTAGGAGCCATCACAAATAACTTGAGTTTACACAAACGAACCAATGTATATCACATAACAATCTCACAAAACATACAGCACGACCATCTCTCACCGACCGGGGATCACTACTGTACCACTGTACGTAAATGGCGCGAAAGACGGAAAACGCGGGAGAGTTTCGCAGAACCGAGAGTATTTGGACGATTGTAACGGAACAACACCTGTGCGTGTGTGATATTGTAGGCGCGTATCCCTCCCCTCGTTGTTGTTACTAACCCTGCTTAGCCTGAAACTTAATTTCATATTATAATTAATTAATGTTATCGATTTTAGCCAATATTTTGATGTATTTCAAAAGCTCTGTAAATTTACCGAACTCTTATCATTTAAGTTACTCTGTTATTTATTGATGCAAACAAGCAAAGCAAGGGGAATTTAACATCTGATTCACAATAATAATTAATCCTAATTACATTATTGATTAAAATAAGCGAGTGTTGAGTTAGGTGACAACGCAGTACAGCCCTATTTGCCGCGAACAGATTTTACACACTTCTTAGCCATCAAGCATTTTTAACAAAATGAAAGTTTGTTTTACCCCAATAATAAATACTCCCGTCGCAGCAAACCTGCGTACTCAGCGAATTTCCAATGCATAATATATGTCTTAATACCATATAAAGCCGCATACCAAGTTTCATAAAAATATATTCATATATAAGCCATATATACAATTTTAATTATTCTCCATAAGAATAACATTGGTGATGAGTATATAGGTTTGCTGAAACAAGGAACAAAAACAATTGGTTTTTATGCAAATATAATCTTACTAGGTGAAGCCACATACCAAGTTTAAACAATATTAAACTTACTTAATAACTTAACTTAATAACTTACTTATTAAACTAGCTTAGTAATTCAAAATACCGTATTATTTGTTTTTTAAGCTCTATAACATGGTCTAAACCAAAATTAAGTGTTTTAAAAATTTTAGGGTAAAAAATGCAAAATACTGATTTTTTGAAAATTTAAAACCCCCATAAACCCCCCTTCCCATGGCCCGATTTTTCTGGTTTTCGAACTTAGTCAAAAATGTCACTTTACACATTTGAGCCAA